>CM052888.1:14238197-14352469 GCA_028534135.1 Potos flavus
TGGGTGGCTCAGATGGTTTAAGCGTCTGCCTTTGGCTCAGGGCGTGATTCCGGAGTTCTGGGTTCAAGTCCCGTATAGGGATCCCTGCCCAAGTGGAGAGCCTGTTTCTCCTTCTGCCTCTCTCTCTCTGTTTCTTACGAATAAATAAATAAAATCTTTAAAAAAAAAAAAAAACCTTCCTTACGATTTTAAGCCATTTTCTTTAAACTTTTTACATATTTTTTTTTAAAGATTTTATTTATTTATTTGACAGAGAGATCACAAGTAGGCAGAGAGGCAGGCAGAGAGGGGGGAAGCAGGCTCCCTGCTGAGCAGAGAGCTAGATGCGGGGCTCGATCCCAGAACCCTGAGATCATGACCTGAGCTGAAGGCAGAGGTTTTAACTCACTGAGCCACCCAGGCGCCCCCAACCTTTTACATATCTTAGAAAAAAAAAATAAAGCTTTCTTTAGACTCCAATTCTTTTTTTTTTAAGCATTTTTTTAAAAAAGATTTTATTTATTTATTTATTTATTTATTTATTTGACACAGAGAGAGAGAGAGATCACAAGTAGGCAGAGAGGCAGGCAGAGAGAGGGGGAAACAGGCTCCCTGCTCAGGGGAGCCCCTGATGCAGGCTCGATCCCAGGACCCTGAGATCATGACCTGAGCAGAAGCAGAGGTTTTAACCCACTGAGCCACCCAGGCGCCCCTAGACTCCAATTACTAAGTCTTACTTGACACATGAGAAAAATCAAAATCAATCTTTGATCTTCTGATACCTATTAAATTTTTAATAAGAAAATTGGGGGAAGAGAATCCTTCCAAGCTCTTTCCATAAGAGATATATGTCTATCCTGTGTTGAATAGCATCATGTAAGAGATGAAACAAGAATATCTACTTTGGGGAGGCCAGGGTGGCTCAGTCAGGTGTCTGGCTTGGGCTGGGGTCCTGATCGTCCAACTTCGTGCTCCTTGCTCTGCGGAAAGCCTGCTTCTCCCTTTGCCTGCCTCTCCCCCTGCTTGTGCACTCTATCTATCTCTCTCCTGTCTCTCTCTCTCTCTCAAATAAATAAATAAAATCTTAAAAAAAAAAAAAGTTTAAGAATATTTACTTTGAATCAGGTACTAAACACCAGTAAGCATGCTTTAACACATCACATAATGGGGGTGACTTAAATTTTCTTTACCTTAAAGTTCTGTTATTTTAAGTAGTAGCAATCATTATTAAAAATATTAAAATATTAAAACGAATGAGGAAAATCCAAAGCAATGTTCCCAAAAGTAGGAAGATTATATATAATAAAATTGTTGCGTAGAACCCATAAAAGAATTATCAAAAGCTCCCTGATTACACTAGAAGTAGACCAAAATTGAGAGCAAGTGTCTTGGTTATTTTTCAGACCGGTCAAGGTGTGACCTCCAGTGTTATGGGGAAGGTAAAAGTCGTTCAGACAGCGCAAACTGGGGTGTCTGGATGCTCAGTCAGTTAAGTGCCTGCCTCCAGCTCAGGTCACGATCGCGGGATCCTGGAATCGGGCTCTCTGCTTGGCGGGGAGCCTACTTCTCCCTCTGCTCACAATCCCCCCATGCTCTATCTCAAATAAATTAAATAGTTAAAAAAAAAAGACAGGGCAAACAATAAGCAAATAATTCAAGTTGCTTAAGTATTGTTTCTGTTTACACAAACAGCAACTTAAAATTAGAAATGCAAACTCGTATGGAATTCAATAATTTGCCTCCTTCTGCAGATACGCTTAAATCTTTGCTTCCTGCATTATCCCCTTTAGTCTTCCTTTTTCTCTTTCCTAGCTAAATACCAAAACATATTTCGAATTAGTTTTTATTCTTACTTCAACACTTACCTAAGCTTTCATTTGAAAATCAACCTGAATGACCTGACTGCAGGCACAAAATGAATTCTTCTAGCCCTAATTAAAATAATAAGTCATATAAACAGGTAGAAAAATATAAAGACAAGTTGATTATCTGCCAAGAGTCCATAGCAAATATTAAGGGTTAATCCCCCGACAATAAGAATGAAATAAATTACCAAATCTACTTTAACGGCATGCCCTAATGCTAAAGATTTAAAATTAAGAAACTCTGGAAGATTCTGGCTTGAAACAAAGATGAACATTTTCTGGGCGGTGGAGATATGAGTTATTACTTCTTTCTAATATTTTTTCTATAGTCTTCAAACGGGGTGGGGCGGGGGAGGATGTGAACTGGGAAGGAACGAAAGCAAAAAGCCGCTGCAGGTGACGGTGCAGGCCCAATACCAGGAGGTCAACCTTTATCAGTCTCCACTGTCCCTTTAGCTTCGAAGACCAGGGAAACTCGTAAGGAGTCACTCAAGCCGGGCCCCACCTTGCTCCGGCCTTTCCCCTCCTCAAGATGGCAGCAGGCGCGAAAATCCGGCGTGGCGCGCGCGGCACTCTGGGAGCGGAAAAGGGGACCGCGGCGGCGGCCGAGCCGGAAGAGGAGGAGCCGGGCCTGGGGGATCCGCGAGAGTCGCTGCGGCTGCCGGTGTTTGCGGGTCGCAAGGAGCGGGGCCTGACGAGCGGGGTGTGTCGCGATGCCGGAGCTGGCGGTGCAGAAGGTGGTAGTTCACCCGCTGGTGCTGCTCAGTGTGGTGGATCATTTCAACCGGTGAGCGGGTGCGCAGGGCGGACTATCGGGATCGCTGCTGCTGAGTCACTGGCACGCTGGGACGGCGCGGCGGCCGCCCGGGAGCTGAAGGGCCGGGGGTGGCACTGACTTGCCGAGGGGCCCGGACCTACCTCGGATCACGAAGCCTAAATCACCCAGCCTCGTCCCCCGTCCCCAGCCGTCACTCCGCGGCCCGGACTGCGCGTTCCTTTTACCCAAGTCCGTACGCTGCCATAGTAGGGGGGTAAAGCTTCATTTGGCCCTGATCCCCTTTTCACCAAGACGACTCGGTGCCCGGTGGGAAAGCCCTACAGATTTGCGTCTCTATGCCTGTGAAAGCTGTCACCAAAATTCTGGTCTCAGCGCCTTGAAGGGGCTCCGTTGAAGAGCCGTGGTTTCTAAGCAGGAATCTATTTTGACGGTAACCTAAAATGTAGATTAGGTGTCAGGCTTTTCTTTTAAAAATGAGAGCGTGAGTAGCTTTGGGCATTAATAAGCTGAAACATCCCACAGATGTTTCTTCCGCCTTCTCTTCCCTTGTTTTGGAGCTGTTCGTCCCGCTGGACCTGTTACACGTGTTCATAACTTTTACAAGATAATTACTTGAATTGGCAAGTGTAAAGACCCACTTGGGAGCATCTGCTATAAAGTCAATTGCGAAGTGCCTGTTCTCTTGCAGCTTGCGTTGTACAACTACTCATTCAACCATAGCTAATAAAACAGTCAAGACTCCATGAGGTTTAGGGTCCCCATTTCCACAGCTTTTGCATGCATTCCCACTGTACAGTAGTCTCTGTTTTTCTCCCTTGGATACTAGAGGTGCTAAGGGGACAAGCACTATTTCAGTTCTTTTTGGAGGACATAGCGCAGACAGACACTGCTAGCTGCTGTGTCATAAGAGATGTAGGGTTTTTTTAAAAAAATGGATTTTTTTAGACCGAGAGAAAAGCACGAGCGTGGAACTTTCCTTTGATCTGTGACAATTCAGTGCCTAAGATTTCCCCGAAAATCAGAACTACCAGGGATACAGAAAACTTTGTTTGACCCAAATCCCAAATTTAGTAAGCATTTATATATTTGCCAGACTGTATGTTTAGAAAAATAGTACAGTGAAACCAGTGACCGTTAAGGAACTATATAGTTCGTTTCACAGTGGCCTCTGTCTTTCCTTTGAACGTGGAATTGTATTGTGTCTGTGTTTCACATTTGCTAGTGGTCAAAGGAGAATACTTAAAGGTCAGTGAAATGAGATTGTATAAGCGAAACACTTGTAGTTCTCAAAGACAGAAGTCACTGAAGAGGTTTGACAAGTAGGTAAAAATTCTGAAGTAAACTCTTTCTCACTCATTCAGCCATCCTGTCAGTGTTATTGGTCACCAGGTCACTTCTGACTTCTGCCTGATTAAGCCATTCATGGAGACCACAGATGGCACACACATATCTCAGCATCACAACCCATTTTCTGAGCCCCTAGAACGTACAAAGAATTAGAACTTCTAGTGGAGCTTGTCCACGTGGAATAGATAGATATTCCAGAGATTAACTGGCAAGCCAGCCCATAAAAGTGGTTCTACTTCAGCATCTTTATCTCTGAAACTATGCAAGGATAAGGAAGTTGGGGAAAGTTTAAAGGAGAAAACTGCAAAAGAAAAAGGTAAAGGTGGCAGCTTAACTTAAATGAAATGTACTTTTCAAACACCAACCAAGTAACATTTTAAAACTCTTCAGACCTGGGGGGTTTTCATTTTCTCCATTTGCAGGTTCTAGAAAGTTTGAAATTTTTCCAAGTGTGTATTTCTTTGCAGCCAACAGGGTAAAGACTGCCAATGTACAAAGTTGGTGAATTACCCATTATATTTATTAAAATTTAATATTAAGGACTAGCCTGACACTGTTTAGTGGGATTAGTTCCCAGGCAAGCCAAATTTTATCTGTACCATTGATATTTCCTACTGAGTATCTAATTTTTGGGTCGTCTCTGTGTGCCTGTCAGACTGACCTTCTGCTTTCTCCTTCAGAATAGGCAAGGTTGGAAACCAGAAGCGTGTTGTTGGTGTGCTTTTGGGGTCATGGCAAAAGAAAGTACTCGACGTATCCAACAGTTTTGCAGGTATAAGCCAAATCTTAACGTTGTTCTGAGCCTGGGTTAAAATGTCAAATATCTTTAAAATAACAATAAGAAACTTTTGTGGTTTCTGTTTTTACTACAACCCAGAAATTCTCTATCAGAATTGCTCAAGTATAGGAGGAAGGCTAAAGATTACTCACTAAACTGAATAGTAAATATTTTAAATTTGCAAGCCGTATGATCTCCATTACAACCTCTCAGCCCTATAGTGTAGCAGGAAAGCAACTATAGACGGTATGTTGACAAAGGGATAGCTGTATGCTAGCCAAACTTTATAAAAATAGGCAGCTTTGATATCATTTGTAAATCCCTGCACTAGACTGTTAACCATGGTTAATGGATGGCAGGGGGAGATGGAGACCATTACCTTTTACTCGGTGTCATGAACCTTTACAAGAATGTATCCATGCATTTTATGACTAAAGTAAAAACAAAGAACAAAATAATTGCTCTACAATGAACTCTAGACTAGAGGTCATGAACTCCAGTATCTGAAATGACCAAGCAGTAATGTTATTTGTCAAAGAAAAATATTAGCAAGTGATGGGGCTTTTAGCAACCTGACAAGCAGGTGTCCATTTTAAAGGGGGAACTTCTGCCTGGCTCTAGCCAGTTGTTGCCAGGTCTTCCAATTTCAAGAGAAGCTGGAAGTCTGGACTTTTATATGAAATCTCCCAGTTTTTAATGAGAGCTAATCAAAAATAATTTTAATACCATGCTGGATAAACCGAACACTTAGGTGGATCCGATGTGGCCTAGGGATATCCTAGGCTAGTTCTATCCATCACCCTAAACTAAGTCTTCCTTTTTTTTTTTTTTTCCTCTTTAGTCCCTTTTGATGAAGATGACAAAGATGATTCTGTCTGGTTTTTAGACCATGATTATTTGGAGAACATGTATGGAATGTTTAAGAAGGTCAATGGTATGTATTGATGTTTTGTTTTTTAAGAAGGCATTGTGGCATTGATTTATGTGTGTTTTTATGTGTGTGCGTGCACCCAGGTACATGCCCTTGATGTCTTTTCGTTTATTAATATTCCATTTTCAGGCGACTGGGTGGCTCAGTCGTTAAGCGTCTGCCTTCGGCTCAGGTCATGATCCCAGGGTCCTGGGGTCGAGGCCCATATCGGGTTCCCTGCTCGGCGGGAAGCCTGCTTCTCCCTCTCCCACTTCCCCTGCTTATGTTCCTGCTCTCACTGTCTCTCTCTCCATCAAATAAATAAATAAGATCTTTAAAAAACAAATTCCATTTTCTTTAATGTCAAGGGCTCTTTCACTTAGCTATACTTAGGTAAGACTAGTCATAGTAGAAGAATGAGGCAGAATAAATGCGAAACTAGAGTAGCAATTTAAGGCCAGCTAGACCCACCTTGGTTTGGGATCTAGCCAGCCCTCTAGCAGAAAAGTGAAAAACTATCAAATAAAATCTACCTGCCCCTTGAGCTTAAGTACCATCAGGGTAAATATATCTCTGTCACGTGTATCATTTTCATTTTATTTCACTATAGCAACCACGTATGCTTTGGAAATGTTTATACCCACAATGTTTATAGTTCCAATCTCTGTGACATAGACTTGCATTTGTTTATATGTTGCCCTGGAATTGTTTTCTAGTGTCATGTGTGACTGGTCTCAGCTAGTCTGAGATACAGATATCTCTGGATATCCCTCACTGCTTATTTTCTGAGAATTCTAGTTTTCTGTTTTAGATTTCACAGGTATGTCAAGGTTTAAAAAAAATGTCTGGAATTTTGGAAAAGGTAGAGAACAAGAGAACACAAGGACTAGAGTTCTTACCCTTTTTGAGGGAGTTCTATAGATCTTCATGTAACAGTTCAAACCCACTAATGTTTTCCTTCCCAGCCAGAGAAAGAATAGTTGGATGGTACCACACAGGCCCTAAGCTACATAAGAATGACATCGCCATTAACGAACTCATGAAAAGATACTGCCCTAACTCAGTAAGTGCACTCTATCTTTAAAACACTTGAATGATATTCCTTGCCAGCTAACTTATATAAGCATCCTAGGAAGGATTCAGGTAGCAAATCATTTCATGCTTTTTCTCTAAACTGCCTGTGTTAATTGGTAGTATTTTGTATAGTATGCAATAACCCAGGATATTTAGTAAGTAGCAGTAAATATGTGCTAAGTGCTTAATCCTCTTGGTAGCTATATGGGGTTGTTCTCCTCCTTACAACAAGAAAACTGAGATTCAGAATTGTTAGTAAAGTCTCCTACATGTGGGGGCCATGATCAAACCGTTGGCTATCTTGATTCTGGCTTTCTCATGCTTGATAAGCACACTGTGCTACGTCGCAGCTTATTAGTGGATGAGGGTGAAGAGCAGAGCAAATGGTGGGATCACTGAAATGCAGACTCATTTTTGCCAAAAATTCAAACTCTTGTCTGATTGAATGAATGAAAAAGCTTTGGTAATCATCATCAGAAGAATGGCTGTGATTATTCCTTATGTGCTTGGTGTGAGGTGGTTTGCTAAGGCGTGTTTTTCTGCCAGGTACTGGTCATCATTGACGTGAAGCCAAAGGACCTGGGACTGCCCACAGAAGCATATATTTCAGTGGAAGAAGTCCATGATGTAAGTCCTCGTGCTAGGAGCCAAGGAAATTAGATTCGCTGCTTACTGCACGATTTGGATTTTGTGTTGTTTTTAAGTCAAGAAAGTATCTCTAACAAAGAGTAGGTTGTTGATTTTTGTCAACAGCTTGATACTACGTTTCTTTCCCCCTTGAGTTTTGAATCACCAAATTACAGAAATCAAGAGGACCATGGAAACCTAAAATCCCCTTTTACACATGAAATTGAGTCCCAGAGTCATATGATTGCCCATAGATGTTCACAGCAAAGGAAATGCAGAGCCTGCTGAGCTTAGTCTTGACCTAATGCAGTTTCCACTGTTCAGGTCCTCTGTGCCACCATTCCTTTCTCCTTGAAGATTTTTCATTCCCTATAGACGAGCCAAAGGTTTTCAAACAGACTGAGTCAGAGCTGCCTGGAGCCGGATGGCAAGACCCATCTGTGTGATTTGACACCTGAATACTCAGCTCCACAGGATCCAATGGCTGCTGCATGCTTTGGGTATAGACACAAAGAGGTTCCAGAATATAGCTTTTCTCTATTTCCAGGAAAACTAAACTCAGATTCTAGGGTAGTGTTTGATGTGAAAATATGTATGTGTTTTGTTGTGAGCATAAAATTTTGCACTTCCGCTTAATCTTGAACTTTCAGAGTCAAAAGTCTGAGGATAAAGTCTGCCTTTGGATTTAGATATGTAGACTTTATCCTTATATTCAGTTTTTAAATCAGGAAAAAGATTTTAGGTTAACTCCCTGCAAATAAATGTTCCTTGCACTGAGCTCTGTCCTCCTGTTTCTCTCCTCGTCTTGCCACCAGAGGTCTTAGATCGAAATGTATTTCCTTGTTGCAGTAAGGCTTTCATCCTTGGTCTGGTACAGTTTTTAAAGTTAATTTTACCCTGCCTTTTTCAAAAAGGTATCAGAGGCTCTTACACACATACACGCACACACACAAATCAAGATTTTTAAATAGGGGACAGAAGGGACATGAAGGCCACAACATTAAATGAAGCCAAGGGAAAAGGCATTCCATGCAGTCCTGACCATTCTAGCAGACACAGTCAAGAGGAAAATGGCATTTTCGGGATTCACGCTGTCCTGGATAAAATAATTACTGCTAACATTTATACTACTTAGTATAAGTGACTTTCCCAAGGTCCCACAGCTCCCCTGTACATGGCAGAGCCAGACTCGGAACCCAGGCGGTCTGGCTCCAGAGTCTGCCCTTGCTGCTGCCTTGCGGACACTTCATAGCCGTTACAGATGTCCAGCCTCTTCTGGCACGAGATCTGAGGAAAGTTGTTCCTGAATCCCATCAGGAAGTCACTAGGTGATAGAGTGAACCATATCCCTGAACGGACTTTCTGACTAGTTCAGGCCACCAGAAAGCCGGTTATTTGGACTGCATTGTTTTGGTGCTCGGGCATCATTTGATCTGAGGGACAGTAGGTGGTTAAAAGTTAGATTATCTGACATGAGCTTGCCTCCAGTACACATATTCTGTATACTGCCTATTCTAGAAAGAACCGTATGCTTTAAAATCAGCCTAATTGAGACTTCCTCAAGTGTCCATATCCCCACAGTGGGCTTAAGGGATTATCAAGATTTTCCTCAGAAACACGGAGCAGGGCCATTGCAGTGTCAATCTAGAAGGCTGAGCTTTCAAAGCAAACCTCACCCATTTCTGCCGGCGCTTGGGAAGCCTAGTGATATACCCATGAGGTGATCTGACTGAAAGCAGAGGAATCCAGGTGTGAAAGGAACATGTGCCAGGGTGTTTGTAAGTAAATAACTATAGTTAAGCCTCCTCTCCCAGGATGGAACTCCAACCTCAAAAACATTTGAGCACGTGACCAGCGAAATTGGAGCCGAGGAAGCCGAAGAAGTTGGAGTTGAGCACTTGTTACGGTGAGCCTCAGGACGGCATCAGAATCATAAGCGGCCCAAGAGGCTCTATTAGGAGTGGGGAGATCTGGGTTCCAGGCCTGGATCATTTTTAGAGTGTCTTGAGTCACAGTTTATGACTGTGGATAATACATCTTGTTGGCAAAGGGCAGTGTTGACTGTGACAGGAACACATGTGGGAGGGAATTGCAGGCGTGCGTTCTTCCCGTATATGTTGTTTTCAGTGAAGGTAGCCAGTTGTCTGCGGAGAAGGTACGTATTTTAAAATACTATAACTCTGATTTAATTCAAAAGGGTCATAGTTTTTCTCAATTCAAAAAGTGAGTCCTAACTGATGGAAGCTTTTCACAACATCGTATAGATGCGGTTGAAAAAGCCACTCTTTTCAGGAACAGGGAAGTTGAAATAGTTTTTTTTTTTTTTTTTTTTTTAAGTGAAAATAGTTTCATTTTAGTTCTCTCCTTTTTTTGGAAAAATGCCCTGTGATAAGAAAGATAAAATATATGCCTCCAAATCAAAACTAAGGCAGTTTACAAAATGATAAAGTAATATTTTTCTTTTGAAAACTTGCCCTTCCCCACAAAGCTGGGTGTTTGCCTAGATTGTGGGAACTTGTGTGATAATACGGTATACTAATGCTTTTTCCTGCCCTTTCTTCTTGTGGGTTATTACAGAGACATCAAAGACACTACAGTGGGCACTCTTTCCCAGCGGATCACAAACCAGGTCCATGGTTTGAAGGGACTGAACTCCAAGCTTCTGGATATCAGGAGCTACCTGGAGAAAGTGGCCACAGGCAAGCTGCCTATCAATCACCAGATCATCTACCAGCTACAGGACGTCTTCAACCTGCTGCCGGATGTCAGCCTCCAGGAGTTCGTCAAGGCCTTTTACCTGAAGACCAACGACCAGATGGTAGTGGTGTATTTGGCTTCACTGATCCGTTCCGTGGTCGCCCTGCACAACCTCATCAACAACAAGATCGCCAACCGGGATGCAGAGAAGAAAGAAGGGCAAGAAAAAGAAGAGAGCAAAAAGGATAGAAAAGATGACAAAGAGAAAGAGAAAGATAAGGAAAAGAGTGATGGAAAGAAAGAAGAGAAAAAGGAGAAAAAATAAAACATGTAGCTTTTTAATTTGTAAATTAAAATCTTATAAACTAACTCAGTGTGCCACTAGAGGGTTCTTTTTACTTTAAGTGCTTTTTAAAAAGCTGTACTGCTGAGAGCTCTCTGGCCTGGGTCACACTCGCTGTGGCAGGGAAGCGAGTACACAGAGGCACTGAGCTCACAGCTGAACCGTGGCTTAGGCTGCTGTGCGTGGGGGATATGATAGTTCAGGCTTCAGATCGCGGGAGAAAAGTGAAGAGAGGTAAACAGAGCATTATTGGTACTCTTCACTCTCTCACCTGTAAAACTGGAAGATGAATTTTCCCCATCTCAAAAGACTCTTGGGGTTGGTTTTTGGCAGTTTCCAGAATTGCCAAATGGAATGCATGAATTCCATAAGCCTTAGAACACCCTGAGTTCTGACCCCTCTAAACTCTGTACCCGGAGCTCTGACATGCTCAGGGCGTGGAAGCCAGCTCCATATATTGTTTACCTTCGAAGATACAATTAAATGACTTGGTTTGTACGTCGGTGTTCTAGTCGTTTTTGATTGTGGGAGTGATAGTCGTTTTCAGAAGCAGCCACGACTTAGTTTTTAATTGAAGCTGCCTTAAAGAATTTAGACTTGGAATCCTTCATGAAAGAGAGTCTCATTCCTTTAAAAACAACCTGATGGTGAGAAGAGCTCTCAACTGATCCCAGAAGACCTGGGTCCTAGTTTGTGCCTCAGGTTTGTCATCTGTGAAGTCCCTGGAGTAGTTTTTCATAAAGGACACAGTTACTGCAGTAGGCCTTGGTACATCAGACCCCAATGTTAGTGGGGATGTTTCAGTGGATGGAACAAAGTTGCCCCAAAATAAGTGCTCAGGTTTCAGAACAAATAAATACTTAGTCATTTGACTTCCAGGAGTCCCTTAGATACTAATATTCTCTCTTGAGCAGATGGTTCTCTAATGCACCATATGGATTATCAATGTTCAAAAATTTAAGAATATAATAAAATGGCACTAAAACTAAGTCACTTGAATCACAGAAACCACTTTACAGTGTTCTAATGTCTCAAAGTTTACCGGAAACATCAATTTTTATTTCAAAGAGCTAATTAGTGGAAATTGGGAGTTGACAGTATGATGTGTAAATAAGCTTTTATTCTACTCACTAGGGGCATGCCAACGTTAAGGGCTAACTTCAAGGTTCATGAAGATTCTGACCTAAAATGGGACAGTCAAGGAAAAACTGGAGAACCAACTTTTACTTGTCTATTTCAGCAATCAAAATCAGGGTTGCTGCATCTAATCGAATAAAATATTTGAAATAACAGTCAAGGCCTGAGATCTATTACCACAGGAGTGCTGAAGAAGCTTTTGAGATTGGGTTACCACGTTTCAAACATACTGATTTGAGAAAGGGAAACTGGAACATTAACTTTCTCCAGCAAATGGGCAGGAAAGAGCCAGGATGTTTCTGGGGCTATCGGGGAATGAGGAGAATGGCATCCCAAGGAGTGGGTCATTTATGTAAGTGGTTGGGGCAATTAGAGACCACAAAGGAGTCAATGCACTTTTAGTAGTATAATCTGTACTCAAAAAGCTTTCCAGGGTCTTGTAACAACACAATGCCACATGCTTTAAAGTTTGTCACCATTTCATAAACTGGAAAGTTTATTGAGCATCTAAGACCATGGGAATACCCAGGCTTTGTTGTGTTTGACCCACAAATGGGCAGAATTGACTTCTACCTTTTTTTTTCTTAAGGTTTTTAATTTTTTCTTAAGGTTTTTAATTTTTAATTAATCTCTTCACCCAACATGGGGCTCGAACTCACAACCCTGAGATCAAGAGTCACTTCCTCTACCAACTGAGCCAGCCAGATGCCCGAAATTGAATTCCACCTTTCTAACAGGAGGCTCTATTTCTTGGAAAAAGTTTGTAGCCTGTAGCGTAGGCTCATTTTCTAAGGCAAAATTGATCATCCTATGTAAAAGAGTAACTCTCATAAGGTTATGAATGAACTCTTGCTTATACAAATAGCAGATGAATTCACGGTAAAGCCCATGACCCTCACCGGACATAAAGCCTTGTGTTTGTATAGCCTGGCAGTCTCAAGATGAGATTTCTAAACCATGTCTGTTGTTTTTGAAAATACCAAAAATTATGTCCTGGAAAAAGTCTGCTCCAAAGCCTGTAGCTGTAACATTACCCTCACTTCCACTTCCAATGCTTCAGACTGACTTGTTAACAGAGTTCAGGCCGCTCCTCCTATGCATATTACAGAGGACGGTATTTGTGCTTTACTGGTTTTGTGTGATAACTTAACATCTGAAATATCCTTCAACTTGTAGGTTAGTTATCCTTCATGTAAAGATGAAAACTATCAGAATGGAACAACTTTGGAACAAGTTTTTTAATTAACAGAATGGAACAACTTTTTTAATTAACAACTAATTAAATATTCTTTAATTATGCTCACTCAGCCCACCAATCACTAAAGGAACAAAAGAGAACTAATCCTATTAAGGAGCTACCTTATTACTTCTATGTGCTAGATGCAGAGTGAACCTTTCCAGAGGAAACAGCAACCTCAGAATGGCAATCCAATTTCTGGAGGACCCTGCAGCTATGAGAGCTCAGCCATATACAATGACTTTCACTTCAAACAAAAGACTTAACACAAGCCCTCATAAAATAATGAAATCAGGGTTGTTCATTAAACTACAACAGACTAAGAAAACTAGTTCATCTGCCCCTGTTCCCAGAAATGGGGAGGATTTGGGGCATGCTTCAAAGGCAAGGAAACATTTCATTTATGTGACCCACAAGAGCAGATTTTTTTACAGCTCTCCTAAACAAATTCATTCCAAATTATTCTATGTAATAGAGGCAAGTACTGATTTGCATATCTTTGTGCTATTCAACTCACTAGTATTAATGTTCGCCTGGGAGCAACACAGAATTCATATCTTTCAAAAAATAATAGACATTCTTGTTGGGGGAGGACGTAGAAAGTGACTCAGAAAGCAGGGAAATGGAAGTGGGGAAAGAAAACAGAGGAAAAGAAAGGAAGGGAAGACCAGGGAAGTTAAATGTTTCCAGGGCATAAATCCAGAGAAACCTTTTTCTCAGCATTCCTCCTTGGAGCCAATCTGTTCTTTGACACTAGAGGGCGCCATTGACTAGTCTCGTCTCTTGGCCAGAGAAGCCTTTGATGCCAATTCCACACAGGATTGGAAACCTTCCCCCACAGTTGCCTCCCATCACTTCTGCTTTGGGCTGCAACCAGCCAGACAAGATTTTGAAGGAACGTGGAGAGCGTATGGGTGCAAAAAGATTGGGTCAGTTTGCCATTCCTCTCTACTCACACTACTGCTTGGGCAATGAATATACTCGGTCTTCTCTGTCCTTCAGATAGCTTGTGCTTTGATTTTCCTCACTGCTGATACCACTCCTGGTTTCTTTAAAAACCACACTCATTGGTGTGCTGGTATATGTGAAACAACTAGTTCTCCCAAAAAAGGGGGCAGCGGGGTTTGATTTGTAGCCTTGGCCAATTCCCCTGGTGTAAATACTCCCACCATGGCTTGATGGCAAGATCCCAGCATTAGTTGGGAAGAGATGCACAGTAATACAGCATTACAGAGTATTTCCTAAATACAGATACAACAGACACCAGTAACCTCACGAACATGCATGATAGTAAAATGTAGTAAGATCTTTTGGGTATGATGTATTTTGAGTATGATCTTTTTAGATATAACTTATTTCAATAAAAACGTGTACAACTTACCTATCTTATTAGACTCTCTGGGAATCTGTGTTTTTAAGATGCCCTCCTTGTGGTTCCTGTACACATGGAAGTGAGAGAACCTTTATTTTGATATAGACAAATCTGTCCATTTCTTGTCTCTGGTCAGCACTCTGTGAGTCATATTTAAGAAGTTCTTTCCCAGCTCTGGGGCACCTGGGTGGCTCTGCTGGTTAAGCCTCTGACTTCGGCTCAGGTCATGATCCTAGGGTCCTAGCTCTGTACTCAGCAGAGAGTCTGCTTGAGGATTCTCTCCCTTTGCCCCTTCCCCGCTCAAATAAACAAATAAAATCTTAACAAAAAAAACAAAAAAAAAAAAGGTCCTTTCCCAGCTCAAGACTTCTTCTCATACACACACATCTATTACACTCCACAAGGTGTTTTCCTTCTCAGCTTAGTATCCTATCAACCTCTTTCTATCTACTACAGCTACTCAGATCAATCATAACATAACTTGGCCACTATTTTAACCAAAATAGCCAACTAAGATTCTTACTTCACCTATTATCCCTTCTTTCCTTATTTTCAACCCCAGTCTTATCTCTACCTCTTACCCCTCAACATATACACACTCAATTCTCTTCCATCTCTACACACACACACACACACACACACACACACACACACACACACACGCCCCTCTGTCCTGGTTAACTTCATTCAGCAAATAGCCATCTATGTTTGCTAAGGTCTCTTCTTTATCTTCCGAGCCATTTTTTAAATCTTACGCAGCCCAGCTATTGTCCCCACCATGCCCCTAGCAGCCTGCACTAAAGTCACCAATGGGTTCTGCTTTCCCATCCAACTGACCCTGACCTTTCAGCCCTGACCTCACTTGACCTGACCTCTGAAGGCTTCTCTCCGGGTGCTCGTCCTGCTTCTCTTGGACCCTCATGGCTCAGTTTTTTGCTCAGTTTCTGCTAAAGTGTCATCTTACTGAACCTATCATTTATATATTTTTAAAAGTCTCAATCTATATGATGCTTCTAATTTCAAAACTTGTTTCTCCTCTTTATTCCATATCCTGGCTAGTCACCCACTCACCCAGAGTTTGGGAGTCAACTGGTCACCCTGCTCACCTTCAGCCTCTGCTTTCAGCCCCTGCGGGTCCTACCATGTGGACCATATCTGACGGCTGCCCTCTGCATTTCCCTGCCCCTGCTCACAACACCAGCTACCTTTTCTGTGGCTAAGGTTGTACTTTCTCACCTTCCTCTTCCATATTTTATCCTCGTGTCAGAGTCAGCTTGGCTGGAAGATAAAGATAGAGAGGGCTGCATGATCTTACTCCTCAGCTCATGCCTATCACCATCGTCACTTTTATGGCCCATCTTGCTTGCACTGTTTTTACCTTTATCCTGATTTCCATTGTAGTTTTAACTCACCACACACACATACAGACAAGTGATAGATGCTTAAATGTGTTTAGTAAATGTCCTTAGATACGGATAGATCATGGACGAATATGCAGTCTAATTCTGAACGTGTGTGCATTTTACATTACATATATTTCCCTTTCGATCTCATTCTTTCTTATCCTTTTAAAATTCAAAATGATATTAGGGTACCTGCGTCAGTTAAGCATCAGACTCTTGATTTTGGGTCAAGTCATGATCTCAGGGTTGTGAGGTCCAGTCCCGCATCGGGCTCCACACTGGACATGGAGTCTGCTTAAGATTCTCTCTCCCTCTCCCTCCACCTCTCCTCTCTGATCACCTGTGCTCTCTCACTCTCTCTAAAATAAATAAATAAATAAACAAACAAACAAACAAACAAACAAAATTCAAAACAATATTGTAAAGGCCTATCTTCATTCACTTCACAGCTTTTAATCGCGTGTAGCAAAGACAATACTATGTGATCTTCAAATCCCATTTCACATTCCTCGTTCCTGACCTACCACAAACAATACTTCCCACCCACTTCGCTGTTAGAGACAGCCACAGGTTAGCCTAGGCAATGAAGAGACGGGAGCAGTGCATGCGGTGTAAAGCCTCTTTTGTAGCTTCCTCCCCTTGCCTTGGCAATAGAGGACGAACATGTTGAGCTCCGCCCTGATCCACCAACCTCATTCACACTGTTCCTGCTTACTCTCCATCAGTGCTCAGCCACACCAGCCTTCTACCCACTTCTGGAACATGCCAGTCTCCCAGTCAGGCCACTGTACCTGATGGGCAAAACCCCAGATGTGGCTTTTTGCTTGATCAAGGGCTCTTTCCCAGCTTTCTGGTCTCCAGGCTAAAACACCTGTTTGGAGATGCTTTCCCTAAGGTCCTATCTAAAGGACCCTTTATCTCTCTCCCACTTGCCCATATTATTCTCTATCCTGTTTACCCAGGGTACATCATGGTGACTATAGTTCCTAATACTACTTCCAAGTATTGTACACTTGAACATTGCTAAGAGAGTGGATCTTAAATGTCCTTACCACAATACAGCCTTAAATGTAAATAAATACAATAAAAACAAATGGTAACTATATGAGGTGATGGATGTGGTAATCATTTTGCAATATACACGTGTATCAAATCATCATCTTGTACACCTTAAACTTATACAATATTCCATGTCAATTATATCTGAATAGAGCCAGAAGAAAAATACCTATCCAGGGGTTTCCCAGACCCCGTGGCAGACCGCTGATGCACCAGGGGTGCGTGCCTGTTGGAGAGCAGGGACAGGGTGAGAGTCAAATTCAATCCCCACCACATATACCTTATATTTTAGCCACTGTGAAACAATTACAAGGAGGTAGCAAACCATCATGACTACAAAATCCAAAAGTTCAACAGTGAAATGAACTCCCTTGCAGAAGAAACAATGCTTCCATGTCCCTGGCCCACCAGGGCCAGACGAGGCCACTATTGAGGAGGAAGTTGTGGCCCTCAAGTCAACTTCAGCAGGAGTCGTGGAGCTGCAGAGCCCCTCCTTCAGGCTGGTTTACTGCTGTAATGGTACCACCTACCTAGCTGCTCACCCTGTAATTAGAGGGAACAGACCCAAAAGTGTCCTTGAGAGATTGGACATGACTCTTTGCCAGCTGGGTTTGGCTGGAGGCCCAGGTAAGCACTAATGATATCCTAACCCAGAGGGCCACAGTCATGGGCTGGGCCAGACCCAAGGCCTCTAAGACCACTGGTGCTGCCAGACAACTGATGTCAGGCTGTGGACTGGGAGCAGGAACTGAAATGACTCCCCCTTCCCAGCATTTGCTTTCCCCAAGGAGAGGAAGAAGAGCAATACTGGTCCCGTCCCTTTCTGCCTTTGTTCCTCCTTAGTGGTTTGTTTTTGTTTTTGTTTTTTTTAATCTACACACAATCTCCATGCTCTGGCTCTCTCATTTACTAAAAATCAGGGCCACATTCATGTAGCAGGTAAAACAACACACGTTATGATCTCACAGTTTCTGCGGGTCAGGGGCCGCAGCGCAGCGTGGCTGGGTTCTCCACTCCGGGATGCTCACAGGCAGGCAGCATTCAATTCCTCGTAGGCTGTTGGATGGAGTCCCTCGCTGGCTGTTGACACAAAGCTGCCCTCAGTCCTTTGCCACATGGGTCTCTCCAACACACAAGTTTGTTTCATCAAAGTGCACAAGCTGAGAGGGCAATGGAGAGTCAGCCAACGAGGAGGTCAAAAACCATTGTAACCCAGGCATGGAAGTGACACCTGTCACCTTGGCCATATTCTATAGGTAAGAAGCAAATCATTAGCCCAGCACCACTCAAGTGGAGAGGATTAGCCCACTAGGGTGTGAATACCAGGAGGAGGTTGTAAGGGGGCCACCTAAGAAGCCTGCCTTCCTGGGGCACCTGGGTGTTTAGTCGCTTAAGCGTTTGCCTTCAGCTAAGACCATGATCCTGGGATCTTGGGATCAAGTCCCGAGTCAGGCTCCCTACTCAGCTGGGAGTCTGCTTCTCC
Source organism: Potos flavus (assembly GCA_028534135.1). Lineage (NCBI taxonomy): Eukaryota > Metazoa > Chordata > Mammalia > Carnivora > Procyonidae > Potos > Potos flavus. The sequence continues at coordinate 14,256,287 of CM052888.1, forward strand.
CTCTCCCTCTGCCCTTCCCCTGGCTTGTGCTCTCTCTCTGTAATAAATAACATCTTAAAAAGGAAAAAAAAAGAAGAAGAAGAAGTCTGCCTTCCACTGGTAGAAACAAAATTTCATCAGAGTAATCCATAACAGGCTACGGGGGGGGGGGGGGTGTCCCTTTTTTAATTTCAGCACTTAATTAATGTCTTAGAATGAAGACAATGTTAATAGAAAATACAGAAGGAAAACATTACTCCTGTTAATTAGAAAACATTAGTCCTGTTAATAAACAGTACTATCTATTAGCTTTGGAGACAGCAAAACAAAACAAAACAAAAGCAAATCCCAAGCATTAGGAACCAAATCAGTGTTCTTAGAGAGGTAAGGCCTAATGGCCTTAACTGTGGCAAAATAGCAAAATTCAATTCTGACATGTATTTATCATTGCTCCCTGCTGAGACTCCATTAAAATGATAGTGAATGAATATAAAAGATTTCCCACTGTTCCCTGGCCACTTGGCCCAATTTGAGAGACAGAGAGAGTATCTGAGAGGTAGAAAAGAAAATTCAACAAATTTCTAGGGGGAAAGCAGAAGTGGCCTGCAGCAGGATCTTCAGCTGAGATGAGTGTGGAAGGAGGTTCGCCAAGGAGAGTTCTGGTAAGCCGGGAAAGGCTCACCCAAGAGAGGCTGGGATTAATGCCACAGGGGTAAACGGGCAGATTTGATCAAAGTCAGGTCCCCTTTGGGACCCCTATGCACAGATTGCCGGCTGCAAGCTGCTCCCTCCTCTGCCTCCCCCCACCCCGCAGATCTGTCAAGGGAAAGGAAGTTAATCAGGATAGCAGATTAAGGTCTCTTTGCCCTCTCCAGCCTTGCTAAAATGACAGTGAAGAAAGCTTTATAAAAGTCTTTCTTCACAAGAGCAAAGAGAACATAAGAGGATTCAGTCACTGGACAAGGATGTTCAAACAAGTGTTGAAAGGTAGAAAGCAGGTGGAGGAGCATTAGCCAAGCAGAAGTTTTAACCTAAAACCCTGCAGAGGGAGATGCAGAGGAGAAATGAACAGGTTCCCAGAGACACGCAGTGCTTAGAGCAGCAGGAGGGCAGGAAAAAGATCAGACAACTGGGGTAGTTCAAAGTAGTTTCTCTATGGAAGGGTGGGACACCCAGGTCCCCATGCCCCGCCACAGAGCCTGGCCATCTCCCCTCTGCCAGCTGCAGTAGCCCAGGCTGGGGGGAGGGGCAAGAGAGTGAGAAAAGGTCAAGTCAGGTGCCAGGACTCTGAGAACCAAGGTTCCTTCCTTCTGATGCCCAGCAAGCCTACAGGCAGGTGTACCCCAGCTCAGGTATCTCCTGCCCCCCAGGTGGAGAACAGAGCTTTCCTCATGCCTCTCCAGAGAAAATGATCACCCCAGAGAAAAGACACGTGAGCAGAGACATTTACAGCCCCAGTGAAAAGGTCCACCTGCTACGAGTCCTCTTACAGCAAAGACCAGCAAGCAGGAGACCACCCAGGAGTGTTCTGAAATATGGAGAGCCACGAAGGTTAGGAAAGGAGTTGTCATCTCCCTGTGTGTGTGCTCTTTCCTGATGGTGTTGCAGCTGTCTCTTCCTATCCTGCTGGGCATCCATTTGACAGCCTTATCTTTTGAGTGGCAGTTTGGGCCCTGGCCTGGGCATGCCTAGGAATATCACAGATCCAGGCCGGATCCCGGGACGGTTTGTCTTGATGAGTTTCTGCCTTCATCTTTTTCAAAGCCATGGCCAGGTGCATAGCAGAGGCAGTTGGATTTTGCAGCAGTTTGCTGGTTGGCCTGCTTTTCATGAAACGGGAGGGAGCAGTGGGCTGGTGCCCAAGCCCCGTCCAGACTGGAGCTTATTTAGACGCCTTGACCCCCCCACAGCCGCACTCCCAGGCACCATTGGCAGGCTCTGGGTGCAGCACCACACTTGCGATCTTGGTCGACGTTTTGCATTTTGTTCTGTTTCTGACCCTTGGAAATCTCTCCCTTGTTTTTGAACAAGGCTTTTTGGCTTTCTCTTTTTATATTTTACGTATCTTTATTATATGTTCGGAATGGAGAGGTTGGCCAAGTCGTGAATTCACTGTGCCATCTCAACAGAATGCATTTTGGTCTCTAACACTAACTTTACTCCAAAAAGAACACAGAAGAGTTGATTCTGTGTTGGGGGCAATAGTACTGAAGTTGGGAACAGAATATCATAGAGATCATCAAAGACATCCAAAAGAGGCAAGGTGAAGGGGCCAAAACTGACAGGCATCTAAGAAAATAATGATTACTGTCTCTGGGACCAAGTTAGACCCTGAATCCATGATGTTCAAATGGTACGGATAAAAGTGCACCAAAGAAGTCACATGCTTCTATCTGAGTCTGTTGAAGGCTGACTCATAAAGCATGGGCTATAGAAAAGTGAGCCGGACTGGGACACTTCAATCAAGCTCAGAATCACAGGGACCTGATAAGTAAAAGGATATTTAAAACTTGGATTCACGGGGTAGACCATAAGGAAACGGGCTGGGGTAAGAACTTTAGGCACTAACTCGTTTTCTTCGGTGGGGCTGGGGCCTTGTTGATTCCAAGTCTAGCCGAAGAACCAGGAGAGTTTGCTATCTGTAAGCATACCTCTAAATAGAGACACAGAGATCTTTAGGGTTTTTCTAGAAGGGTGATGTGAGCCCCAATATACAATGCCAGTGGGGTAGCAAGAACTGAGACTCCAGATCCACAGAGGTCCCACCTTATGTAAAGTCTCACTGACACCTGGGGGACCCACTGGAGATCTTGGGCAACAAAGGCAGTCCTATCAGCTCTTTACTTCCAAAATAATCGTATAGCTTTGACTAATTGTATCAGGAACTTCTTACAGAGTGTAGGCGTAGGGGGGGCCTCTCTGCCTGCCTAGTTCTGCTTGAAACACTTTCAGAATAAGGAAAAAAAAAAATGAGGATATAGAAAAAGCAAAGAGAGGTACTTAGAACCCACCCTCCCCCGGGGTGAAAGACTGGATGAGGAAGAAACAGCTGTATTATATTATACTATTAATTCTGGAGCAAACAATATGTATTTATATAATCCTAGTAATATAGATGTCTTTTGTTGCTTTTCAGCTTGTTGAATAAACCTTTAGAAAAAGTACAGATGACTTCATTGTGATTACACAAAACAATGTTAAAAGAAAAAAAAAAAAAAAGAATTTGATTGTGTAGAAGTAAAAGGACAGCTACCCGAAGTCAGGGGAGGGAACGCAGAGAGAGAGCTGGAAGGACAGCTAGGGGAGCTCAGATGCAGTGCTCAAAGTGGTGTGGCAAGGGACCCTGTCCATTGCTAAGGCTAGGAACACAGGAACCTTATTGAGGGCCACGGGGTAGACTCTGTTGGGAGTTTAAAGTTCAATCTGGAAGGATACAAAACTAGCAATCATAGCCTCTACCAGATGATGAGAGCGGCCGAGGAACAAGAGTAAGGGGAGGGTGAGTGGTAGCCTTTCACTGTAGACCCTATGTATCTTTGAATTTTAAAACTTTCTAAAATTTTTAAGTAAAAGTAAAGGTAAGCCATCAACCATCCAACTTCCAGGACTGCCCCCTCCTGGAAGAGCACCAGGGCACAAGACCCGCCAAAGGGCATTCGCTGAAGGCATGCAGCCAAGAGCAAACTGTTGGATGAAACCCTAATGCCCCTTAGGATGGAGATGGGCGTATCACAGGAACCACAGGATCTACAGACAGTATGTAAAGAATCATGTAGACCTATGCTGAGGAAGACGGAAAGGTTTCCCTAATACCTTGTTGAATGAGACAAGTGAGTTAACATAGATTAAGATCCCATTTTTGGTATATTTAAAAATGATATGTATATATGATTTGCATAGGCACACTGAGTAGGATGGAAGGGCCACAGCAAACTTAACAGCAGTTATTTCCGAGGTAAGACTGGGTAGAACAGTTTCCATGTGAGCATGTCTTACTTGAATTTGTGATGGGATGTCTGCATAATGTGCAGACTTCTTTCAATAATTTTCTCAAAGCACAGCATTGCTCTGTCAAGTGGAAAAAGGCTTTGGAGGGGGTGCAGTGAATTCCCCAAATAAACTCCGAATATCTCTGCCTCCCTCGAGAAGAGGCATGATCAGGGCAAGGCTTGATCAATGTCATTCCCATGTCAAATGCCTTAAGACACAACAGCATGGTGATCTGTCCCATCTGAATCCTTAAGTGTTCAAAAAAGTGGAGGGCAAGACTTGATATGACCATTAGCTTAAGATTATGGCATCCCTCTATCATGGTGAGACTCAGTAAATGTTTCTTGAAATGAAAGACTGCACAGACACTGTCACCAGGAGCTGGTTTCCAAATCCCACCGGACCTGCAGCCACAGCAGTTCATGTTCTGGCCCCACAACAACTGTTCACAGAAACCCTGGCCTGGCAGGGGGAGGATGAGGGAGTCCAACCCTGACCAATGGCCGCCCCCGTGATCCCTGCACAAGGGCTCAGCCACCCATAATAAGTGTGACTGTCTCGGTCAATAACACACACATTCCTAACACTAGCAAGGTCACGGAACTTCCACCCCTGTCTGGGCCTGGAGGCTCTGTGGGGCCCAGAGGCCTCTCGTCCCGAGCACAGTGATCTTGCAGACATCCACACCAACATCGCCCACGGCTGCTAATTGTTTATTGCACGAGAAACTGGCAATACCAAGGCAAGGGGGAAGGCATTACAAAACCATCTGGTGACCAACCCAGAGCTACCGAAGGACATTCTACACAACATCTCAGTTATATGCATGTATGTACACACACGCACACACATGAACACACTCGGGCCACCTAGGAGTCTCAGGCTTCCAAACCCCACACAGCAGCTTGCACCACAACCCCCCAGGAGAGAGGGACACTGCAGGGAAGCACAGCAAATAACTCAAGGAAAGAAAAAAGGTTGAGCTCCGGTGAGCCGAGCCACTCAAATCAGCACACGCAACACAGTGGACACGGGCTGTCCCTCCATGGGCCGGGGCGGGGAAAGACAAGGATCTGGGGATGTGAGTCGGTGCTAAGAAGGCCCTGTGACTGGTCAGTGAGCCTGACTAGGGTCCTAGGAGCTCAAGCTAGTCTGCAGCTGGTGCTCAGCGCGAGAGCCCTGGGGGCCGAGATCAGGGAGCTCGTAACCACCACCCCATCAGCATCCCAGAGGAGCGTGTTCACCTTATGCATCTCCCCACGTGGCAGAACGCCCGTGTCAGAGGCTGGCGGGAGCTCCAGACACTGAGTCAGACCATGTGTGGCAGCTCAAGGCCCTTCCGCTGACCTCCGTGTGCAGACAAAGCCTCACTTCCGGGCAGGATGAACGTACTCTAGGGCGGCTGGGACACACTGCATTCTCAACAGGAGACTAATGGACCTGCCTGTAGCCTCAGGGGCCGCTGGGGGATGACAGGGTCCCCCACCCCCACATGCTCCATCACTTGGGGCTGCCTGGACAACTACATCTAGGAAACGGAGTTCTCTATCAAAGGTGGCAACTGCAACGTCACCCCCTCCCCTGTCAAGGCTCGGGGACTATGCCGCTGTGAAGCTGGGCTGCCGGGTCGGGCCTGCCTGAGCTCACAGAACTGCTAAGCGGGTTCCTAAGAGGAGCAGCTGTTTGGGAAATTCTTGGACCAATGGTGCCAGGTCCCTCCGGGTCCCAGCGACTCCCGGTGTACCAGCTCCTTGACAGAGAGTGACAGCAGCATACCGACATCAAAACACAAAGTAACCCTACACACAAAATGCTTCAAGTTGATATAAAAGGGAAAAGAAAGTCTGAGGGAGTTTGTTGTTTCCAACCCACCAACACCCAAGCAGCTGGTACAACCCTTTATTTGCAGGAAAGAACAAACGGTCCCACACCGAGTGCAGAGATGGGCCTCGCTGCTCAGCCTCAGTGGCTGGGTCCTGCCAGGAAAGGCAGCGGTGGGCCTCCACCCAGAGCTCTCTCCGGGTGTGGGGAGAGTTCCTTTCCCTCATACCTCCATTCTAAACAGATCACTGGAAAAGTTCTATTTAAAATAGAACCTCTTTTACTGGCAAAGACCCGGGCCTTCCCAGCCCAGAAGAGCTACCCAGAGTGAGCAGCCAGTCTCCTCCTTGCCTAACTAGCCCTGAGAACCAGGACTTCTGCTGCAGCTCTGCGGCACAGGGCACCCTTCCCTGCGCACTCATGCACACATAGCGTGGGCTTAAGGGAAAAGGAAGAAGAGCTCACAGAGAGGGTCAGGCCTCCAGACTTTGCAATGGGTGACAGGGCCAAAGGTGACATGGGGGCTTTATTCCAGACTGCCACCAGTGGGTAGGAGAAAGGAAGGGACAGGCAGGGCCTCTTGAGTTCGGGCTCTGCTACCACCAGCCTGATGACAGTGTGGTCCCACACACGGCCACCACCTGGGGTGGAGGGGGCCTCCCGGGAGCTCTGTGGCCACCAGCCTCTCGGGCAGGAAGAACTCATGACTACATGTGCGCTGGGGGGTATGGGAGGGGGCTGCCTCAGTTACTCCTGTCCGAAGCCCTCAGTCTCCTCGATGGCGTACAGCAGCTTCTCCTTCAGCTGTTCATAGCTCTTATATGGTGGGAGATCCAGGCGGTTGAAACTGTTGAGAGAGGGAAGCAGAAGAGTCAGCACAGGGAGGTCAGGGCTCCATGGCCCTGCCCCAGCCTGGCCACAGGGGGGGTCAAAGTAGTTCATGCAGCCATGGTTCCCCCACAACACCGAGTGGCCAGATGCCAGAACAGAGTCCTTGAGGGCCCTGCTGTGTGAGGCCTTCATGCTTCCTGTGCCTGGACCTTGGAAGGGTCAGCAGACAGGGCAGGGCAGCTGGAGAAATGGGGGCCTGGGCAGAGGGCACACAGGGAAGCAGCTCTTTGTCTACTGGAATAGAAGTGTTTGCTGAGGGACCAGAACTGCTGCCACAACTGCCAGAAGAGCAGAGGCCCCTCCTCTCCAACCCCAGAGTCACACAGAAGTTGCCAAAGTCCCTGAAGCTGCCCCAGCCAAAGGGCTGGCAGGAGTTCGTCTGGTCTGTGAGCTTCTGGCCACCTCCCACTAAAACCAGCGCACTCACCACGTGTGGCTTCTGGGCAGCCAAGTTTCCTTGCCAACCTTGTCGATGCAAAACTTCTGCGGTCCGTTGCTACCTGTCACCCAAAAGAGAAACACAGCATAGGCAAAAGGACCACACCTTCCATGGGCAGGACCCTGGCTCCCCCCACCCCCAGATGGCTCAGGCCCCGCCCGCTGACTCGCACCCTGGGAGCGGACCCCAGGCCCACCCTAGGGCGCCAGCAGGGCAAGGGAAGACATACCGATGAGTTCAGCAAATCCGCCAACAGGCAGGCGGCAAGTCCCAGTGACGAACTGCAGCAGTCGGATCCTCTTCTCGTTGTCCATCTCCTTCACCACCTAGAATGAACTCTGCCGGTCAGAGCAGAGCCAGGAGGCCCACCTGACCCTGAGCCTCGCTCTAGCTTGTGACTCTGGTCAGCCGGCACCCCTCTTTGGGGCTGAGAACACCAAGCCCGGGGTTGGGTGGGGGTTACAGTCACCAACCTTGGAAACCCCAAAGCCACTCCCTCTGAGAGGCGGAGTTTGTAGGCCATTCCCTCTAGCCCATGGGACATCTCTGTCTCAGGGACACCTCGAGCCAGGTACTCTTTTCCCATCCAAGTTCTGCTTTTAAAAATATACTAAGGATGGGAGTGATTGCTTCATGGGAATGGCATTTGTTTTTAGGGGGGAGATGAAATGTTCTGGAATTAGACGGTGGTCATGACTGCCTCGCACTGCGAAAGGCCAATGAACCATAATACCTTAAAATGCTTCACATGGTGAGTTTTATGGGGTGGGAATTTTGCCTTCACGAACAAATGTTTATATACCTACTCCTCCTCATGTATGCTATACTTCATAATGACAACAAGACTACACATACAAAAAAATCAATTCGTTACATCCGGGGCTCTGAGCTCATTCAGTTTCTCTGGAGACAAGCACATGCTGGCCCATGCCCCCTGGCAGGAAGGAAACCACAAGACCAATGGGAGCTTTCCTTCCTGCCTGCAGGCTCACCCCCATCCCACCAAGGCTGACCACCAATGTGTCCTGTCAAGAGCCCTGGCCACAGCCCAGTTGCAACAGCTCTGTTTATCCCAAGGCTGGGTTTCTCTTCTCCTTTCACAAAGTGAGGAGAGCATCAGAGACGAGGGAGGTGACCATGCAACATGCATCCTTGAGCCTGAGATCGAACCAGGTCTCTTTGCTGTGGCTGACTGCTGAAGCCTGCCCGGACCCTTAACCCAACCCCGCTGGGACGGGTCCCAGGACCTACCTGCCAGAACCACTGGATCTGCTTGCTATTCTTGGTATAGTGTCGGTAAATAGTGTTCTTCTGCCAGTCGCTCATGTCTATCTCTTGCATGCCGCACAGCATGAGCTGCAGGGAGGACAGGTGTCAGCGGCCGGGGCCAGCCCCCTCCCCACTCACTAGCAGATGAAAGCATCACAAACATCTTCATGATTTCTGCTGGCAGTGGTAATAATAGGAGGGATACAAGTCTTGAATGTGGGCCCCCTCGAAACTGTGAGAAACCCAACTACAACTATCTACCCTGCAGCCTCGGTCCAGAGAGAGTGTGAGGTTTTACTGGTGAGTTTCTCTGGAGACAGGGTTTGCCAACAAAGGGCACGAACGCCCCAGAGGCAGGGGCTCAGGGTCCCAGCGACCTCAGCTCTCACCTCCAGCTCCTTCTCATCAAAGTAGCGCAACCACTCCAGGGGGGCCACCTCGTTGAAGCCATCCAGGAAGGCTTTGGTCTGCTCTTCCACGCCCCGGGTGAAACGCCAGTCGGTCAGCAGCCTAAAACCGAAGACCAGCCGTCAGGGGAGCGGAAACCCACAGCTCAGGTGCAGCTCAGGGCCTGCCAGGAGGCTGCTGTGACACAGCATCAAGGAATCCGCTGAGAGGTGACTTGGGCACACCCAGAGCCAGTCTCCTGCCAGCCCCGGGGCCGACGACAAATGGGACGCTGTGATCCCTGGTGAAATGCGTGAGGGCCCTGGATGTAGGGTACCCCAGAGACAACGGTGGCTCTGCTCCCCTCCCCCCCCCCACCAGCTCTCCATCGAGTAAGACTCACATGATGTACTCATCCTTGTTCTCTTCTGTCACTCGAATGCTCTCACCACCTTCCTTGAGCTCGTGGGTTGTCACCTTGCCCAGGATCTCCATGTCCTGGATGAAGTACAGCTCTAGACCACACTCTTCCAGGTTGTTCTCTCTGGTGGCACGAGAGACCAAGAGGGAAGAGTTCTACCTTAGAAGGGTCACCCTCATCCTGCTCTGTCCCTTGCTTTAGTGCTCATGGGATGCTAGGACTCACAGCCTCGATCCAGAACAGCCGCACAGGACCGCTCCCTGAGGCACAGAGAGAATTCTGGAGCTGCCCTACAGGGAAACCTAGGAGCTGTGCATCTCCACAAGCACTTCTAAAGCCCATCTGAGCTCAGAGCCACTCTGGCAGAGAAAATAAAGGCCAGCAATGCCTACTCCCCAACCAGAGACTCCTCTCCTCCCAGCATGGCACAAGGGAGAGGACTCACTTGATCCAGACAATAGAGTTGTAGAATTCAGGGTCAATAGATTCCAGGTCCTTCAGGGTTGGTCTCTTGTTGAGCATCCGCTTATAGAAAGGGAGGGTGAAGCCTGTGTCAATGAACTTTCCATGGTACAGAGCCTGAGGAAGAAGAGACATGGCGAAGGGCTTTGGTCTTCTTAGGACACTGCCTGAAGCAGGCTCTTGCATGCTCCACACCAAAGCCCAACTACTGATACCTACCCTTTCTCCCCAAAAGCAACTGTGACCTTGGGACAGACTCTTGGGACTTGCCTGCCAGCTCCCTGCCCCAGCAGAGATCTGCCCCACGCTCATGGACAGCACAACCCCAGGTGGCAGCCCTGACTCACTGACGCTCCGAGCTGGGCAGCAGAGCAGCCAAAAATAATGCAGACGCTGTGGACGGCGAGAGCTGGCGGGCCAGCGGTGAGTAATAGTCTAGGGTTTTACTGGTCTGTCCTGTCGGCTGCTGGGCCAGGCGGGTCTCTAGACCTGGGAAGAATGTGCCCACTTCCTGAGCCCAGCACCTTGGCCAAGAACTTCCAGACAAGGGGAAGGGACATATTTAGTCATGGCTCTTGGGTTCTCGCGGGCAGAGCATTCAGGAAGTCAGGAAGAAGCAAAGGAAAATTAGCCATGAAACATCTCAAACTACCAAATATGGCAGAAGGACTGTGGCTACCATGGGCTCCCCTTCCTCAATCCTGGTTCTCTGCCCTCATGAGACACTCGACAGGATGCACATGACATGACCCCCTCCTCTATTCACACTGTGTTGCTATTTCTAGATAAATACGGGTACCAAGACTCCGCTGTCCCTACTCTTCACCTAGTCCCTGATGATGCCTCCTACGTCCTGACCAGCTGGTCTACCAGGGCTCTCTTCTGAACTACTGTTGATTCCAGATCCCCTTCCAGAAGGCCCAAGAGTCTCAGGCAGACATTCCCTAACACTCTCACCCAAGGGCTGTGACAAACAGTGGTACCCCGCCCTGCATCTCCCCTCCCCCCTGTAAGAAAGACAGCATGTGGGCAGCATTTGTCATGCCAACATCCTCTACAGAGTGCACGCTAAACATTCAGTGAGGTCCATGGCCCAGAAACCCTGGGCTATCCCTCGACAAGTCCCACACAAATCAACACAAAAAAAAAAACCCTCTCAAAGCCCTGGGGAGCAACCCCGAGAGAGCTCTGAACTATCTCCAGAACTCTCTCCAGCTTTTTGCATTTCCTGTTAGGCGTTCTGTGAGGAGTGTGGGGCTCAGAGATGGGGCACCCACTGCAGGTTGCTGTTGGTACATCTGGCCTCCGCGGCTGCTGCCCTCTCTAGAGATCTCACAGCAATGCATCTTACCATAGCGATGAATCTGCCAATAAAGCGGAAGTAGGTGAGGTGGTCGGGGTTGATGGAGGAGGCAGGGTTGATCTGCAGGCAATAATTGTTCTTCCCGGCATATTCAAATAAACAATACATGGGGTTGAGCACCTCATGGGACAAGAGGAAAAACCACTCCCTGTGAGAGAAGACAGAGAAAAACAAAGAGTAATGGATCCCTTCCTGCCCACCTGCACTGGGACTCTCTTCTGCTGTCCTGTTTCGGTGAGTTTGGAGACACAGGTTTCTGGGAATCGAGCCCCACTGGGATGAACACCTAGTATAACCTATATTAACAGCTGGTCAGTGAGCGAGGGTGAACCAGGACAACTGCATTTGTGCACAGTGCTCAGGAAAGCCTGCATGCATGTCTCTGGGCTCCCCGGTGATGCATTCAGGACTTTATATCTGATACCCAGTATGGCTAATGGCAAAGGAGCTTTTGGTACCCTGAGGCCACCATGCACAGTTATGTAGGCTGTGCGCTGTACAAGAGCACTATGTTAAAACATAGATTTGCACATTTATTATGACAATTTTCCTGCATACAGCAGTCAACCTGTTTTTTTTCCTGATAAAACCAAAGTATCATGACCATTTCCCAACATGGAAGTGTCTTGAGAAAGGGCATCTTTTTCTAAATCTTGCAGAGGTGCTGTAGAAAACAGTCCTCCCTGTTTCCACCCTGAGTAGGCAGCATGAAATGAATACACAGTAACACGTTCCTAGGTCCTGAGGCATGAAAACTCTGTAATCTATGCTGCCTCTAGATTTTTAAACCTCACTCCCATTAGCCATACAAAAGGTATCTCAGTTCCCTTGCTCTTTGCCCTCCCCTCACCCCAAACCCCATCACCATACCCTTTCCCACACTTCCACGCATTTGTCTGAACCAACACCCATGCCCTGGCATCTCTTTGTGGCCTAGGTAACAAGCCTCAAGCCAGAATTCAGGGTCCTTTCAGGCTTGAGCTAAACCAGCAGGGGGATATCCCAAGGGGGCCAGTCCCTGGCTGCTTGTGGCCGGGCAGACGAGGAGTCCTTCGATGCAGAGGGTGCCTCGGTATCCTGTCCGTGGTTCTACCCTGTGGTAGAACAGCATGACGTAACCTACCATAGGGTAAAACCACTGGCAGGACACAGAGAGACAGACACACACGGGGTGGGAGCCACACCACCAAGCAGGGCCTGGAGAGAAGGTCACCATGGTCACCACAGAAAAAGAACAATTGATCCCAGGGGCCAACAGGGAGGGCAGCGCCACCAGCAAACAGAGGACCAGAAATAAGTAAACCCAACACCAAGAGAGAAGATGTCCCCAACACCAGGAGAGGTCAGTGAGCTGAGCAGTCACCGCAGGCCAAGATGCTCCTTCTCCCTGCCAGGGACGTCTGCCCCATGATCCAAGGCAACGTTTTGTCCGAGTCTGTTAGCTTTTGTAGGTAGGCTGGGGTGAGGGCAAGACAATGCTTTAGGCTCTTTTTATGGGTACATCAGCCATTTTAACTTTATTGACCCTATGCACACAACGTATAGCTGAGCACTGATCGAGGCCCTCTGGATGGTGACACAATTTATATATGTCAGGCACACGCCGACACACCAGGTTCAACCTGCCCCAGCTGCCTCAACAACAGAAGCCCAGGGTCGATTTTTAACGGAAACCACAGGACACCAATATTTAACCCCTGCCCACCGGTGCAGCCAGACTGGTTCAAGTAGAGAGAGCTTACATCACTGTCCTAAGCCCTACCCTCTGAAGCTCCCAGCCTCTCCACAGACCAATAACTAAAGGGTTAATGCCTAGCTCACGAGGCAACCCCAGGACCCTGCTTCTGCACCCATGTGGACTGGCCTGACCCATGCCCACTCCTGAAGGTGCATGAGAATTTTGGGAGCCAAACTGAGCAAGGAGGCAGCTTTCTGGCCCTGAGCTCTATAGCCTAGGGAAACGGGGTGCGGCCCAGCTTCCCAGGGGCGCTGAGCTCACCTGGCGATGCCTCCATAGTCCAGGCCCTCCTCGCCACGCATGATGATGTAGAGCCGGCGGCGCAGGTCGTAGGGCTTCATGTTCATGATCTGGGGAGACAGAGCATCGTGGCCCGCCTGCCTCTCCGGCTTCCACGGCAGCCCAGGGGCTGGGGGCAGGGAATTCTAAGTCCTTCTCTTCCACAGAGACTTGTCACCAAGGCCCACACCCTGAAAACTCTACCACGTGGGTTTAACAGGCCACGTGATAGAATATGGCATGGTGTGAGGGGGCCTTCTGCTTGTTCGGTCTTAGACACCGTGATTATTCTCTAACCTGTTGGAAAGAATCCTCGAAAAGCGTCTGCCTGGAAACACTGATCTTCACGTGGCTGGGGAGGGCATTTGACTAAAAAAGAGAAAAAGAAAACCAAGCCCGAATCAGGACCTCAGTGGTCACTATTCAGTTGGGTCTCCTGTCTCTATGAACAGGCCTCCCCATCTCCCTGGGCCAGTGGCGGAGAACCTGGCACCCCAGAAATGGGAGCTGGTGGCCTGGAGACGATGCCAGACAATGCTCTGGGACGGGTAACTGGTCCACACCTCAGACGCAGGCATCCCAACACCTCTGCGAGGTTGGGAAATCATGCCAAAGTAACTCAATTAACCCCACCGTCTGGGGGAGGTCCGGGCCCAGAACTCACGTGACAGAGGAAACGGAACTGGTGATACTTCCACCGAAAACTTCGGTCATAGGCGCCAGGGGAACCTTGCTTCGTCCTGGGAAGAGGAAAGATGTTCTAGAGTCCATGTGGCTTCTCAAAAATTAGCAAAAGTTAGCCCCGAGGAAAGCTGATACTACGTTGAAGACCAGAAAGGCAGGCATGAAAGAAAGGAAATGACCGCCATTTCTGTAGACAGATTTGAAGAGTAAAAAGAAAAACCAGAAATAAAGCCAGACCTCTTGATTTTAGAGAAAGACCACTAGTGTTATTCCGAATAAACAGGATAGCCCCTTCCTCCCCCACGCCCCTGCTTCTCCCACCATCCCTTCTAATGTGACACCAAAATTAGCCACCAGAGGGCAGTAAGAGGAGCAAGACAAGGATAAACCCGGACTGTGCGAACAGGTAACAGCGCGGCCTGTGGGAAGTCCTTACCCAGACTCAAACCCAGGGCGAGGATCCTTAAAGGTGGTGGTGCGTGTATTGTGGTCCACAAAATAGCGTACCCCTTCACTGGTGTACTTCATCTCCCACCCGGGGGGCAAAGCTGGCTCCTGGATCATCCTGGAGGCATGGGAAGGAAGGAGTTAAGAGCTGAGCTCTCCTTCTGGGCCTCAATACTTAGAGGAGGCTGGGGTTCCTAAAGTGTTGCTTCTCTCTGCTTTCACCCAGGCCCCGCACAGCCCTCGAGGGTGGGCCTTGAGGAAAGGCACCTGGTACCACCCAAGTCATGAGGACAGTTCTGGAGCAGAGAGAGGTCATCTACCAGCTCTGGGTGGACGGCCGTGGCCTAAGTGGCCAACTCTCAGCACTCTTGAGACTCCACACACCCCTATCCTAGACTAGCTTCTGGAGGGTGGGAGTGGAGAGGTTCCCTTAAACCTCTTGAAATCACACTATTAGTAGCCTGCACAAGTGGCACAGAAACCAGCAATACCTGCCAGTCAGGCCACTCTCTATCCTTCGGGAAGGTCAATTTAAGAAGCCACGTTCAAGTCTCACTAGGCAGAAACTATATGGTAAGGGTCTTGGAGCACTTGTGTGTGGCTAAAGATCCCAGAATATTGACCACAGAGGACCAAAGCAGTCCAGGGCACTTGGCCTGGAACTACATGGGGCCCACCCAGCCCAAGTCCTTACCCCTGGGTCCGAGGGTCCTCCCACTGGGTAGTGCGTGTGTTATGGTTCACGTAATACACCCGTCCATTGTCCTGTCTCTTCTCTGCCATGGGAGAAGAAAGAAAAGAGGATGATCAGCTTGAAACATCTTGAGTCCATGTCCATTCCCCTCTGGCTCCCTCCTCCTGAGGGCCAGGTCCAAATTTATGCTCCCGTTCCCGACCTGTTAGAGAAGTTTAACTGCTGAAAGCCTGGCTCACTCACATCTGTCACTGGTAAAAAGGACAAAGAGAATCTCTCCCTGTTGGGGAGTGGGGGAAGGATAAACACATTTCCAACTCAAGATCCAGCACTGTCTTCAGTTGGTTGATTTGTTGGAGGGAAGGGGGCGGTGTGGCAACAAGGAGGGGGAGCAGCCCAGCTGAAACCAGAGGCGTAATTGCATCCAGCTGTGTGCAAAGTGGAGGCCCAGCCAGCCACCTCTCTCAACCCCGGTCCCCACCCCAGTCCCTCACGGGCTGGTCTCTGGTCCTGCAACTGCTCCATCCAAACATGGCCATTGTGGGGTGGCTGCATTTCCTTCATATCCTTCTGATCAGCGCTCTGTACCACAGGGCCTATCTACCGCCCACCCTATCTCTTTCCCCCTGCATGAAGGCAAAGCTTTGTTCTAAAACTCTCACATCCCAGCAAAACCATGATGCTGCACGCATGAAATAAATGCCTGGGGCTTGCGGGCACTTACAATGCCCACCTTGTGCTTATGCCTAAGTGTGCTCTTCGAGCCAGGGCAGTATTTGGGGGTACTCAGGCATACTGTCTCTGTCCTCTGGACAATCTTTGCTCTCTCCCCTCTCCTGGAGCTTAGGTGCTTACAGGTGGGAGTCTGGGCAGACCCAACTTTAGCTGGTGATTCCAGGCTTTGAGAGGCGTTGAGAAGGATGCCCCATCAGGTCCAAGCGGACGACAGGCAAGACTAGGAGCGAGGCTGTGAACCAAAGAGAGGTCACCTTTCCCAGGAAGTTCCTGCGCCTTCAAATCTGTTTCTGTCCCCCAAACAAATGGTGTGAATGGCCCTCTCTCTTTTACAATGACGGCAAAATTAAAGAAATAAAAATAATTAGTTCCAGAAGCTACAGGGAAACCAAAAGCTAAAAAGCACACAGAATCGAGGAGCCCACTCCTCTCCCCTCAAGCATCAGGCTGCAACGTTCCCAGGATCAACCCAAGGTCTCGGTCTCTCTCTGCCTTACGTGGTATCCATTACTTGTGCGAAATTTTTAAAATACAGACAAAAGGAAAGAAAGAAAAGAAGATGCCCAAGATTATGACAGAGCTCCCATCACCTCTGCTCAGTTTATGGGACTGCCCCACAGAAGGCAGGCTTCCCAAGAAGGTTCTGAAGAACAGGAGAAGCCGCTCCCATCCCAGAAGCTTCTGCTTTGAACTAGATCCTCTGGGTCTGCTGGGCCAAGAGCCAAAGCCAATGCTAAACATCAGGCCTGGGGATCTGTCCAGCCGGCCTGGGGCCTATGCACTCACTGCTGCTGGGGGATGTTGGGGGGGCTGCTACTGGAACTGCCTCACTGCATACAATTTCATAGTCTGGGGACTGGGAAATTTCCTGAAGTTAGGAAGGCTCCCCTAGTGAGCATCTACCTTGCCTCCTTTAGGAAGAAACAGACTTGGAAGCATTAGTCACGTGCCCAGGGTCAGGGCAGCTGAAGAGATGTGGATCTAAACCCGAGGTGCCCTGACCCCCGGGTGTAGGGAGAACCGTGGGGTCTCTCCTGGAGGAGCAGAAAGGGCTCTAGGACGGAGAGCAGGAGAGCCCAGTAGATTTGATCTCAGGCTCCCACTAAATGCAATTCTCACTTAGTTCTGCTGCTCTTCCTGTTCACTCTGAACTCTCCTTGGGAAGGTGGCCCTGTCCTGGCTCAGCCCTGAAAGAGCCAACACAGACCGAAGGGTCTGACTAGGAAGGTTCCCTGGCCTTCGGCCGGATGTTCTTTTTTCTCAGTTTCATACCAATATAATCTTATGTGTTTTTCTGATCACATGTGAACACCACTGACTCCAACCATGGCTCCTCTTCCCATCTCAGACATTTCACACTTAGCTTCTGGGAGCTCTTTTCGAGATGCTAGAGCTGCTCTTACTTGGTGACCATCATGTAGCAGTACTGGTACAGAAATCAAGCATTTGACTCTATAGATCCAGGAATAAGCCTGGGTCCCTGGCTCCAGGTCACAGCATCTACTGGCATCCAAACAACATCACAGATTCGTGCTTAATCGGATGCGCTCTCCCCTGCCTAGCCAGGGATCCTGTGCTCAACTCCTCATACGTGACTGGCTGCTGGTCTCTGAGATACCAGGGACCTTTCATCAGTTCAAAGAGGCAGGTGGATGATCTGTGTGCCTAAGGGATTCCCTAGCTGAAAATCAAGAACCGTCTGGAGGCCCCACTAACCCATACACCCCCCTAGAAGGTGTATGAGGTCCTTCCAGAGCTCTGGAATGCAGTGGTAATTCACTAAGTGACACCCTGTGGGCCCAAGGTGGGTGTGGGGGGTGAAGCAACCTGGTAAATTACTACCAGGGAGTAGTGTGTCTCCACCAGGGGGTTCCAGCTCAAAAGCCATACTTTTCCAGGTAGTGCTCATCCTATCAATGTCCGCTTCTCCATCTTTATTGGGGAGCAAGCCCCTGCTTGATTTAATACCACATGTGCACACCACCAAACTAGCATTCACTGTCCTCCACTGGCCCAACCAATACGTTAAATTCAACACCTGCCGATTCCTGCAAAAACCACCCTCTTCCACCCCCAGGGACTCTTGCCGTACCGAACGAAACCCTGCCCCGGCTCAGAGCTGCAGGACGCGCTGAGTCTCACCATCTCGTGTGACCCCTTTTTGCATGGCCACGCCTTCCCAGAATAGCCACAAAGCCCATAATCTTTCCCAAGTCATGGATGTCCATCCTTCTAACTCATCATTGGCAGATCACAGCCCGGACCTAAGACTCTCCAGAGTCAAGGAGAATCCAGCAGGGTACTATAAACCAGCAACGATGCTCTTTCACTGACTTGCCGCCCGGCGCTGAACTCTCTCATCGGCTTCCCTGTGGCCTCTCTCACAACTGTGTCACAAAGAAAAAAGGCGGCTTTCTTTAGTCAAAATTAGGTAGAAGTCCAACAACTCAGCTGCAAAGAAAGGTCTGGTGAGGTGGCTCCTTCCAATCACACAGCCACAGACCTGAAACCAATGCACCAGCGAGTAAGCCAGCGCCAGAATGTCTTAGTCAATGACAGGTTGGACGGTTGGGTAGACAGTTCAAGGTCGGGACCAAAACCCAATAGTCCCATGGCTGCCCAGGGACTCTGTCCACAGGCTCATACGCTGCTTCAGCCATGGCGGGTGAATGCTCCAGGGGTGTCAGGGAACCCCATTGCTTTCCCAACCTTCCGGCTCCAACGCCTGTAACCCGCTCGGGCGGGGCCTCCCCACAGAGCGTGCTGGCGAGAAGCGAAATGGGAAACCAAGGGCTGGGAGTGAGGAAGACTCAGGGAAAGACGACAGAGCACGGCGGAGCATCAGCTGACAGACGGCTGAGGACACAGAAGAACTCGATACTTACCCCAGCCAGGAGGGAGGGGGCCCAGTGGGTCATGGTCAGTCGAAGTACTTGAAGACTAAACACAAGAAACACAGCAGAACACAGAGGTTAAAAAAAAGCCGCCGGTTTAAAAATAAATCGACCGATAAAAATAAAAATGCCAAGGACTCATTTCCACATTTGAGCACTTTGTACAGGCTACAGTGGGGCCTGAGGTGACATCTGCGCCTCTCAGAAGTTTTTCTCAAAAAAGAAAAACCGAGAAAGAACCCCCTACACGGAGGACCCTGACAGGTTGTGGAGAGGGTGGAGCGAGGGGGAGGAAGATGCGTGCAGAAGAAGGTGGGCCAGGGCTGTGGAGGCAGAGAGCCGGCCCCAGGCATGGCAGGAGAGCCCAGAGCGGACAGCCCGGCAGGCTCGGCCAGTGCCTCTGCTCTCGGCTCCTGCTCCCCACAGCCGGGGCGACTGAAATCACCACCACCTCCAACTTTCTCCAAGAACCACACACGGGAGGGGAAAAAATATCGCAGGCCTTTCCAATGAAATCATTCCCACAAGCCCTGCCCACGCCCAGAGCTTCCTGGCTGGGGGCTGGGCCCTCCTCCCTCCACCTCCCTCCTGAGTGCGCTGGGAGAGGGAGCAGCCTCCCAGCAGCCGTGGTGCGCACACCCGGCCCAGACTGAGGGCACATTCATGCCCCAGGCCCCTCACCTCTCCCAGGAATGTTTTGCTTTCCTTCACAAAGCACCTTTATTCTCCTCCAGCCTGAACCTGAAGTTGCTCAGTGTTCTGTGTGTGCCTGTCTGGGGAGGTGGGGCTGGGGGCGAGGTGGCAAGCGAGCAGGAGAGACAGGAGGAAGAAGGGGGAGCAGACTCCAGGCCTTCAGGGTCACTGTTTACATTCGAACCCCCCACCCCCAGCCTCATTCTGCTGGGAGATCCCTGGGGCAGGGCTGCAGTGGACCGAGAGTTCTCATATCCTGCGGGAAGGGGGCTGCTGTCAAAAACTCTTCATAGTTAAATAAAACAAGTACTGTTCCGTTGTTCCACACTTGCTTGCTTTTTTTCTTTTCTTTTTTGCCGAAGCATTTTTATTTCACTTACTAAAATTTAATCGTTGCATGAAGGGATCAAGTTCTCAGTGCAGACTTTGGGCTGCCGGGCCGGCTCTGTCTGGGGGCAACAGAGCCACACATGGGCAGGACGATGAATGGGGCTCAGTCTCGGCTTGAGAAAACATTGGTGGAACTCAACTGCCAACGCACCCCACCCCCACCCCTTCACAGGCGGCCCTTCGCCCCCAGCTGAAAAGACAGAGAAACTTTCTTTCCAGGGTGGCAGCACAGGCAACTCTTCCAAAGCAAGTTCCAACAAAGATGTTTAAGTCTTGAAACCATAGGTTCCTTGATGGGACAGAGCCCCCTTTCAGCAAAGGGCCTCCTGCCCAGCAGAATAAAACTGCACAAAGGTGTGGGAAGCTGGGCTGTGCTCGATTTAGGACCCCGGTTACCATCGTCCTGCAGGACGTGCTCAAACTTCCATCCCAATTCAGATTTGTCTGATGGCTACTGAAAAGAGAGTTCCCAAATGTGACGTCTCCTAAAGGTCATTCTGGTGAAAGTGCGGGGGGGGGGGGGGGGCGGGGGGAGTTGCAGCAGCTCATAAAACCCAAGTTCCTCCAACCTTGTTAACACAGAAGAGCAGAGCAGTAGCTATAAAAGCATTTGGTAACAGAAGGAAAGGAACTAACTTGTGAAATACGTGTGCATTTCAGATAATGAAGCCAAACAGAACTCAGTGGGTAATGAGCTGTAGCAAAAGGGAAGAAATACAAAAAAGGTCATTTTAAAAAAGTAAAAGAAGCACTCAGAGCAAAACTGTTTGCTGCTTCAAGTCTTTTTTTGTTTTTTGTTTTTTTTTTAATGAGTGGATAATCCATAAGGTAGTCACGGGCTCCAGTGGGAAATTAGCTCCCAACTGGTACCAAATGGGCTCCAGTGGACGGAGAGTCATCTTCTGCCTAACTCGACAGATCAACAGACCAAACCATCTTTACTGACAGCCTCCGTGACCCGCATTGAACTAGAAACCAAAAAATATTTATCAGCTAGCATACATTTCCTTTTCCAACAACATGGCATCTACAGTGTAGGCACATGACTTAAAGAAGAGCCGATCGGATGCTCCCACTCCGAACTTCCGGGGACCAGCAGGAAAGCACAAGGTCAGTTGGCCATGGCTCACCGTCCGCGGGAACAACGGGTGTTCGACGGCGCACAGCAGGCAGGGTCCTGCACAAACTATTCCTCTGCCTAGCCTACCCTGGTTTCTGCCGGAGCTTGGTTCTTCATCGTCCTGTTCATTCTGTGAACTACCCCATTCCCATTTGGTAAATTCCTTTTCTGCTTAAGTTTAATCAAGTGGATTTCTATTATTCATCAAAATCAACTATGACTTGTACACAAAGCACAGGGAGGAGAATAAAAAAATGATCAACTCTCGTCTCTTTCTTTCTTTCTCTCTCTTTAAGTAAGCTCC
Source organism: Potos flavus (assembly GCA_028534135.1). Lineage (NCBI taxonomy): Eukaryota > Metazoa > Chordata > Mammalia > Carnivora > Procyonidae > Potos > Potos flavus. The sequence goes on from CM052888.1 coordinate 14,277,287, forward strand.
ACACCCAGCATGGAACCCAGTGCACAGCTTGAACTCCCAACCCTGAGATCAAGACCTGAGCTGAGATCGAGTTGGACACTTAACTGATTGAGCCACTCAGGTGACCCAACCTTCTTCTTGATCCTTGTCTTTTTTTAAACTTCATAGGACGTTGGCTCTCTTTCGTGTACTGTTGTTGTTTTTTAAATTTCCTAGCATTGTCCTATTCTCATCCTATCAGATCCACACCTCCCTCAAAACCTGTGAAAAGGGGAACAGAAGAGGAAGCAAGAGGGAAGGGAAAGTGACCAGAAATTGAGAAGCATGAACAACACATGAGGAGTCAATGAAAGCGGACACTCACAACAATCTGACCGCTTGCAGTTATAGCATAACACAACTATTTTGGACATTTGTTCCCTAATGTATATAGTACAACTTGAAAGATAAGAAAAGGAAGTGGACAGAAAGAAGCCGAAGAGAAACAAACAAAATAAGAGCTCCACATCATGGTCTGAAAACCAAATCCCCACAACTCCAGTAAGTCAACCTACTGCCCCTTGTCTTCTCCCACATTTCCCCTAGAATGAGAGATCCTAAGTATTGCTTGGAGCACAGCCGGAGAAGCACAGAGAAGGGCGCATGGAGGGATTACAGTCAGAAGAAAGATTGTGGGATGTGCAGGTGACTCTAAGCAACAAGACAGTTTCCTTTACTAGTAGCAATAGAAAGCAACACTATCGAATCATTTTCCTGGTAACTGTCCCTCGGTTGGGACAGCAGAGGTGCAGGCCGTGAGCCAGACAGCTCACGTTGAGTTCAGTTCCCTCAGGGACTAAGCACTAAGTTCCAGTAATATTTTAAGATACAAACTCAGAAATAAAGAATGTCTAGCAAATATAGCCGAGGGCAAGAAAGGCTCTGGGAAGGGCATAAAGCTTACTGTACGGAAGGCAGGCTCCTCTTTTTCAGGATCTGCCCCATGGGTGCATAACAAAACCCAGGTGTTTGAGAATTCAATCCAAGGGGCTCTCTGCAGAGTAAGAAACAAGAGTTGTCTGTTTCTAGAGAATGCAATTTGGCATCCACACATTAGGAGCCACAGAATGATCCTGTTCAGTCCTGCAGACACTGGCTACCTCCTTTAGTTTTTAAAGGAGGACCAAAGTGGGGGTTACGGGAGTCTCTCGGAAAGCAGTAGGCACAATGCACACAAATGGGTGAGCATCCCCACGGGACCACAGCAAGATCACAGAAGAGCGAGCACGGTGAAACTGTGAGAGCAAAATGCAAGTATGTGCGTGATGTTCACAAGAAACAAAGGCACACTGGGGTATCAAGAAACGGAAGCATATCAGAAATGAGGGAACAATAAGAGAAACCCAAAAAACGTGTGTGATGAAGTTGAAGGCAGGAAGGCACTGAGGGAGACTGTGGTGTGGGGTTCCCCTGGCTTCCATCTTGAACTGCATTTCATGTTCTCTCTAGAGCAAGTGAAGAAGAACAAAATCTTAGTTTCAGCCCAGCAGGAGGAGGAGGAGGGGAAACCGCTGGTACAGTATCAGCTCTTAAGCCTTCCGAGTCAAACCCTGGGCCGAGGCCAAACCCCAAAATAACTGTATGAAAGCGACTCTTCTTACTTGTAACCAGGACATGGCACCGTAGCAAACGACGGGCAAAGCAAATCCAGGGGAGAGGGAAGTCAACAGAGAGACACTGAAAGCTGACCCAAAAAAGATTCCTAACATGTTTTTCAATATGAATCTTGTTTCACAGAGAAAAAGGAACAATCATCTCCATCCAGAAACCTCCTGAATCCCCAGCCAAGCTGAGAAAACCAGGTTAGAGTACTCAAAAAAAAAAAAAAAAAAAAAAGTTTCCTTCAAGGGGACCCTCCAAGGCCAAGTTCTACCTCTGTGTGCCCGGAATGATGCTGCTAGAGCGACAGAGGTGGGCCAGAGGAATGGATGGAAATGGATGTCCCAAAAGACCAAGTGAATGCGACCTCTAGAACCTGCCCTTTCAAACACCAAACATCTCAGTCAACCAGCAGAACATACTTGGTGCATTGCAGAGGAAAAAAAGATTCCTTTAAGAGATTTTTTTTTTTTTTAATTAGAGAAGCTGAGTAAGCAGTGAAACAAAATGACTGTGAGACTTCTAGAATGTGTCCTTGCCTCTAAGTCAAAGGATAGAGATGCCCAGGCCTTCCTAGTTTTGCAGCCATAACCACCCGAGAAAAGAGCAGGTAGTCTTTGGGCCCTCGCTCTGGAGGAACGGTTTCTGAAACGCAGAGAATGACTGATCCCATCCAGTTGTGCGATGTGCCCGAAGTGGATGCCAGGCAAGTGTGAAAGGGGCTGTGGAGTGCAAGGCCGGGCCTAAGAACCCCAAGGGCACGGTTTAGAGCCAGGTGTTACAGCTGACCTCAATACAACGTGATGTGACAAACTTCGTGCTTTCTGTATATCCACACTAGGGAAAGTAAGGTTCCTCATCAGCTTACTCACTATACGATGAGCATCAGCCCCCACAGATGGAAGAGGAGGCAGGCCAGCCCAGGGAGATCCCTTATGGTTGCTGGTGTAGCTCCTGCTTTGGGTTAGCAGAGAAAAAGCTGCAAACAAAGACAAAGCTAATAAGGAATGCTACTTGGTTAAACGGAATTAAAGATTTTCTGAGCATCTAACTAGGCAAGTTTCTAATTTAGAAAGGCGTTGTTGCGGACTTAGAGTTTATGTCAAATAGAAACAGTGTTGACTAAACGCGGTGATTCAATGTCATGGACCAGGTCAAAAAGTTTCCAGCCTCTAAGCCACTACCTTCTATAGGGATTCTAGTGCAGATCCCAAGCTTCATGTTCAAGGTACCCTGAGAATATGCAGAGTTCCAGTTTGGGGATTCCCCTGTCCCTACCAAAGAGGCTGTGTGGCTGGATTCCCCTCAGCCACCAGGTCACTGGTGGAGGCTCTAATGGGACGGAAGGTGAGGCTAGGAGGGTTCCTGAAGGGACACAGTCCAAGAGCCCATTAGACAGTTCATTTGGAACCATAGCACTCTGAAATCTAAAGTAGGAAATTTAAATGCTGTTCTGTAGATAATGACTACAGAAAGCTTCGAGCCAGTGATTAAAACGGCAGTCATAAATGCTGAGAAAAAGCCCCTCTTCTTAAACCTTTCACAGTGTCTTTTAGAAAGTGATCAAGTGACAATGCCATTTGAAGACTACTCTGCTGGGAACAGGCAGTAACAATCGGAGAAGAGAGCAAAGTCAACAGACAGAATAATTCAGAGGCTGCCCTAACTGTTAAGTTGGTAGGGACGGAGAAAAATCAGGAATCAGATAGAAGGAAGTTGAACCAGACCAAGGGTCAGTAAACTTTTTCTTCTACGGGCCAGACAGTAAATATTTTAGGCTTTATAGGCTATACGGTCTCTGCTGTAACTCTGCTGTTGTTAAGCGCAGAAGGAGCCAGAGTCAATACCTAAACTACTGGGAGTGCTTCTGTGCCAATAAAACTTTATTTACAAAACAAAGTGTGGGCCAGTTTGGCCCACGGACCGTAGTTTGCCAAGCCCTGATTCAGATCAATTTTAAAGGTCCCTCTATCCTTGAGAATCTGTCAAATAAGAAAGATCTAAAGAAAAACAGTAGCAGCTATGAAAAGGATTTGGATGGCTGTTGTGTTCTGAAAAGTGGAAGTATGGGAGAGGTCACAGCTGACCTTCAGGTTTTAAAGTAGAATAAATGGGCTTGGAAGGAGGGGCCGGAAAACAAATCCAGTCTTGGAAGAAAGACGGTAAATTCGGTGTCAGATATCTCGAATCCTTAAACACAGAGGCTAGACATTGAGTTACTAAATTAGAAATAATGGAATTTGAGGAATTTCACGGCAATGCGTAAAATCTCCAGAGCACTGATGTTTCCAGCCACAGTTTTCCCCGCTCACCAAACAGGTCAAGGGCTGCTGTGTGAGGTGGCACATTCTCCAGCGCCGGGAGGCTCCACGCCCGCGTGGCGAGTCCCCGCCCTCTCACCTGGTAGAGGAATCTTTGGCTGAAGTGCTGCATGGCGCCCTGGAGCTGATTGCGCTGGGACTGCCACTGCTCGTAGTTCCGCACGTACTCGGCTGTGGGGCGCTGCCACGTGGTGGTCCGAGTGTTGTGATCCACGTAGTAAAACCTGCCTCGGGGGTCTGTGCGCTTTTCCCAGCTGGAAACATTAAGCTCAGAATGAATAGAGTGACCACCCACCCCTACCCTCAAATTCCAGAGAAATCCCAGGATGGCTGGCAAGGCGGGACTGAGGGAGGGTTAAGTGTGGTGTCTGCCACAGGAGCCTGGCCAGGCAAGCGCCAAGTCACGGAGGCTTCGGGGACTTACATGATTAAAGCAGTCATTTGTGGCTGCCTCTGCAGCCACCAATCCCTCCTCAACATTAGCTCCTGATTTCCATTTAGGAGATCCATGTTGTTCTGGGGAAGGTGACTTTACTCCCAAGTGCAGAGGTGAACACCTGACTGGATCAGGAGTGGGCACGTGACCTATGTTGAGCTTATTAATCAAGACAAATCTCACGACTTTTGCTAGGAATTCTCAGAAAAATATAGTCTCTCTTCCTTGCCAGATAGGACTGAGAAAGCATGCAGTCCTAGGAGCCACTGGCTGCCATCGTGGACCCAAATACAATATGAAGTTGACCCAATAGATGGCAGAGCAGAAAAACAAAACAAAACAAAAAAGCCAGCCTCTTGGTGATATTGTTGAGTCACCAGATCAGGCTTCACTTGAAACCAGGATCTACATCTAGAATTTTCAGTTACATTAGCCAGTGAATTCTCTTCATTATTTAAGCCAACTTGGATCCCAATTTTTGTTACTTGCAACAGAAATCATCCTGATATAAAGTGCCAGTGAAAACATGTTGCATGGTCATGAGAAGAAGAGTTGGTATGAACAACGGCAGGATTCTCTACATTATTTTTAGTGAGAAAGCAACCTTACCAAAGTACTAAAACACCTAAAATACCCATGGGCAAGGCATGGCTAGAACAGATGGTAAAAATCTTCATCTGTGCTGGGTAGTATAACTTAATTAGCACACACTGAGGGAAGAAGGGATCAAAAAAAAGTAAGAGAGGGAACTTTGTGGAATGAAGGAAATGCTTTAATATTTTTGCTAGAGTGTAGGTTAGTTACACGAATGTATGCATTTGTCAAAACTCAGCCAACTATATACCTGAGATCTGTATAACATATTGTATGTAAATCATACTTCAATTTTAAAAAATGAATTTTAATCTAATCAAGCTTCTATAGCTAACTACCAGTTCACAGGGAAGACAAGGGATAGAGGATCATGTTACTCAACACCTCAAGGTCACACCAGTCACATTCAGAATATGAGAGATTCTACAGAGCAAATGCCAATGATTTTCAAGAAATGGTCAGAAAAAAATTAAAAAGGGTGGGGTACTTATAGATTAAGAGAGACTTATAAGACATATCAGCCAGAAGCAACGTGATGGTTTGAATCGGACTCAAATCAAACTGTAAAACCCTTTTTAAGACAATTGGGGAAAATGGAACACGGATTGGGTATGACACGAAGTAAGGAAATACTGTTAATTTTTTGGGGTGGGATAATGGTATTTTAGTTTCGTTTTTCTGTTTTTAAAGTAATCTCTATGCCCAACAAAGGGTTCAAACTCATGACCCCTAGATTAAGAGCTGCATGCTCTACCGACTGAACCAGCAGGGCACCCCTGGTTTTGTCTTTTCTTTTAAATCCTTATCTATTGGCCGTGAGTCTGTTCCAAGCTCTGGCTAAGGAGGCATCCGCCAGGCCCCTCCCCAAGGAGCAGGGTCCATGGCATCTCCTGCCCAGTGTGCCCTCGCACGGAGCCCCATTCTCTGCGAACTCACCTCCCCAAAATCAGGAAGGACCCTGTTAGGGCTGCTTTATGGCCCTAGTCTCAGACCTTCCCAGGGGACATGGGGCAGAGTGACACAAGGCACTCAGCTCGTGGCCCCACTGATGAGCTTCCCTTGAGAGGCAGGGTGAGGGGTCGTGGGGGGTAGGGAGGGAAAAAATGAAACAAGATGGGATCGGGAGGGAGACAAACCATAAGAGACTCTTAATCTCAGGAAACAAACAGTGTTGCTGAGGGGTGGGAGGGGAGGGATAGGGTGGCTGGGTGATGGACATTGGGGAGGGTATGTGCTTTGGTGAGTGCTGTCAAATGTGTAAGACTGATGATTCACAGACCTGCACCCCTGATAATACATTACATAAAATAATACATTTTATGTTAATAATAAATAAATAAACCCTTATCACATACATCACAGATGTATGTGATGTATTTACAGTTCAAAGAATATGACATCTGGGATTTGCTTTAAAATTCATCAGTCACCTCCCCTGAAAAGTAGGAGGTCAGATGAAACAAAATGTTATTAATTGTCAGAACCAGGTGGTGGTTACAAGGGAGTCATTGTACTACTCTCTCCAATTTGGTGTATGCCTGATGTTTGCATTATAAATTTGAAAGGGGAAGAGAGACAAAGAGGCTTTAAAAAGATAAGAAAGAGATACCACTGAAGAAAACAGCATTAACCCAATAAAAAGGGAACCAATACCCACTGATGTCAGATCAATTTGAGAAAGAATGAGACAATTGGTTTTGACTCTACTGTTACTGTTCCTTAGCGTATACTTGGGGATAAAATCAATGATGTCATGTGGTACCAAACCATGTAGAAAAATATCCAAGTTCTCAGAGAGGGAACTATCTCTGAGACCCCCTACATTAGCACAAGGGACCAAAAATTGCGACCTGCACCATCTCAGATCCTTCCATTCCAAAGCCTCTACTGCACCCTAATTCAACTTGAAGCAGTTACAGAAGGCAGACCAGATTACAGGTATACCTGTAGGGATTACACTGTATGTGTTGGAAAGTCTTTGTTCCCTAACTACCTTCTCATTTCATCTTCTCTGAATCTTTATCTTACTCACCTGACTATTATGCTTTGGTCTGCTACCTTCCTCAATTTTCAGGGTTAGCTTCCTAACTGACTTTTTTTGGCCACCTCTTCAATGATTCGTTTGACTCAAAACCTCTCTAAAAATGGCTTCTCTTCAAGGAGTTCCCAGTCCTGATGGCCAGTGCCCACACTGCATCAGAATTCTTCTTGCTAGACTGCATTGCCTTCATGACCTACTGTCACTTTGGACTCAACTAAATGCCACAAGTCTCTCCCCAAACCTGAGTCTTCCCCGGTGTTCCTCCTGCCAGTCCTCCTCCCAGGGGTGAAGCTACCCCATCACTCCTGACTCTTCCCTTCCTGATGATGCAAGTAAACCATTCAGGCCAAGGGCTTCTTCTGGCGTTGTCACCAGCCCTTGATTTTCCATTTCTATGTCCAACTATCCCCGAACAAATCTCCCCACTCTGAGCCAGCCTATAAACTGTCATTGGGATAATCACACCAGACTGCGCCCCCCTGCCCCCACCCCTGCTTATGTGTGATGCTCCTGCTCAAAAACTTCAAGTGACTCCCTATCGCCCTTGGGTCAAAACCTCAAGTTAGTATTCAAGGCTCACAACAAACTGAAACCTTCCCACTTTTCTCATAAATCCTCTCAACTAGTGATTTTTATTTTTCTTTTTTTATCAAAGGAATCACGTATCAATAGTTTACAAATACAAATAGTTCCCCAGGAGGTACAATAAAAAAACAGCATCTCCTTCCCTACCTCTCCCCATTGCTGATTCCTGCTCCTGAGAAGCAACAACTTTCAATTCTCAACTGCTTCTTCTGTTTACAGCCATATTTCTGAATAACATGCTTCTTCTATAATGTCTTGATTTCTATCATATTAGACATTACTTTTGAACCTTCCACTATTGGAGCTGAGCATTGAGTTATTGGATCCCACCCCACAAGACACACAGTGCCCTCTCCTCCCCCAACCTCCTAATTTAGAAAATCATCATTAAATCAACATTCAGAGTTGTATTATGACTTTGTAGAATACTAGAAATACATTTCCTCACTTGTACAACTTTTTCTTTTTTCTGAAGTTAAAGAACTATGAATTTCATTCTGCTTGGTTTTCAAGAACCTATCACTACTGCACCCCCAGATTCTCATAGCACAGGTGGCCTCTCGGTGTCAGATGTGCCTCGCCACGTTTCTCCAGGCCCACTTCATCCTGTGTGGACACCTGTCCTCCAGGCCAGCTTTACGTCACTGTCCTAAGTCATCTTCCCTCACCTTCCTCTTGGGAACATCTCTGGCCCCTGAATGGATTCCCCTATGTCCTGCATCTCATGACTTCTTTCTTGGCTTCCTCTCGTCTGGTAGAACAAATCATCTAGTAGCTTCTGAGAAAGAACGCACCCAAATGAACTGTTTGAAACACTAAAGATACCTTAATTTCAACTCTCAGAGTTGAGTGTTAAGAAGACAAGGAGTTAAAAAAAGAAAAAAAAAAAAAAAAAGATGACTAGGAGTTGATTTCCAGACAGGAAATAATTTTCCATCAGCATCTTAAGGGTCCAGCTCCATAGCTGGCTGTTGAGACAACAGATGGCATTCTTGATTCCTGATCCTTGATATGTACCCTATTTTTACCTTCTGGGGGCTTCTGAGATGTTCTCTTGCCATCCCAAAATTTCACTAGAATGTGCCTTGGGGTCACTCTTTTCCCATTCTCTGGGTTGGGCATTTGGTAGGCCCTTTGAATACCTTACCTCTCAATTCCAGCAAAATCCTTTCATTCTTTCTTCGATAATTTCCTATCCTATTTCTAGTTCTTGCTAGAACTATTCATGAATGATGTTGAAGCTCCTAGGCTCATCCTCTAAATTTTCTTATCTCCAACATTATCTTTTAATCCTGTAATTTTTATTTCTGCTGTTCTATGTAGTTTTCCCTTGATCAGCAAGAGTTTGAACTGTGGGAGTCTGCTTACATGTGGATTTTTTTCAATAAATACACTATAGTACTGTAAATGTATTTGTTCTTCCTTATGATTTTCTTAACACTTTCTTTTCCCTAGCTTACTTTAAGATTATAGTATATAATACATATAACATACAAAATATTTGTTAATCAATTGTAAGGCTTTTGGTCAACAGTAAGGTATTAATAAGTTTTGGGGGAGTCAAAGTTATATCCATATTTTCAACTGTGCAGGGAGGGGGTCAGCTCTCGTAATCCCTAGGTTGTTCAATGGTCAACTATTTATTAATTTCTAAAAGGTCTTCTTGGGACACCTGGGTGGCTCCATCGGTTAAGCATCTGCCTTCAGCTCAGGTCATGATCCCAGGGTCCTGGGATCGAGCCCCACATCGGTTCCTCGCTCAGCGGGGAGTCTGCTTCTCTCTCTGTCTGCTGCTCCCCCTGCTTGTGCTCTCTCTCTCTGACAAATAAATAAATAAAATCTTTTTAAAAATCTAAAAAAATAAAAATAAAAGGTCTTGTTTCCTGCATGGTCCCTTTTATGGTCTCCTGTTCTTGTAGAGATGCCATATTTCCTGCCAAATGTTTGAGGATATGAATTATAATTTGGTTCTACCTTCCACATTGTTTTCACCAAGGCCCCCTTTCTTTTTCTGCTGGTTCCAGGCTGTTCTTTCATGAAAAGTGAGTCACTAAAATGCTGACTGGATGCTCTCGGTATCCAGGGTGGGGCAGGCTGACCAGTGGCTCCACTCCGCTATGGACTAGAAGACCCCCAAATAGCATGATCTGTAGTTTTCTTCCCTTAGACGGTCAATTTAGCCAGCAAAAAACTCCAATCTTTAACTTGGGGACAGTATCCTCACTTAATCCCTTTTTGTCTAAGTTCATCTCCGTCTTCTGCTGTGGTTGTATCACACAGGGTGGCTGCGTGTACGCACGTGTGTGAGAGGCATACACGTGTGCACACGTGCTATGGGACAGTGGGATGCAAGTGATGGGTGACAACCTGAGAATGTAACTGCTCCCTGAAGAGATTTTTGACTTAACTTCAGGGTTTTCTAGTCTTATTACACACACACACACACACACACACACACACATACACACACACACCACCCTAATGTCTGATTGCTGAGGGCTTCCAGGGCTCCGGGCTGCAAACCGGCTGGCTTCCTGGGGGATACCCACACTGCAAACTTGGGTTTCAGCTTTCTCAGCTCTGCCACTTATCTATCAGCAACTAAACTTTGATTACCGTCTCCCCTATGCTGCTTCTCCTCTTCCATTCCTTTATCATTATACTTTTATTGCCATTTTAGGGAGTTTTGAGAAAGGAATGGAAATAAACACATGTTCAATCCACATGTTTGACTGAAATTCCTCAGCACTGGTGAATTTCAAACTTCCAAAGAGCATAAGCTTACCCTGATTCTGGGTGAAATCTTACAAAGACTGACAATCTATAAAAACAGCAAAGCGGGGGAGGCCCAGTCAGCCCTTTACACTCTCCATTTCCAGCAGGCATGTCTGCCGCACCCAGGTGCCTTGCTAGACACACTCTGAGCACCTTTATTTCACATAAACCTTCTACTCCAGCAAAACTGTTCCATGAATCATTTCCTACAGACATCTTTTACATTCACACTCTTCCCCAAACCTGGATCAACTTCCTCTTGTCATTGAAGTCCACCTCCAGCATTTTCCTGCAAGATGAGTTTGAGCCACCTCCCTCTGAGAGGCCTCCCCTACACCATGCTCTATGGAGACCCCTCTCCCTGCTCCCCTCTGGTCTGAGCACCACCCAAGAGCAAATGACTGCATTCATCTTTAGTTACCAGGGCCAACACTTTGTGTTCCTAGATAAAAAATGATCATTTGGGGGCACCTGGGTGGCTCAGTTGGTTAAGCATCTGCCTTCGGCTCCGGTCATGGTCTCGGGATCCTGGGACTGGGCTCCACATCATTGCTGGGCTCCCTGCGCAGCAGGGAGTCTGCTTCTCCCTCTCTACCTTCCCCTCCCCCTGCTCGTGCGCTCTTGCATGCTTTCTCTCTCTCTCTCTCTTCTTGTCTTTCTCTCAAATAAATAAATAAAATCTTTTTTATAAAATGACCATTTCTCATACAAGAATTCCCTGGCTCTGACAGAAGGGGGTGGCCATGATAACGTGAATCCTCTGGCTCAATCTCACTCCTGGGTGACTAGGTCTGCTGACATAATGGCTCCATCTGTAGTTTCAAGTGTGCTGTGTGCACGGTAATACTACCCTGGGGTGGAACTTCTCCCATTAGTGAGTGATGAGAGCTGAAGTACTCTGTTCTCTCTGGTCTCCCTGTTACAGGGCAGAAGTACCTGCCAGGGGCTCAGAAGTCTGTGACTAAAACTCAGTAAGAACTAACAGGCTAGGGGCACTTAGGTGGCTCAGTTGCTTAAGTGTCTGCCTTCAGCTCAAGTCGTGATCCCAGGGTCCCGGGATCGAGCCCCGCATCGGGCTCCCTGCTTGGCAGGAAGCCTGCTTCTCCTTCTCCCTCCACCTGCTGCTTTCCCCACTTGTGCTCTCTCTCTGTGTCAAATAAATAAATAAAATCTTAAAAAAAAAAAAAAAAAAGAATAACTAATAGGCTATGTGAGCTGAGCCATCTCCCAATAAAACATTAAAACTGTCCTGAAAATAAGAAAGCTGGATCTAGGGGGGCCTGGGTGGCTCAGCCATTAAGCTTCTGCCTTTGGCGCAGGTCATCACCCAGGGGTCCTGGGATCGAGCCCCGCACTGGGCTCCCTGCTCAGTGGGAAGCCTGCTTCTCCCTCTCCCACTCCCCCTGTTTGTGTTCTCTTTCTTGCTGTTCTCTGTCAAATAAATAAATAAAATCTTAAAAAAAAAAAAAAGAAAGCTGGATCTAGTGTCCCATCTCAATACTTAAAGAAGAATCAATCCTCAGCCATCCTTAGAAGACATCATTAAGTATCTTCACTTAGATTCCATCCAAATGTTCATGAGATCAAGGCCTACATAACTTATAAACCAGAGGGGGTAAGAGGAAGCAACCAAAACACTTCTAGAGTTAAGGCTGCTTTTATATTTTTTAAATTATTTTAATTCGATTAATTAACATATAATGTATTATTGGTTTTAGAGGAAATGCTGCTTTTAAATATATGGACTGTCAACACAAAAAGTATAAGCATAAAATGAATCCTGTTAAAAATCAGTGATTAATTTGCAAGACACTGGAGAAATTTGACTATTGACTGGGTATTCGATGACAGCAAAGGAATACTGTTAACAATACTGTGGTTCGGTTTTTAATAAGAGAATATTTTTTAGAAATATATACCAAAATATGGTTAAAATTATATGATGCCTGGGGTTTGCCTCAAAATGATCTAAGAAAGGGAGAGAGGGCTGGGTGAGGATTACAGATCAGGAGTTGGCAAATTTTTTTCTATAAAGGACTACAAAGTAAATATTTTAGGCTTGGCAGGCTATACAGTCTATGTGGCAATTACTCAACTCTGCCATTGAGTATGAAAACAACCATAGACTATAAGTATAAACAAATGAATGTGTCTGTATTCCAATAAAACTTTATTTACAAAGAGAGGTAGCGGTCGGATTTTGTCCATAGGCTCATAGCTTGCCAACCTCTGGTACAGATGAAACAAGAGTGGTCATGAGTTGAATAATTATTGAAACCAAGTGGTGAGTATGTAGGGATTCTCTCTACTTAGTGTGTATATGAAACTATCCATCATAATATGAAAATTTCCATAATTTCGAAAGTAAAAGTTTGACCTTTTTCTAAGAAGTCAATATTTTCCTTTGGTTAAATATGTAAATAAATATTCCAGACTTAAAGTAGAAAACACAATGAGGACTAATGATGACATATTATAGTTTCACTTCCAGAAGGTTAAGGAAAAAAGGAAAACACAGCATTCTACTGGAAAACCGAAACCAGAAACAGTCTATCCATGGAAATCGGCAGGACCAGAAGGTGAGGTGGTATTTGCCTGGCACATACCTGACGGCTGAACCAGAGTACAAGGGTTTCTCTGATACTCCCCACCTCTGACATCCTCTCCCTCTACAAGGTTGGTGGGGAGGTGTTCATATGTTCTGCAGAAGCCCGTCATGACTGCTTTACTGGGAGGGGATTCTCTCCTGAGAGCAGAAAACGTTCTTTTCAAAGCTCTCAGGACCAAAAGGCACATGTGGAAAGAACTTTCTGTCCCTGGCAAGCAGGGAACCAAACCCCTTCTCCTTGAACTTGGACAGTCTTCCCTCACTTGGAAGCCTCACTCATCCTCTGGTTTTAGAGAACTTAGCTGCGTTCTCACAAAGCCTAGCTGAACGAGAAGCACCCTTCGGGGGCCGAATGGGCACAGGATGCTATGAAATGCATCATCACCCTCTCTATCTTGGCTTCCTCGTGCCCCTTTTTCCCCAGAGATGCTCTAAAAATCGTAGGATGTCCTAAGAAATGAGAGGAGAATTAAGTGAATAGGAAAAGCAGTCAAGTGACGAGGGATAAATGTCCCCGTACTTTGCTACCTCTGCAGAAACAGAATGAGAACCTAGACCTGATAGGGCACCTCTGTAGGTGAAATAACAGGGCATCAGGACACCAATGGCCCAAGAGGCAGGATTCCTAGCCCTCCTTCCTCCGGGACCCAACAGCCATGGTAGTTCTGAGTATTATTTACTAAAGCTCATGGCCATCAGTCATGGCCAACGCAATGAATGTGGGGAGAAGAGAAAATAAAGAGAAGAAAGAATGCAGAACAACACAATGAAAGGGGGAAAAAGAGAGGGAAAGGAGCAGAGAATAGGGGGAACTAAAGAGATGGCTATGGCAGTGATGGTAGAGAAGCCAGTGGGTGATTCTTGGTGCCAGTTGTAGAGTCCCAGGGCTTGCCGGGCCAAGTCTTACCCTGGAGGAAGAGGCCGCTCCCAGGTGGTGGTCTTGGTGTTATGGTCAACATAATAGACGCGCCCATTAGGCAGTTCTCGCTGTTCCCATCTGAAAAATAAAGTGAAGGGAAGCATGAGATACACAGTTGAAAAGCATAAGCCCTTCTTTGAGAAGGAGTCCTTCACTACTGATGTGGCAACTTTAAGAGGATAAAGATGACATATGAGATCAGCCCCGTGGTCAAACCAGCTCCATTCTGTCACTGATGGTGGCGCCCAGGAGTACTTCTTGAGAACAAAAGCTCCCCTTTATGAAGTCAATATACTAGAATATGACATAGATCACTCTAGCTTCTCCTAAATGAACCGTATAAATCTACATTCTATGGACTTTTCTAAATCAGTGTTTCATGGCCATTTCAGGATCAAAGATCCCTTTAGGAATGGATGAAAGCCAAGGACGCTTACCAACGAAAATTTCTATGCAATGTCTGGGCTTCACAGACCTCAACTAAAGTTTATCTAGGGACCCTCCAGTCTTTGTAGCCTACACTATTTTTTTTTAAGATTTTATTTATTTGACAGAGAGAGAGATCACAAGTAGGCAGAGAGGCAGGCAGAGAGAGAGAGGGAAGCAGGCTCCCCGCTGAGCAGATAGCCCGATGCGGGGCTCGATCCCAGGACCCTGAGATCATGACCTGAGCCGAAGGCACAGGCTTAACCCCTGAGCCACCCAGGTACCCCGCCTACACTACCTTTTTTTTTTTTTATATATATTTTTTAAGATTTTATTTATTTATTTGACAGAGAGAGAGAGATCTCAAGTAGGTAGAGAGGCAGGTGGGGGGGGGAAGCAGGCCACCTGCTGAGCAGAGAGCCTGATTCGGGGCTCGATTCCAGGACCCTGAGATCATGACCTGAGCCGACGGCAGAGGCTTTAACCCACTGAGCCACCCAGGCACCCCTACACTACCTTTTAAAGTCACAAATTATAGGACTATCCCTATTCTCCTAGCATTAAATATATTTATGATCACATTTCTTTTTAAAATATAAGATACATAATAAATAAATAAAACCTTAAAAAAAAAAAAAAAGGGACGCCGGGGTAGCTCAGTCAGTTAAGCGGCTGCCTTCGGCTCAGGTCATGATCCCAGGTTCCTGGGATCGAGTCCCACATTGGGCTCCTTGCTCGGTGGGGAGCCTGCTTCTCTCTCTGCCTCTGCCTGCCACTCTGCCTGTTTGTGCTCTCTCTCTTTCTGACAAATAAATAAATAAAATCTTTAAAAAAAATAAAATATAAAATTCATTTACAGAGGATCTTTAAAAGAGAACTGGGTGAATCAAGAAACACAGCAGATTGTTATTTACTGACTGCTTTCCTCATGTTATTTATTGATTTCTCTTCTCATGTTTCTATGTGTAAATTGATAAGATGGGGTGCTGACAGTGGCCATTCTGTGCTAATGGAAGAACAACAAGGTAGCACAAGATCCGAAGAAATAATCTACAAGCAAAACCACTACAAAATACAGCCAAGGACCACCCACCCCCACACTCCTATTATTCTCATACTCAACGCAGTCTTGACAATAACTCCACTTACTCGGAACACAGTAATCCATATATAAAGGATGCAAATTTTTATATTTATAAAATGAGCACCGCTTTATAAAAGATGTTAATGGTCCCCTTAGCCTTTATGTTTTACATTGATTTCATTCACTTCTACTTGCGGGTACTGCCTAGAAGAAGGTGACCTTTTCCAGGAAGTTATTAGTACAGTCAGTTCTGCTGAAATGCTTGTTTTGAAAATATAAATCTATCCCAGCATGATTGATACATGAGGGAACAATGTGAGCATAATGTGAATTTTGTGTTTGCTTATGCACGACTTTTCCTTTTTGAAACACGAAATGCACACAGATGACTCCCCCAGCTGAACCCAGTCACGTAGGAATACACAAAGCCCATATGCAACTACCAGCTGCCTCAGTTTACTACATGCCGTATGCCATACTCATCCACATCTGGCGTCACAACTCCCATCTGATTTCACTGGTTCTTTTTGCATCACTTTGCGACAACACTTGCAAGCTCACACTCGTCACTCACTTCCACAAGCACAAACACAGACTTATTGTAGTGTTATGTACCTCAACCATTTAACATGTGTAAAACTCTGCCACCATCATTATTAGGTTCCTATTTTTCACGTGTGTCAATGACACATTTTTAAAAAGATTTTATTTATTTATATGAGAGAGAGTGAGAGAGATCACAGAGGGAGAGGGAGAAGCAGACTCCCTGCTGATGCAGGGCTGGATCCCAAGACTCTGAGATCATGAGCTGAAGGCAGATGCTTAACCAATGGAGCCACCCAGGTGCCCTGTCACTGACACCTTTTTGAGTGTTATACCCCTAACTCATTCTTTTCCTGAAAGCCCTATAGTTTTTATTGTTTTTTGTTTTTTGTTTTTTGCACTGCGTGATGATTTTTAGGAACACAAACATAATAGCAGAGCAGACTGCATACCGAAATAAATGTCCTAACTTCTATGACTAAGCCTGGTGTGGCTCTTCCAGTGGGCATTAGCTTTATTCTATACCATTTCTCATTTAAACCAAAATGTCTGATCAGCAGCCTGCACTGATCGACACCTCAGAGGCTGGTTCAGATACAGATATACATGAGGCTTTGAAGGAAAAGAAAGGAAGGGGGCCACCGTCACCCTCTGAGCATCTGTAATGAGCTACAGTGGGCTCATGTTCTTCTACCCAAGCAGTCCTTGCCTCCACCTTTTAAGGAGAGAAATGCCATCACCATGGGCGAAACTGAGTATCAGAAAAGCTAAGTAACTTTTATGTGTCCTTCCAACTCAGCTCTGATTCCCCAGTGAGTTTCACCACAACATGCTGAGAGGAAGAAATGACGAAAAGGAAGGTTGACTGGAATTTATAGGGAACCTACTACCCGGAAAACAAACAGATGCCTTCCCAATCCCCATCTCAAAGTGAATAGCACTGGAGTCCAGGTAGGGGGCCCTGCAGAATCAAGATAATTGGGGAGTAATTACAATGGCTCCACTGTGTTCATCTCCAGGCTCCATTTTAATCATAACCCTCTGCTCCGACACGATCTACCAGAAGAGACTGTGCATTTCACACCACTGGGAGGGTTAGCCCTGGGAACAGTGAAGTCCACTGGTTCCACAGTCCCACCTCTCAAAAGAGATCAACTACTGGCTGGAGGACCAGAGGGCTACCTACACCGTTAACATGTGCTCAAGAACATCTCTCCTGGGTATTCGTGCTCGAGGTTCTGGTTAAAGCAGATACGGGTGACTTGACCCAGGTGCCCTAATTCCTCCCACCGCAGAAAGAAGATCCTTACACTTCACTATTTTATTGGAAGGACAGAATATGGGGCGCCTGGGTGGCTCAGTGGGTTAAAGCCTTTGCCTTTGACTCAGGTCAGGATCGCAGGGTCCTGGGATCGAGCCCCGCGTCAGGCTCTCTGCTCATCAGGGAGCCTGCTTCCCTCCCTCTCTCTGCCTGCCTCTCTGCCTCCTTGTGATCTCTCTCTCTGTCAAATAAATAAATAAAATCTTTAAAAAAAAAAAAAAAAAAAAAAGGACAGAATATTCTGCCAAAAGTGACCAGATGAAAATGTGCACTGGGTAAAAAGTTAAAGATCTTCTCCCTCTAGATGCCCTTCTGAATCAAAGACAAAAGAGTAACAAATATTTCCAGCTCGAGAGGTTGGTGTTCCATCTATGGAGAACCTTTCTTGTGAGGACCTCCCAGCAAAAAAGCCAGGCTAACATACCGTGGTTTCACACCAGACCTTCAAAGTCCTCCCGTCTCTCCGTCTCCCCGGTAATCGAGCAGCAAATCCAGATACCCTCTTTATTCATCTGAATTTGGAAATGAGACAGTCTTGAGAAAGATGCTTGGCTTACGGGTTAAGTACTGAAATATGGAAGTTGCTCAAGGAAATGGCAACAAACCACTCTTTTATAACATTTGCTTCCAGGAAGGCATAAGTGGCTGAGGACTCCTCAGCATTCCCTGAGAAGTTAGCTATCTCCTTCCCTTCCTTCGCAATTTCCGGCACAAAAGCACCAACAAAACGAGCCTGCTCATTTTGTAGTCACTATTTGGAAACCCGTCCATAATATGTGGGTAAGGCCGCACCTTTTAAAGAAGACAAAATATTTGTTATAGCAATTGCAGATAAAAGGTGCCAAACACACATTTTTCTTCATCCCAAAAATTCTTTTGTTACAACTTTCGTCTTATAAGTAGTCTCTACTTTTATAATTCACTTCAGGCAAAGCGAAAACTTTGGTTTTGTTATACTTTGGCTCATATTTTAATTTGAAGACGGGATAATACTTAAAATTCCATGAAGTCAATGCCTCTAATTGACACAGTGGTATTCCCACACGCTGGCACAAAGAAAGTCGGTGTGAAGTCCTCTTCACTTATATTCAAGAGTTACAGCAGCTCTTTCCAAGCCCGGATAAGATCTGTCCATCCCATCTTTGATCCCAGCTGATCCTAGAAATGAAAGTCTCTCTTTCAGGGGCTGTTATTGTCCACCAAATCTCCATGTCCTTCTGTGAACCCTCTCAATTGGCTTAACTGGAAAAATAGTTACCAAAGGAACAAGACCTTTCTTGCATTACCTTTTTTGATATCTACATTTTTTCCTTTTAAAATTGGACTCCTGCTCAGATTAAATGTCCATGTGGGTCCTCCCTGATCCATGACCTGGCCTAACTGCTTTTCTTAGAGAACTCTCGACTCCTCCCTTACCTGCACGGCTCCTCAGAATTCACACAAACCTCTTCCCTTCATTCACTGCAGCACAGTCGGTCAATTCTAGCGACAATCAAAAGAGCCTCCCAATTCTCCTATCTCCTCAGTAGCTGCTGACCCACATAGATTAAGCCTTCCGACTGTCTTGGTTCGGTCTCCCCATGCCAAGAAAATGATACTGGCAGCGACCTTTCATCAGCACATCCCTGTCAGGGGTTAGGTTTCTGTCCCTTATAAGCATCTTCTTCACACTGAGATAAAAAGGCTTTTCAATCACACTACCCATGGGTCTCAATACTGCATCCTGGTCACGTGGTCAAATCCTCTCCCACTGAATAGCTTTCTTTGATGCTCTCAGAAACAGTGTTCAAAGCATCAAACTTGATTCGGGTCCCTTCCCAACACATTGCTCCTTGGCCTTCAACGAGTAACATTCAGTTCGACCATGAACTACACAGGGTCTTTGTATTACAAGGCACTTAAAAAGTGGTCGCCAATTTCAATTAATCGTAGATAATTTTTTAACTTAAATTATCTTTGCTCCTATGTCTTTTGTATCTTCCGTGCCCATGCCCTAACCCGCACCCCCCCCCATTGCCATCTTTAAAGGGTAAAAAAAATCCCATTGTTAGGATGACACCCAATCATTTCTCTCCTGTACAATCTGAAAGGAAATTGTCTGGTCCCTCAAACTACATTTCTTGAGGAAGGTATCCTAAAAGGTCTTCAGGAAATTCTCGATTATTCTGCCACTCAACCAACCCTGATCAACATGCCACCTGGTCAGATTTCCCTATGTTTGGGCAGAATCACATTTTCACCAAGAGTCGGATTAAGTTGGGAAGGGCTGAAAGCCAGGCAAGGAGTTCAGGTTAGTATCAGAGATGTTCTCTTTAAAAGGCCCTCATAGGAATGCCTGGGGGGCTCAGTTGGTTAAGCCTCTGCCTTCGGCTCAGGTCATGATCCCAGGGCCCAGCTCAGCTGGGAGGCTGCTTCTCCCTCTCCCTCTGCCTGCTGCTCCCCGTGTTTGTGCTTTTCTTTGCCAAATAAATAAATAAAATCTTTTAAAAAATAAATATAAATAAGTAAAATAAAAGGCCTTCACGGATTTACCTATCAACGTGCTCAAAAAATTCTATCTTGATTAACTTTTATTATTTACTAATTTGCACATTTTTACTAATACACGCACCGGGCATTAGTAAAGTTGACTCTCATTCAAAACACACTCTGTTACAAAACAAAGTCAGGCCCAAATCCTTACTCACCCCAAAGAAAAGATGTCTTGCTGGCTACTTAGACAAAAACTCAACTTCAGAAAAAGACACAGAAAGTATTTAAGTATTCTTAAAGCTGCCTATGTGGAATTTCAACTCTGCACAGGCCAAAACCCCACGGAATTTGCAGTTTCTTATTTTATTTTATGCTCGTCTAATAAATGACTCTGAACCAACTCCTAATCCCCAAGCTTTGGCCACTTCCTGGGTGAACCATAAGATTTATTTCTTCTGTTAGGGACATTTTTAGACTTTTATAAGCCAGAAATCTAGGTGCAAGGGAACAAATCTCCTGCTCATCGTTTTCATGGCTTCAGTAGATCCTTTGTAAACTGGGTAGGAAATGTGTTAAACTCAGTCTTCCCCCAATAAACTTTTTTCCGATACTGAGCTTCCCTTTCAATCTAAGAACACTAACCCATTCTTAAAAACCATCAACAACCAGCACTTTATGCCTTTTAAGCAGAAAATGGCAATGTTTAGCAGCAATCAAGGCTTCTGATTTAAGTCTGTTTTTCTTCTCCTTCAACTATCCAATTTCTTTGTACTGGAAAAGTCTTCAAAGCTCCTCCGGGACGGATGACAATATTAAAATGTATGCTTTTACGGAGAGGCAAGACAATTCCTGAAGACGGTGTACATTAAAAAATTAAAAAAAAAAAAAAAAGTTAAACATTTTTGCTGGTAACAGATTTTGCAGATAAATTTGGCAATGCAGAGTAATAGTCATTTAAAAAAAAAATAGTTGGTGGGAGCAAAAATGGGTATACTCTTTCATAAGGGTAATTGGGCAGCTTGGTCAAAAACCTTTCCTATGTGAATATACCGTAACTCAGCAGCTCTTCTTCTAGGATGGATACTGTGGAAATAACTATGTGTCAACGATTTAGCTGTAAGTGTATTTGTCACAGTATGTTACAGCATGTTACACAAAACCTGGAAACAACCTAAATGCCCCCAAATGGAGGATTAGTACAATAAATTACGTCATTTCTCTAATGGGTATAACACTCATTGAAAATAACATGATAGATAATATTGACTTGTCCAGCTATTTACCATGTATTGGGTGGAAAAAGCAAGTTAACAAATAACACATATAATAAATCAAAATTTTGTTTAAAAATTATGTTAATATACTATTTTTTCATTAAATCTAAAATGCCATCAATTGTATTATTTAACATATCACCAAGAAAGAAAAAAATGCTGCCAACTAAGCTTGTAAATTACATCTTGATTTTCAAGTTTAAATGTGAAATAACAAGTGTATCAGAATCAACAAAATGTGGAGAGTGTATGTGAGTAAAATTTTTATGTCAGCATAAGGAGAAATTTTAGACAAGACACAAATGGCACACTAAGATTAACAAACAAGGCTGCTTTAAAATTTGAACTCCTGTACAATGAAAGGCAACATTAAAAAGTGAAAAGATGAGCCACAGGCTAGAAGAAAATGTCTGCAATGCACAGAATTAAAAAGCAGTTAGTATCCAGCATATATGAAGAAACCCCACAGATTAGAGAGCAAAAGACAAATAGCCAAATAGAAAAATGGACAAAAAGATATGAAGAGGCAACTCACAAAATAGGAAATCAAAGAACCAAATAAAAACATGTAAAAGTGGTTCAATCTCAGTGGTAACCAAGGAAATTCAAATTAAAACCACAAAGAGATACCATTTATACCCATCAAACTGGCCAAAAGAAAAAAAAAAAAAAACTCACAATATTTTTTTTCTTGTTGTTTTTTTAAAGATTTTTATCTATTTGACAGAGAGAGAGAGAGCACAAGCAGGGGGAGCAGCAGAGGGAGAGGAAGGAGGCTCGCTACGAGCAGGGAGCCTGATGCAGGGCTGGGATCCTGGGATCATGACCTGAGCCAAAGGCAGACACTTAACAGACTGAGCAACCCAGGCGCCCCACAATATTAAGTTTTAGCAGGAATGGTTACGCATGCTTGTGGGAGTGTGAGTACTGGTGATCAGTTTGATAGTATCTACTAAAATTGAAGATCTTCAAGCCCTACAATAACATTCCAGGTCTAGCACATGCCTTAAAGAAACAGACATGCAGGGACACCTGGGTGGCTCAGTCAGTTAGGCATCTGACTCTTGGTTTCATCTCAGGTCATGACCCTAAAAGTCCTGGGATCCAGACCTGCATCTCACGCTCCACATCCAGCAGGGAATCTACTTGAGTATTCTCTCTCTCCCTCTCCTTTGGCCCTTTCCCCCCAGAGCCCGCACACACTCTCTCTCTCTCTCTCTAAAATAAATAAATAAAATCTTAAAAAAAAAAAAAAGAAATAGACAAACAGATAAGATATGCACAGAAAAATTTCATTGTAGCATGTTTATAATTCTGAGGAGATAATAACAGTATAAATATAAAATATACAAACATTTATTTAGCTGTTATATTATTATGGAATATAATGGAAGCTATAAATTATATGTAAAAATAAATTATCAAATGTAAATGTTTATTAAAATAATATACATGTTTAAATATATATTTATATAAGTTTTATATTTATGTTTACATGACATATAAGTATAGTAAATATAAATAAATTTGAATTTTAAATAAAATTTACTTATTCATACAATAGAATACCTTATAGCAGTTTAAATGAATATGCCAATTCCATGTAGCTCTGTATATAGGGAATGGAATTGAGAAGAGGTTCATGGACACTTTCTACTGGATTTGTAATGTCTTCGTCGAGAGGTTAAAAAAAGGGTAAGTCTGTAGCAAATATAGCATAATGCTAAAGTCTGAAATAGCTGGGCAGTGAGCCCACAGGTATGTTTCATGTTACTCTCCATGCTTATCTGCATGCTTAAAATATTTTACAACAAAAATATAAATTTTAAAAGCACATGCTATAAGATGATCAAATTTTGGTAGACATGTGTTTATGTGTATGTGTCTGTATATGTGGTCCTGGGCAAATTGCTTAAGGTCCTCATTTGCAAAATGAGGATAATAGCAGCTACCCCACAGAGTGTCGTGAAGACTGCACCAAATAATCCATGGGCAAAACTTAGCATTCCCCTATACACTGTAAACACTGAACACAGGCTAGCGATCACTAATGGTCAGGAAAAAATATACACAATCTGGAAAGCACTAATGGTTAAATCTGGGTGTTGGCTTGTTACTACTGTTCTTCTTCTCCATTTTCTTTTTCTACTTAAAAAGAATCTTTTTTTAATTTTAAATGCTACTGAGAATGTGAAATCATTTATCTAGTCATTATGAAATACTTCTCACCCCATCTCCCTCGAAGCCAGGTAGTGGCTAGGTGCCGGGGGTACAAAGATGGATACAATCATCTTTGCTCTTGAGGAGCTCTCAAGAAGTGTAGTAAGAACAGACATTTGTAATTACACGTAATTACACACTCATACAGTAATGTGAGAATGTCTCATGGACCAGCCTAGGACAACACAAGAATCTTTGGAAATAAGGTTTCATTCTGAAATGAGGAGGAGGAAGCCAGAAGCATGTGCCGATATTCTGCATTACCTAAGCGTGTAATAGTCCTTGCACGGCCAAGAACTAAACCATATTCAACAAGAAGGCACAGAGTCTCCCAGTATAATCCTTTAATCTGGCAGTACTCAAAGCATGGTCCATGGCCCAAACCGTTACTGTTTAGCAACCAGAAAAGTACAGAAGTTTCTAAGCATTTAGAAACTTTTGTACCAATTTGGCATTGCCATAACATCTAAATAACCTGATCAGTGGAGAGGCAGAGAACAAAAGTAGAGATTCGTAACAGACTGAAAATAAGAAAATAAAAACAGAAAAGAGAAAAAAAAAAAAAGACTGGTTTTTCACAGACAGTATAAGAAGTACTGTTTTCAAACTCCTTGGGTAAGGAGCTTTGGCTAGTGCCAAAAATGAGTTTGGAATGAAATGCCATGGCAGCGCCTGGTTTATAACTTAGCGGAGAAGCTCCAAATTCCAACGTCTCTTAAAGCTCTCCACGAACAAAACATCCAAGCACTCTTATGAGACTGTCATCCTTGATAGTGTCTCAAGGAGCACCTGGGGCAAAGGACTTCTGGATGTCCATAACTGAGTGTGGGGGTAGGGGAGATGGCAAAGCTGAAAGATCTAGAAAACACCCCTCTCCTCAATTAATTCTACTTTGAGGCAGGAAACAGACAGGCCAGCCAATGACTGCAGGAGAAAAAGGATGGTGTGAAATGGCAGTGCTGAGGTAAGTCGGCAGTCCAAACACAACGGCCTCCCTTATGTAAGAAACCACAGCAGAGCGCAGGCTGCCAGAGTCAAATAATGTGCCTCTGTGTGCAAGGGACTGAGGGAGCTGCAGAGCCCGGACGCACTTGGAGTTTATCTAAGCCATGTACACATGGTCTGTTAATGAGCATTTGGTTCCCAAAGTGGGCTCGGTGCTGATAAAAAACAGATGCAGGGTCAGCTGATCAAAGCGGCCTCGCTCCCCACTGCCCGCTGCCTGGGACCACTATCTCACCGTGTCTCCTCAGCCTTCCTGACACTCCCTTCTTTAATGAACGTTTGCAACCTGAAAATGCCTCACCCTTCCACTTGGCTTCCTTCAGGCTAATTAAATTTACAAGTACAGAAACCCGGAGGGTTTGGAGACAGGGGGAGAGAAAGGGGCCGAGGGGTGCTCTGTGGAGTCACGCAGCCCAGCCTTCCGTACCTTCGGTCCTTAAAACATAGACAGACGTGTATAAACTCTTTAAGACCAGAGTTGCAAATGCTGCAAATTTCAGAAAGGCAACCCAACCACCCGGAAGACAGGCCCTCGAGATTCCCAGGTGAACGTCGGTCAATCGCTCAGTAAAGGAGACTGAAGGGATTGAGAAGATCAAGTTGGGAAGACAGTTGGCTGGATGCCTCGATAAAGCGATGTCATGTGGCTCAGAAATGACTTAGCCAAGAGGAGACACAGTCCTGGGATCCCCCAGTGCACAAGGACTCCTCATGAGCAGCAAAGAGCGTCCCCAGCCTGTGAGAGAAGCATATTTGAACCCAAAGCTGGTCAACCCGGTGGATGACAGCCTTCCGCTCTTGCCTCTGGGAAGGAAAATGCAATATTCCTGTCGTAGTTGCGGTACCAAAGAAGCAGAACACATTCATCCAGGTGGAGAAAGAAAAAAAAAAAAAAAAGATGGCATTTAAATTTACTCATCACAAATATGTCTGGGGGGCCTACTTTGTGTCAGGCTCCCTGTCCCCCTGACGTTTACAGCTGGGTGCTGCAGAGAGATGCGAAACAAGCAAATACACATGTGAGAAGAGTTACAGTAGACAGAGCAGCCAGACTTGTCTATCAGGGATCAAGGAAAGAGTCCCAGAGGAAGTGCTGGTTGATTAATGAAAAAATGGTAAGGAAGTTCTTGGAAAGAGTGACCTGCATGGTGGAGGGTCCTAAGTCCGGAGAAAGGATGCTACATCTGTCAAACTAGCCTAAGCCATTAAAGCTAGAGCTGAGAGAGCGAAGCAGAGCCTTCTATGGAAGGCCTGAGGGGTAGGTAGGGTCATATCACTTGGGGCTTTTTTTTTTTTTAAGATTTATTTATTTATTTGACAGAGAGAGAGATCACAAGTAGGCAGAGAGGCAGGCAGAGGGAGAGAGCGGGAAGCAGGCTGCCCGCTGAGCAGAGAGCCCGATGCGGGGCTGGATCCCAGAACCCTGAGATCATGACCTGAGCAGAAGGCAGAGGCTTTAACCACTGAGCCACCCAGGCGCCCCTCACGTGGGGCTTCTTAGGCCTTATTAATGATTTGAGAATTTATCCCTAAAGACAATGGGCAGCCAGGACAACATTCTAAGTGTAAAATGTCATGCTCAGAGTTTTATTTAAAAAGATGAAAACTGGTCTCCTGACCCATAAAGCGAACATGCCAGGAATAAAGGAATAACCCATCTTGATCAGATCTCCTGAGCTTGTAAATAAGCTGGTGTGGTGAAGACAGGTCTTTGAGTTGCAAAGGTCACTGCAGGAAGCATGTCTTCTCTGACGTGCCATCACGGAGCAGCACGCTGAAAGCACGCCATCCTCATGCCAGGCACTCAGCAGTTCTGGTGGCAATCTCCAATCTCCAGGCCCTGAACCAACCCGCAAAGTCCTAAGCTCCCGCTGTCTTAGGGATGGGCACTTTAAGATGGAGAACTGGTTCTCAATACCATCATGCCCATGTTAGAGTGGGCAGTGGCCTCCCCAGACCCGCACACGGATCTTGTCACATTCTAAATGCTCTAAAGAAAAGATACTGTTCAAACTCTACCTCGGCAAAGTGTTTCAGCCTCCGGCAAGGATGGGGGTGGGGAATCCGCTTCCCTGGGCTGCTCCATCTGCCAAACTTAGAATAAAGAGTGTTTTCAGGGCCTGGAGTTTTCCAGCTGCCTGGAAACAGGAAGAGCCCAATCCCAGAGAACAGTAACCCTCACACACACCCTACATAAAGACATGTTGAGCCATTAGCCCTAATTGCCTGTGACTGACACAGGAGCGAAGCCGGCCTTCCAGGCATTTGCTCAGCGGAAAGAAAACAAACAGCGCACAGGGGACATAGGCAGCCATTTTCTCTCCTTTCTGCCAAAATGATTTTGCTCTGTTCCCCCCAAATTACAGCATACAGATCTGAAATTATAAACCAAACAAAGGTCTTTCTAGTATCCTTTACCACATACAAGAGAGAACATAAATCTCTGCAGTAAAGGGTTGAACACCAGCAATTGGTTATTAATCTTTTCGCAAAATCAAGAACTGCACAAAAACTTTGTGAGAGAGCCACCTCTCAATATCCCATCTCTCCAGGTTTGAGGTATTGGGAACTACTTGCAATACTTGTCATTTATTCATCATACTTTATTAAAATATATGTTAGCTAGTGGGCCAAATGCTAAGGATATAATATGTACGTGGTAAAAAACACATTTGCCTTTGGATTTACGATTTTTGTTTTTAACAAGAGGGTTTTCTAAAGAGGCTTAAGAAGACGTAGTATATTATACATCAAGCAAGAGCCCATGCATCCTTCCCTTTTCCTTTATGAACTACAAGGGTTCAGAGGACCCACCCACACGTCACCACCACCACCATCAGCCAGATCAGGGACTATGGTGATACAGACACTGGTTTCCTTGGTACCAAACTGATAACCAGGATGGATTTCAGGACCACAACAGGACTGGCTCTGACGATGACTGGTAGCTGCTGAGATAAGGTTTCACTGCCCAGTTCAGAACCAATCCCTTTCTTCACGGTTCCCTCATAGTTGATTCAAAAATATCACTCACAAAAACAATAAATAAATAAAAATTAAAAAATTAAAAAAATTAAAAAAAAAACAAAAATATCACTCACCAGGTGGAACATCTACCATGTTCCTCCTTTCACTTCCTAGAGAGACATGCATGATTATTAACTCCCCCTGACAGAGATGGTCAACCATTTGAGCAAGGTCACATAGGATCCAGTGGAGACTGGAAGCCAGATCTGTTTGATCCAGGGTCCATGCATTTAATCGCTATTGACCTTTTAGCCAAATTTGAACTTCCCTTTGGCTTAATGGCGCCATCTTCTTATCATCCAAGGTCTTTACCATCAGATTTAACTAGTACCAGAAAACTAGTAGTCCATGTTAACATCAGCCCCAGTATTACGGGAGGTTTATACAGTTATACTCAGAGCCTGATGTCCTCCAGAGATTGTTAAGATAAATTCAGGAGAGAAAAGCTGTTTTCTGAGGAGGATCTCAATGAACACCCTCCAAAGACAAAGGAAGGCAAAATGAGCTCCTTGTTCCATAAAAGTCACACTCTTTTAGTCAAGCCATTCATTTCAAGTCATGGTATAAGGTATCATTGATTCTGCCCCAGATGATTTAGATTCTTTTCAGGATTTCTGTAGAACAAGCAGTTCTTCCACACCTCCCTCACTCCTGTGCATGGCAGACTCCCCAGAGACTACAAGCCACTAGGTAATAAATAAACACATTGTTTCTGTCCTGGCGAAGGAGCCTGAGATTTGAGAGGGGGAAGCGCTGCTGTGGACCGGAAGGCTACTCACCCGGCAGGCAGAGCATCGAGGGCCTGGGCAGCCGCCGGGAGCTGCTGGGTGCCTGAGGTGCTGGGCTCCTCTCCTTCCGCTGGGGTGGCCGGAGCAGGGAGAGACACTGCAGTGGGGTTCGGGGTCACACTCGACACCACAGCAGGCGATGATGTTACCCCAACAACAGAGGGTTCTTCAGGATCAGTGGTGGCAGTGGGTTCGTCACTCACTGAAAACAGAGAAATCATATGTGAGAGATCAACTCAGACTCATGTTCACATTCACTAGATCTTTCCCTTAAAGTGGTAACACAGGGGGCACCTGGGTGGTTCAGTGGGTTAAACCTCTGCCTTCGGCTCAGGTCATGATCTCAGGGTCCTGGGATCGAGCCCCGCATCGGGCTCTCTGCTCAGCAGGGAGCCTGCTTCCCCCTCTCTCTCTGCCTGCCTCTCTGCCTACTTGTGATCTCTCTATCAAATAAATAAATAAAATCTTTTAAAAAAAAAGTGGTAACACGGTACCTACGATGTTACCATGCATGTATCTGGCAACAGCAAAAAGTTTTACAAAATATAACTTCAGAAATGACAGCAAGTCAGTAATGGCCTGCCCCTGTTCTCCAACCTCCCCCACACCACCCCCAAAAAGTGGGAGATGGATCTGAAATAAATATATCTAATGTTACCTTTTTTGTATACCTATATTACATTTTTCTAAAGTATTCTGATTATATGTATTATAATAAAAGACGAGCAGGAAGGAGGGTAATAGGGAGGGGTGTTGGTGCTAAATGAAGGAAGGCCAAGGCCACATCTGCAGGGTCACATTTCTTTGAACTTGCCATTTGTCTGCTGGGCACAAATAGCACCTTCCTTCAAAAAGCTCTCTATACTCTAAGAAGCAAAAAACTTCCAACAATGTGCTTGTTCTTTTAAAGACTCATGCTCAAAGCATGGAACAAAGATTAATACTATAGATGAAAAAGATGAGCACCAAAGATGAGGGACTTGTCTTCCAGATAACAATAGACAAAGAGAAAGAAGTCAAATAAGCCTGTTCTGAGTCTCCTTATTTCTCCACTTCTGTATCTCTTTGATGATCACTCATGTTCACGAGAACCCCAAGACAATGCAATAGCTTCTCACTCAAAAAAGGATCCACCAAGGTTTTCGAAGAATTCTTTGAAAATGGCTAAGCCATATGCAGCGAATTTTCTACATATGTGATTGCATATGTGCACATTTATACTAGAATTCTGTAGGAAAACCCCTTAGATGTGATTTAGCCTCATCTTCCTAATTCAGAAATTCTTTTTGCAGTTTCAAATGTAACAAATGTACTATCTAGATTCTTAAACTCTTGTGACAAGGAATTCGCTACCATCACATCACTGAGCAGATATCCTGCCAGCAAGTTTTTTCTTATGTGAATTTCACTGGCTGGTACTAGTCCCCACCTCTCCCCACCCCCCACCTCCCACCCCACACACACAATACAGAGTAAGTATATGGCCACCCTGTTTCTCACTCACCTTCTATTTTCTGGTAAGAAGGCCTGCTCTTTCTTTAATGTTTCTAGGCCCTTCCCTTCTTATCACCAGGCTGCTCTCTTTTGGTATCTTCTCCTACAGCCTCTCCTCAATAATGACAGCACGAACTTAACATAATATATCAGACACCACCAGACCAGCGGAGTCAGATTTCCAATCTAAGTGGTAGTAGTTAGTGTGTACAGAACACTAGTGTATGCCAGGCAAAGTGCAAAGCACTTTCGATTACCTCATGTAAGTCTCACACACAACCCCACACATCAGGTACAATGAATATCCCATTCTACAGTTGTGGAAACTAAGGCTCAAAGAGGTCAAATAACCTGCTGAGATCGAGGGGGACCTAATTCTCACCCCTACTGCCTGCCTCCAGAGCCTGATCTCTTCACTAACGATGCTCTCCTTCTCCCTCCGTGAACATCCTTTAAAGCAACCCAAGATGGTAACAACTGAAGCAATGACAGGATCCTATCAGCTTACCTGAGACTGGGGCCCTGCTGGAACCAAAATTTCTTCACATGATGTGATGCCACCCGCTCTTCAGAAATGGAAAAGAGCCTAGGGACTATCTGTGATCCATTCATTTGCTTTCTCCTCAGCATATGAAACACTGTCTGGCACATAACTAAATCAGTTGTTTAATAAGTGACTCCATCTTACGCAACTGGTGTTTCCCCCACACAGATGTGAGACTTCATACTTCTATTCCTATTCTAGCTCAGCTGAGTTGGTAAAACACAGCAGATGGCAACTCTCTTTAGGCAAATCTATAAATTCTACTCAATTACAATAGAAAAAATCATCGACATTTTTGAGAACTAAGTAAGTTCATTCTAAAAGTTACAAGAAAAACTAGGGGCACCTGGATGGCTCAGGAGGTTAAGCCTCGGACTGGTAATTTCGGCTCAGGTCATGATCTCCAGGTGGTGGGATGGAGCCCTGAGACGGGCTGTGTGCTAAGTGCAGAGTCTGCTTGTCCTTCTGCCTCCCCCTCTACCCTCTCCCTGCTCATATTGGCTCTCGTTCTCTCTCTCTCCTCAAAATACATAAAATGTTTAGTAAAAAATTATTAAAAAAAAAACTAAATACAGAACAGCCATGAAAATTCTGAAGAAGAGTGCTGTGTGAATGTGTGTGGGAGGGGAGAATAGTTCTCAAAAGTATTAACACATTATAAAGCTACAACAATTAAAACAATGTGTTGCTAACAGACGAATAAGCAAATGTTGATGAAATGAACGGTAAGTTCAGAAACAATTAAATATACATAGGAATTCAGTATATGACAAAGGTGGCATTTTAAATGACTGCAGCAAAGAGATCATTCAGTGGACAGCGCTGTGACAATGGGGTAGTATACTGGGGAAAGATGAGTTATATCCCTACCTTATCCAGGACATGAAAACAAATTCCAGATGACTGAAAAATTTTGACATAAGAAATGAAACTAAAAAAAAACTAAAGAAAATACAGGAGAATATTTTTATCACAAAGTGGAAGAGACTTTTTGAAGTATCACCCAAAATCTAGAAGACATAAAAGATGGATGAATTCAACTGTATTAAAGGTTTTTGTTTTTTTTAATGGCAAAAAAAAAAAAAATCACAAGCAAAATCAAAATCAAAGAAAAACAACAAACTGGGAAAAATTATTGCCAACTCATACTATGGACTAATAGCTAATTCCTTTAATATGAAAAGAATCTCTACAAATCAATAAGAAAAAGACTGAAAATATGCACAGGCACTTCAGAGTAAAGGAAATACAAATTACCCCTAAACATATTAAAAGATGCTCAATCTCAATTACGAGACAAGAAATGCAACTTAAGGGGTGCCTGAGTGGCTTAGGCGGTTAAGCGTCCGACTCTTGATTTTAGCTTGGGTCATGATCTCAGGGCTGTGAGATGGAGCCCCGCATCAGTCTCTGCCTGGGTGTGGAGCCAGGTTAAGATTCTCTCCCTCTCCCTATGCCCATGCCCCCTTAAAAAAATTAGTCTGGTAAATTAAAAGAAAATAACACTGGTAAGAGTATAAGAAAAAACTGGCATTTTCACATATTGTTGGCAGGAGTAGAAATTATTAGAACCTCTGTGGAGAACAGTTGGCAATATGGAAAATTTAAATGCAGTAAGAGGGGATGCCTGGGTGGCTCAGTCGGTTAAGCGTTGCCTTCGGCTCAGGTCATGATCCCAGGGTTCTGGGATTGAGTGCCATATGGGGCTCCCTGCTGAGCAGGGAGCCTCTTCTCCCTCTGCCTGCCGCTCCCCCTGCTTGTGCTCTCTCTCTCTGACAAATAAATAAATAAAACCTTTAAAAAAAATAACAATAAAAATTTAAAAATAAAATAAATGCAGTAAGAGGGAGGTAGGAAGAATGGGGAGTGGGCGTGTAGAACAGAGGTGGGTGGGCCTGTAGATGAAATTAAAATAGCCATGAACCAGTAATATTTAGAGCTGGGTAATAAGTTTATTGTAATATTCTTTTTGCTGTTATATATTCAATGTTGGTGACACACACGGAGTCACATACTTCCATCAGGAGGCACATCACAGCTGGCTGTCACCCTTTTGCAATGTCAGCACCCACTGATTATTGCCTAAATCCATAAATTGGTTGGGGATTGCAAAACAGTCCTATTCGAATCCTACCATGCCTATAGGAGAAACTTTCCCTCATCAGCTATTTGGCTACCTTGAGGTTCAGCTTGTAAAGAAAAGGCAGGAGAAATGCTTGGGTCTTTTTATCTACCGGTTTTCAGAATAATGAATTGATTTCCTCGCATCCTCCAAAAATGAACAATGAAATTTTGTTTTATATAAAAATCATTATAAGCTCTTGGATTTAAACGTATTTAAAATATTTCAATCCATTGTGATTATTGTTCTTTTTGATACTAAAATTGTCCCCATATCTGGTTGGGGTTAGCAAGGGAGTGAAGTGGCAAAGCTCTTCAAGTTTGCTTCAAATTCTATGCAAAAATTTTTCTTTTTTTTTTTTAAAGATTTTATTTATTTATTTGACAGAGAGGAGAGAGATCACAAGCAGGCAGAGAGGCAGGCAGAGAGAGAGGGGGAAGCAGGCTCCCTGCTGAGCAGAGAGCCCGATGCGGGGCTCGATCCCAGGACCCTGAGATCGTGACCCGAGCCGAAGGCAGAGGCTTAACCCACTGAGCACCCAGGCGCCCAAAAATTTCTAAGATAATTACTAAGTGGTAAAGGGCAGAACAGCATATATATTGTGCTAGCGTGTGTGTGTATGTGTGCGTGGTTTCAAATAGATGCACATATACTTGTATAGTCAAAGAGTATCTTTGAAAGAATTATAAGAAACACAACAGTGACTGCCTCTGGGGAGGAAACTGGGGGCGAGAGAACCGGAACAGGAAGGAGACTTTCTTTACACTGTCTGAGCTTTTATACTTTTAAAATTCTCATAATGGGGGGCGCCTGGGTGGCTCAGTCCACCTTCGGCTCAGGTTGTGATCCCAGGATCCTGGGGTCAAGCTCCACATCGGGCTCCCCACTTTTTGAGGAGCCTACTTCTCCCTCTCCCTCTGCCTGCTGCCCCGCCTGCTTGTATTCTCTCTCTCTCTGTAAAATAAATAAATAAAATCTTTAAAAATATAAAAAATAAAAATAAATAAAACTCTCATAATGTACATGTACTACCTATTAAAAATAATTATTATCAAATTGTTGACAGGAAAAGAACAAAAGCAGAGCTCCATTTTCCACAGCATGCCAATGGGAAAGACCCTCCAATCAACACTATTTGGATCTGGCTATGCATGCAGACACAAATCTAGCTCGAAGGGTTCCCACCAGGACTGCATCCGATCATAGACCGAACCCAAAACCCTTGATTCACCACAGGAGCTCATCTGTTTTGGAGTTCTGTGCTACACTTTGATTTGGAAATAGAGTGTGAGAGCCGGATATCCTTGTGCTGACAAACTTTCTGTGGCCGTGCTTGTATTCTTCTACGCTCAAAAAGTGTACGTGTGTGTTAGAACATGAGAGCCTGAAAGAACCTCGGCGATAAATCCACCCCATCATGGCTTACAGTCAGAAGAAAGTGAAGTGCAGACGATTAAGTTACTGGCCTACGGTCACACCAGTAAGCCAGGGACAGAGCACCATGGTCAGGCCATGACAGGGCTTCGAGTAGAGAAAAAAATGGATTGACAAAGACAAGGAGTTACAATTTAGTCATGCTTTAGAGAACTGCTGTATTTTACATGTTCTCTATTAATCCTAATTGTGTGATATATACAACTTAGCTCCCTGCAAAGACTGCACCCTTCCTGAAAACAAGGGCAAATTTGTTTCCTTTGTTTTTCACTACTTCCACTCTCTGTCTCCTATGTTCTTGTCTACATCTCTTTACTCACTTGAGCCCCATTCCCTGGAGGCCCTCTCCACTACTTAAGCCAGACCGATCCTCCCTGTGGATCCTACAACACCTGTGGTCTTGACTACTCAACCACACAGCCCCTGTGACATCTGCTGTGTTGGCACTTAGCTGACAGTCTCTTCAGCATCCTTTTTTTTAAACAGATTAGAGGGCAGGGACCTTGTTTTATAAATCTTTTTTTTTTGTTTTTTTTTGTTTTTTTTTTTTTAGGATTTTATTCATTTATTTGAGAGAGACAGAGAGAGCACAAGCAGGGGGAGAGAGAAAATCAAGCTGGCCACCGAGCAGGGAGCCCAACGCAGGGATCGATCCCAGGACCCTGGGATCAGGACTCAAGCTGAAGGCACGTGCCCAACTGACCGAGCCACCCAGGTGCCCCCTTGTTTTATAAATCTTTACACCACCCATGCTCCTTAGCAAAACGGCATTCGACAAATATTTGTTCAAGAAATACTTGTTCAATAAACCTAATAATCTAGTGAAAGAAATCTGAAATAAAACCACCTAGCATTTGTGTTACGCTATCAATCGCAAAGCAGTTTCTTTTCATTTTTATTTTGGAATAATTTTATAGACTTACAGAAAAGTTGCAAAGATAGCACAAAGATAGCAATATTAGGGGAAAGTGAGTCAAGGGCATACTATCTTATATAAGCATAGCACATTTGTCGAAGCTGAAAAATAAACATCAGTATATTACTATTAACCTAACTTCAGACTTTATTTTGATTCGCCAGCTTTATCACTCATGTCCTTTTCTGTTCCAAGATCCAATCAAGGAACCTACAATGTCTTTAGCAAACTTATTTTCATTAGCTCATTTACCTGCCCAACAGCTCTGCGAGGAAGACACTATTCCCATTCTATTTAAGACACAACTGAAGCTCGCAGAGGTTCCATCCGGACAGAAGCCATGCAGTTAGCAAATAGCAAAACCAGTTCTCAAATCCAGAATTACCATGAAGTAGAAGCAATGGTGGAGGGAGGGAAAAAGAAATGAAGATGGCTTTGATGGCTTTCCTCTACGGGAAGAAAAGCTGAGTAGCAAGATGACACGGTAAAGGGGGTAAGTAGGTAAAATGGTAGTTGAATGGCCTCTGGTTTCTGCAACGAGGAATATTTCACGAGCTTTCCCTCTGTGATGCTGGTTAAACATCCTAAGTTTATGAATCAGATATTTAATCAGGACTGAGATATACTGTAGTCACAGTTAGCCAAAAAAAGATCAGGATTTGTAAATTCGTGTTCTTAATCCTGACACGCCGCCAGCGCATTGTATGTTCCAAGATCTTCAGGTATGTGTAGCGTAGTGCAGGCTCTCGGTATACACACAGGCCTTTTCAGTCCCCATGCTCAGGCATGGCAAAGGCTACTGCCAACAGTGGAAACTTTTTAAACTGAAGATCAGCTCATAACATATGATTCACAGCAAAGCACTCACTATCTCTCATCCGTGAAACACAAGCAATGGATTCCAAGGCAACTAGTTGCTCAGTTCTTCACAAAAGCAACCAAAACTAGAAAAATCTTTCATAATTAGCATGACATGGGGTGAGGCTTATACATAAAGAAAAACAAGTAAATTAGATGGGGAAAAAAAGGAAGAAAAATTAGCTAGAAAACAAGAAGAAAGACTTGAAAACCAGACAAAGCCATACCATGGGAAAGTTCAGTCCTCCCTTGACCAATATATAGATTTGCCCAACTTCCATGTACATTCTATCACGCTTCTAAGAACTCAAAGACTGAAATTTGTTTTGAAAATGTATAATACTAAAGAATATCATGGAGAAAAAGTAATAGGGCAGGAGTAGCCCCTCCAAACATTAGAAAACACACTATCACATGTCAAGAATCAAAATCACATGGGAATGGCCCCAAACCAGAAATAAATAAATGGAATGAGTAAAGAGTCCAGAAATAAATTCTCACTGCATATTAAGAACATGATAAGTGATAAACACTAAGTAAAACCACCAGTGAGAAGAAAAAAAAAAAACAAAACAATTATTGTTTCCGGAATAATAGGACCCCAATATAAAGAAAAACTACTTCGGACCCAGACTTCATTATATTTACATATGTACACAGACATATCACTATACATTCCATTAGGATAGTTATTTTGAAACCATGAAAAAAAAAGTAAAACAATAAAGTATTTATCCCAGCCACAGACAAGAGAGAATTTTTTCTACTACTGAAGCAAAAAGTAAAACTATAAATATTTTTTTTAAATGCTCAGGCATAATGATTTTTAAATTTTCATTCTCCTTTTCTACAAAAGCCACAGAATATGAGATAAAATGTAAAACAATAATATCGGAGGGAAATTTAAAATCATAAATTTAACAGATAAAACTTATACCTAAGTACTTTGTATATATTAAGATAGCTATCATATTAAAAAACAAACAAACCAGAAAACAAGTGTTGGCAAGGATATGGAAAAACTGGAACAACTCATTCAGTGCTAGAGGAAATGTAAAATGGTGCAGCTGCTGTGGAAAATAGTTTGGGGTTCCCTCAAAAAGTTATACAGAATTACCAGACATTTACCCCACCAACTCTACTCCTAGGTTTATAGCCAAAAGAATTGAAAGCAGGGACTCAAACAGATAGATGTACACCCACATTCACAACAGCATTATTCGATATTATTCAAAATAGCCAAAAGGTGGGACGCCTGGGTGGCTCAGTCAGTTAAGTGTCTGCCTTCGGCTCAGGTCATGATCCCAGGGTGCTGAGATCGAGTCCCACATCGGGCTCCTTGCTCAGAAAGGAGCCTGCTTCTCCCTCTGCCTCTGCCTGCCACTCTGCCTCCTTGTACTCTCTCTCTCTGACAGATAAATAAATAAATTCTTTAAAAATAAAATAAAATAAAATAAAATAAAATAAAATAAAATAAAATAAAATAAAAAATAGCCAAAAGGTGGGCACAATCCATAGGGTCCACCAACAGATGAATGGATAAATAAAATGTGGTATACACATGCAGTGGAACATTATTTAGCCTTAAAAAGGAATGAAATTCTGAAACATGCTACGATGTGGATAAATCTTGAAAATATGCTAAGTGAAATAAGCCAGAGACAAAGGACAAATTATTCCACTTATAAGAGGTATCTGGAATAAGCAAAATCTTAGATTAAATCATTAGCCACTGGTTATTTTTTAAAGTTTTTTTTTTTTTTTTTTTCCCCAGTAATCTCTACGCACAGCATGGAGCTTGAACTCATGACTCCAAGATTAAGAATCTCTTGCCCTACTGACCAAGCCAGCCAGGAGCCAAGAATAAGCAAATTCTTAAAGACAGGAGAATAGAGGTTACCAAGGGCGGGCGCTGGAGGGCGGATAGAGAGGAGGAAGTTACTGTTTAAAGGGTACAGAGTTTCAGTTTGAGAAGAAGAGAAAGGTCTGGATGTGCATAGTGGTGGTGATACTTGCACAACACTGACAATGTACTTAATGCCACTACATTACACACTTCAAATGGTTTAACGTCTATGTATATTTTGCCACAATTAAAAAAAAAAAAAAAGTGTACCAGAATATATAAATCTCTCAATCTCCAAACAAACAAACAAATGAAATACTATGAAAAAAATCACACAAGAGGAAAGAAACAGTCGAGCAAGCAAGTAATAACTGGAAACATGCATTAGGTTCAACGATGAAGTGGCACTTAACAGCTGTTAGCAAAACGATAAGCCAGTATTTACAGTTTCAGGAAAAAATAAACTTCATATACCACCTAACGGAAATTTTATACTACTGTGATTGCTTCAATCCTTTTGGAAGGCAAGCTGGTAATATACATTTGATCTCATTTTTAAAAATTCATATCCTTTGACTCGAACCATGCAAGAAGAAACAAAGCTGTGTGCAAAGACATTTGCATTCGGATTTTGTTTTATAATAGGAAAATGCTTAAGAACTGAAGAATGGTTAAACGAACTCCGACATTAACTGTGAAACAGTAGGAGGTCACTAAAAAAAGCAAACAAGACAACAGAGATGTAGAAGTGTGTATAAAAAACAATGGGATTTAAAAAACCCTCATATCCGTGCTACATAATTAAAATCGTATGAAAT
The DNA here is from genome assembly GCA_028534135.1 of Potos flavus. Classification (NCBI taxonomy): domain Eukaryota; kingdom Metazoa; phylum Chordata; class Mammalia; order Carnivora; family Procyonidae; genus Potos; species Potos flavus. Next base: position 14,315,375 of record CM052888.1, read on the forward strand.
TATTCATAAAGACAAAACCTAACTTTGACAGTCTCAGGCACTCTATATGTTTTATATAATTTATTCCTTATAACAACTTTATGAGATATATACTCTTGTCCTCATTTTATCAGTGAGAAAACTAAGACCCAGCAAGTCACTGGGCCTCACACATATACTGTACATGGGGTGGGGGGGCTCCAGAATCTGACCGCGACCAGTGTGACTCCAAACTTTATGTGCATGGAAATCACATTTAAGAGAGGAATAAGAGATGTAATTTTCTTGGATAAAGTTTTCAATAAAAAGTTAGAAAGTAAATCATGGCACACAGGTCTCAATGAAGTGCTATACTGCTTGCCTACTTCTCGATTGCACCACTTCTAAAACTTAGTAATGTTACATTTATACAGACAGGCTGCCATTCACTTTCATTTTACAAAAAAGGATACTTTACAGTTGTGACAACATGAAAAAACCACCTGGAACTCAGCTCTGTTTTTGCCCTAAATGTCTTTTTCATGCATAACTGCAGAGCATAGCCAAAAAGGCTTGCTAAATAAATCTTGTATGTCTGTGGAAATATTTCCTGGAGGCACAGCTACTACCACCATTTTGGAACTGGTCCTCACAGTTCTAAGAGCAGTGTATTGCAAGATGAAGATGTCCTCATTCACATCCTCAAACTCCCTTCTTGTCTCGCGCTGCCAGAGAGGAGGGTTTCTGTCTGCTCCCCAAAGGAAAGGTAAGATCTTTCCGTACCCCTTGCATAGACATTAAAAAGCCTACAAAATCCAGGCTGGCTGGAGGCAAAGGTGAACCGTCATCCCAGCAGAAAGCAGAGAGACGAGATGGAGGCCAAGGCCTTAGTATTTTAACAGGCAGAAATCCCTAAAATGCAACGACTGTCCTTCACAGATGGGTTCTGGGAACAGTCTGGGCACTCAGATACACCACTATAAAACATTTCCAGTGCAGTTGGGGGTTAGAGACATTTGGCTTTCCGAAGACATGGCTGGCACCTGCCTGGTCTGCTGAACACAGTGTTCCTGGAGATAAGGACAATATGCAAAGGTACCTAAAAATAAACGTAGGGGAAACACAGATCTGTTCCAGTACCCAATAAGAGTAACTCAAAGACCATCACCATATAAAGTCAATTTACCAATAGTTTTTATAAGAAAAGCAGAGATGGCTGAAGGAAACCAGTATCGAGTAATGTAGGCCCCTAAAAAACAAAGCGATTTAGTAGCCTGGCCACAGCCACCGGAAACAAGTGTTTCCAAAAACCCAGTTCCCCTCCCCATTCATAAATGCTGGCCCTCCTCTACAAGTGACTTATTTATTTATTTATTTATTTGAGAGAGAGTGAGCAAGAGAGCATGAACGTGGCGAGGGAGAGGGAAAAACAGATTCATCTGCTGAGCAGGGAGCCTGACATGGGGCTCCATCCCAGGACCGTGGGATCATGACCTCAGCCAAAGTTACACGCTTAACCCACCGAGCCACTCAGGCGCCCTGTGACTTATTTTTCAAAGAGAAGCATGTTTACTGGTGCTCATGGAGCTGTATATGGTTTTCTATAGCACAGTCCACAGCTGCCGCCTCGCCACCCCTTTCCCCCAGACTGGAAGCCAGGCCCCCCATGGCCGCTACAGCTGGATGTCCCAGCACACAAATATGGTGGTCGGCACAGGAGCACGAGGCGCGCTGAGATGACAGCCACTTGTACTCCTCATCTCTAGCTCATCCTCATCCTCAAGGCTCAGGGGGAGCGAGCTAACTCAATTCCTTCAGGCAGGTCCGCAACTCCAGGGACAATGTCTGCTCACCACACACGCATGGAGCCCAGAAGGACAGGCCACTCCACCCTGCAGTCCAGGCACGTAATGGTATAAGGAAGCACCATGAACTATTGGAGGGGCTCTGTGGCCCTCATACGGTGCCACCGGCGAGCTGAAAGTCACTAGAGAGCAGTCCTAGTTGGCTTTCTCTCTTTCTCTCTGACTCTGTAAGTTGGCTCACAAAGGCAGCAACAAGGCCAATCTACTAGTCTGAAGAAGGTATGCTGCTCCGATCTCCCCTCCTTTGCGCCACACCTCGGCTATGACAAGCATCTACAAAACTCATTCCTTGCCACGTACTGATTTAAACATCTGGGGGTGCCTGGGTGGCTCAGTCGGTTGGGCATCTGCCTTCAGGTCAGGTCATGATCTCATCAGGGTCCTGGGATGGAGCCCCACATGGGCTCCCTGCTCAGCGGGGAGCCTGGTTCTCCCTCTCCTGCTCCCCCTGCTTGTGCTCTCTCTCTCTCTGTCTCTGTCAAATAAATAAAAAACCAAAAGAACAACAACCAAAATAGATCTACTCTTTTAAAAAAATAAATTAAAAAAAAAATCTGCACGTCCCTCATCTACAGTTTACTGAAATAAACATCCAAGTCCTCTCCCAAATGCTTCAAATTAAGACAAATTACCAAACAACTGGAAGTCACTAAAGATTTAACAATCTAAGACATTGAGAAAAACAATCTATTTTTTTTTTGCTTTTTAATTCAACACTGTCCTGAGGAGACAGAAGGAAAGCATGACAAAAACTGATTTGTTTTGAAATAGGTCCTTCCCTTCCCACTTACAGAGAAGTAGAATCAATGGCAGAAAAGTTCTCTGTAGATATGGAAGGGCTCCCTATTCTCAAATGGCACGAATATTCTCACTGGAACAGCCACGGAATGAGCCACACACACACACACACACAAACACACACACACAATCCCACCTCCCCACCCCCTGTGGCACTCTGGCTTTGCCCCTAGTCAGCACCCCAACTGGTCTTCTCAAACCCAGCTCTGAGCAACAATACTTAGTCTTCTTTCTCCCTAGTCTGATCATTTCCTTAAATTAAGGAAATACAAAATGTGTCATATTTAAATAAGATACCCCCTGCCCCCAATACTGATAAGAAACGAATTTAAAAATCAATACTTTTTTTTTTGTGCAAAGGAATATTTGAGAAGAGTGCAGTCACATGGAGAATATTCTCGGCTGAAGAGAATATGCCAGAAACAAAAGAAGATGGGCTAGTGGAAAGGCTGATGGATTTTAGTACTGGAGTCTTCTCTTGCCCACCCACCCCATATTCTGACGCAGCAGGCAGAGTCCTGACTCCACGTGAGCACAGGTTAGAAGCCGCTGCATTAGCCCAGGCTGATACTTTGTGCTGTCGCTCACCTGTGCCATTGGCCAAGCCATTGTGGGTTGGGTTCTTGACGGGCTGGCGGTGCCGGGTGCTAGTACCGGGGCTTTGCTCACCGGTTGCTGAGGCTCTTCGGGCTGAGCCACCTGAATGTCTGTGCGTCCTGGAAATTCAAAGTAAAAGCAGACAGATATAAGTCACTGTGAAAAAGAAAGACGTATGTCCCATCTAAGTCATCATATCCCCTCTCTATTTATTGGAAATAAGACTTTTAATAGCCCCTGTAGTCTTTGACTCAGCAGAAGCTGGCTCTGAACAGAGAGACTCAGGTAAGCTTCCTTCTTGGTAATAGCCCAGAAGGCAACTTTGGGTAAACTTTTCCACTTGAAGTAAACAAATCTAGAGTGAATTGCCCCCACATCTGAAATAACTGGCAAAATATCCTATGACCATCACATTATTTTTATTGGGCTCAAATGTAATAAATAAATAAGAATCACTGGACAGGCTACAGAGGACATAATTCTCCCATTAGGTAAAAAGAACCCAAAACTTATCCAAATATATTTTCTCTAGAGCTAGAAACATACTTTCCTTGGGAAAAGAAGTCAAGGGGCACTAGACAACTCCAGCCAATGTGTATGTTGACATGTTTTATCTAGAAAAGATGACACAATGGTCCATTCCAAATAAATGAGGAACAAAGCATAAAGGGATCTACATCACAGAAAATGGTGGGATCTAGGAGCAGAGAATCTGACGACTTCAGAGAACACAAGGCAACAGGCAGTACGTGTTCTCACAGTCCTACTGTCGCCTGATTTGTTCACTCAGTGAAAAGGTCTAAGCCTCCCTGCCCTTCAGTCCAGTTGTTTTGTCAAAGGAGATTATTCTACTGCATTGTTATTATCTATTAATTTTCAAGTGAGAGTATTTAAAAGTGAGAGTATTTAAATATTATCCAGTAAAGAAAAGACCACCCCCGTCTAGGCAAAGAAACAGAGCCCCACATACCCCATACCCCCATAACACATACCCCCATGGATGGAGGTCCCATACCACGTACATGGGGCAGTGAGAATACTATCAACAATAAAAGGAATAGCAATAACTACAGGAGTATATAATATGCACTGGGTCGGGACATTATGTAACAGGTATCCATGGTGTGCTGTGCGCTTTATTTATTTTATCGCATCTAGCATGGTAACCCTAGAACGAGTTTACGATTGTTATGCCTATTTTACAGATAAGAAAGAAGACAGAGAAAGTCAGCAATGGAGTAAGACTCAAATCCAGGCAGCCTAAGATCAAGAGCTCATGTTCTTTGGTTGGAGAATGGTGGTGGGCAGCCTGGACTTGAACTGAATCCCTCCCAGGCTATTCTTTCACTGGTCACTGGGCCGATGGTGAGATGGAGAGCTCGAATGGAAAGGTCCCCTGCTGGGCTGGAAGGCTCCATATCCACCAGAACACCTCTGCTGGTGAGACTCTCTTATCCAGTGTGTTGGGACAAGCCCACACCACAACAAACTTGGAGGTTCCTAAGGGAATAAGAAGTGTCCCCCACCAACCACCTTCTCCAGCACAAGAAACGGACTTTTTCCAACAAGATGAGCATAAGCCAAAATATTACTAGTGATTATCTCTGGTTGTTGTGACTGAATTCCCTTAGCTTTTCCTTTTGTGCTTTTCTAGAGTTTTCTAGTTTTCTTCAGTGAACTTATATGCTTTTGGGTAAGGAATAAACACAATTTTTTAAGGAGGAAAAAAGTTTTTTCTCAGATCAAAACTGAGGGAAGGAAGGAAGGCAGGAAGAACGAAAGGAAGGAAGGAACCCAGCAACCCATGGAGTTCTTCATAGCTAAAGACTGCATGGCAGTTATAAATGGATAGAGAGGGCACAACTGAGCTATGGAAATAAAGATTTAATTTGGACTCTCTTTTTCCATGTTATTTTTCCCTGAGCTAATTTCATAAATTAAAAGCTGTCAACCACACCTCAGTCAAAAAACTATTTCAAAGTCCCCACTTCATGGGAAGAAATGTTGGTATGGAGCATTTTACCACAACTCCTCATCGAAAGCAGAATGAGTATAGATTCGTTCCAAAGGGAGTCTTCAGCCACTGGTGAATGCGTGTGTATGTGCTGAGTGCAGAGAGTTTGACAGAGATAAAATTGGTTAATAAAAGGTTTATTTCGGCCAAGAATATCCTTAAAAGGACAAAAAAAGCCTCTCTGATTTGGTACGCACAGCCCACAGCAGAGGGCTGTATCACTCAAGAAGCAGCAGGCTATGTGGGCAGCACAGGAAAGGCGACATCAGTCCTGTCACTCACACTCACACACACACACACACACACACACACGCGCGCGCGCGCGCGCGCACGCGCTCCGAGGAGCCTGTGATCACTTCCAGTCCAGGGCTGCTTGTCCCTCTGCAGAGCAGCTGGACATGACAACAGGGTGGGCCCCATTAACTCTCCTGGCTCCTCCCTCCCTTCCCCGAAAGGGCATGTGGTCAGAGTTGAGAGAATACTCAGAAGTGTTTAACCACTAATGATAGCAGCTTGCCTTGAATGATGGGCTGCAGCAGGGCTGGGATTAGCCTGTAACCAGGGGCAGCTGGGACCACTTGGCAGGAATTGCTGCCTCCCTGGCCACAGCCCACTGCCACCTCCGCCCTCCCCCCAAAACACACACACTACACACACACACACACACACACACACACACACACACACACACACCCCCATTCCCCATTCCCCAGATTCTTCCCTTACCCTCAATCTGGAGTTTCCACCTTTTTTCACCTTGAATTACCTTTAACATAAGACTCTCAGAAGGAAGAAAGGCCTCAACAGTTGAGGAAAATCTCTTCAGCAGTTTCCTCTCTTGGAGGATTCACTCAGCCCTTACATGATGGGATTGTGTCGTGATTAAAAGTTGGCCCAAATGCTGAAACCACATACCATAAGCCAAAATAGCATCAGGACAAAAGTGAGACGATGGGGTGGAGATGAGCTGGGTCCACCACAGGCTGCCTGGCTTCAGTTCTGCCAGTGACTTCAACTTTGGCCTGATCCCGCCACCATTCTGAGGGTGGAGAAGGCAGCAGGGGTGGGAGGCACCAGTTGGGGGGAGGGGGGTGGTATGCAGCCCCTGGTACAGTCAGAAGAAGATGGAACAGCAAAACTCCACAACTGGTTTCAAGTTACCTAGCTACAGAGATTCAGCTCTCTTTACAGCATGCCCTTCTCAGAATACTGCCGTGTCCTTACCTAAGTTCCTCTCTCAGAACCTGAGGCCTCTCTAAGAAATCCAGTCAAGGCCAGGGCCCTGGAATTCTCTCTCCACATTCCCAGAAGCAGATCTGCCACATGCGAAGTCCCCCAGATGGGGCTCTGGGCTGTCCCTTGGTGTTCAAGCTTTGCCATTCACAGAGTTGGCCTCAGGCCTCAGCTGTACCCTGAGAGCCACAGCCCTGGTTGCTTTGGGACATCTTGCATCACCATTCATGAAGGCCACTGAATAGCATTCGATTATTTTCTGAGCACTAAGCCCTGTCCTAGGGCTAGCAACAAAACAGAAAGGGTCCCGGTCCCTGGCGCTCCAGGTTGGTGAACACATGGAGATGTGGGTAGAGTGGCGTGCCCAGAGACGGCATGGAAGCTCCCCATTTTTCCCCATACCTCGCCCTATGTGTTTCTTCCATCTGGTTGTTGATTCATATTCTCTATCATATTCTTTAGTAAACTGGTAAACATTTAAAGACAAAAACAGAAAGAGTCCCTGATCTCAAAAAGTTTACATCTTCGTGGAAACGCAGTGATGTGTAATTTTGCATTACACTCTACAATGCTGACATGTGAGAGCCACTGGGCCAGTGAATGAGACTGGCTGACAACTTGGCACTGTCACTCCAGTACAACTTTGTTGACCATCGTCACATACGCAATCATTTTTTTTTTTTAAGATTTTATTTATTTATTTGACACAGAGGGAGAATGAGCACAAGCAGAGGGAGTGGCAGGCAGAGGGAGAGGGAGAAGCAGGCTCCCCGCCGAGCAGGGAGCCCGATGTGGGACTAGATCCCAGGACCCTGGATTCTCAACCTGAGCTGAAGGCAAGCACTTAACCAGCTGAGGCACCCAGGCGCCCCACATATGCAATAATTTATGTGGAATAGTTGGACAAAAATTTGTTTCTTTGCTTTAAAAAGAGGCCAGCCCTAGCATTGGTAACATGAGTGAAAAGAAGATGAACAGTCCAAAAAAGCAATGGGTCACAAGTCAGAACACAAAATTTTTTGTCAAATTAACAGTGGAATTCAAAATTTGGTCGTGGCTCAGAATTTGAGATTAATTAGTCTATCATAACCTTCATGGGGAAATTGATATTTAAAAGTAGTTGGTAGCTTCATCAAAATTCAAAATTCCTGCTCTTCCAAAGACATTGTCAAGAAAACAAAAAGACAATCCAGAGACTAGGAAAAAATATTTTAAACTATATATCTGATAAAGGACTTAGATTCAGAATATATAAAGAACTCTCAAAACTCAATAAAAACAAACCAATATAAAAAATAATCAAAAGATTTTAACAAACATTTCACCAGAGACAATCTAGAAATGGCAAAGAACCACAGGAAAGGTGTTCAACACCATTAGTCATTAGTGAAGCATGAATTAAAATCACAATGAGATACCATCACATGCCTATGAGAATAGACACAATAAAAACAGACAAACAAAAGAACTGACAGTAGCAAGTGCTGAGGAACACGGACACAAAGCAACTGAAAGTCTCAAACACTGCTGGAGGGAATGGGATGCGGTTCAGCAACTTTAGAATACAATTTGGAGGGGAAAAAAAGAAAAAGAAAACCATTTGGCAGTTTCTCATGAAGTTAAATATGCACTTAGCATACAAACCAGCAATCCTACTCCTAGGTATTTACCCAAAAGGAAAAAATATGTTTCCATAAACTGTAGGCAAATGCTTATAGTGACTTCATTCATAATTTCCGAAACGATAAACAACCCAAAGTCCTTCAACTGGTGAATGAACAGACAGACTGTGGTATATGCACACAAGGGATTATTAGTACTCAGCAAATAAAAGCAAACAAACTAATACATGTAACAACATAGATTCACATCAAACGAACTATGCAAACCAGAAGACACACTCAAAAGGCTACAGTATTTCATTCCATTTTTATAACATTTAGGACAAAGCAAGGCAAACTTGTATGGAAAGAAAACAGATTGGTGTTGGCCAGTGGCTGGAGGTAGAAGGAGAGGATGACTACAAAGAGGCGCAAGGGAATTTTTCAGGAAGATAAAACTATATGTATCTTGAATACGGTAGTGGCTACCGGACTTATGCTTTTGTCAAAACCCACAGAACTGTACACAGCAAAGGGTGAATTTTACCGTATATAAATTATACCTCAGTAAACCTAACTTAATAAATTTTAAAAATCAATTTGTATATTTCAGCCACTGCAAAAACAGTTCATCACGTGAGGAAAAAAAGTCAGCAAAAGTTTTAAAAGACAGGTAACTTACTGTGTGAGGATATGCTCAAAAAAACACATAAAACAAGGATCTTGATAAGAATGTACTACTTTAGGCAATAGTCAAGACTCTCCAAACACTCTATATTAATAAATGTGAGGATTGGGGAGCCTGGGTTGCTCAGTCAGTTAAGCGTCTGCCTTCGGCTCAGGTCATGATCCCCCCGGGGTCCTGGAATCGAGCCCCGCATCAGGTTCGCTGCTCGGCGGGGAGCCTGCTTCTCCCTCTCCCTCTGCCTGCAGTTCCCCCTACTTGTGTGCTTTCTCTCTGTCAAATAAACAAAAATCTTTTTAAAAATTTAAAATATAAAATAAAATAATGTGAGGATTCTTCAAAGCCCAGGAACACATTTGTTCCAAATGTTGAGAATTCCTGGTTGACTGGACACTGGGTGCCGAGCATAATTTTCTACGTTGGTAAAAGAGGCCTGAGATACAAAAGGGAGGTACTTTGAGGTCAGATTCAGGCCCATTAGTATTTGAGCTCAGCACATGCAAAGTTTCAGGGTATAACAACTGAGTTTTCTTTCATTTACAAAAACAATTCAATAACGATGCGTAAGTTAAAATCACCTAATAACCTTCAAACTCTTCTCACATTCCAATCCAGGGAATTGATATTTGCCTGGATGACTGGACCCAAGAGGGTGGCTGTCCGGCCCCTCCTCCGGGGCCTCTTAACTGGGCATTGTCTTTTAATAGCAGCATGGAAACAAAATTGAGTGAGGCTGGGCCAGTTTCCAGTAAGACAGAACCAGCAGAAAAAAACAGGCACTTAAAATAGAAGCACCAAAAAAAAAAAAAAAAAGGAATTGGCGATGGGAAAAGAAATGGTTTCCACCATTCAGAGACGTATCAACAAGCAAACCTGCTCCCACCTACACCCTCCTCAATCCTTCCTCTCCATTCAAATGTGGATTCAGGGGAACCGAAATTAATAAATAAATAAATAAAAATAAGGAAGGGATGAAAAAGGAGAGGTGAAAAGGAAAGCCGCAATTAAGAGTTAAAATGGGACCATTCTAGTCATTCCAAGGGTAATTTACGGCTCCATTCCACACCCTACCTCTAGGCTGTCAGCCTCAGAAATGACAGGAAAGGTAAAAATAAAACTGCTGCCAAGTTCTTTCTACGTTTTGGAAAGACAAATTATTTACTTGTGTCCAACCTGGAGTGCAGAGCAATCCTCTCAACAGTGGCAGCCTTAGGAGCCTGAAAGATTCATCTTACAAGAGAACATACGATACATTTTGATTCACCTACCCAATTTCATGCTGTAAGTCTAGAATAACAGAAAAGAATATGCCAACACCCTCCTCAACTTGAAAGGGAGCTGAAGTTCAGGGGAAGTATTCACTCCTCATTCTACCCAGCTCGGTGCAGCAGTCGATGACTGACTAGTCCCTTGGCCTGAGATGCTACGGAGGGCATAGGATGCTCACGCGGCGAGCATTGTGGGCCACCAGCCTCCACTGACACGCAGGAGGAACCTGCACGGGCGGGCCCTGAAAGGGACGTAGAGCCCCACCTCGTATGGGTAAGCCAGAAGGGCATCTCCACCTTCTTCCTACCCGAGTCATCTCGTTTGAGTGTCCCTTGTGCTACAACCTCAGACCCAAAAGGACGACATGGGGACCTGAGGTCCTGGGGTCAAACGGTACATTCCGCTGTTATTGCTAAGTGTTCTGACCCAGAAAATCACAAAGGCAGAAAACCAGCGGGAGTGAGGTAAGCTCCAAAAAGAGTATGTTTCTTGGACATTCCTCGGAACATCCCTCTAAGCTGCTCCTGAGGATAATTCAGGGTCTTTGCATATCTACTCACCTGGCAGACTCTTCTCTGGATGCCCAAACCAAATCTTGGTCTAAATGGCCCTCATCTCCCAGGCTACGGTAAGTTGCCTTACACTCTCTCACAAAGCATTCTAATTTCCCCTTTATGGCACTTCTATTTGTAATTATGTATTTGTCTGTGTGTTTATCTGTTCAATGTCTATCTCCAAGAAGGTCCATGAGAGCAGGCACAAGATCTCTTTTGTGTACCTTTGCATAACCAGCACCCAGCATGTGCCTGGCCCCACAAGAAGGCATGTTAAAATATTTGCTGAATGAATAAAAGAAGCAGGCTGTCAAGTTCAAAAGTACTCTTGGGCCTGTAATCTCTAGTACTGCCTATGTTCTTTGCAGTTCAGTCACTCATCACCTCCTCATCTCCCACTATCCCTTTAGAGAATGGAATCCATGCCAGGGGATGGAATCCAGGGTCTAGGAGGTAACTGAGAAGTATCAGAGCTACTGCCTTCCAGAAAGACCAGCTCTAAGCATCATGTAAAAACATTCTCTAACATCAGTTGTAGAAATAAAAATCATTTCACTAGACTCATTTCATGCCCAAACACAGATACTAAAATTGTGAGACAATCTTCAAATCCAACAAGTTTTATTTGGCATGGGTTTTTATTTGGTCTAGCTATAATTTGCAAGCACACTCTAACAGGTAAAGGGTAGGCAAGTGACTAAACATGAGAATTTAGAGAGACACCTTCTATGGTAGGCAGAGTTTCTAAAATGACCCCTCCTCCCAAAGATAGCCCACACTAATGCCTAAAACTAGTGAATGTGACAAAATATCATACCCTTGATTATGTTATGTGGCACCGGTGAACTTAAGAAAGGGTGCTCATACAAGCAAGCCTGATCTTATTATATAATATAAACACAGTATGCTTTCTCTAGCAGGTGTCAGAAGTGGAGAGCAAAAAAGAAAATCAGAGGGATTCCAAGCTCAAAGGAGTGGGGGGCACCTACACGAGAAGGAATGCAGGTGGCCTTCCAGACCTGAGAGAGGCCCCAGTTAACAGCCAGTAAGGAAACAAGGACTTCAGTCCTACACCCACAAGTAACTTCAGTCTACCAACCACCAGAATGAGCTTTGAAGCAAAGTCTTCCTTACACTTTCCAGATTAGAAGGCAGCCCAGCCAGCCACACTGTGCTGCTACAGAATTGTGAGCTAAAAAATGTTAATGTTTTAAGGCCAAAGTTTTTGGTGATTTATTACACAACAATAGAAAACCAATACAATCTCTCAATACAAATAAACGTCAATTTCCATAGAAGGCAATACTAACTTTCAAATACGTGGCTAGGTAATAGCCTTGGCCCAAATTCTTACTTATCACCCTATTTCACTCTGATTTCAGGAGGCCTTATGCAAGCATGGTACAGCTCTGTGCAATCAGGGCTCATCTCACAGCAACAGCATTTCTGTGATATGATGTCCTTTATGAGACACACTTCTAAGATTCAACAATCACTTGGGAATTTCAACTATATATAAGTGAGGTATTACTGTTCTGAATGGGTAAGTAGCATTCTCTTCTGGTACAGTTCAGCTACAGGGACTTTACACATTCTTTTCCCAAAAAAGACATATTTATGCATCAACTTATGTTTGATTCCAATGTCAACCTTAAAAGTTGCAAGTATTTGAAAAGAACAGTCCATGCGAAGGGTTCAATATGGAAATACCAGTCATGAAGAAAAAACAGATGAAACAGGAGAGAGTGAGCAGGCAGTGGGAACCCACCACGCTCTTGGCGGTTGGGCTAAGCCCTGGAAAGCACAAGGTAGTCCTGATAAAAAGTCTCCCCTATACCCTGGGCCCCTGAAATCATCACTTCTCAGGAGAAGTGGCGCCAAGGAATGTAAACTAGAAGCAAGACCCACCCCGAAGTTTTGGCAAATAAGGAGCAAGAACACAAGACTCTTTCAACTCAACAAATATTTATTGAGCTGCTGCTACGTGCAGCAAGGCACTCTTCTAGGCTCTGCTAAGGACAGAAAGATGAATAATGCACAGATGCCTTTAACACGGTATTTGGGTGAGAGTTTGGCGCCACTCCCCCTGCACCTTCTCCCCCTCCAAAAAGAAGTGGATGGAAGAAGTTACTCCTCGGTAGTCTGCAGTTCATTCTTTTCTAAGCCGAAAGCAAAACTGAATGATGTGATTTAAAATAAATCTTTCTTAAGCCTTTTTTAAAGGTAAAATTAAAAAAAAAAAAAAAGAACAACAACAAACAAACCTGGTCTTATGCCCTCCTTCTCCTTCGCAAAATAACGATTATTTGCACTACATCCTACCCTGTGTTTTCACTAATCTCATTTTTGAAAAATTTTTGTCATTTTGTCGTTAAAACCTTGTACCTTCAAAGGGTATTTGTCTACACAAAGTAGACCGAATGCGTTAGGCGTGCTAAATAGTAAAGGCAAACAAAATATTCAGACAGGGAGCAAGTGAATAAGTTCCTGTTCTCTTCACACCGCTGGACGCAGAATTTCACACTCCATTATCAAATAATCAGCGAGCCAAAGATGACTTCAATTCATCGAGACCAAGAAAAGGCACAGCAAACACAGGCTTAAAGTGCGAAGTCAGCCCAGAGATAGGAAACAAAAAAGGCAGGATAGAAAAGGCAAGAGGATGGTGAAAACAACTCCAAGGATATCCAGAAACAAAGAAACATAAATGGCCTGTGGAAGTTTCAAGATACACGCTATCATAGTAGTACTGCATGGAGCACTGGTTGCGGTGCATAATCAATGAATCTTGAAACACTGAAAAAATAATTCAATTAAAAAAAAAATATATATATATATAGATAGATAGAGATAGAGATAGATATCTCTATCTATATATAGATAGAGATATCTATCTATATCTATATAGTTCAATGGCACCACAAGCAATGCTACCTAAAATACAAACACCAAAAAGTATGCCAAGCAAATACAAAACAAAAAGAAGCTGGGACAGCTATGCTAATGTCAAATCAAATAGATTTTTTAAAATCATTTTTACAAATCAGGTATAATTTACATACAGTTAAATTCACCCTTTTTAAGGGTACAGTCTAACGAGCTGTAACAAATGTATACAATCGTGTTACCACCACCACAATCAAGACACAGAGCTTTTCTATCACCCCCAAACATTTCTGGTGCCCTTTTGCAGTTAATCCCACCACCCACCCCCCTCAATTCCTAGAAACTGCTGATTGGATTTCTATCCCTGTAATTTTGCCTTTTCCAGAATGTTATATAAATGGATTCATACACAATGTAGCCTTTTGTGTCTAGCTTCCTTCACTTAGCATAATGCTTTTGAGTGTCATCTATGTTGTTGTAGGTTGTTCCTTTTCATCGTTTAGACCAAATAAATTTTCAGAGAAAAAGTACTAAAAAAGGAGGATCATGAGATAAAGATACAAAGTTCAATTTGCACATAAGTCATACCTCAAATTCATAGCATGGACCCAATAAAATAATTTTGAAATTATTATTTTTCAAATAATAAAAATATTATTTTTAATATTTTAAAAGTAATGTTTTAAATTTTATTAATTAAATATATTAATTTTATTGATATATTTAATTATATATTAATTATAATTATATAATTATAATTTATATAACATATATAAATTATATTTATATAATTTATAAAACATATATAAATTATATTTATATAATTTATAAATTATATATTTAAAGCATAAAGCAGAAGTTCACAGACACAATCTGGCCCCACCTATTGCTGCCCTTCTCCTATTTTCCCACCACTCCCTCCACACCAACCACCATACTGGCCTCCCTACCCTCCCTCCACCTCCAAAGGCCTTTGCAGAAGCCATTCCTCTGCCTAAATATTCTTCCTCCTAGATATGCTCATGGCCAGCCCTCATCTTCAAATCTTTGCTGAAAGGTCATCTTCTTAATAATACCTCTCTGACTGCCTATTTATTCCTGCATCTTGTTGTTAAATAATACAGTCATATACATATGAATATACACATACATACATATATATATATTTATATATTTATATATTTATATTTGCATGGGTCTATTTTTTAAATAACAAAGATGAATAAAATCAGAAAAAAGAGGAACACTCTGGGATTCTGCAAGGCAGAGGATGTACATTTCCAGAAAGAACTAGTCCACAAGGTTAAACCTGCAGATAGGTCAGGTGAGCCTTTCTGGCTATAATTTTGGCAGGATGCTAGAACCAGATGCCGGAATAAAATGAACTAATACCTAAAGGGAAATAAGGAAGGGAGGCCCAAAGAATACTGAGGCCACAGCTTCACTATATTTTTAATAGGGGTATATAATAACTTCAGAACACTATGACACGTGAAGCATCATGCTATATAAATTCTGCATTTCAGTTCTAGAACTTTTCATCTAAATGCAAAACTTAAATATAGAATTGTTTCAATGTTTGAAAGGAGTCATTCTATCAAGGCTACTGAGGACGCCATCATAGAGACAGTCACTAAACTAAACCCCAAAGCTCCACCTCCACAGACCTTGGCGCTCTCAAAAAGAGTCATCCAGCACCAACAGAATCCTAAAGGAAAAGTCTAACCTCATCACGCCACACGCCACAAAGTGGCGTAAGCAACCCCCTTCCCCACCGTCCCCATCTGTCCAAAGCATCTGCCATCAGTTCTGTTCTGCTCTTTAATCACCACAGACCCAAGCTGCCTAAGCAACCATGACTAAAAAGTCATTTCTCCAAGACCCATACTCTTTTTATTTGCTCTCTGTAAATCCTCTCCCTTTCAACCACAATTTTCTAGAACTGAGGAATCCCAGAATCCAGACACAGAGCTAATTAAAGAGACATCACCACTGTGCCCTCACTGTGGTGACCCTTATAATGACCCCGTTGTTCAATGTCTGAAATACATTTTGTTTTGCTCTGCATCTCTTAAAGTTTGGTTTTCATTCCTCCCCGTGTGGATACACTTTCAGAGTGTGACTGCCTCAGGGCCACATGGCCGCTAATATCAATCCCAACCATTCTGGCAGATGCCATTTTAAAGAGACAACTGCATAAGCTCCTCCCCTCCTACATTTCTTATTTCTATGAATAACATCACAAAGCAGCAAGTCCTCTCTATTCCTACTCATCCTTCACTCTGTTTCATTAGTCAATCACCCAGTCCTGCTCGATGATGATACCTCTTAGGAATTTCTCTTGACTTCTCTCCATTCTGTCACTGCCCACGGCCAGTCATCAACTCCTATCTCACCAGTTCCTACAACGGTCCTCCTCTTGGTCCCCGATTCTAATCTCAACCTCCACTGTGGCAGACATCCCTCCTTCTTCTATTCCATTCTTGACTGCGTGCATGGAAGGCAGTTGGAGGGGCAGTAGCAGTTTCCTGACATCTGGACTGCAGATGCAAGGCTGTGACCTTGAAACTAAGGATGGGGAAGGTCACACTTCCGTTCCTTCAACCCATACAAAGACTTCTGTAAACACCTAATTCCCCATATTAAATCCCTTCTGCTCAAAATACCTAGAGTGGTTTCTGTTTCCTGCAATGAACCCTAAGTGACACAACTTCAAATCTATCCATTCGATACATTTCTGTATAATTTATCACAAAAATAGCATATCATGCCCTTGCTCAAAATTCAGTGGTTCCTTAGCTCAGAAGAATAAAATCCCAAGTCCTCAGTAAAGCATAAAGGCCCTTTATGAAATGGCCTTGCCTTCTTACCATCTCCTATAGCAGGGATCAGCAAACTGTCTATAAAGGGCCAAAGAGCAAATATTTTAGGCTTTGCAGACCACTGCAATCTCTGCCACAGCTACTTAACTCTGCCCCACCACAGCATAAAAGAGGCCACAAACAGTATGTAAATGAATGGGCATAGCTGTATTCAAATAAAATATTATTTACAAAAACAGGTGCTCAAGAGAATTAAGCCACAAACCACAGGGGAAAATATTTGCAAAAGACATATCTGATAAAGGACCATCACCCAAAATATACGAAGAACTCTTACAACTCAACAATCAGAAAAGAAACCACCCAAGTAAAAAATAGACCAAAGACCTGAACAGACACCTCACCAAAGACGATACACAGGTGACAAAAAAGCCTATAAAAGGGAAACGCTCTTTGGTGGGAAGAGTAGAGTGGTGTAGCCACTTCTAGAAAAGAGTATGGAGGTTCCTCAAAAAGTTAAAAATAGACCTTACGACCCAGCAACTTCTAAGTATTTACCCAAAGGATACAAAAATACAGATTCAAAGGGGCACATGCACCCTGATGTTCCCGATGTTTACAGCAAGATTATCAACAACCGTCAAACTGTAGAGAGAGTCCAAATGTCCATTGACTAATTAATAAAGAAGATGGGGTGTGTGTATGTGTGTATAAAATGTAATATTAGCCATCAAAATGAATGAAATCTTGCCATTTGCAATGACGTGGATGGAGCTAGAGTATATTATGCTAAGTGAAATAAGTCAAAGATAAATACCATACGATTTGACTCATATGTGGAATTTAAGAAACAAAACAAATGAATACAGTGGAAGAGGAAAAAAAGAAAGACAGAAAAGCAAACCTTAATGATAGAGAACTGAGGGTTGATGGAGGGAAGTGGAGGGGGGTTAAATGGGTGATAGGTATTAAGGAGGGCATTTGTTGTGATCAGCTCTGGGTGTTGTATGTAAGTGATGAATCACTAAAATTCTACACCTGAAACCAATTTTATCATATATGTTAACTAATTAAAAAACTTGAAAAAAAAGATGCTGCACATCATATGTCATCAGGAAAATGCAAATTAAAACAGCAATGAGATACTACTACAAAGCTTTAAGAATGGCCAGAATCTAGAACACTGATAATACCAAATATTGGTGAGGATATGGAACAACAGGAACTCTCATTCATTGCTGTGGGAGTGCAATATGGTACAGCCACTTTGGAAGACAGCCTGGCAGTTTCTTACAAAACAAAACATACTCTTACCATATGCTCCAGCAGTCAATCTCCTTTGTATCTGAAGGAGTTGAAAACATGTACATCAAAAAAACCCCTGCACACAGATGTTTATAGCAACTTTATTCATGGGTGTCAAAACCTGGAAGGAATCAAGCCTGTTCTTCAGTAGGTGAATGGATGAATAATTGTGGTACCGCCAATGGAGTATTATTCAGCACTAGAAAGAAATGAGCTCTCAATCCATAAAGAGACATGAAGGAAGCCTAAATGCATATTACTAAGTAAAAGAAGCCAATCTGAGCCACATACTTTGATTACAATTATATGACGTTCTAGAAAAGGCAGCTTTTTGGAGACTATAAAATAACAGTGGTTGCAGGAGTTAAGGGTGATAGAAGGATGAAAAGGTAGAGCACAGAGGATTTTTAGGGCAGTGGAACTAATCTATATGACACTATAGTGGTGGGTAAGTGTCGTTGTAAGTTCATCAAAACCCACAGAACATACAACACGGAGAGCGAACTGTAATGCCAACTATGGACTTTGGGGATAATGGTGTGTCAAAGTAGGTTCATCAATTGTTTAGCAAATGGGCTATGCTAGTGCGTGATGTTGATAGTAGGGGAGACTGTGTATGTGGGGGCAGGAGGTTTATGGGAAATCTCTGTACCCTCCACTCAATTTTGCAGTGAACCCAACATAGCTCTTTAAAAAAAACCCAAAACCAAACAAATAGGTGGCATCCAAGAGCTGGCCTGTAAACCACAGTTTGCTATAGCTATCACCCCAAATATCTTTCATATTGACATTAGCGAATGACTAATATTTCCTCAAATATGCTAAGTTCTCTTTATTCTGCCTTGCCTTTGACCACACCATTCCCTCTTCCTGGAGTGACTTTCCTCACCCTGATGCCACACTGGTCTGTAAATTCCTTTCAAAGTACAGCTTGAACGCGGAAGGTGCTCCCCAAAACCCCCAGGTGGATTCAGGAACACTTTCCACTACCCTCCTCTCACATGTGAACTCACCACCACTGCACGGTCCATCGTGCTACACTGTCACCTTCGTATCTGTCTCCTACTAGATGTCCTTGATGCCAGGGAGCATGGCTTTCCATCTTTTTGTCACCGCAACCTAGCTCAGAGCCTGGCATTCTTGTCTGTGGAACCAATATTGCCTTCAATTGCAGAGTATCTTTTTCAATTCTTTTTTCAATTGCAAGGTATCTGCCTTACCTTGTCCTAGTTCCTGAAAAGTTCCCAACCAGCTTTCTGGCACACACCACACCTCTCTAGGCTCACAGAGAAAAAATGCCCAAAAAATACCTACAGAATACATAGATCTGAAGAGATAAGTGTATAATAATGTATAGTGCAGGATTTTAATTAATGCAAAATTAACAATGTATAAATGAATGTGTAATTAATCTCCATGATTACTTTTCAATGCCTTGCTTTGACAATGCAGTGAGGCTCCTGTCCACGGTCTCAATCCTATTCCAAATAAACCAACTACTCAGGAAAGAGTCCTTTGTAAGCAGGGACTGAGTCTTCGCTATTTCTAAAGGAATAAATGAATTACACTTATTTCTCTTCTTACTCCATTCTCTTTCTGAGCAATCCTGAGGCTCTACCCAGATTTGAAGTAGAAGCTATTGGGTGGGAGGCTTGAATGAAAACTCTAAAGGTTGAAATTGCATTTCATGCTGACCAGGTGACATCTCTAAGTAACTACAGTTTCAGATCAAGTAGCCTTTAGTCATCTCCACTGCAGGAGAGGTAGCAGTGGCCAACGATGACTGAGAAAATGGCCCAGTGCCCAAAGGCTCAACTCCCGTCCTGTCCGTCCCTCTGTCCCCATTAGCTTTGCTTCCCAAACCCCCTTGGCCCTTCCAGGACTCCCAGCAGTGTTCCCAGCAGACTCACGCCCCATTGAGTTTATTTTTCTTTCCTTTCTGGGCTAAGCTGTCTGCAGACACAGCTGATGAGCTATTTAGAGCTCACCAGAGACCTTGGGCCTTTGTAAGTCCCCAAGACGATAACTCTTTTAAATCTTCAGAGGTCATTAATGCCAAGGCACGGGAGTCAATAAATTTCATATGCTTTCATCAAAGCAGGACAAAAAGGAAAAGAGGAAAGAAGGGTGGATGAAAACTCTATTGTAAGAGGTTCTGAAACTTCTACATGTAGAAGAATCACAGGGGAGCGTGTTAAAACACGAGGTCTGCCCAACACTGGCCAGTCCTCTCAGCTGACCATGGACGTGGGCAAATTCCAGGTCTCCATACTCTCACACCAAACACACAGAGGCACATACATCCCTGCACGTCCACATCTACGCTTCCACAAAACAAATGTGGACACACACAACAAAGGAAAATTAATTGCTTAAGCTCCTTACAGCTTCTTCGACAAGGTATTTTTCAGTTTTCAGGCCCATTAATGAAAAAATTCAACGCCTTCTTCCCTTTTTGTCTCCCCAGCTTCCTATAGAACTGTGGAAAATCTACAGGGCTTCTTGACTGAGGAGCTAGTTGGTCAAGTCAGAAGGCATCTCGGGCTGTGCTTAGAGGAGCAGCATGGTTCACAGACAGCGCTGCAGGTTTCAGCTGTGAGCTGGTTTTCCCTTCTTGCCCCAATTTCACAGAACAGTTGGGGAGGAGGAAGAAAAAACTCACAGGTGACGGAGCCTCAGCGAAGTACGAAGTACGGAGGGACTCACACATTCTGACTTTCTACTCTCCAGTATCGAATTACACACCCATTTCTAACCAAACAATACCTCTGGAGACAGCTGCCAGGACCAGCGTGGATCCCCTCTGCCGGGTCCTTTCCCTCCACAGACGCCCCACAGTGGCTTCTCTCGTTCACCGTTGGATCCCTCCACTAGTCAGTCCCTGAGATACTGTACTGAACCCTCCCTCGCACAAGGGACGACAGTCTCTCTGCAAACTCCCACCCCACTCTCTCCTCGGTCTTTCCCCCCACACCCACAGATTTCTTCTCTCTCTGAACTGCCTGGAACGCTCACAGTTTTATTTGCCTGTTTCATACAGATCTCGTGTATCATGAAGACTGTGAACCGGCCGTGGAAAGCGGAGGCCGTGCTCCTGGCAAGCCATGTGCAGTGTGTGCACGGTACCAGGCACATATCAGATCTGCAAAACCTGAATTGACTTAGGCACCGTTCCAAAGCCAGCCCTCATTCCAGCAAAATAAAATAAACACTGGGAGATTACTAAAGGGTGTGGTAGGTACTCCCTGTGCCACCGAGCACGCGCTCTCCCAGGGGGCTCCGTCACACACCAGGCCCTCTCCACCACTGCGCTGGAAGAAGGAACACTGGCTGAGGACGCCGGGCAGGATGACACGCGGACAGAATCCAGGCGGCGCCACATAATCGCGCCCACTCCAATCAAACGCCAAATAGTGTCAGGCCAGGCCTCTCAGGCCACCGACACTAGTGCAGTTTGGACATGTTATCTGGCAGTGGCCGGCTTCCATGTGGAACCCATTCCCCCAACTCCCAAACTAAATTCTCAAGCCTCAGGTCGAAGTGACAGGAGCACGACCTATGAGGCCGATGTGGAGCACCGACTTCGAATCAGTGGCTACTGCTACATAGATCAACTGGGCAGAAGGGAAATAAGTGGTTATTATGAAGCCTGGAGAAATCCTAAGTTCTGACATCCGTCTGCCTCAACAGCAAACGACAGTCTCTCCAACCTAGTACCACCGCTGTTCGGTTTTCTCAGGCTGATAAAGGACACATCTTCCTTCTTTATTGTGAAATAAATCATGCAAACCAATGAATATGTTAAATATATATTCAGTTCAAAGACAAGTAAGATGAATACTTGAGGACCCACCCACCGTATTCACAGTGCTGGGAAATTTCCATGTGCTTTTTCCTTGTTTTACTCATCTCCAGCCCCACAGTGATAACCAGACTGCTAAATTCAGGGTCACTTATTCCCTTCCACTTTTTATGGTTTTAGTAGTTATGGAGGCATCCATAAAAAATATATATGGTTTATTTTGACATTTTTAAACTTTATATAAATTACATCATACTGTGGGGTTTTTTTCCCCCATGGCCTGCCTCTCTTGTTCAACATTATGTTTCTGAGATTCCACCATATTGATGCAACTGCCTGTCACCCATTTTAGTATGGGATGGCACTTCATTGTAAGACTATACAACAATTTATATTCACTTTAATCAACCAGACCTACGGACTGCATACTAATACGGTGTGTCTATAAATCAGTTTATGCCACATGATAAAATAACTAGGGATGTTTCACCCAATTATTCTTTTTTTTTTAAAGACTTTATTTATTTATTTATTTATTTATTTATTTATTTATCTGAGAGAGAGTGAGAGAGCACAAGTAAAGGGAGCGGGAGAGGGAGAAGCAGGCTCCCCGCTGAGTGGGAACCCAATGCGGGGCTCAATCCCAGGACCCCGGGGACCATGACCCAAGATGAAGGCAGCTGCTTAACTGACTGAGCCACCCAGGTGCCCCTCACCCAATTCTTCTTAAAGAGTGGGCAAGATCCCACTGAAAGACAGAGCCTGGGGGGGGTCTTATTCTGCAAGCAAATGGTCCCTTGACTGGATGACCTTGGGTAGATGAACCCCTAAATAAAACGCTTACATGGTTCCAGTTCGATAGCTTAATAAAGGAGGGGAAAGGAGAGGAAAAGGATGTTTGACTTCGCCATCTTCACCTTCGTGGACACGTCAGAGCATCTTTGATCACGGTGAATAGCACCCAAGTCCAAGAAAAACCTACTCACCAGACAGCAAAGGCTAAATATTTAGTCTAGGAGGCAGCAGGCAGAAGCCCATCCTCTCAACCCCAGGAAACCAAGGACAGCAGAGGATTGTCCTTGAATCCTGAAGGCTTGAGTCATCACCCTGCTAATTACAGACCTTGATGCAAAAACATCGGCCAGGCCACACTTCCCAGGTTTGCAGGTGAGGAAGGGGGTACGAAGGAGAGTCTCCAGAGTAAAGGCACCCCCTGCCACTATCCCGAGCACTCCCAGTGTGCAGGGCCCTCAGACTGACACAGCTCATCTCAGTTAATTCCAACAATGACCTTGTGAGGCAGGCGATATCCCCATTTTGCATCTGAAAAAACTGAGGTGCTGAGAGGTTTAATGACTTCTCCAATATCACACAGCAAGTAAATGACAGGCCAAGATTCAATCTACTTTTTCTGCTAGTAAAGCCCCAAACCCTGATCCAGTCAACTATGCTGCTACCACCTGCTTACGCACACTCATCTTCTTCAGTGCAGCGGTGACGGGGAAGAGTTCTTTGGGACAGAGAAGACACTGCCTGCAGGTGAGCCTTTCAAAAGTGTCTGCTACTGAACACAGTGAACACAGAATAAATACTTAGATGGCAGAGGCCTGTGAAAGCTCAGCGGCCATGCGTGGAAAATGCTACAGAAGCTAAGCAGACCGGGGCAAACTCCCACACCACTCAAACTACTTGGAGGGCACTCTGCCCACCAATAGTTAACTTGCATCGAATGTCTACCGTGGCTTATGGACAAAGGTGCATCCAATTCTCTGCCGAAGTCTGGTTGCTGCTTTAAAAGACAACAATCCTCAACACAAACAACAAAGAAGGGCTCCTAGGACGTGTGAGTTTCAAGATCTATTCACTAGAGAACTTCAGAGAGCAATAAATAGGTCAAGAACTTAATTCCAAAGTTATTAAGGGCTGGACTCTGCCTTCCAGCCCCCAAATAAGTGACATCAGTTGCATATGACATAAACTTTCCAAGTCAGCTCAAAGACCAAGATGGCAGCTGCTAGAGCCAAAGCTAAGAAGGCATCATTTTCAGAGAGTGAAATGCTGAGGCGTTCTTCTCCGCCAGCTACTCACCACCAAAGAGATTCTGTTTTCTCTAGCTCTGGGTGCCCCTCATGCCTCTGTTGACACAAAATTTGCCAATTATATCATTGGTCCTTACCCTGTGAGCCTCGATTATTTATCCCAACTTATAACTCATCTAGAAAGTCAAGAAAAGAGTGAATGGTCTTCAGGGTGTGAGGCAACACCTTTGCAGAGGCTTGAAGAAAAGAGAACAGGGAAATGGCACCTTGGCTTCTACTGACGCTGCACACAAAAGATCCAAACATGCAATCCTCTCTTGCTCCCAACACCTGCCCAGCCAACCAGCCCTTCAAACCACCGAATCCAGAGAGGCTGACGGCTGTCATTAGAGGGATCTTTCAGATGCTGTGGGTACTGGCTGAAATCATACTGTGTTTCTCAAAGCATTACTCCCACTCCCTCCCTGGGATTTGTTCGGGAAGACTTTTACTAGTTTTTTCACCTACTCTCTGCAGATAGTAACAATTTACAAACTACACTCATACAATTCTTTTCCCTAACATTTCCTTAAAACGTCTGGAGATTTTGTACACTGTGATAAATAATAAAATAAATAAATAAATAATTTTTTAAAAAAGTCTCCAACTCCTTCCTCCCCATCTCTCTAATATACCTGGGAATTCAGGTGGCGTGGAAATGAATTTGCACCGGTAACCCATGTGTAAGATGGGTATGTCAATAAATAAAATTAAGTCATTCCTGATAGCTATAATAAGTATAATATAACTCAGGCTCCAAGCGCAGGAGGTCTTAATCAATACTCCAAAGGGAATCACGGATCACCCCCAGAAATAGAAATGCACAGACAAAAAAAAAAAAAAGAAAGAAAGAAAGAAAGAAATGCACAGACAGAAAATCTCACATACAAAGAACCATTGCTCTAAGCATTTCTGTGTGTATCCCAAAAGGATAACTGTGGTCGCTGCCCTCGTAACATAAAACACCAGTTAAGTTCTGTTCAACAGTCCCTCTTGTCCAAATAACCAGCTTAGCCAGTCCCGATCGCTGACAAGGAACCCCTGACCCTTCCGAGAATCCCGAATTCTGTACTCCCCTCTGGACCTCCTAAACATAGTGAGTCAGTTGGAAATTTCCAACAGTTTCTATCATTAATTGTTCCCTGTCACCTCCCAACATGTTTTCAATAGCTCTGAGCACCTTCCTAGCTCCTCCTCATCCACAAGGGGGGGGGCTCTTACCGAGATCTCCCACCAAAGCAGTTTGTGCTGGGGGGCTGGTGCCGGTTCTCTGGAGCAACAGCTGTCCCACTGGATTCTCTCGAAGGTGGCTGGGATCCTAAACAGGAGACCCATCACAAGAAAAGACAGAAACATTGAGAAGCTCAATCCCTGTTTGAGATGTGGCTCAGGAACAAAGTCCAGTTCATGCATCCGAGCGCCCCACCACATCGGACCCTGGCAGTCTAGCAAGCTGCGGCCTCCAGCAGGAACAGGAATCGGCACAGCCAGATGAGATTCAAGCAGGGCCCCAGAACAGAGGCTCTCAAACCTGGGAAACAGCTCTTCTTTCCAAGACCTTCAAGAACATCTGAGGCACTTATAAGCAACTTGCCTTGTGCATTTAATAAACTTCAGCCACACCACATGAGACACAGACCAGATGCTCACTGGGCTAAGTAGGGGCAAGCAGTGGGGGCATTTGTCCATATCGCAACCAGAAAGCTTTTAAAAAATCCAAAGCCGATTCAATTCAAATCAAATCATGACACTCTACTGCTCAAGACTCCTCAATAGCCTTCTACTTCTTAGGATGAGGTCTAAAATCCTCGCCAAGGTCTTCGAGGCTGTGGTGGTTTGAGCCGACCTGCCCTTATGGGCTCACCTGCCACCACTCTCCTTCTTGCTCTCCCCGGTCCAGCCACCCGGACCACCTCAGTTTCCACTGCAGGCCAAGCTCACTCCCACCTCAGAGCCTTTGCACAGGGGACCCCTCTACCTCTTATTCAGCTACCCCATTCCCACACCTCCATCCTGGCCTGTCTAAACTCTTCAGCTCCAGTGGGTCTCAGCTTCCTCAAAGAAATCTTACCTGGCCCCCAATTTAAGTGAGATTCCCCTAAAGTATGAGAATCTCATATCACCCGGTACTTTGCCTTCATAGCTTTTGTCATGATTACAATTACATAATTATTTCTTCATTTACTTGTTTCATGTCTAACATCCCTGCATCCACCAAGTAAATCATGAGCTCCTAAGAGTAGAGACCATATGAATTTGCCCCCGCCATCTGGCTAGCATCTGGTCCGAGATTTAGTACATACCAGGTGCTCAATTATGGATATACGTGCAGAACGAGTGAATAATGCATGTTTCCTCCATGTACCTACAGTACCCGAAGCACCACTCCATCCGGGGAGGATTCTCAAGTCAAGGCCCATCCAATCACTGAGATTCTACCCAACTGCCCTTAAATTAGAATTCAAATTTCACTCCCTTGAAGCTACAGAAAGCCTGTTTGGGGCTTGGAAAGTGCCATAGTTACCTCGCATTTAACGAGAAAAATTGTGGAGAAACCCAACCCATTGCAGACCTCAGACTTCATGAAATAATTTCCTGCTAGATCCAAAGGTGACTAATTTCAGACTAGATCAAAAGAAACAAACTGCCCTCATTCAGGACAGAGTGGGAGATACTCCAATTTCCCTGCTTCTGCCTGTATTTTGCTAGTGTGAATCTCTAAGGCACACGGTCCCCTTTCCCAATCAATACCATCATATAAAAGACACCTTCAAGTTCCCAGGAAGTGTAACTGTACTGGGAGGAAAAGTGGGTCCAAGTAACATTTAATAAAGACACTTTATTTTCCAGAGTCTATGTGGGATGAAAATATATTTTCTCTGCCCTCAAAGCAAAACAACACACGTATAAAGACTTGACATTTATTTTGGTCCTTTATCAGAAAGCTGCCCTTAAAAAATCATGTCACAGTTTTGATCGTGCTAAGACTGTTAAGAGGAATCAGGGCTAGCTACAGGCCAGGGCTGAGCACGACCTAAACCCCTAAACCGAGGTACCTGGTCGAGAACGGAGCCCTGGGCACCGCCCCCCCAGCTCTGCCCCACCCCATCCCGGCACAGCCCCAGGGAGCAGGGCGGCACTCACCGTCTGTCACGGCGCTGCCATTAGGCACGCTTCCCAGATCAACAGTTGGCCCGTCCAGGAAAATTGTCAGCTCACCGCCTGAGACAACACCACCTTTGTTCTCCGTCTGCAGGTTCAGGGTCAGCTGCGTGTTCTCCACTGTTGAACACGAAAAGCAACAGGGATGGACTAAAGCAAATGCACCCCAAGTTAAGATTCTGTAAGTTCTCAGCCCTCATTTAACCTACTCTGGCACCCCTGGCAATATTTTTCTGCCACTTCGAATCTGTCTTGTGGCATGGAAAGAGGAATGGGAAGAAATAGGTCTCATTGTCATCACTGTTGTATTAGACTACGGGGAAAGGCTGTATTCTTGTTTTTCTAAACACGTTGTATCTTTATAATTTCTATGTGACTGATTTGTTTGCTTATACTTGCAGGACTGTGAGAAAAGTCCAGAGATATTGATGGCATAGAGAGGAAGCAGTGAGAAGCAGCATTCCCCCCTACCCATATAAACAATGGTGGCAAAAAAGAAGAGAAACAGGTCAGGAGACCCTGAGGAAATGTCATCAGGAGTCGTCTCTAGATGAGGAATTAAAGGGGCTTCTCAGATTATCTGTATTAAAAAAATATTGTTTTTAATTTTCACTTCTGAAGATGTTTCACTTAGAAATAAGGAAAAATTTTTAAGCAACAGAAGTTCAGCAAAGGTAAGTCAGCCCCACAATAGTCACACGGCCCTCAGTTAGTCCCTGAGGAGAAAGCAGTCGACAAGTGGCTCTGTGACGGAGGTAAGAAGGCACCTCGGCATCGCCCGGCCCCTAGAACACCAGGCAGTCAGTCCTGTGGGCGAGCAAGAAGACTTGGGAAATCGCAGCAGAAAAAAAGAACAAACTGACACGAGGCAGAAGCCCCAAGCCCTCCATGGTCTGGAAACTGCTGCACCCCACCCCCCAGCCCTCGCCACCAAGCCTGGCCACACGGAACAGCTTCCACCCAGTTACTGCTCAGGAGCTAAAACCTCCAGTTCAGGGTCATTTGGTAATGATTGAGAGAGCAGCATTTATGAGGATTTCCAAAGGGCACACAGTTGTTCCATGCCTTCCCACACCTTACAGAGCCAGGCTAAGAGAGCTCCACATATTCCAACCTCCCTCCCCACCCACCACCCATGAAACCACCCCCTTTACTCCATCTCTTAGTTGCTACTGTATTATTATAAGCTATCTCACTGGTTTTCCAGAATGAGGAAGCATATGCATAAAAGAGTCTCTTTTTTAAGCACTTTCTAGAAACAACCTCCCCTAACTAAAAAAGCCAGCCCCAAATCTAAGATACAGACACAATCCTGTAAGAACTAGAAAAGTCTGGATCAATTCGAGGATCTACTATAATAATATGGAAACCAGTTACCTTTAAGTGTTCAAGTTCTCCTAAGTATCTCTACCTTCCCTCACTCTCTCTTGCCTATAATGGATCTCTCCAAGTCCTTTAGAGTCTGTTGCTATTTTCAGTCAGTTTCACTCAGGGGCTTGGTGAGTTCCAAATACTTCTATAAAGTAATACCCGTAATCTGAAAACGAGTTCCTTCAAAAGTCTAGCTGTCAGGAAAGAACTGAGGCCTTTCGACCACCAGCACCCCTTTGCCAGCCATGCAAATGAGCTACCCAGGAAGGAGGGCCTCCAGCCCCAGTCTAGCCTTCAGATGACTGTGGTCCAGACACCACATAGACTACAACCTCATGAGAGATCCCAGGCCAGATCTCCAAGGTAAGCCACTCACAAATCCTGACCCACTGAAACCCGCAGACAATACTTATTATTATTACTTAAAAGAGAAGTCAAGGGGTGTCTCCTTACTGTATTATGCGGGGATCCAGGACCTAAGTCCCTAGCAGGCAGTACAGCACAGAGGTTCAGGATGGGCACCAGCCAGGCAGACTAGGTTCAAATCTCAGTTCCACTACTTAGTAGCTATAGCATTAGGCAAATTACTTAACATGAGCCTCAGTCTCCCCACCTGGAAAACAGGAGTAGTAAGAGCACATTTTTTTCAGGGGCACTTGTAAAGAATGAAGCAGCACCCAGCGGGCGCCTGTCATTTTTATTATCTCCCTGTTTACTTCCCTGTGTTCAGGCTGAAGAGTCCCGATTTCTCTTGGTCTAACTTGTTTATTACAAAGGTGTACTTCTCTTGACCTTTTGGAGCCTTTTCCGGGTTGAAACAACAAAACTTCAAAGTCTTCCAAGGTGAGTTACCTAGCCATCCCAAGGACCAATCATCTTCTCATCTTGTTTCTAGGACACTTCCTAAAGATGCCCTGCCTTCTGAACTCAGAAATGTGCTGGGATTAGCATTCCAAAAGGGTTCCTTGACCCCTTTCTCGGTATCTTAAAGACCATTATTTTACAAATGGAGTGTGGGCATGGCTTTCCCTCCTTTCTGTAGGGATGATATTGGTCAAGGGGAAGCTAGGGGAGTCCCAGGCCTCTTGTTGCTTATTTCAAACTCCTGAAAGTCACACTGCCGTGGTCCTCTGACAGAAGCCACAGGCATAACTTGAATTTTTCTCTACATGGGCTCATCTTAAGGTTCCAACTTAGCTCTTCTCTCTACCCCTTAGTCATGTCCAGTAGAGTCATTATATACTTGCAGGCTCAGAAGTGATCTTGCAATGCCTTGACATACATTTTGCCTTCAAAAAAACCCAGGGAGGAGGGACATCTTTCCTCTTTAAACAAAACTTTTCAGGCCATAATTCCTCCAATGTTCTATTTACTAAAAAACAGAGTCAGAGAGACCTCTGACCATCACCGTCATCACCAAGTGATCAAACAAAGCATTCCTAAGAGCGAGACAACCTGACACACACACACTTCTTGATGTGATGCAGCATGAGGTACATGACATCACTTTTAAAGTCTTCTTGCTAAAAGCACTGAGCCTGAAATCAATTAAGCCACTCAATCTCCTTTCGGATGTACATGAAATAAGGGGACAGAGAAACAAATTCAACAATACCATGAGGAAGCATTCAGACAAATCCAGAATATGGGACATCTATACAGTAACTGTCCTGGCCTATTCAAAAAGACAATGTCATTAAATACATTTCTTTTCTGAAGAAAGTGGGGCGAGGAGGAGACTCTTCTAGATCTGAACAAACATAACCACCAAATGCCATGCAGTGTTTTATTAAACATTAGTTTGAAAAAAATATTCTTGGGGTGGGGCACCTGAGTGACACAGTCAGTTGAGTGTCTGACTCGGTTTCAGCCTGGGTTGTGATCTCAGGGTCATGAGATCAAGCCCAGTCTCAGGCTCCATGCTCAGGACACAGTCTGCTTAAGACTCTCTCTCCCTCTCCCTCCACATCTCCCACCCCAACTCCCTCTCTCTCAAATAAATAAATAAAATCTTAAAAATATATATTCTTGGGGCAAGTGGAGAAATTTACACCCAGACAGACTGGATATTAAATGTTGTTTGAAATGACTGTTAATTTTCTTAGGTTCAATAAGAATCTATGGTTTTACATATGAATGTTCCTATTCTTGAGAGATGCAAGAAGATTATGATGATATCTACAATTCCCGAATGGCTTTTATAGGAGAATAAGCTGAAATTTTTGGGAAGGAAGTGTCACAATATCTGCAATTTACCTTCAAATGGTTCAGGGGAAAAATGCACACGCCCACAGGCTCACACATGCAGCAAAATGGTAACAAGTGTTGGGTCTAGGTGGAGGGCGTTTGGGTGCTCATTGTATTCTTTCCATTCTCTTGTCCGTTTGAAAATTTCATAATAAAAAGTTGGAAAAGGGCTTTTTTAAATTGGCAAGGCTATTAAAAAATTAAACCACTGAGAACAGAACACCCCATTATTCTCTTTGAAAAAAATACCTGAGCCAGGGGAGCCCTACAATGCATAATGGGACTAAAGAAACCATTAGCTAATTGAGTGACAGACTTGAGCGTACAGGGGAGGCTGAAAGGAATAAGTGTGGCTGGAAAACATACACTGGAAGCTTAGCTATAAATAGCAGCCTTAGCCACTTCGCCTCTGGGGCCCTCGGGTTTCACGACAGCCACGCCATCGACGCTACAAAGGCCATTTCTCTTGCAGCAGGTCTTCCTACTGCTTTTTGAGGCACTGCTCAAACACCAAGAAACTGCCGGAAAAGAGGGCACAGTAGGTCGACTGCCATAACCAGAATGAGACTGCACCCAGGGAAGCGCACCAGTTACTCCCAGCCTCGTCGCCCACCTCCCCACCCCCACTCGTGGTCATGCCGTCCACGTATGCGTAGCGAGCCCCTACTAGTCGAGTCACTGAGATTTAACAGCAACCAAACGGACAAAAATCATGTGCCTGGGTGTTTCTATTCTAGTTGGGGGGAACAGACAATAAGCAGTTTTTTTAAAAACAATTGCATCATGTGTTAGAAGGTGGCAAGGGCAGGAAAAACCAGTGAACAGAGGAAAGCAGAGGGTGAGCGCTAGAAACAGCAGGAGGATTTGCGGTGGTGAGAAAGGCTCACTGGGGAGGTGACAACTGAGCAGAGACTGAAAGGAGGAGGGGCCAGGGGAAGCCGGGTAGTTATCTGAGGGAAGAATATTCGAGGTGGAGAGAAAAGGAAGCACAGAGGCCCCACACAGGAGCAGGCCTAGCGTGTCTGAGGAATGGCAGGGAGGCTGGCGTGGCTGGAGTGGATGAGGGACGACATGAGCAGATGAGGGCAGGAGATAGGTCCCCAGAGCCCACAAGGAAAGTCTTGGAAGCTCCCGCAAGGTCTCTGGCGTTTCCTCTGCGTGAGATTGGGAGCCACTGGGGGGTTGTGAGCAAGGAAGGGCCCTGAGTAGCGCTGAAGCGGAAACCCTTGGGCTGTGGGAGGAGCAAGGGCTGAGACAGACGAGACCTGGGAGGAAGTCAGTGCAATATTCCAAGCAGGAGCAGATGGTGGCTTGGGCCAGTCTTCCAGGAACACAGTGCTTAAGGAAGACTCTACCTTGGCTTCCTCCCTAGCATATGTTAGGAAAGACCCATGACTCCCCAAGCACATGGGTCCACAAGTCTCTCAGTCAAAGCTTGGGGCAAATGACAAGCAGGTGCTGCAGAAAGCGCCAGCTTAGAGCATAGCTGGAGGAAGTCTGATTCAATTACGAGCAAATGGAACATATATAATGAAAATATCCCGCTGCCAAGAGGCTTGGGTTCTCTGAGAAAGCCAAAGGCCTGAGCTCATGCTAACTTCAGGAGTCAGCAAACGTACTTCTTCGGTTACGGGATTCTGCCCTTTTGTTCTGTTCAAAGTACTATCTGGTTAGCCATACCTTATAATGCTACGTCATGACGGTCAAGAGACAGCAGTAGAGCTGACTATTAGAACCTAGAGGAAGAATTTGGAAAATCTCAAGGACCGTGCCAGGAGGACCCTTCAAGAGCTGGCATACTAAGAAAGACCAGCAGACATATAGGTGCCCCCGAATGGAGGCGCACACCACCTGGTCAAAAAGGAAAACAGAACCCAATCAGATCAAGTCTCTTGATCTACCTCTGAGTTTACAGGACACACGGAGGGACAGAGGAACATGTTAAAACACGCTTCAGGGACACAAACAGCAAGATCCAAAAGGTGGGAAAGTACAGGACAAACTGTCCAGTTTTTGCAACAATGAACTGGAGTGGGTAAAAAGAAGGAGAATCTATCGGTTAAAAGAGACAAGAGACATATCAGTGTTGTTTATATCCTGATTCGAACAAACTGAACAAACCCATGGTAGAAACTTTAAGACAACTAGGGAGATGTAAAACCGGGCTAGTTGATAATACTTAAATAACTACCATTATGTTTTTTAGGTATGAAATTGGTTTCATGGTTATGGAAGCCCTTCTCTTTTAGAGCTCCCTACTGAAATATCTGTGGATGAAATACACCTGGGCTTTAAGTAAAAATAACCCAGGGAACACCTGGGTGGCTCAGTCCATTAAGCATCCACTCTTGATTTCCGCTCAGCTCACGATCTCAGAGTGATGAGACTGAGCTCCGCCTGGGGCTCTGGTCTCAGCGGGGAGTCTGCTTGAGATTCTCTCTCCCTCTCCCTCTGCCCTGCCCCAGCTTGCAGGCACATGCTCTCTCTCTCTCAAAAAATAAATTAAAAGAAAAAACAAAACAAAACTATCCCAGTAGGGGGTGGGGTAAGAAGAAAGGTGAAACAGGAATGGCCATAGTGGATGGCTGTGGAGCTGCATGACAAACACATCGGGGTTCATGGACTCTTCTTTCCACTTTCATATGTGCATGATATTTTCTATAATAGTTTTTTTTTTCTTCCCCAAGCCAACATACCTAAGGCACAAACAGTGACTGGGATCAACTAAAAAACTTATAACAATTCAACATTACCTATACAATTTGAAATACAAAAAGGTAGGGAATCTACAATCAAGCTGCTTTGGGAATAACTCTTACTCTCATTTTTCCTTACTTCAAAGCCTCAGATTTGCAAGTGGCTTCAGGTTAATAATTTCCTATTGGGAAGAGCAGTTATGTGCAATAAAGATGAGTAATATTTTTCTAAGAGTTACTTTTTCCCTTTCTTGAGTTGGACTTTTTAACCATGTTTTTTGCATATGGTACTAAGTACAGATAAATAGGGCATGGAAGTTGCCTTCCTTATTCCAACAAAAGAGAAAATTAGGTAAACCAGAACTGCCAAACTGTGCCACTAGTAATGGGATTCAGTTATGAAACCCAGAACTCCTGCCTGGACAGTTTCACTGCAGTGTGTGTGAAAGAATGTTCGACTTTAGAATCTTCTATCATCACTGCCCCTCCCGCTCACACACCAGAACAATGTATATGCATTTACACACATATCTTTTAAAAGGAAAGATCTTGGGGTGCCTGGGTGGCTCAGTCAGTTAAACGTCTAACTCTTGATTTCAGCTCAGGTCTTGATCTCAGCGTTGTAAGATCAAGCACCATGTTGGGCTCTGTGCTGGGTGTGGAGCCTACTTAAAAAAAGAAAAAAAAAGATCTTATTTTTATCTTTTTCGTCCTCACTCAGAATACAAATGTAAAGATTTACCGGGAAATCTGAGAAAAATAAAACAGGACACAAAAGTAGGATACTTTTAAGGGAGACTAAGTACTCTCGGGTCAGGCGTCTCGGAAGCCCAATGAAGATGTGATTGATTTGGCCTTAACGGAGCTGCTCAGTGGAACAAACAAACCTTCTTCCTGCCTCCCTCTGCCCTCAATCCCATAGGCCCATCAAAAGAAAGTGAAAATAAGCAGGGCATTCATTAACAGGTCAGTGTTCATTCTACACATAGCTGTGAAACACTGGTGCACAGAGGAACGGAACCGGAGGAAATTCCAGAAGGGCAGAGAGTAAATAGTCTCCTTTCCATTCCTCGGCTCCCTGTAACTCAGACACACACAGGCTGGAGTGTACCCCAGGTTTAGAGAGAACACTCTTTCACGTTCCCTTTGCAGTAAAGGAAGCCAGAGGCTTCCAGGATTTACTGTTACGATGTCTCTTTGGCTTCCAAACTCACCCAGAGCCTAACAAGAGAAAGTCTTTTCTAAAAGCGAGCTACCATCAGATTATAAACACTGGAATTCTTGTTGGGGTACCAATGTTGACTTGGCTTCACCCCACTCCCCTCAGCCCCCATTACTGATGATTTGGCAGGGTCTTCCCAGAACACAGGGTGCAAAGAAGGGTCTACTTTGGCCTTGAAGCCTCTTCTGTATGCTGCTGCTGGGAGTCCCTCAATGGTCCCTAAATCAAAGTTTTGGTCTATGGGGGTTGCATTAACTCCACTAAAAATGAAAATAGCTTCATTTTACAAAGCCAGGTTGTAAACTTTTATTTTCTCTCTCTCATTCTTGTTCATTCATTCAAGAAGCGTTTTCTGGGCCTCCACTATCCGTCTGATACTGGATGAGAGGCTGGGTTACAATGAAGAATGAAAATAGACTAAGTCTCTGCATTGAGGAACCTCACAAGTCACTTGAGAGAAAAAGAACCAAATAATCTCACAAAGAATGTAAAACTGCAACTGTATTAACAGATTTCATGCAAGACATCTATGGTCTCATGAGCACTGGATAGCTGGTCTCATCAATGCATCAGGGCAAATTTCTAAGGAACTGACAACTCAACTGTGCTCTGAAGTTTCAGGCATACAGCATGTTGAAGGGTGGGGTAGAATACAGAGGAAAACCAACTGAGGCAGAGGAAATACCATGTGCGAAGGCCTTGTGGCACAAAGGAAACTGAACACAGATGAGTGGGGATAGAATGGAATGTGATCCAAATGGGGTAGATGACCCAGGTGGTGGCCATACATGGCAGAGCCTTGTGGGCCCGCCACGTTGAAAAGTTCCTCTCTATCCTAAGAGCAGCAGCATGGTACTTAAGGGTTTTTAATCAAGCTGTGACAAGATCAGCTTGGTGATTTCAAAAATCATTCTGTGTGCAGCGTGGAAAAGACTGGAGGGAAGTAAGGATGGATACAGGCAGAGCAGACAGGAGGGTAAAAGAAAAGACCACGCCAGTAGAGGTGGAGATGAAAGAGGTGGGCAAACTTGCAAAGGTAAAAACCAAGAGAACCTTAAAATAGATTAGCAAAGTAAATGGGCAAGAGGGGTAGAGGTATCAAAGATGACTCCTAAGTTTCTAACTTATTTAAATGGACAAATGGTGGATCTACATACTGAAATATGGAACAATGGAAAAGGGTCAAATCTGGGAAAGAGGCAATAAGTTCAGATTTGGACATGTTTCTGACATATCCACAAGGAGACAGCAAGAAAATAGTCAGGTATGTGGGCATGGAGCTCAAAGGAGAGATCTAGGCTGGAGATTCAAATCTATGGGTCACCTGCACATGGTGGTGATGCAGAAAGAGGAGGTAGGGACAAGAATGTGATCACAGAAGAAGATGGAATGATAGGACACTCAGCCAACAGTCAAAGAGATGACAATGACCTTGCAAGACAGAGAATAGTTAGAGAGGCAGCAGGAAAATCAGAAAGGATTCCTGAGAAGGCAGGAAACATGGGCTCCAAATCACGGATGGAGAGTCCACCCTTAGATAAGAGGAAGAGGGACACCTCCTCTCCTACCAGAGGAAAGAGGGAGGAAAACTAGGCACGTGCATCCTCATTTTAGTACATGACAGATTTGTTAATCATGATCATCCTTATTTCTCTTGATTCAAGTCAAAAGCCAAAGCCCATGCAGAAACAGACATTTTTCTTCACTTACGAGAAAAAAAAAGTGCACAGGCATACACTTTTCAGAACTGGCTACCCATCCCAGTCATCCATCGGAAAAGGCACATTAGAGAAAAAGTCTCTCTTGAACCAGCTGAAGGTCCTTTTAACACAGGATACAAAAGGCCTCATCTATCTTGGTGAATCACACTGTCTGTCAAGCTGTAGCATATTTTTTAATTTGTTAAGTGATTCAGGGGGAATAAATACAGATCTGGGAAAGTTAGGTCTTCAAAATAAACTATCAGTCTGAGATACTACTGCCTTGTCATTAGAGCTCCTTGTCCCTGATGGGAAGGAAAGTCCTCATCACCCATGAAAGCGATTCCTAGATTCCTAGACCAGAGCCCCCTTAATAGTTCATCCATTCTCTGTGCCCTCAGGGAACTTCAGCAACCACACCACCTCTCCCAGGTGGCACAGGATCAAAGCCATGTTTATAAACACGGCAGGGGAAGGCTGTCAATGAACAAACCTCTCCTTTTCAATGGTCTTTAAATGCAAAATGTAGGAGCCAAGCTAGAAGAGAACTTTCACAGTTAAGATTCTGCTTTTAAAAAGTTAGCAGTTATAAACTTCCAGTTATAAAATAAATAAGTACTGAGGATGTCACGTACAACATGGTGATTACAGTTAATACTGATTCGAAAGTTACTAAGAGAGTAAATCCTAAAAAGTCTCATCACAAGGAGAAAAATACATTTTCTTTTTCTTTTTTGAATGTTTGAGGTGACAAACATTAGCTAAACTTGTGGTAATCATTTCGCACACACACAGAAAAATCTCCTTTGTAAACAACTTCTTTTTAAAAATTAGAATGTCAGGGGCGCCTGGGTGGCTCAGTGGGTTAAAGCCTCTACCTTCGGCTCAGGTCACGATCTCAGGATTCTGGGATTGAGCCCCGGATCAGGTCAGCAGGGAGCCTGCTTCCCCCTTCTCTCTGCCTGCCTCTCTGCCTACTTGTGATCTCTCTCTCTCTCTGTCAAATAAATAAATAAAATCTGTAAAAAAATAAATAAATTAAATAAAAATTAGAATGTCAGATAAGTGAAATGCTATGCCACAATGAAGATATGGATTAATGATTATGAAGAGTATAC
This sequence comes from Potos flavus, assembly GCA_028534135.1. Classification (NCBI taxonomy): domain Eukaryota; kingdom Metazoa; phylum Chordata; class Mammalia; order Carnivora; family Procyonidae; genus Potos; species Potos flavus. Next base: position 14,352,358 of record CM052888.1, read on the forward strand.
GAGAATATAAAAAATTATTCACACTACATAAGTTGAGTTAAAAAAAAAAAGAACGAAGTTATAAATGTACCCTATTGTTAAAATCCTATAAAAAGTAAATATGTAAAGGGAC
>CM052888.1:14352969-14367572 GCA_028534135.1 Potos flavus
AAAAAAAAAAAAAAAGAAAGGTCTAGGGCAAATAGTTGAAAAAGTTGAAGTTAAAAATGGAAATATTAAGAGTGCCTGGGTGGCTCAGTCAGGTGGGCGGCTGCCTTTGGCTCAGGTCATGATCTTAGGGTCCTGAGATCAAGTCCCCCATTGAGCTCCCAGCTCAGTGGGAAGCCTGCTTCTCCTCTCTCTGCCTGCTGCTCCCCCTGCTCGTACTCTCTCTGTCTCTGACAAATAAATAAGATCTTTAGAAAAAAAACGGAAATATTAGAAAATATGGTATAATTGATAAATCCAAGGCCTTGTAAAATATAAAGAGCACAAGTTAAAACAAAAATGCTTACACTAGTCAAGAGAAAAATTGGGAATACCAAAAATTTTAAGTGAGAAAAATTAGAAATATTTTTTAAATGAGAATGAGATTTAAAATCTTTGTACAAATAAATTTGAAAAATCTCATGAAATAATTTTTTTCAGAAAATATGAATTAACAAAACTGATGCAAGATGAATCTGAAAGGGGCACCTGGGTGGTTCAGTCGTTTAGCGTCTGCCTTTGGCTCAGGTCATGATCCCATAGTCCTGGGATCGAGCCCCGCATTGGGCTCTCTGCTCGGCAGGAGGCCTGCTTCTCCCTCTCCCACTCCCCCTGCTTGTGTTCCGTCTCTTGCTGTGTCTCTCTCTATCAAATAAATAACTAAATAAATCTTTAAAAAAAAAAAAGATGAATCAGAAAAGCTGAACAAACCAATCATTATGGGGTAAAAAAACTGAAAAAGTCATCAAAGAATTCTTTCAGAGAAAGCAGCCAGACCCAGTTGGTTTTACGGGTGAGCTCTTTCCTGCACTCATGGAACAGATAATTCCCATGTTGTAGAGTCTGTTCCTGAAGCTGGAAAGAGCTGCAATTTACTTTACAAAATTAGCTAAACCTTGATTCCAAAGCTGACAAAAATAGTACAAAACTACAGACAAATGCCACTTATGAATATAGGTGGAAAACCCCCAAATAACATATTAACAAGCAATTCTAACAAAATTTTCAAGGAATAATCCAACATGAGCAATTGGGTATATTCTAGAAATTTAAAGATTGTTACGAGGCAATCAATCTAAGAAATAGAAGAAAAATCATTTAATTATCCTGATAGTTACCTTTTTAAAAAGACTTAATTTATTTATTTTAGAGAGAGAGAGCATGAGCAGGAGGGGGAGAGGGAGAGGAGAGAGAATCTCAAGCAGACTCCACGCTGAGCCTGGAGCCCAGTGCAGGGCTCTATCACAGTCTTGAGATCACAGTCTGAGCAGAAACCAAGAGTCCGATGCTCAACCAACTACACCACCCAGACTCCACCCCCCACAGTTATGTAAAAGATATTTGACAAAAATTCAACACCCTTCCTGATTAAAAAAAAAAACAAAAACAGTGATTAATAAACCAAGGGGGTGGCGGGGCAAGAAGAGGTTACTAACACCCGACTTTACACCCAGAGAAGAGTCATTAGAAGCATGGTTACCAGACAGGGTAGGATGGTCATTCCATCACCACTAAAACAGGAAGTTATATGCAAAACAACTAATAGGAAAAAAAGGCATACTTCTCTCCTAATGTGAGCAAAATTATCAATCTTAGAAACCACAGAAATGTCTACCAAGAAAACCCAAAAGAAACTATTGAAAGGACAGCCTGGGTGGCTCAGTCGGTTAAGCATCTGCCTTCGGCTCAGGTCATGATCCCAGGGTCCTGGGATCGAGCCCCGCATCAGGCTCCCTGCTCGGCAGGAAGCCTGCTTCTCCCTCTCACACTCCCTTGCTTCTGTTCCCTCTCTCACTGTCTCTCTCTCTGTGTCAGAAAAATAAATAAAATCTTAAAAAAAAAAAAAAGAAAGGCTTTAAAAAAAAGAAACTACTGAAAACCTATACTAAGAATTCAGCAATTGACCAATTATAAAAACAAAACAAAACAAAAACAGGCAGAAATGTACATCAACAACACTAAATTAGGAGGCCCAACAGGAAAAAATCCCACTAAAAACAGGATCAAAAATATTTTTACAATTTAAAGACCCTATCTAAAGATAACTTCAAAATAATTTGAGTGAATTTAAAGACACTGCATGTTCCTAGGTAGGAAGAATTAGTATAGACATTCTCCGTAAAGGGAACTTTACATAGGAAAGAATTTCCATAAATCTTAGAGGAGGAAGAGGGGAAGACCTGAGAAAATAATTCAAAGTTCAGGTGGTGTTGTCATATATGCAAAGAAAAGAGGGAGGAAGATTTTTGAAAAGCAGAAAAGCTCAAACAGGCAGATATTAAAATGTGGTAATGTTATGACATCTAAGACAGAGTGATTTTAAAAGTCTAATAAAACAGCAAATGATATGGAAAATCCCCCCCAGGCGCCCAAGTATGGGTATGTGTATGTGTGTGTGTCTGTGTGTGCATATATATTTTATTTACATACATACATACATACATACATACATTTATTTATTTATTTATTTATTTATAACATAGGCTGAAAGTAACAAATCATCAGGGATGATAAATTAGGGCACCTGGGTGGCTCAGCGTTAAGCGTCTGCGTTGAGCTTGGGTCATGATCCCAGGGTCCTGGGATCGAGCCCCACATTCTCCCTCTCCCTCTGCTTCCCACCCCTGCTTGGGTTCACTCTCTCTCTCTCTCTCTCTCTCAAATAAATAATCTTAAAAAAAAAGAATTAATGTGAAAAAATAAAATTACAATAAACTATGAAAAACTAGAGGTGACGATTCACCTGAACTCAGGTGAAGGAGAAAGCCTTTCATAAAGGAAAAAGCTATAAATACAAAGAGTGACTGAGTCAACTGCAAGTTTAAAATGTCTGTTTAAAAAAATTGAAGGAAAAAAAACTACAAAATTAAAATGCAAATTAAAAACTGGAAAAATATTTACAAATTATAAGACAAAGAGAAATGGCCTTAACATATAAAGAACTCTTTCAAAACTAAAAGAGAAAAATGCACACTTTGATATAAAAATGAGAAAAGAACATTAATAAGGCAATAAACACACTCTAAAAACATTCAATCTCCTTCAATAAATTACAGCATCAAAAGGCAGAGCGAAGTTGGGATAACTTCAGAGGCATAACAACCAAATTCAATGAGTAGACCCTGTCTGAATTCAGGTTCAAGCAAACAAACTTGAAAACAACACTTTGAGACAATGGTGAAATTGAATAGGAACTGGGTATTAGGTGATAATAAGGAATTCATGTTAACATTGCTAGGTGTGATAATGGTATAGTAATTATATAAGAAAAGATCCTTTTTTGCTTCCTCTCTGGGCTCAGACCTAGTTTGCAGTGACATGGCTAAACGGACCAAGAAGGTCAGAATCATTGGTACATATGAGACCCATTATGGTGCCTCTAGCAGGAAAACGGTGAAAAAGATTGAAATAACCAAGCATGCCAAGCACACTTGTTCCTTCTTTCGCAAAACCAAAATGAAAAGACAAGCTGCGGGGATCTGGCATTGTGCTTCCTGCATGGAAACAGCGGCTGGTGGGGCTCAGAGCTACAGTACCGCTCTGCAGTCACAGTAAAGTCGTCAGAACCTTGCAGGACTTGAGAGACTAGTAGAAACTCCACCATCTGAAACGTTACTAGCCTATAATAAATGGGTTAACTTATGCAACAAAGTAAAATTTCAAAAAATAAAATATCCTTTTTTTTATAAGACACATGCTGAAGAATCTAAAATATAATACTGAAACACCTATAATTTACTTTGATATACTATGACCAAAAAAAAAAGTAAAAAAAAATAAAATTAGATGAAGCAAATCTGGCATAATGTTAATTATCAAACAGACCCCCCCAAAAAAATAATAATACATTTTTTTTCCCAATAAAAGCCAAGATGCAAGAGAAACCAGCACTCTTAACCACCGCTGATGGGAGAGTACACTGGCAGAACTTTTCTAGAGAGTAATCTTGCAATATGTGTCCAGTGTCATAAGTATGTAAAAAATGCTTAAGCCCAGCAAACCCATCTTCAATAATTTATCACAACTATCAAAATGGGCACAAAGATTAATAAACGTATAAGTTTACCATAGCATTATTTGTGACTATAAAATACTGAAAATAACACCAATGTCCATCACACAATCACCTTAGAGAACTTCTACCAGGCAGTCATCAAAAACTACACTTTGGAAGAATAAAGCTATTTCAATATATAGGGGGGGAGAAGTGCCTGGCTGGCACAGTCCATTAAGTGTCGGACTCTTGGTTTCAGCTCAGGCTGTGATCTCAGGGGTGTGAGATCGAGCCCCACATCGGGCTCCATGCTCAGCGTGGAGTCTGCTTAAGACTGCCTTTCCCTCTGCCCCTTCCCCTGCTCACTCTCTAAATAAATAAATAAATGAAATCTCTCTTTTTTTAAAAAAGGGCAAATACTGTATGATTCTACCTACATGAGGTACCTACTCAGATGCATAGAGACAGAAAGTAGAATGGTGGGAGGTGGAGAGAAAAGTGAATGACTTGTTTGATGGGTACCAAGTTTGAGTTTGAAATTCTGGAAACAAATGGTGGTGATGGTTGCACAATAATGTGAATGTACTTAATTGCCACTACGTTGTACACCAAAAAATGGTAAAGATGGTAAATTTTATGTTTAAGTGCATTTTATCACAGAAATAAATAAGTAAATAAAGATATATTGAGGGGCACCTGGCAGTCTCAGTCAGAATAGTATGCGACTCTTGATCTGGGGGTTGTAGGTTTGAGCCCCAAAATCCCTACGTAGAGATTACTAAAAAAAAAAAAAGTAAATAAACTTTTTTTAAAAAAGATATATTCATACATTTTAAAGAGAAAAATGCATGTTGCAAAATATTATGTTTATGTATGGTCTCCATTTTGTTTCATTTATGTCTTAAATATTTATATTTGTACACAGGAAAAAAAGGTTCAGAAAAACATATATCAAAATGGTAATGATTATCACTAAGTACTGTGGCTTACAGGAGAATTTTATTTTCTTTGTGTGTCTGTGTGCTTTTGTGTAATTTCTAGTTTTTCTACAATTACTTTTACAATCAAAAGTATGTTGACAGAACATATGAAGAAGGGAAAAAAAGAAAGGACAGTCACACTGGCTGCTGATCCTAAAGTGAGAATGTCCTCAAGTTTATTTCCAAATGACATACTAATTTGATAATCAAATTAGAAAAGGCACGCTAGAGTTTGGGAAAATAAAGACCAACTCAAAATACAAACCATCAGGGAATTAAGAGAGAGGCATATTCCCAGTTTTAAACAATTCCTGAAGCTGGAGTGGGTTCACCACATCTCTGTGTGCCCAGCAGAAAGGGACAGACCTCAGGAGCCTCCAACACCACTGGAGTGGCCTGTCAGAAAGGACAGGCTCAGAAAGAAAAGACTCTTGAATCAATACGGCACTCTCCCTGGGACTCAACATTCCCCACCCCCACATCTCTCTTAAGCTAACTCCACTTTCAGAAAATATTTTCTAGACAGCAGACATCAAGAGAAAAAGGAGCCTTTCTTTCCGTGGCATTCCCTCACCACATATGGTACTGCTCTCAATAGAGGCTTTATGAGGGAGGGTCCAGATACCACAGGCATGGGTTATGCCACTGACCACAAGCAGCAACAAACAGACGTTAGGATTTAGATTTCCATGCAGCAGAGGCACCCTGAATAATTAAGACAGAGCTTCCATCACATTGCAACATTCGGTAAATGTTTACTGAGTGCCTACTAAACACAAGGCACTATTTGTAACACCATCCCCCACTTCCCCCCCCAACACACACGCTGCTTCTTTGTTCTGCTCAAGGACTTAGACCAGGAAAGTAATGATTTAGGCTGGAGGCATTGGACAGTTTGATTCAACATGTCACATGTCACCCAGATCGGGAAAAGAGGAGGAGAGACAGAAAGAGAGCATTCAACCTCCAGAAAGGATCAAGGGGACACATCACTGCATCCCACCGGGAGAGCCCGGGGACAAAGGAGGCTGACCCCAGCAGTGGAGGCAGAGAGGAGCTCTCGCCTTCCTAAAACTCGACGGCATTCACAGGGAACAGTCAAGACAGCCCCTGATCCTGGAGGAAACTGCATCACCAGGTCTATCCATGGCGTGTGAGAGAAATCCAAGCCTGCAAATTCCTCTCCCCACCCCCACAAGTGAATCACAGCGGCCGCCCCTTCATCATACGTACTTTTGCCCCCATTGTTCTTCAGAACATTGGAGAGGTTGACAGAGGCAGTGCCTAGCAGTTCATTTCTCAAAGTATGGCAGCTCCAGACCTTCAAATCTAAATGACTCTGGGCCGTGACATTCCTGGAAAACAAAAACTTGATTCATCACATCCAAGCCTATTGGTCACTCCTACAACTTAGAATAAAACAGATAAACTTATTGCTGACATCTTGGAAGGGGGGGAGCCTCAAACAGGGAGACACTCATATGTGTACTCTTCCCCCCACAAAGCTGACCCTGTAACCATTTAGCTAATAATGAATACTCTGTGAGCTTGATGATGTAGAAACACCTGGTGAGAGGTGCCTTGGGAAACAAAGGCAGAAGAGTTAGAGGTGTCACAGGAAAGCGGGATCTCCCACAACCCCCGTGGAGCACGTTTTTTCTTTCCCCCATGTTACTGCAAAGAGAAGGGACTTTCTCTTACAAAATGATGATCTCATTCCAGAGAAGCTCGGAGCTCCCAATTCGCTTCCCTGTCTTCTTGGTCTCACTGGGGAGTCCATCCACTGCCACTTCCACAAATGAGTTAATTCGAGGTTGACGGTTATGCACCTTGGGCTTTGCTGACACCACTGGACGGGAAAGAAAGGAAAAGTCAAAGATGAGTCAGAGGGCTCCCAGCTGCCCCCCTGTGGCAGATTTCTCGCTCTTTTTTCGTATTTCTTTTAAAAAATATGTTTTGGACTTTTTCTGACCCTAAACAAATTTATTTTAAAAAAAAGTAAGGATATTTTAAAAATAGGGGCACCTGGGTAGCTCAGTGGGTTAAGCCTCTCCCTTCGGCTCAGGTCATGATCTCAGGGTCCTGGGATTGAGCCCCGCATCCGGCTCCCTGCTCAGTGGGGATTCTGCTTCCCCCCTCTCTCTGCCTGCCTACTTGTGATCTCTCTCTCTCTGTCAAATAAATAAAATCTTTAAAAAAAAAAAAAGGATATTTTAAAAATATGAAGCACAAGAAAAAAGCACTCCTAACCTGAAAACACTGGGATAATTATCATTAAGATATTGGCAAATCTAAATTTAACAGACTCTCATCTTTTATGCCCCCAATTCTTTAAGAATTGTTCTGCTGCCAAAATCAATTCTAAATGGCTGCAATAGGAGCCAATTGTATAGACATGCCATAATTTAGTTAACAATTCTTTCAGCACTGAATAGATTGCTTCCAATTTTTCACTCTGGGAAAATCATCACGAATGTATATATTTGCATGCCTTTCTCAGTATTCCTCCAAATGATATGAATATTTTTTCTTCAAACTGCTTAATTCCTTTGCAAAAAGGATAAACTCATGTAGATGCCAATATATTCACTTCGCCACCATTGTACTATTATGTTTTTTCACTATTTGCAAATCAGAGGTAAAAAAAAAAATCATATAAGTTAGGTAAGATTTAATGAGCACTTATTACAGACACTAGGCTATGCACACATCATCTAAATGAATCCTTAAAACAAACCCATGAGACAGCGAATATATCATCACCCCCATTTCACCCAAGAGGAAGCAGGCTTAGGGAAGTTAAGTCATTGCCCCAGGTGACAGAGCCTAGGGGCTTCAAACTAGGATGTGCACCCAGACAACCTGACTCCCCACCCTGATGTATGTCATTATCAAATTTTGCTTATTGGTTCTATTGCTGTTCTTCAGTTACTAGTGAGGGTGAATATGTTTTCCATGAGCTTGTTAGCCATCTGCATTTCCTGTTACATTTGTATCCTTCATATGGCAGCATTTCTGATGTTTAATTGGTACGAACAAGCCAAGCTGAACAAGTAGGCAAGCACCTCTTAGAGCATATATTAGCCGTGGTGGAAACTCCAGGTCACTGGGACGGAACACACCTAAGATGTCCTCGATCCCGTGGCCCAAATCAGAGCATGTGATTGGCATTTCTTACCCATGAGGCAAGACTGAGCTCCCCTCTGACAAGGTTTAGCAAACCTCTCCCTCCCCCACCCTTCTTCTGAGAGGTGAGAGTCCTATAACGGTCCACAACTTGAGAAAGCACAAAACTACCTCTGGATTCTTTTAGCAATACCTGTGTTTTCCAGGCCCAAAAGAACAGTAGAGAGCAAGTCAAAGAACAACCACAGCAAAATCTGTGGCTAAGATTCAGAAGCAAGAGGGGATGGTACGAGGAGAAACAGGTGGGGGTGCTGGGAAATGTCCAGAGTAGAAAACTGAAATACTTTTCACATAGACCAAGGTTAACTGAGGCCACCTGGTGGTGGGAGAGTAGCTCTGCACACAGAGCCTTAATAAAAGAGGCAAGGGGAGAGGACTAGTTATAATTATAGTCCTATCATTTTGATCTAGACAGTTTCTTTGAAATCAACAAGTTCATAAGGAGAGCACATGACATAATGATTAGCATTAGATATTATATAAGACTGATGAATCACTGAACTGTACCTCGGCAACTAATAATATGTTAATTAATTGAATTTAAATTAAGAAAAAAGAAAAAGAAATCAACAAGTTCAAACCCTTCATTTAATAGTTGGGCCAATTAAGTAAGATGCAGGGAAGTGAAATAACATATCCAAAATCAGGGAGCACCCAGGCCAATTCTCTGAACTCTGTTATAATGTTTCCATTTCCTTTTTTGTCCTGCTAGCTTTTTCCCCTAGGTTTTTTTTTTTTCCTTTGGAGGTTTATTTTTTGTTTTGGGGGGTGTTTTTTGGTATCTTTACTTTCTTTTTATTTTGACATAATTTCAGATGTTTAGAAAAGTTGCAACAAAAGTACAAAGAATTCCTATACACCCTTCACCTAAGGGTCACCAAATACTAACTTGTTAACTGTATTTGCTTTATTATTCTTTCTCTTCCCTGATTCTCTCTCATACACATAAACATCTGTTCCTGAAACTTTGTGAGTTTTAGATGCTGTGCCCCTTTTCTTCTAAATACTTCAGTGTATATTTCTAAGAACAAAGACAGTTTCTGATAATACCATAGTAGAATTATCAACATGGACAAATTTAACAACCTTTAAAACTATGATCTAATGTACAGACCTCATTTAAATTTTGTTAAATGTCCTATCAATGTCCATTATAGCAAAAGAGAAAAGACTTTTTTTTTTTTTTTTTTTTTTTTTTTTGTGGCCCAGGACCCAATCTAGGATTACGTATTGCAATTGGTAGTTTTATTTTGAAGTTTCCAATCTACAGAAAAGGTTAAAGAATAGGACAATAAATAATTATATACTCTGCAGCAACTATCATTTTACCATATTTGCTTTTTTAAAAAGCCCTTTTCCGGGACACCCAGGTAGCTCAGTAGGTTAAGTGTCTGCCTTCAGTTCAGGTCATGATCCCAGGGTTCTGGAATCGAGCCCCACATCAGTGGGCTTGAACTCACAATCCCAAGATCAAGAGTCATGTGCTCTACCAACTGAGCCAGCTAGGCACCCCACCACATTTGTGTTTTGTTTTTTTTTTCTATATGTGTGTCTGCATCATTGCTATTCAAGAGAACTTGAGGGGCACCTGCGTGGCTCAGTCATTGGGTGTCCACCTTCAGCTCAGGTCATGATCCCAGAGTCCTGGGATCGAGCCCCACGTCGGGTTCCCTGCTCGGCAGGAGGCCTGCTTCTCCCTCTCCTACTCCCCCTGCTTGTGTTCCCTCTCTCACTGTGTCTCTCTCTGTCAAATAAATAAATAAAATCTTAAAAAAACAAAAAAAGAGAGAGAACTTCAGTGATAAGGAAAAGTTCTGTGCCAACACAGGCCAATGCATGGCCATGAGATACACGTGGCTACCGAGCACTTGGAATATAGCTGGTATGACTGAGGATTTAAATTTAAAATTTAGGGGCACCTAGGTGGCTCAGTGAGTTAAGCCTTTGCCTTTGGCTCAGGTCATGATCTCAGGATCCTGGGATCAAGCCCCACATGGAGCTCTCTGCTCAGCGGGGAGCCTGCTTCCCCCTCTCTCTCTGCCTGCTTGTGATCTCTCTCTCTCTCTGTCAAATAAATAAACAAAATCTTTAAAAAAAATAAATGAATAAATTTAAAATTTAATTTTAATCTTAACATAAATAGTTCTATGTGGCTAGAGTGGCTATCATACTGGATAGCACAGGATACAGATATAGGATATCTATGTCTATATATGGGCATGACTCTGCGTATACCCACAAACCTTTTTTTGGTAATCCATTTGAAAGTTGCAGATATCATGACCGATCAACCTTAAATACTTCCAGAATACAACTCTTAAGAATACGGACATTCTAAACGCTGTACATTTGGAACTAATATAACACTGTATGTTCGTTATACTTCAATTAAAAAAACAAAATAAGGAGGGGTGGGGTACCTGGCTGGTTCAGTTGGTAGAACATGCAACTTGATCTCAGGGTCATGAGTTTGAGCCTCATGCTGGGCATAGAACTTCCTTTAAAAGGGGGGGGGGGGGAGAAATGTGGGCACCGGGGTGGTTCAGTCAATTAAACTCCAACTCCTGATCTCAGCTCAGGTTTTGATCTCAGCGTCGTGAGCTCAAGTCCCGAGTTGGGCTCCAAGCTAGGCATGGAGCCTACTTTAAAAAAAAAGAAAGAAAAAAGAAAGGGAAGACATTTTTACACCTAACCACACCACCATTATTATACCTGAAAAAAAATTTAGTCACTCCCTCTATCATTTGATATTCATTACATATCCAAATTTCCCCAATTTTTTCAAACATATTTGTTAGAGCTGTTTCCCCCAATCCAGGAACCTATCAGCATGAGCAAATTGGATTTGGTTGCTGATTCCTTAATCTTTTAAAATCTAGAATGCTCTCCCTTCTATTTCCCTGACAATGATTTTTAAAGACTTCTACCAGCTGTCTCACATAATGCACCAAATGCTGTTTTTCTGATTGTTACCCTCATGATGAGATTCACAGTGAACATTTTTGTCAAGAATACCACATAAGGGGGCACCTGAGTGGCTCAGCCGTTAAGCAGCTGCCTTCGGCTCAGGTCATGATCCCAGCGTCCTGGGATCGAGCCCCACATCAGGCTCCCTGCTTGGTAGAAGCCTGCGTCTCCCTCTCCCACTCCCCCTGCTTGTGTTCCCTCTCTAGCTGTTTGCTGTGTCTCTCTGCCAAATAAATAAATAAAATCTTTAAAAAAAAAAAAAAAGAATACTACTGTTGCATGCGTCTTACTATACACACTAGGCTGTCCTCCTATTGTGGATGCTAAGTTTGATCCTTTGGTTAATGTGGGGTTTGTCAGGTCACTCCACTATAAAGATACATTTTCCCCTTCATAACTTATAATTAATCAGTGGGATGATATTTTGAAAGTTTCTTGTTCCTAAAACACAAGCCAAATTCAAGGCCTCGACATCTGAGCAGATTTATCTGGAAAGTTTATTTACTGTTTGATGAACTATAAATGCCAATTTCACATCTTCACATAGAATTCAGCTTTTAAAGTTAACAAACAAGGCAAAAACAAACAAACAAACAAACCCACGCATGGCCAAAATTATATCCTTGAAAAGCTCTTAGGAAGGCACATAATAGAGACTGATATATTGTCTTTCAATAGGTTCCCACCAGCCAGTTTTTGCTTTGTTGTGCTGGTTTTCAGTGTTCAGTTTCTCAGTGCTTCTTGAGTTAAGTATCAGATAAAACAGCTCGCTTATGTTTAAGGACCTTGCTGTATTTTAAAACTCTAGGACTGCATTACAGAGAGGCATAAGGGAAGTGAGGCAAAGAGAAAGAACAGCAAAGTCACCTCTCCCAAATTACACTACAGGCTCTTAATGAAACACATGGGAGGAGGAATCAGCTACACCATCTATTTTGTTATTTCTCTTTTTCTCTTTCCCCCCATCATCTTCCTCAACAGTGTTACAGAATCCCTATAGGTTAAATGCATCTGTAGTCAGATGCACTTGTATTACCAAGTTAGCTCATTCCGCACTAGTAAAAATTCACACTGAGGAAGGGCAAACAGATATCTTTACAAGTCAAATGCGTTCCTGAATAATATGGCCCCAAAACAGGGACCTCATTATGTCACCAGGTTCTATGGGCAGCCTTCTGTTTTAACCTAGACTTGATAATTTTTAGATCAAGTAGTAAAAGCTAAACTCCCAAGTTCAAAACCCTATCGAGTTCACGCTAATGCTTCTCCCTCCTCGAGAGAGCTAGAGCAGCCATGAGACATCAACAAAAATGGTTAAAATGTATCAAGACTATTTTTTAAATCAATAAGTAAATAAGAAACAGAGAATATGAACACATAATCTACGGAATAGGAAATCCAAATTTCCCTTAAACATAGGATAAGATGTTACACATCATTTATAACAAAAGAAATGTGAAATAAAACTCCACTGAGAAAACAGTTATTTGGGGGTGCCTGGAGGCTCAGTGGGTTAAGCATCTGCCTTCGGCTCAGGTCATGATCCCGGAGTCCTGGGATGGAGCCCCACATCGGGCTCCCTGCTCGATGGGGAGCCTGCTTCTCCCTCTGCCCCTCCCCCTTTACCCTGCTCGTGTACACTCTCTCTCCCTCAAATAAATAAATATTAAAAAAAAGAAAGAAAGAAAACAGTTATTTTTACCAATCAGATTGGCAAAGATAAAAAAAAAGTCTGACAACATGTTGTGTCGGTAAAGATGTGGGGAAACAGGCACTCTCACGCACTGCCAGAAGAGTATTCCTTCCAAGGAAGGCAACCTGGCTCTCAAGATTACAAAACCATATCCCCTTTCATGTATCTTAGAAGGGACACACAAGAAGCTGGTAATATTAGTTTCCTCCAAGCCGGGGCACTGAGGAGCTGGAGGAAAGGAAACAATTTTAAAGCATGTGAATGGATTAAAGAGATGAATAATATTTACATTTCAGAAATAATAATTTTTAAAAATGATGAGACAATTTTGCCTCCAAATGACCATGTCTCTGAGAGGCCAGAGCCGTGATACTGAGCGCTGTCCCGGGTCACCAGGCATCTCTCAGTCCCATGGCTCTTCCGCAGAGCTAAGGCTACCAAAGCAACCTTCTGTCACTCAAGCAATATTCACTGATAGCCCACTAAGTGTCAGGCACTCTCCTCTGTCACTGGGGTATCAAAAGTAACCAAGACAGACAAAAATCCCTATTTTTGTGTTTACACTCTATTGAAGGAGAAAGTCAATAAAGGAAATACGTAAAAATCTGCACTGCATTGGGGCACCTGGGTGGCTCGGTCAGGTGAATGTTCAACTTTTGATTTTCGTCTTAGGTCACACTCTCAGGGTGATGCGGTTGAGCCCCAAGTTGGGCTCCGCACTCAGTGCAATCTGCTTGTCCCTCTCCCTCCCCCTCTGCTCTTCCCCCCACTTGTGCACCCGCACTTGCTCTCTCTCTCTAAAATAAATAAATAAACAAAATCTTAAAAAAATATACGTACTATGTTAAACGGTGACAAGGCTAAGAAAAAAATATAAAGTAGTGAAGGGGATAGACATGAGGAAGTGGGGGGGAGGCTGCAGATGGAATCAGGAAGGACTTGTTAAAGAGGCTGACTTTTGAGTGAAGACCTAAAGAAAGCAAGGAAGCAAACCAGGTAGATATCTGGCCCCAAAGCATTTCACTCAAAAGGAACAACAAATGCAAAGGCTCAGAGGCGGGAGTGTGCCGGGCATACTCAATGAACAGCAAAGAGGCCCCTGTGGCCACAGGAGGGTACATGTGGAAGAATAGCAGGAGATGAGACATGGGAGTGGGGGGGGGGTCATATCACGCGGGACTTTCAGCTTTTACTGGGTGAGATGGAGCACCCCTGACACGTTTAAACCCTTGATGTGCCTGCTCTGTGACCGAGAGAACAAAGCAGGGCAAGGGACAGAGGCAGGGAGGCAGGCTAGGAGGCTACTGCCTCAATCTAGGGTGGAGATGATGGCAGTTTGTGGGACGGTGCAGGTGGTGCGAAGAGGCTGAACGATGGATAGTTCTGAAGACAGACATGATCAGATTCACTGATTGGCTGAATATAGGATATGATAAGGAAAACCAGGAGCTCGGATGGTTATTAAACATTCAAGTGGAATGACAAGTGGGCTACTAGAGATACAAAATCTGGAAATAAATCAAAGGAAAGGCTCAGGCTACAAACATAATTTTGGCACTGATCTTATTATTGATGGCATTTAAAGCCATGAGGCTGGGGGTCGCTTGAGTGGTGAAGTCAGTTAAGTGACTGACTCTTGGTTTCAACTCAGGTCTTAATCTCAGGATCCTGGGATTGAGCCTCATGCATTCGGCTCTGCGCTCAGCATGGAATCTGCTAAAGTTTCCCTCTCCCTCTGCCTCTCCCC
>CM052888.1:14367672-14422614 GCA_028534135.1 Potos flavus
GAAGGAAGGAAGGAAGGAAGGAAGGAAGGAGGAAGGAGGAAGGAGGAAGGAGGAAGGAGGAAGGAGGAAGGGAGGGAGGGAGGGAGGGAGGGAGGGAGGCAGGCAGGCAAGGAGGGAGGGAGGGAGGGAGGGAAGGAGACCATTCCAGCTATATGGCACCTGGCTGGCTCAGTCAGTGGAGCATGCAGCTCTTGATCTCAGATATTGAGTTTGAGCCCCACGTTGGTTCCAGAGATTACTTAAAAATAAAATATTAGGGGAGCCTGGGTGGCTCAGTGGGTTAAAGCCTCTGCCTTCGGCTCAGGTCATGATCTCAGGGTCCTATGATCGAGCCCCGCATCGGGCTCTCTGCTCAGCGGGGAGCCTGCTTCCGCCTCTCTCTCTACCTGCTGCTCTGCCTACTTGTGATCTCTCTCTCTCTGTCAAATAAATAAATAAAATCTTAAAAAAATAAAAAATAAAAAATAAAATAAAATATTAAAAAGAAAAAAGAAATCCAGCTATATGGTAACCTTATGGGAATGAACAGTAACACTCTTAAGTTATTTCACAATAACTGGCTCTCAGACCAAGGTGTGTTATAATTCTACCTCTTTCCCATTGACTGGGCTGGACCTCAAATGGTAAACATTTCACATGGTGCCACTCACCTTTCAAAGTAAGCTGAGACTTCTCAAAAGGCAGGGCCACTCCTGCCCGGCTGGAGCTGGCAGATGCCATGTCATCACCAGAAAACTGCAAGACGAACAGCAGGAGGTTTAGAGAATATCCGGTAAGAGACTAAGGAACTGCACTCATTTTTAATATTTGAGTTGAAAGAGATGAACCCCCTGGGGCAAATAATACATTATATGTTAATAAAAATAAAAAAATAATAATTTTTAAAAGAAAATACAAAAAAAAAAGAAAGAAAGAAAGAAAGAAAAAAGAAAGAAAGAGATGAACCAAGAAAATATAAACGTCCAAGCAACTTCCTGCTACTTTTGTCAGGATGGAGTTTGTCTGTCTTATAATGACTACTGAGCCTAGAAGGGCCCAGGACTATGACTACATCAACATTTATAGAAAAGAGCCTAATTTAACACTTTCAAAAAGGAAGTCACAGTTCAACAATTTTTTAAAAATCCAATTTTTTAAATCGACAAAGGATATACAAAAGGGGCGCCTGGGTGGCTCAGCTGATTAAGTGACTGACTCTTGACTTAGGCTCAGGTCATGATCTCAGGGTTGTGAGATCGAGACGGGAGTCAGGCTCCACAGGAGCCTGCTTGGGATTCCCTCTCTCCCTCTCCCTCTGCCCCTCCCCCCCCCACTCTCACATGCACTCTCTGTCTAAAATAAAAGCAAATAAATAAGTAAATAATAAATAAAAAGATATGCAAATGGCCAATAAGCACAATCTGGACATCATCAGCCATCAGGCATCCCTGTCACTCTACCTTGGCTCAAAGCATAAGTCTATCTTGCATTTTGAATGGATCTTTAACTCATACAATTTTATAACACCGTGCTTTGTCATTTGAAAAATATTGGTTCACTGAGCTATGTAGATATTCCAAATGTTGACACATTTCATTATACACTATCGATAAAAGCACATTTGTGAATGTCACCACTGATCTCATCAAACAGATCTTTAAGTATCGGGAAAGTGTCAAGCTCTTAGTGGCAGATGTAAGTATTCCAAAATTCTTATTTTCACTTAAAAACTCGTATTTTATCATTGGCAACAAATACTTTCCACTGTTTTCCTTCAAGTGACAGCCTCACTTCATTCATCTTCAACAAAATGTCTGCCAAATACCCAAATCGAGTAACTTCAGTTTGTTCAGTTTTAAGTAAAAATAGTATTTCGTGAAAAAAGCAATTTAGCTCTCGATACAAACACTCACGCAAGTGCTTCTTTCTAAGACAACCATCATACTTGGGCATGCAGAAGTGCCGTAGACATATTTCCCATCTCATCACACAGAATATTAAAAAAGGACGTGCATAGGGGTTGAGATTTAATAAAATTAACAATCTTTACTGCTTTGTCAAGCACATTCTGAAGTCAAACTGGCCTGTTCTCTTTTTACTGAGTCTGCCACGGTGAGGAAGACAAGGACAACACTCAGATTGGCGGCGCTGCCCAGATTCCAACAATGGCACCAACAGTTGTACTCCCCTTCACTTCTGCACCATCAGTACAAATGTAATCACAGTGAAAAAGACAAATAAAGTTATTATGAAGATAGTTTTGATCCTGCAAAACCTTGTAAGTCTCAAGGGGCCAGCAGAGGTCGAAGGACCCCCACCTCCGGAGAACTGCTACTGTAAAAACACTAAGAAAGTCCTCTTCTATTCAACATCATTAATACCTTCTTCCATTGTATTTGTTTCTGATCTCTCCTCCAACTTGCTGTTCTGAAGGGTTGTTCAGCCTTAAAAGATGGTTATTAAGTCACCACATTTCGCTAAGAATGGAAACCCTTTATGTGAGGATGAAATGTAGCTACCATAAAGTCACATTGATGTTGACATTTTCCATAGCTGAAGTCAAATACTTTTATACTTCAAGATTTTAGCCAAAACAAAACAATGTGCCTTATTTATAAGGTATATGCAGTCCAAAAAAAATTTTAAGTGACTAGTTCTTTCTGGAACTAGTCTATAATAGGCATTTTACCTCAATCTTTCATATGGGACAGTAATGGAAACCTCTGAAAAGTTCTAGGGAGCACCTAGGAAGACAATACAGAAACTACCGGTATCAAGTTCTTAAGACCAGACCTCTGTGTTGTTAAGTCCAATAGTGAATTCTCAGTCCTCGTCTTATACAACCTAACAGCAGCATCTGACATAATGGATTGATCACACTCTTCCTTGAAATGCTTTCTTCCCGTGGCTTCCAGGACATCATACCTGCCTGATGTTTCCCCCTGCCTCTCAGGCTGCTCATTCTCAGCCTCTTTACAGGCTCCTTCTCCGCTCCTCAACCTCTAACCACCAGGGTGTCCCACAGATCAGGCCCTGCATGTCTTCTGGTTATTTCATCTAGTCGTATGGCTTTAAATACCAGCCAAGTGTTGACAATCCCAAATTGGTGTCTAGTACAAACTTCACCCTCGAACCTCAGCCACTCTTTGTCTAATGACAAAACTAATCTTCTGATAGTCCCTCTCAAACCTGCTTCTCAGCCTTCTGCATCTCAGTTAAGACAACTCCTTCCAACAGTTGCTTATGCCAAAATTCT
Source organism: Potos flavus (assembly GCA_028534135.1). Lineage (NCBI taxonomy): Eukaryota > Metazoa > Chordata > Mammalia > Carnivora > Procyonidae > Potos > Potos flavus. The sequence continues at coordinate 14,370,908 of CM052888.1, forward strand.
AGGGCTCATCCCTGATTCTCCTTTCCCTCTCACACCCCACATTCAATCTGTCAAGAAATCCTGTTGTTTGGGGGCACCTGGGTGGCTCAGTCAGTTAAGCGTCCAACTCTTGATTTTGGCTCAGGTCATTATCTCGGGGTGGTGAGATCGAGCCCCACGTGGGCTCTGTGCTGAGTGGGGAGAGCTTGAGATTTTTTCCCTCTCCTTCTGCCCCTCCCCACCGTGCTGCCTTTCTCTCTAAAATAAAATTTAAAAATCTTTAAAATATATATGTAAATCCTCTTGGTCCTACCTTTAAAATATTTCCAAGTTCAAACATTTCTCTCCACCTCTTGTCCCGTCTTGGTCCAAAGCCCTGTGATCTCTTAGCCAGATTATCTTTCTCCTGCTCAGACCCTCTGCCCCTTCGATCTCTATGCTCAGCAGGTTGATTTTTTTTTTAAGATGTATGTCAGATTATATCACTCTGCTACTCAAAACCATTCAGGGGCTTCCAGTCCACTGCAGAGTAAAAGTCAAAGTCCTTAAAATGTAGGCCCTGCATGATACAGTCCACACCCCTCTCTGACCTCCCCTCTTTTCTTTCCCCACTTCCTCCCTCTCCTGAAGCTACACAAGCCTCCTCACTCATCCTTGAAGATGCCAGACATGCTCCCCTATTGGACTTCTACCTTTTCCATCTAGAATGTTCTTTCCCCAGTTATTCACCTGTATGGACTACCTCAGGCATGTACTCAGAGGTCACTTTCTTAAGAGGTGTTCCTGGACCACCCTATTACCCTACCTTTCCACACGCATTTGGACCCCTATTTTTCCCTATTTTACTTTTCCTCCCTGGCGTTTATCACTGGCATGGTTCAAATTGTATGGATTTATCGTATTTATTGCCTCTCTCCCTCCCCTAGAATGTAAGCTCCACGAGGGCTGAGATGTGTGTCCCATCTGTTAGCCCTGGAGTCCTGCCCTGCCATCCAGAATGATGCCTGGCTTTTAACAGGAGCTCCGTAAATGTTTACCCAGTGAATCTGAGCATCACTGTCTGAAATTTAAGAAGATGATGTTTTGACTCCCTAGACTAAATGTGTTTTGGTAAAGCAATAAAAAGATCAACGCTCTCTTTCCATTGAGCAGACTAGCAAGAGATGAGAAATCGGAGAAAAAGTAGTAGTGAGAAGCCTTACACACTTCTGAGGGCAAATGAGATGGTACCTGGCAACCTCTGCAGAGTGAAAGATGCATATACTGCGCCTGGCACGTCTCCCCTCCTAGATCTCGGCCCCGGGAAAAATCTTCCAACACATGCCGAAGAAGCCGTGTTCTTCGTGATGTGATGTGAGGAGACGTTCATCACAACAATGTTTATAATAGCAAAAATCTGTGAACAACCTAAATGCCCAACAATGGGGGAATGAATAAACTGTGATCTACTTTAAAAAATGGAATGCGGGGCGCCTGGGTGGCTCAGTGGGTTGAGGCCTCTGCCTTCGGCTCAGGTCGTGATCTCGGGGTCTTGGAATCGAGCGCCGCGTCGGGCTCTCTGCTCGGTGGGGAGCCTGCTTCCCCCTCTCTCTGTGCCTGCCTCTCTGCCTACTTGTGATCTCTCTGTCTGTGTCAAATGAATAAATAAATCTTTTTTTAAAAAAAATAAATAATTTTTAAAAAATGGAATGCTATGTAACAGCTGGAATATATGAATTCAATCTACCTGTACAAATTCCAAATTGTAATGTTAAAAGGGAAAAAAAAGCAAGTGAAAACCTAAGTGTAGTATGGTGCCACTTAGGTATACACTTGAACTTACACAGAATCAGTTGTGTATCCTGCTGTGGCAGGACATGAATGGAGTAAAAGTATAAAAACACGGCTGGGAAGTAATCGCGCCAAGGTGAGAACAGAAGTTACCTCTGGAGTGGCACAGAGGGGACCATGGGAATTGGTGGAAGGAGAGAGACCAAGGGAACTTCAAATGTATCTGCAACATTTTATCTTTTAAAGAAAAAGTTTTGAAGCAAATATGGCAAGATGTTAATATGCATTAAATCCAGATGGTGGTTTTTATGACTATTCATTATCTTATTCTCTGAACCATTTTACATGTTTGATCTTTCTCATAATTTAATGATAATTTTAAAGAGGGGGAAGATTATATCTTGAATAAGGAAAGAAAGATTAATGATTATAAATTAAGCCTCAGGGCTTTCAGTAACAGAGGTTAAAGCACTATAAGCAGGAAATCCATTATTTACAGACTTAAAAAATAAAAGAATATTTAAAAAATCTTTACATCTATTGGGACTCTTTCTTTCCTAAAGCAACTCAACTGAGGGTAGTTTTAAACTAGCAGGTCCTCCCTGAGCTTTACTCCTTTTAGCCTGTGGCCTGAAGTCAAGAGAATTCGAGAGAATGAAACTGGCACCTCCCACATGGCCTTTTAAATGGGAGGAAGACCAAACCCCTGGATCTATATACTTCACGGCCCCAAAACAAAATCAATCAGATAAATTTTAAAGAAGGCTCAGAAGGAAGAAAGCCAACTGGGAAAGTGGAAGAATCAGAGTAGATAACACATTTCCTTTTTTCAATGTCTTTCATGATTGTAGTCCAGTGTTTATTAACAATAATCAGTGTTATTATGTCGGGGACTGTCTGTCTTTCCAGATCTACTAAGGAAAATACCACTTTGATATTACAAGGTAGGTATTTTGAACTGTAAGACCTTTCCAATCGTGTATTTAAAAAAGTTACCATTACTAGAAAAGAGGAGTCAGATCCCATCCCAAAGTATGTTTAACCTCTTAGCTTCTGCCTCAGGGTCCCATATGAGACATGGTCCCTAATGGGCAGGAGGCTCCAATCCCCACTATCCACTGGAAGCTCATGAAACCTGAGGCCCAGAATTTACTCTCTACCTGTCTCAGCAACACTGCACATGGACTCAAGTAATTTTTCCCCCTTGCTCATAGTGATGGGAAATGTTTGCATCAAATCACTCCCAAAAACATGACTTAGCATAAGCCTAGGGCAGGAAGGGGAACAATGTTTAAAGTATCACCAAAGGTTATAGACACACAGAGAATTTCATTATTGAAGGGAGTAATAGATTTATTGGGTGGGGAAGGGGAAAACCAAAAATAACTCTGGTAGATTTACCCAAATTTCTTTAAAAAAACTAAAAACATAGTGTCCTCTGAACCTATCTTCTATGTAAATCTTGAAAAGCATTTTTTTAGAGACCCCTGGGTGGCTCAGTTGCTTAAGCATCTGCCTTCGACTCAGGTCACGATCCCAGGGTCCTGGGAGTGAGTCGCACATGGGCTCTTTCCTCAGTGCGGAGCCTGCTTTTCCCTCCGCCCCTCCCCCTGCTCATGCTCACTCGTGGGCATACACGCTCTCTCTGACAAATGAATAAAATCTTTTTTTAAAAAGCCTTTTTTAAATAAAATATAACAGAATAAAAAACGTAAGAGTACATCATACACGAAGGAAAGTATTATTTCATGAAAAGTCTGTCCAGATAAATGGACATTTATATGTACAAGTATACTGGATCATGATATAAATACATTTCTTACTAAAGGCTGCAGCCAAAAAAGCTTGAGAACGGCTCTGCAACAATCCCATTTTTGGCAGGTTTTCAGATTAGAGAGACACTCACAAAACACCACAAAACCCAATAAGTAGACAATAGATTTGAGGACTAACTATTCATTCAGAGAAATGTCATCAGTTTATTACCATTTTAGGTCTGAGAAATTTTCCCACATCTATGTAAAACAACCTCATGGGCCTGGATGAAAGGTATTCATTCACTCGTTCAACAAACATTTACTGAGCATCTATTATATACCATGCACTGTTTTTGGTGCTAATGATACAACAGTGAGTAAAACAGAAAAAAAAAAAAAAATCCTACTTTACAGGTTTCCTGTTCAAGAGAAAGATTCCCTCCTGGCTCTGGCATTGAAAAGGAAAAAGTAAAAAAAAAAAGTAAAAAAAAAAAAAAAGAAAGAAAAGGAAAAAGTAACCACTATAAAATATGTCAAATGTTCTCCACAACAAAGGCCTACTCTCTAGGGAAAAAGACTTCACCAAAGTTTTATCCTAACTAGGGGGAGGAAATTTCCCTGATCGAGGTCCTTCTACTCTTCCTGCCTCACTTAAGGGGGAAAAACAGTTAATAAACACTTGTGAAGGTCACAACCCATGGACACAGACCCATTAAAAGACTGAGGGTTTTTTTTTTTTAAAGATGTATTATTTTAGAGAGAGAGAGAGAGCATGGGGAAGGAGAGGAGCAGAGAGAGAGAGAGAGAGAAACAGAGAGAAACTTAAGCAGACTCCATGCTGAGCATGGATCCCAACGCAGAGCTCAATCTCACAACCATGAGATCATGACCTGAGCTAAAACGAAGAGTCAGGACACTTAACCAACTGTGCCACCCAGGCATCCCTAAAAGACTGAGATTTAACGATAAGACTACAAAATGCTGGCCCTCCCCCATACTTTCCCATCATATCATGGGGCCAGTACAACACTGGAACACAGCTGAAAGAGCTGAAAGGTGCATATTCTATAGAAGAAGGGGTTCTTAAGGAAGATCAAAGATAAGAGGGAGACCAAAACAAGGATACTAGATGAATTTGAAACCTCTGGTACCTAAAGTTATAGCAATTATTTTGGTGTTTTTTTTTTTTTGTTTTAAGTAGGCTTCACACCCAATGGGGCCTGAACTCATGAAGCTGAGACCAAGACCCGAGCTGAAATCAAAAGTCGGATGCTTAACGGACTGAGCCACCCCGGTGCCCCAACAGTTAGAGCAACTGTTAAACCCAAATTAACTCCTAGCCAGATTAACATAAAACCCCAAACTAAAGGCCTATTCATCTCAGTTCTTATTACCCAATACATCACGTCCAGCTTTCAATTAAAAATTATAAGTAATGCTAAAGGCACCTGGGTGGCTCAGTTGGTTGAGTGACTCTTGATTTCAGCCTAAGTCATGATCCCAGAGTCGTGGGATCGAGCCCCATGTAGGGCACCACACTCAGCAGGGAATCTGCTTTGAATTCCCTCTCTCCCCCCCCCTCTGCTCCTCCCTCCTCCACACGCTCTCTCACTCTCTCTCTCTCTGTAGAATAAATAAATCTTTTCAAAAAATTATAAGCAATGCTAAAAGACAAGAAAAAGTGTGAAGAGACAAAGCAAGCATCAGAACCAGACTCAGCGAAGACAGAGATTTTAAAACTAATGGACGGGGAATTTAAAATAACTATGGATAGATATATTAAGGGCTCTAATGGAAAGAGCAGACGATACCCAAGAACAGATGGACAATGTAAGCAGAGACACGGAAGCTCTAAGAAAGAAAGAAGAAAACGCTAGAAATCCAAAACAGTGTAAAAGAAATGTAGAATGCCTCGATAGGTTCATCAGTAGACAACATGGCTATAGAATCGGAGAGCTTGAAGATATGTCAATAGAAACTTCCCAAATGGAAATGCAAAAAGAAAGCATTTTTTTAGGATTTCATTTATTTTTTTGAGAGAGAGAGAGAATGAGTGGAAGGGAAGGGGCAGAGGGAGAAGCAGACTCCCCGCTGAGCAGGGAGCCTGATGCAGGGCTCAGGCTCCAGGTCCAGGTCCAGGTCCCTCCCAGGACCCTGAGCTCATGATCAGAGCAGCCACTCAACCGACTAAGCCACCCAGGCGCCCCAAGAAAGAATGTTTTTAAAAGTCCAAGTACTGTGGGATAATTTCAAAATGTGCAAAATATGCATAATTGGAATACCAGAAGAAGAGAGAGCAGAGCAAAAGAAATATCTGAAGTAATAATGGCCAAGAATTTTCCGAAGTTAATGACCTACAGCAAGCCGCAAATCCAGGAAGCTCAGAGAACGTGAAGCAGGAGAAACACCAAAAACAAGAACAAAACAAACAAACAAACAACTAGACATAGAATATTACCATACTGAATCTACAGAAAACCAAAAACAAAGGGAAAATCCTGAAAGAAGCCAAAGGGGGAAAGAAAACAGCTAACCTGTACAGGGGTAAGGACAAGAATTAAAACAGGTTTTTTACTGGAAACCACATATAAGCAAGAAGAGAGCAGAGAGAAATATTTAAAGTATTGAAAGAAAAAACACTAACCTAGAATTTTGTGTCTAATGGAGTTATTCTTTAAAAGTGAAGGAGTAAACAAAAGACTTCCTCAAACAAAAACATACCCTGAAAGAAATGTTTAAGAGAAGGCCTTCCAGGAGGAAGAAATGATACAGGTCAGAAACTTGCATCTACAAACAGAAAAGAAGGACATGGGAGAAAGAATAAATGAGGCTCCATCCACTGGCTTCTTCAAACTCTAAAAGACTGATAACATAGGGAAAGGACATGTGTCAATAGGGATGCCAGATAGAAAGCAAATGAGAGAACTGTAGAGGTGACAAGTGATTCCGAGAAAAACAAAGCAGTGAAAGAGGACAGGAATTTAAGAAGGTGGTCAAAAGTCAAAAAAGCTGTGGATGAGGAAAGTCTCATTGAGAAGGTGGCTTTTGACCAAAGATCTGAAGAAGGTGAAGGACAGAACCGAGAATGACATTGGAAGGACATTCCAGGCAGATAAAAGAGCTAGAGTTCTCAAGGTGGTAGTAAGTCCGGGGCCTATAAAAAACAAACAGGGGCCAGTGTGTCTCAAGGGCAGCGCAGGAGGAAGAAAATGGCAATAAGGGATATAATGGAATTTATCCTGTTAGGTAAAATTATTCTTAATGAGCTATGAAATGCGTTGGAGCAGCAGTACTCAATTCTTTCTGCACATTGGAATTAACTGGAGAGCATTAAAAACAAACCAGCCAACAATGACAGCCAAACCCCAACCTCAGGGATTCCCATTTGACTGGTCTGGAGTAGGGTAGAGACAGTTATATTATTTAAAAATTCCCCAGGTGATCCTAATATGAAGCTGGGGTGAGAGCCACTGCTATAGCATTACTGAATTAGTTGACTACACTAAGAGTAGGACTTCAGCTCTATCAGAATATTTTTGTTGTTTTTGTTGCTGTTGTTAAAGATTTTATTTATTTATTCATGAGAGACAGAAAGAGACAGACAGAGAGGCAGAGGCACAGGCAGGGGAAGCAGGCTCCCTGCAGAGCAGGGAGCCTGACGCGGGACTCGATCCCAGGACCCTGAGATCATGACCTGAGCCGAAGGCAGCCACTTTACCAACTGAGCCACCCAGGCACCCAGCTCTATCAGAATGTTTAAGGCTAAACTAAAATTATGCAGAAAAATTGCACAAAACAATATGCAGATGAAAAAAATGGCGCAATATAAAACTTTAGGAACAGAATATAGTGAAGGACCTCTGTGCCAGGAGTGGTTACGAGGAGACTAAGTATTACACCACCTTACCTGATACCAACTTTTCCCTTAGAGAGCCTTCCAGGAGCTCTTAATAAACGTAACAGATTAAACACATATATTTATTTCTGCTCCCTTCTCAAATCCCATCAAAATGACAGAAAAGAAATACAAAAATATAAACCAACTAAAAACGAATGGAAAAGGAAACAACAGACAGAGGGGACAGCAACATTCTGGAAAGGGGCAAGTGAGATGAAACTGAAACCTAAGTGCCTGTAATGGGGGGGGGGGGTTGGAGTTGACAAGAAGCAGGCTGGGAGTACTGGGGAATCACAGAAAGGGTGACTGCTGGCACTAGGTATGATGCAAGTGAGAAGAGAGTAGGCCTAAAAACAGGAGAGCCGAGTAAAAGCGTGTATGAGAAACAGAGTTCCCAGACTCCCCTCCCCAATAATTCAGCCAGGCAGTCACCCTCTCACGAAGCCCAAACGAAGTTCATTTTTAGTCTCTGGATAGATTACACTAGACCTGAGGACTTCAGGCACAGCTGAGGGTAGTGATAAGGCACATACTGATCCAGATAAGTGGAAGTCTACATCCTGAACTATGAGAAGTCACTGCCCCCATCCCCACTCACCTTCCCTCATTTGAGGCCTAGCACATAGCTCAGCTTGTGGGTACTCAATATATAAAGGAATGCAACTATTTGAGGAGACCCTCAGAAAAGCCAGATATTAAAACATAAAAAGAATAAAATAGAATCAATTGATAAGCTCAACCTAAGATTTGCAAGGAAGTACAAGGGACCCAGAATAGCCAAAACGATCTTGGAAAAAAACAAAGTTGGAGGATTCATACTACTTAATTTCTTTTTTTTAATTTAAATTTCAATTAGCGAACATATAGTACATTACTAGTTTCAGATGTAGTGTTCAATAATTCATCTGTTGCATATAACACCCAGTATATTACTTAATTTCAAAACTTACTAGCAAGCTACAGTAATCGAGACCATGGTACTAGTATAAAGATAGACACGGAGTGAGTGAAGAAAACTGAGAGTCAAGGAGCGCCTGGGTGATTCAGTCAGTTAAGTGTCTGCCTTCAGCTCAGGTCATGCTCTCAGGGCCCTGGGATCAAGTCCCGAGTTGGGCTCTCTGTTCAGCAGGGAATCAGCTTGTCTCTCTTCGTCTGCCCCTCTCCACCCCCAGCTTGTGCACTCTCTCTCTCAAATAAATAAATATATAAAATCTTAAGGAAAAAAAAAAGAAAGAAAAGAAATAAAGAAAATTGAGAGTCCAGATACAAACCCATACACTTACATCCAATTGATTTTAGACAAGGATGCCAAGACAATACAATGGAAAAAGAATAATAGTCTTTTCAACAAATGGTGCTGGGACAACTGGATATCCATGAGCAAATGCACGAAGTTAGACCCCTACCTCGCACCTTATACAAAAATGAATTCAAAATACACCGAAATCCAAAATATAAGAGCAAAAACTATAAAACTCAGAAAACACTATAGGTTTAAATCTTCATGGCTTTAAGTCAAGAAATGGTTTCTTAGAAATAATACGAAAAGTACAAACAATAAATAAAAACAAGATAAATTTGACTTCATCACAATTAAAATTTTCTGTTTCAGAGGATACCATCAAGAAAGTGAAGACAACCCAAAGAATGAGAGAAAATATTTGCAAATCATGTATTTGAGAAGACTTATGTCTAGAATATATAAAGGACTTTTACAACTCAATAATAAAAAGACAAATAATCTAACTTAAGAAAAATGGGCAAAGGATCTAAACAGACATTTCTCTAAATAAGATATAAAAACTGGGGCACCTGGGTGGCTCAGTTGTTTGAGCATCTGCCTTCAGCTCAGGTAACGATCCCAGGGTCCTGGGATGGAGCCCCGTGTCAGGCTCCCAGCTCAGTGAGGAGTTTGCTTCTCCCTCTCCCTGAGCTGCTCCCCCTGCTTGTGTTCTGTCTCACTCTCTCTCTCTCTCAAATAAATAAAATCTTTAAAAAAAAAAAAGAAGATATTAAAAAAAAAGCATATAAAAAGATGTGCAACATTAGTCACTAGAGAAATACAAACTAAAACCACAATGAGACATCACCTCACACAAACCAAAATGGCCAAAATCAAAAAGAATACAATAACAAATGGCACTGAGAACTTGGGGAAATTAGAATCCTCATACACTGCTAACAAGAAATGAAAAACAGTGAGCGCTTTTAGAAAAGTTTGGCAGTTCCTTATAAAGTTAAACAGAGGGGGGTGCCTGGGTGGCTCAGTAGGTTAAGTGCTGCTTTTGGCTCAGGTAATGATCCCAGAGTCCCGGGACTGAGTCCCTCATCAGGCTCCCTGCTCAGTGGGGAGTCTGCTTTTCTGCCCTTCCCTTGGCTCATGCCTGTGCTCTCTTTCTCTGGCTCATTCTCTCTCTCAAATAAATAAATAAAATCTTTCAAAAAAAAAAGCTAAACAGAATCAGTGCACCTGGCTGGCTGAGTCAGTGGAGCAGCAACTCTTGATCTCAAGGTTGTGGGTTCATGCCTCACATTGGGTTAAAGATTACTTGAAAAAAAATCTTTAAAAAAAAAATGTTAAACGTAATTACCATAAGACCCAGCAATTCCATTTCTAGATATATACCCAAAAGAACTGAAAAGATGTCTCTCTACGAGCCTTGCAAACAAATGTTCACAGCAGGGTTACTCATACCAGCCAAAAAGTGGAAACATCCCAAATGTTAATCGATTGAAAAACAGGTAAGTAAAATGTGGTATATCCATACAGTAGAATATTATTTGGTCATAAAACGGAATGAAGTGCTGTTTCATACTGCAATATGGATGAACTTTGAAAACATTAAGCTAAGTGAAAGAAATAAATGAAAGCCAGGCAAAAAGGCCAATTATTATATGATTTCATTTATATGAAATATCTGGAAGAGGTAAATCTATGGAAAGAGAAGGTAGATTAGTGGTAGGCAAGGGTTGAGAGGCTTAGGGGATTGGTGTGACTGTTAATGGATACAAGGTTTCTTTTGAGGCGATGAAAATGTTCTAGAATTAGTGATGAGTGATGGCTGTACAACTCTGTGAAAAGACTAACACCACTGAACTTAGGACTTCAAAATGTGAATTTTAAGGTATATGAAGTATATCTAAACTTTTTAAAAGTTTATAGTTAAATAAAACAGAGGTAAAGAAAACCTCAAAACAATTTAGAGAGATGAAATATCACACCCATGAAACAGGAACAGAATGTAATTTTAAAGGAAAGCAGGCAGGCAGGAAAGTAAGTTGGCTGGTTGGTAGACTCAGAGAATAATAACCTGCTCTTAGAAAGGACAGTTCTGATAGCAGAAACAAAGCTGATAAGGTAAGGACATACACTAAAAAGTGAACCAAAAGACAAAGAAGATGGTAAATAGGTGAAAAATGACTTTTTTAAAACAATGGATTTGTTCAAAATGTCCAAAGTCCAGGACACCCAGGTGGCTCAGTCGGTTGAGCATCCAACTCTTGGTTTCAGCTCAGGTCATGATCTCAGGGTGGTGAGATCGAGCCCTGCCTCGGGCTCCACGCTCAGCACAGAGTCTGCTTCAGATTCTCTCCCTCTGCCCTTTCTGCTCGTGCTCTCTCTCCCCCTCTCTAAAATAAAAAAAATCTTTAAAATGTCCAATGTCCATCTTATAGCAAGTCCAGAAATAAAAAAGAAAAAAAATGAGAAAATCATCAAAAAAATGTTACAGAAGATTTTTCTTAGGCTGAAGAGTATACAGTTCTAAACAGAAAGAACCCAACTGAGTGCCCCAAACGGTGAAAAAAAAAAAAAAAAACATTCTAATGCACAATGTCATAAAATTTCAGAACATAAGAACAAAGGGTATACAAGCTTCAAGCAAAATGACATCAGACTTCTCGGAAGTAACACCAAAGGTGAAAAGACAATGCGATGCTTTCAAATTTGAGATAAAATGATTTTTTTTAATTTTCAGTCTATAATTCTACAACCAAAAAAACCATCAATCAAGTATGGTTGGAAAACCATGGTATTTTCAGATTTGTAAAGTCTCACAGAAACTCCTCCCCATGCTGCTTTTGTCAGGAAGCTACTGAAAGATGTGTTCCAGGGGAATAAAGGAAAAAGATGGAAGATAGTGGGGATTCACGTGGGAGAGACTAAAGGAATTACAAGATTAACAGTGAAAACTCCCAAGGCATTACAGTACAAGAGCCCAGAGAGTAATCAGTTCAGATTAGAGAATTTATAGGAAATGTCACCTCTAGAGGAAAGAAAGAAAACAGAAGAAACAGATTACATGATGCATCTGACTGCATTGAAAAAAGTAGCACTTTTAGCTCTGTTGCAGTGTTTGATGTGGAATTAGTGACAGGAACACAGAAAACTATGCAAATGAAAAAATCAGGAAATATGGAACTAGTAACAAGTTGTATGATAGGAAATGTAATCCTAACACACTATGTGGATCAGCTGTGAATATTTATAATTATAACAACATAAACAATTTAATCAAAACTTGTGATGTGGGAGTAATCACAAGGTGGAGATGAAGTGTGTACAAGTGTGTGTTTGTGGAGACTGGCCAGAAAGAGGGCTAAATCCTCACCTTCAATAGTTAAAAGACAGTAGATAAAACTGACAGGCTAAGAGATCATTATAAAAATGTCATTCAGAAATGCAGAAGTTGGGGTGCCTGGCTGGCTCAGTCAGTAGGTAGAGCGTGTGACTCTTGATCTCAGAGTCATGAGTTCGAGCTCTATGTTGGGTGTGGAGCCTTCTTTAAAAGAAAAAGAAGGGGTGCCTGGGTGGCTCAGTTGGCTAAGCAACTGCCTTCGGCTCAGGTCATGATCCCGGAGTCCCAGAATTGAGTCCCGGATCAGGCTCCCTGCTCTGTGGGGAGTCTGCTTCTCCCTCTGACCCACCCCCCTTCTCATGCTCTCTCTCTCAAATAAATAAATAAAATCTTAAAAAAAAAATAATAAAATAATAATAAAAGAAAAAAAAAACGCACAAGTCAATACTACAAGAAAACTAAGAGTTGACAGTCACTGACCCCACAGAGCAAGAATCCAGAACAAATAGAGGCGAAGCTAGGAACTGCTGTTGCGTTCTCAGTCTTGTAATGGTATTTGGCTCTTTAAACTATGTGCATGTATTATTTTGGTCATAAATAAAATTTACATTCAGAAAAGAAAAAGGCTTCTCTTCAAATCAGGTCATAGGATGATGTCCTTATTTAATTTTAATGAGAACATCCCATCTTACTTTCAATTAGAGTAGTGGGTTGAACTGTGGCACCCAAAAACTTACGTCTGAGCACTAGCCCCCTGGAACCTGTGAATGTGACCTTATTTGGCAACAGGGTCTTTGCAGAGGAAATTAAGTTAAAGATCTGAAGATAAGATCACCGTGAATTTAGAGTGGGCGCAGTATCCGTATAGGAGACAGAGAGGAGAGACACAGACACAGGGAAGGAAGCCATGTGAAGACCAAGCAGGGATCGGAGTCCTACGATTCCAAGCCAACAAATGCCTCGAGCCACTAAGACAGGCAAAGAAAGAATTCCCCACATTCCCACCCACACCCCCCCCCCCCCCCGCCCCAGACGGATCAGGCCCTGTCCATACTGATACTGACACCTTGATTTCGGACTTCTGGCCTCCAGAACGTTGTTTTAAACCATCACATTGGTCACGTTTATAGTAATGCATTAAACAGATGAGGAAGAAGAAACTAATACAATTAGCAGCAAAGGCTTTAGAAGACGTAGATTTCAACTGACATCAGGCTGAAACTCAAAGTCCTCTTCCCATAACACATCCTTTGGAGGCCCAACTCCCAGGCCCACAGTAACTTCCAAAAAGAAAGAAGCCCAGCAGTCACAGGGGGTGCGGTCATGCTCAAACTGTGTTTCTTAGTTGTGATTCCAGATACAAAAGGTTGCTAGGACAGGCTGATTCTTGAAACCAGGCGACTATAATGGTCGAGGTACCCCCTGACATTCGCCTTTGTATTTCCAGAGCCTGGCAGCCAGCCTTCTGACTGTGCCTCTTCCAGACCCTTTCATTCCAACCTGCCCAGTCCAGAGCTAGGGTCAGTCTTTCAATAATGCTGATAGACCCCACTCTGTGCCAGGCCCTGGAAATACAAAGTGAATGTCAGGGGGTCCCTGCCCTCTGGGACCTCAGATCTCTCGCTCTGAGGGACCCCTGTTAAAGAAATCTTCAAAGGGCTTTTGGCACAAGAAAGCAACCACACATAGGATTTAGCAAGGGATAGCTCTTGCAGTATCTAAAGCACCTGATCCTTTTTCTCACCCAATTTCAAGGAGAACCTTTCAGATCAATCTTTTAGAGGCAAATAGGTCTGACCGCTCACTAGCCTTTGAGTGATAGTGGACAAGTTACTCACCCTCCCTAAATCTCAATTACTCATCTGTGAGATGAACCTAAGAATATTACTTACCTTAAAAGATTACTGTAGGGATTAAATAAGCCCAATCGAGTAACGCAGCCAGCACACAGTGCTCTTCAAGTATTAACTAAAATACAAGCTAAAGGGGCGCCTGGGTGGCTCAGTGGGTTAAAGCCTCTGCCTTCGGCTCAGGTCATGATCTCAGGGTCCTGCGATCTAGCCCCAAATCAGGCTCTCTGCTCGGTGGGGAGGCTGCTTCCCCCTCTCTCTCTGCCTGCCTCTGCCTACATGTGATGTCTCTCTCTCTCTCTCTTTCTCTCTCTGTCAAATAAATAAATAAAAACTTAAAAAAAAAATACAAACTAAAACAGTTCTTCTTGACGCTAAAAGTCTAGGCTCTGCAATTCCTCAAATTCTTCACCCAGCTTTGAGTCAAGAAACCACTAAACACTGATCTCAAGATGAAAGGACCTGGGTTCATGTGCTCATGAACCAAGGAAGAGCAAAAACTACTCACCAACACCAAGATTTTAATTAGCCAGCTGTAGAAACAGGCAGAGCTTCTTACTTATAATTATAGATCCACTCTATATTCACTTCTTTAAAAATGTGGAAAAGAAGGGTCTGTTCAAAAATTCCTCCTTTCCTTCATACTCTCATGCTTTTCCAGTTCTTTCCAACATTAATTCTTCTTTCTTGGCCTCTTTTCTTTGGCCAGCATTGAGTTACCTTCCATTTTCCAAAGGCCCATATTGAAAAACAATCAAACACAACTAAATTTTGCCAAATGACATCTGTACAAAGGCCAAGCACATAAAAAGAGAAAGGGAGGGACAGGGAAGGTCATATCTTTGGAAGCACAGTGGAATTACAAGCTAATAATAAAAGAGAATGGAAAGCAGATCGCACAACAAAACAGGAAGCAAAAGGCATGGGTGACACAGAGGAAGGGGACCTGCCCTAGGTCAGGACTGCCAAGCCTTAGTATTTGGTATTTTCCTAGAAGTAGTTATTAACACTTGATTTAAATCACTGAATGTTTGTTTACAAGCTTGTGGGGAGAAGCAGAGGCCTGCAAATTTCTAAAAAAGATTCAGTTGGTTCGTTTTAAGGGAAATAAGATCTTCCCTTTTGTTCCTACCTCTCAGAAATTCCAGAATCTGTAACAGCCCACGGTGACTCAAAATCATTCAAAAGCAGCTCACTGATTTGATTCCAGTAGGAGTTTATGTCATGTACCCACTGCCCCATATCTCACTAAAGGAAGCATAAGCTCTGGACTCAAAGACCAAGATTCAACTCCCAGCTCTTCCATGTCAGAGCTACATGACCTCACACAGGTCACTCTGCCTCAGTGAGGTTCTGTTTGCTTTAAATTTGTAAAACAAACAAAAAACAAAACAAAAAAAATTTGTAAAACAACAGAATACCTGACAAACAATATGCATTCAGTACACGTCAGGTAAGACCAATATTTAAACATTAAAAACTCATTATCCATCCTTCTAGGCTATGTCTTTCCCATGGTTCTCGGAGATCTCAAACTCAATTCCCTGCCCTAGCCTTGCTTCTCTGTACTCTCTCCACATGGCAACCAGAGTGGGCCTGTTAAAAGGCAGGGTGGATTGTGTCCACCCCACTGCTTAAAACCCTCCAGTGACAAAAAAACAAAACAAAACACAAAACAAAACAAAACAAAAAAACCCTCCAGTGACCCCAACTCACTCTGACTAAAAACCATCATCCTTACAATGGGCTGCAAGGCCTTCTATGACCTGCCCATCCCTCCCCTTGCCCCCAACACCTCTTTGACCTCATCCTACTACTCTCCCTTGCTCACACCCCTCCAGCCACCAGAGCCCCCTAGCTGGCCCACAAATCTGCTAGGGGTGCTCCTACTTAGAGCTACTGAACTTGCTGTCCCCTCTACCTGGACCACAATGTCCCCACTTCCATGGCTCCTCCCCTTACCTCCTTCAGATCATTACTCAACAGTCACCTTCCCAGAAAGGCATCTCTAAAGACCCTGTGCAAAACTGCAGCCCCAGCCAACGCTCCACATTCCGCTTCCCTCCTTTATTACAATAAAATATGCACTTTACTTGGTTATTTTATTGTTCCTTTCCACTAAAATTTAAGATCCACAAGGACAGGAGTTTTTCCTTTTCTTGTATACTATATTCCCAGTGTTTAGAACAGGACTGTCCAATATAATCTTTCATTTTCTAGGAAACACATTTTAAAAAGTAGAATGATGCAGGTAAGATTAATTTCAATTATACTGCATTTAACCCAATAAGCTTAAAATGTTATGTGTAGCATATGTTGATATTATATGAATATTATGCTTCTTATAACATTTTAAAAAATCAATGACATATTTTACCTTTTTTCCAAACTGACTCTTCAAACTGTGGCATGTATTTTATACTCCATCACATATCCCTAGTACTCAACCATACCGGACAGTGCGACTCTAGAGTAGGCACTTACATATTTATTGAATGAAAGAATGCTCTTCCAGGAAGAGGCATCTATGACAGAGTATGGAATTTTTTAAACTTCGATTACATTCCATATTCATAATTTTTGGTATGATATATATACTTTTTTTTCCTTAAAATGTCATACTTTCTATACTTGAAAAAATGCTGTAAAATAATACTTTATATTCCTTCTGTAAATGGGAAAGAACGGGTCTATGGACAAAAGGCTTGGGCTTGAGTCCCTGCTCAGTCATTCGCTAGCTCTGGAATCTAACTAAGAACTTCACTAAGCCTCAGCTTCCTCATCTATGGAATAGGGACAGTCCTGACCTTGGCAGGATCATGGTCACGAGATGTCGGTAAAAGCTCTTTATAACCAAGGAAGTCATCATTAGGTAAAAGCGACTAAGAAGCCAACCCAAGCCTTTTTCCCATGCCCATTGTTTTCATATGGACCAATAACACAGAAAATGGCCTGATAAGAGAAGAGCTAGGTCTTGGGTTCAAATCCCTTGTCCTCCACTTATAGCTGTGCGACCTTTAGAAAGTTATTTATTCACCAAACATTTACCAAGTGCCTACAATATCCAGCCACTAGGGTAGTAGCCAAATGCAACATGAATCCTGCCCTTGAAGTATGTGCAGTCTAGGAGGAAGAAATCAGACAACAAGAAAGCAACAAATTGGCTCAAAAAAAATGAGTTGCTCTCCCTTAGATCTGTTTGTTCATTTTGAAATGTGAATAATACCTTCCCAACCTAACTCAAAGGCTGCTACAGAAAATAATTTTTAAATGTCAAATACTCCAAGAACTTTAACTCATAACATGTCAGCAAAGTCATTTTTTCCCTCCTTGTAATCCAAAACGACTTCGGCTCCTGTGAATGTCCAGTTTAAACAATCACTCCAGTTGTGGTATATTCATTTAACTTCTGTAAATTTTAGTAATCATGAAGAGAAAGAGGGTAAGCAGCTTTTACACAGGTATTTAATATCAAAATCATGATTCAGGTCACAATGCTAAGAAACACAACAGAGACCGCTCAGTCACCCATCTAGCTACAGTTTGTCAAGATAAGCAGTCACATGATAAGGGAAACTGAATAATTTAAACCGAAGAAAGGGGAAAAGTCATAAAGCAGTACAGACACTCTGTCCAAGATTTCTGCAGTCACTGTTGCTGAGGTAATATGGGCTAGGCCGTGGTCAACAGTTTAGGCTAAAAGCCATTTTATGGCCGGAGCAAAGTGCCCTCACTTTTTTTAAGGCTCGAAGTTGATGCGATCTGGGAAAATCTCAAAGAAAGATGATCTGAAGGGCTAGGTTCCCAAGAAGTGGAACCCTACCCAACCAGGGCTAAGTGGGTGTGACGAAAGCAAAATGATCCAGATTCTGTGATCCTTCCTGAAGTTTAAAAACTGAATGGGACCAAAATCAAAGTCTCGGGTAACAACCATTTCCAAAGAGAAAGGAAGGAAGAGACTCTCAGCTGGGGTTCACACAACATCTTCTTCCTGATTTCTCCTTTCCCTCCACGTTTAACACTCAGGCGCCCCCTTCCAGCTCAGTCCCAAGTCGCCCCTTGCTCCAGTCCCGAAACCTCCACAAAGGTCACGCCTCTTCATCCCTAGGACCTAAGCTCCTTTCCCTCTTTCGGCAGGACTCGCTGGCCGCCGCACCCCCGGCTGCCTCCGCGCCCACCTTCAAGCACCCCGCGCGCGGCCCGCCGCACGCCCACCCCGCTCGGGCGGGAGCCGGGACACCCCTCCTCGGAGGCCGGAACCGCCGCGCCAGGCCCCTCCCACAGGAAGCCGCCGCCCCCCGGCGCCCGGGCAGCACCGCCCCGGCCCACCGCGCTCCGCCTGCCGCCCCTCGCCCGCCCCGCGCCCCCAGCCTGCCCGTCCGCCGCACCCCCCACGCCCACCGCGCCGGCTCTCGCTACCTGCCGCGGCCACAGAAGCGGCGCCGAACTCCGCTACCACTTCCGCCTTCCACCACCCGCACTCGGACCGGGCCACGTGACCTCGCGGTCACGTGACCCGGAAGAGGCTGGCCGGACCCGCAGGTGTGGGCAACCTAGGCCTGGTTTGGGCGCCTTTCCCCGGGAGACAGCCTTCTTGTCTTTTGTATATGTCAAAACGGAAGGGGTTCCCACTCACCAGATGGTCCCGGAGCAAGCAAATACGTTGAAGGCTCACTGTCTGCAGGAGCTGCATTCACTCCGTCAACCCCGGAGGCGAGTCTATCATTAGCCCCATTTTACAGGTGAGAGGAGACCACTCAAGTCAACAAATACTTATTGAGCTACTTAGGGTTACCCAGTAAATACGGACGCCTAGTTAAATTTGAATTTCAGATAGTCAACTATGCAATATGTGAACGTGCCCCAAATACTGCATGAGAGTATTATACTCTAAATACTCCATGATATATTTATTTATACCAAAAAAAAAAAAAAGTATTTGCTGTTTGGCTAAAAATTTGGGCATTCTGCATTTTTACTTGATGTATCCCGCAACCCTATGCCTGGTAGGTGCTAGGCACCATTCTAGGCTCTAGAAACACAAAAGTGGCCTTTTATGGAGCATCTGTTTTTGTGACATAAAGCTAAGATAGGAAAGCTTCAAAACCCCTGGTTGGGTCCATAAAATGCCCTACCACACCAAACTAACCCCCATTCCCTTAATTTACAAAACAGAATTTTATTAATTACAAAGAACATTTTAAATCAACATTCTGTACTAATAGTATGTACCTTCAGGTTTGACAAGTTGAATGAAGACTCAGTTTTTTCACTCTTAATCACCATTAGCTAAAATTAATACTAATCACTTAATTAGCCTTAAGCACTGAGAATTAATTATCGTTATTTTTGGTTTTCAAATTTAGATGGATCCTATTATGCATGCAAATTAAATTGGTTGAGCACTTTGTCTCTACTTTTCCTATTCCCATTCCAAATCCAGGAGATGGTATTTCGTGGGGATACAGGCCTCTCTTAATAACTTAAACTATGCATTAATTTTAAAACTTCTCTTGTTCCACTGAAGGAAGTTTTACTTATTCCAGAGGGATTAGGAAAGGATTCCTTGATTTGGTAGCATTTGAGTAGATGGTCACCAAACGAAAGAAAAAATTAGGCAGGGGCGCTCAGTGGATTAAACGTCTGCCTTCACCTCAGGTCATGATCCCAGCATTCTGGGATGAGCACCTGCATGGAGCCCTGCATTGGGCTCCCTTCTCTGCAGGGAACCTGCTTCTCTCTCTGCCTCTGCCTGCCACTCCCCCTGCTTGTGTACTCTCTCTCCCTCCCTCTCTGTCAAATAAATAAATAAAATCTTTAAAAAAATAAAAGAACTAAGCAAACATGCTCACAATTGTGTATTAAAGGAGTAAAACCTAAGGAGTATATGGTCACCTATGAGGCCCTACATGGTCCCTCCCCACATCTCATCTCCAGTTACTCTTTTTGGACTTGATTTTCCCTTTGCCTGGAAACCTCTTTCCCCAGAGTCAGATGGCTGACTCCCTCATCTCTCATCCGATGTTTGCTCAGCTATCACAGTAAAGCCTTTCCTGATCAGCCTACTTAACTATGCAACCCATCTCTTACTTCCCCTCCTACCAGCCCCTGTTCCCGCTTAATATTTTTCCTCCATATTTCCTCCATACTTATCTCTATCTGACTTATAAATGAATGTATGCATGTGTGTGTATGTAATTTGTTTCCTACTGTAAGAATTATGAGGACAGGGGAACCTGGGTGGCTCAGCGGGTTAAAGCCTCTGCCTTCGGCTCAGGTCATGATCTCAGGGTCCTGGGATCGAGCCCCACATCGGGCTCTCTGCTCAGCGTGGAGCCTGCTTGCCCCTCTCTCTCTGCCTGCCTCTCTGCCTACTTGTGATCTCTCTCCTCTCTGTCAAATAAATAAGTAAAATCTTAAAAAAAAAAAAAAATTATGAGGACAGGAGCCATATCCCTAAACCCATAGTCCTAAAGCAGTGCCTGGCTCACAGGCGGTCTCTTTAAGTAAACTACTAAATGAATAGATTTCATCGACATTTATTGAGCACTGAACACATTGCTGTAGATCCCACAGTATAGAAGACTTTTTTCAAAGACACACAAAAAAATCTGAAGTATGTTTTCATAAATGTGTCCCCTAAAAGTTAAAAGGTAAATTGAAATGCTCATTTGAGGAAAAAGACCCCTAAAACACAGTCTCTGATTTCCAACCTACTTAAAGAAGACACACAAATGGGGCCCCTGGGTGGCTCAGTCAGTTAAGCGGCTGCCTTCAGCTCAGGTCATGATCCCAGTGTCCTGGGATCAAGTCACATCAGCCTCCCTGGTCATTGGGCAGTCTGCTTCCCCCTCAGCCTCAGCCCCCACCCTCGCTCATGTTTTCTCTCTCATTCTCGCTCTTAAATATTTTTTTAAAAACACACAATTACAATGCAAAGCAGAAATAATAACTGCTCATTAAGCAACAGAACTAAAATGTCTTAAGTGTGATAAGAAAGAAAAGTACAAATCTGTCCTTGGGAAAAAGTCTGATTTGAGTAATCAGAGACTGGTTTACAGAAGGGACCACTGAACTGCTTCTTGGAGACTAAGTAGTGATAGTCCAGCACAATTTTCCTGAAGAAGAAAAAACAAGGGCAAAGACAGACAGAAAGTTTGGGACACTTCCAAGAATGTTCAAAGGAATTCTAGAGATACTTACAGATTTCACATAGTGTTTCTTCTGCATCAAGTTTTTTTTTTTTCTCCCCTAGCCCACTAAGTGCATAGTTCTGTAGCCTCCACATGTTCCAGTCCTGGAAATAAACTCAGATCTTCACTGGCACGCAAGTAAGACCTTTCTCTCTCTCTCTCTCTCTTTTTTTTTTAAGATTTTTATTTATTCATTTGAGAGAGAGCACAACCAGGGGGCACAGGTGCAGGGGCTGAGGGAGAAGCAGGCTCCCTGCTGAATAGGGAGCCTGAAGTTAGGCTTGATCCCAGGACCCTGAGATCCTGACCGGAGCCACCCAGGTGCCCAGACCTTTCCCTTTCATAAAGGGCTTCACATGTAAAAGTTGACATTATCTCCAAATGAGTCATACATTGAATCCTTCTACATGTGATTCAAAGTGTTAATTTAATGCAAACTGTTTAAAGTGACCATAATTTTTGTAACAGTGTGTTAGATTTCTTTACCTTTGAAAAACCATAAACCGAAAAACAAGTGTTTCAGGGCTCACCTCACCTGTGAGAGATCCTGTCCCCAGATGTCCTCAGCTACCGCACATACTACCTTCAATTTCCTGAACACTACTTGGACTTTCATACCCCAGTGCATCTTTCCTACTTGTCCTTCAAGATCTGGCTCCAAAGCCACAAACTTATTTTGTTGTATCATCCAACCCATGGTGGTATAAATTAGCTCCCAATACAATTTGTGGAATATGGTGCCTGGGTGGCTCAGTGGGTTAAAGCCTCTGCCTTCGGCTCGGGTCATGATCTCAGGGTCCTGGGATCGAGACCCGCATCGGGCTCTCTGCTCGGCGGGGAGCCTGCTTCCCCCTCTCTCTCTGCCTACCTCTGCCTACTTGTGATCTCTCTCTCTCTCTCTCAAATAAATAAATAAAATCTTTAAAACAAACAAACAAAAAAAAACAATTTGTGGAATAAATTAAATTCCTTCTAAGGCTTTAGGGAACTTGGAGACTAATGTTACAAGGAAACAGAAAAGCAATTAAAATACTGTTAAAAAAATGACAAAAGATACACAGTGTCAAGAGATCTTCTGTATTAATAGATATTCTGTCTTCACCAGAAAATGAATGGCTCAAAGCCTGATCTTCCTTTCACCACTATCCCCCTAAATCTGTGGTTCTCAAGTGTGTCCTCAGCTCAGCTCAGCAGCATCACATAAAACTTATTAGAAATGCAAATTCTCAGGCATTGCCCAGATATACAAATCAGAGTCTGAGGATGAGGCCTAGCCATCCATTTTCGGTTTTGTTTTTGTTCCTAAGATTTTATTTTTAAGTAACCTCTACACCCAATGTGGGGCTCCAACTCAGGACCCCAAGATAAAGAAGTGCATGCTCCACAGACTGAGTCAGCCAGGCACCCCTACCCATCTGTTTTTACAAGCTCTCCAGGTGATTCTGATGCACACTCCTGTTTGAGAACCACTGATCTAGATCATTCTTCATTCTAGGGTTTACAGAATTATTACTGCCAACTTTAATAAACCTCTTCTATTTTGGAGTCCAGTTCCCACATCCTCCCTCCCTTTTTAGGCAACAGGAGCAATCAATTAAAGAAGGAGAGAAAAGAATACTAGTGT
Organism: Potos flavus; assembly: GCA_028534135.1. NCBI lineage: Eukaryota > Metazoa > Chordata > Mammalia > Carnivora > Procyonidae > Potos > Potos flavus. Next base: position 14,393,556 of record CM052888.1, read on the forward strand.
TGAATGGATTATATATTCTAGGCATGAGATTAAAACTTATTTAGATTAAGGGGAATAAATGTAGAGGGATCACAGGCACCCCACATATTTCAGAAGTGGCATCAAGAGGAGTACTGGTTAAAAATGAAGGTGCAGAGGTGGCGGGTACCTGGGTGGCTCAGTCAGTTAAGCGGTCCAGCTCTTGGTTTCAGCTCAGATCATGATCTCAGGGTCGTGGGATTGAGCCTGGTGTAGAACTCCACAATCAGTGGGGAGTCTGTTTGGGATTCTCTCCGTCCCTCTTCCTCTGCCCCTCACCCACTCGTGCTCTTGCTCTCCCCCAAATAAATCTTTTTTTTTAAATGAACGTGGGAATTAAGATGACTCAGATTCTTACCTTGAGTGCCTTTGTTGGAAATGCCACTAGTAAAAAATAAGAATTCTAACAAGTGAAAAAAGTTTAAGCAGGCTAAGAGATAATTACATCAATTTTAACCTTCCTCCTGAGTGAAGATGTCTAAAGTTTTTTTTTTTTTTTAAGACTTTATTTATTTGACAGAGAGAGCACAAGCTGGGGGAGTGGCAGGCAGAGGGAGAGGGAGAAGCAGGCTCCCTGCAGAGCAGGGAGCCAGACTCTGGGCTCCAGGACCCTGGGATCACAACCTGATCCAAAGGCAGATGCTTAACTGGCTGAGCCACCCAGGTGCCCCAAAATGTCTAAAATTTTTAGATGGATGTTTCCAGAAAGCTAAATTGGGAAATAAATAGGGATCAGACCTAAAGACTTGGGAGGCATTCCTGTAATGTAATAATAATTGAAGCCCTGAAGATAGTATTGCCGAAGCAGAGAACTTAGAAGGACAAAGGGGCCAAGACAGTTCTGCGGAGGGTGCCCTGTGTGCAAGGCAGAATAGAATCCAGTGAAGGAGGGTGGGAAGCCATCAGAGAGGCAGGGGCACCAGGATCCTTAGGTATTACCAAAGTCAGGGGAGGAGAGACAGTCCAGAGACAGGAGATGGTCAGCAACGTCAAATTTTACAAAGAAACAGAAAGCTGAGAAATAAAAACAAAACAAAAAAAATTATATGATCAACTAGAACATTAGAAACAGCTTTCCACCATGCTGTTTCAGGCAGGGCAGGTAGGACAGGAGCCATTGGCTCTGGAGATTGATGAGAATAAATGGTAAGAAAAGTTGAGACAGATGTTTGGGGAAAGAAAGGCGATTTGGGCAACTGTTGAAAGGGACGCCTAGGGCACTGAAAGGTTTTCCGGGGTAGGTGAATAAATTATAATCAAGGGATAAGATTGAAGACTTGACAAAGGAGGTTTGGAATGACTCAACGTCGCTGAAGATGAACGACAGAAAACCCACGTCATCATTCTGCTGAAATTCTCCCGCATGAATTTTAACAGGCCAGATCTCATAATTATAGAATCTCAGATTGGAAAAGGAATTTATAAGTCACCTAATACTCCCTTTCAGTTCCATCCGGCAAAGGTTTATTTGCTAGTAAATTACGTGCCTTGCTTAGAGAGTGGGCGAGGATGTCAAAGACTCTCAAAATGAAGTGGGAGTAGGTAAGCAGCAGTCAATAGAGCATAATGGATAAGAAAGTGGCTCAGCGGTTGCTTTGTCTGTTAATCTATTTTTTTTAATATTTTATTTATTTATTTGACAGAGAGAGAGATCACAAGTAGGCAGAGAGGCAGGCAGAGAGAGAGGGGGAAGCAGGTTCCCTGCTGAGCAGAGAGCCCGATGCGGGGCTCGATCCCACGACCCTGAGATCATGACCTGAGCCGAAGGCAGAGGCTCCAACCCACTGAGCCACCCAGGCGCCCCTGTCTGTTAATCTATTCTTATCTATCTTTTCCTTTCCTTTCCCCTCCTTTACTTTTTCCCCCTCCACTCCCCTCTCCTTCCTTCCTTTTCCTTTTATTTCTTTCTCTTTTTTTTGTAAGTAGGCTTCATGCCCACGACCGTGAGATCGAGTCGCCCCCAGATGTTAATCTTCTTACGAGCAAATACTAGACATGTTAGCTGAGCCTAGCTGTCTTGAGCAGCTATCCCTTACCTGTAAAACAGTACCTATCTCAGACTTGTGTTCTTAATGTGAATTGTAGTTTCTCTGTACTGATTGACTTGTAATAATAAACTATATGCAGGTTTTACATTTAAAAATAAAGAAGGCGCTAAGGGGTGGACGCAGGTGCCTACTTCCTACGGTGTCTCGCAAAGTTTGACCCAGCCTATACCGGGCTGGGCTGCCGGCGACGTCGCGCATGCGCAGGTGTAGCCCTGAGCCGGGAAATGCCTATGCGGCCGCCAGGAGGCACCGCTGTCACAACTGTACCACCCGCTTCCAGAGGCCTAGAGTGGAACGTAAGGGTGGAGCCAGCTCCGTGCGCAAGCGCGGTGAGAGCGCGTTCGGCCAAGATGGCGCCTGTGGAGCACGTTGTGGCAGATGCCGGGGCTTTCCTGCGAGACGCAGCTTTGCAGGTAAGGAGGGCTACCGCCAAGAGGAGCAGAGTCTGCGCTGCGACCCCTGAAGTAGTGCGGGAAGTCGGACAGTGCATTGCGTGGTGTGGACGGGTGTGACCTGGGCGGATCTTTCCGCAGGACATCGGGAAGAACATCTACACTATCCGGGATGTGGTGAACGAGATTCGGGATAAGGCCACGCGCAGGCGGCTCGCCGTCCTGCCCTACGAGCTGCGTTTCAAGGAGCCCTTCCCCGAGTACGTGCGGCTGGGTGAGTGCCTCTGCCCCGGTGTTGATGGCGAAGCTGGGTTGCAGGCTACCCGCTCGGGACCGACTCGGGTGCTAGTTGAGGTCTGGCTGTTTTATCAGCATTTGATTCAGAAGCACGTTCTAGGAGATCATGGTGGCAGAGAGGCTCTCTGGGTCAGGAGTCAGCCAGGCCTTGCCAGTTAGTAGCTATATACAAGTTACTTAATCTTTGAGGAATGGTGATAGGATTTAGTTGAAGGATAAAATGAGAAGCTTTTAGTACAGTGCCTAGTACATAGTAATTGCCCAAAAGATTTTAGTTAGCTGCTAATACCTGCTTTTTAGGAAATGTGAGTGGTATTGTTATAAAGCAGAGTTGTTACAGAGCAGTCCAATAATTTTGTTTCATCATAAACTACAACAGTTATTAACTGAATTAATTTGTAATCCCATTTTGGGATCTGAATATCCTATTAATCTGGATTGTCATGCTTAGAATCAAAGAATTTTAGACCAGAGAAGAGATCTTCTATTCCAACATAATACCAAAGTTAATAAGGAACTCTCATCATTTGCAGACATTATGCTTTCAATGACTTTCTGTTAACTTTGTTCTCCTTTTCCACCGTCTGCACTGGATAAGGATGTCACAGTAAACCTAACTGGCATGAATTTTAATGACAGAGAATATAAAGGTCTCAACAGTGAGTAGAAAAAGGAAATGAATGAAAGTATTAAGAGGGGTTTCTTGGGATATTGATCCTGAGTTTTTTTTCATACTTTCACTATGATTATCCAAGGTCATATAACTTTTTGTTTCTAATGCGAGTTGGGACTCTCTTTACAGTGACTGAGTTTTCAAAGAAAACTGGCGACTATCCCAGCCTCTCTGCCACAGATATCCAAGTGCTGGCACTCACCTATCAGTTAGAAGCAGAGTTTGTTGGGGTGTCTCACCTAAAACAAGAACCAGAAAAGGTAAATCAGGAGGATTATTGGTTTTCTTCCTTTTAACCTTTTTATTATGGGAACTATCAGATATACCGAGTAGAGGGACTAGTATGATGGACCCAGTGTCCACATTACTCTGTCTCCACACTTATCAAGTCATGATCTATCAGGTTTCATTTCTACTGACCCTAGCCCTTAGTATTTTGAACTCAGACATTGTATTTCATTGATATTTCTTGCTCTCTCTCTTAAAAAGCAAAAAAAAAAAAAAAAATCATTAATAGTAATTACCTAATATTGTCAAATGTCCACCTAGTGTTCACATTTCCCAATTATTTTACAATTTTTTTTTAACATTTGCCTGGATCACGATCCTAATAAGGTTCTTATGTTTCAATTAGCAAATGCCTCTCAGTCTCTTTTGATCTGCAGGTATTTAGGAAGGGTTGGTTAAATTTGGAAAATGCAGAAATAGAGTAAAAACCAGCTATATTCTTGCTATTTATTTTAAAGATTTTATTTATTTACTTAACAGAGCACAAGCAGGGGGAGGGGCAGAGTGAGAGGGAGATGCAGACTCCCCACTGAGCAGGGAGCCCAATGCGGGACTCGATCCCAGGACCCTGGGATCATGACCTGAGCCAAAGACAGACGCTTAACTATCTGAGTCACCCAGGCACCCCCTTGCTATTTTTTTAAATAGATTTCTTTCCAAAAGCAAGAAAGAACACTATGTGCTTGCTTTTTTTTAAAACTCTTGCCACCTTCAAAATTCTAGGTTCCTATTGTGCTTTTAGGGACTTCCCGCACTGGTTAAGTTGAAGAGACTAATTGATTTGAGCTGGGTCCTATTGGCTTTTTCCAGGCCAGAAGATTTTAGAAGCCAAATAATCACGTAATAATTAATTTCAAATAGTGTTAGCTACGAATTGCTTAATATTCTCTGTCTAAAATCATCAAAAGTCTTCTGAACTCACATTTGTGTACGAATTGGAACTGCCTTCACATGTTTTCAACAAGGTTTAGAGTCCTCCAATCCAAAGAGTCTAAAATTGATGTGTAAAACAGATTTCTGTGTGTCACCGAGATGTTTTAGAGAGATGGGGTAAAGGGAAACATAAAGCCTGAGTCTGTGACTGAGCACAGTGTGACTAGTAGCTGGGTTTCTATCTGGCATCCATCAGTTCATGATTCCTAAAAATTGCCCTTTTCCTGCAGCCTTTTGGGCAGAAGAGGTGTTTGTTTGTTTTTTTTTTTAAGGTAAATTCCATGTGGGGTTTGAACTCATAACCGTGAGATCAAGAGTCTCGTGCTCTACCCACTAAGCTAGCCAGGTGCCCCAAGAGTTAGATATTTTGTATCAGGAGCTTTAAAACAATATATCTTTAAAAAATAATACAGTATCTTTTGACCCAGCAATTCTACTCTTTGGCATTTATCCTAAGTATATAACTAAAGATACATGCAGATTTTATAAGTAATGCTGTTCATCAAGGCGTTATTTATGAGGACAAAAAAGAACTGTTCTAAAATGGTTATTTGGTAGTTCTGGGATCACTGAACAAGTAATTATTTTTATGTTTCCCAAGTTTCAGTAACTGTGGGGAAAATAATTTGTTTTCTGTTCATCTCACTTACTCTTCCATGCTGAATTTTCAAACTGTCTATTTCTCTGCTTAGAGCTGTCACTTTTTTCTTTCGTTTTTAAAGGTTAAAGTGACCTTATCAAGTCAGCACCCAGAAACTCCTCTACACATTTCTGGTTTCCATCTGCCCTCAAAGGTAATTGCTTAGATAAGCCACGCTCTCATGCCCTCTTCTGCTATACGTCTCCACAAATTGTGTGCGGTGAGCCACATTTATCTAGACTAGTATCCTAGTTTGTCCAGCCCCCGTCTGATCTGACTTGTGTCATCTGTCGTTCCATCTATAATCCTCTCAATTTTCAGGTTTTAAAATTATTTTTCTTTTAACCTCAGCCTAAGCCCCCACGAGAAACAGTACAACATGGACAGCCATCTGGTGAGCCTGAGAACCTAGAATTCAGTTCCTTCATGTTCTGGAGAAACCCTTTGCCTAATATTGATCATGAACTGCAGGAGCTGCTGGTAAGGCCCTATGTATGATCCCCTGAGGACAGCACGCCAGCTTCTTCCTGCTGTTCCCATGGGCTGGGACTTTATGAATTCTGTTGCTTCAGATGGACAGAGACGATGATGTTCCAAGCGAGGAGGATGAGGAAGGAGAGAATGGATTTGAAGAAAGGAAAGACGAGGATAGTGACGATGACGGGGGTGGTTGGATAACTCCCAGCAACATCAAGCAGATCCAGCGGGAGTCCGAGCAGTGCGCCGTCCCAAAGGACGTGCGGGTTGGCTGTGTGACTACAGACTTTGCCATGCAGGTGGGTGGATGGGCATCGGGCCAGCCCTAGGCTCTAGTTCATAACCTGTCACAAGAGTATGTACAGCTCTACTCTGTGAGGCTTCTTTTCCTGGTTCTAGAAACTTCACCTGTGCTCTTTGATTATCTATAGTTTTGGTTAGAAACTAGAAAATCAATATGGTGACAAAATACATGTCTTTTTTTTTTTTTTTTTTTACAAAATACATGTCTTGTATTAAGTTTATTGTTTACTATGCATGGTCTGATGGTTCTCTTTCAGTATGTTTCGTGTTGTGTTCTCAGGTTCTTGGACAAAGTAGAGGTTTCCAGCTCCCAAAAGAGTGTATTTGCCTTTGACAAGATAAATGTCTTTGTTAAGAGAGATGCCTAGTGAGGGGCCCGGGGCCAAAGACCTGGGCCCTTAACATACAAGGGGGAAATCTGGGTCTTAGTTCTAGTTTATGTGTCTTGAGAGACATCCTGATCTTACTTTTTCACAGCAGTGACCCTTATGAACCAAAGGCTTTGCGAAGTCCTTTCACCGTGATTATACAGATGTTAGACTTTAGTCTTGCTGACTTGGGTGGTGCTTTCGCTTGTTGGTTGCAGAATGTCCTGCTTCAGATGGGGCTGCACGTGCTGGCCGTGAACGGCATGCTGATCCGCGAGGCCCGGAGCTACATCCTGCGCTGCCACGGCTGTTTCAGGTACGCGGCTGACGCTCTGGACCCACGGCCTCTCTCCACTGCTTTTCTCTTCCAGTCCTTTGTGCCAGTTTTCAGAAGGATGGCCTTGTGTGCACGTTTTCCTTCCCCTTGTCCTTCATATGCGGCTAGGTTCTGTCTTCACCAGAGCACTGAAAACTCTGAGACAGAGGTCACCAGTGACCTGTCTTAGCATCTTAGTTGTAGGATTAAAGGCGTAGATTGTGGAGCAAAGAGCCCTCATCATTTAACCATACGTACTGCAACATTTATGGATGAAATGGTGCCTGGGATTTGCTTTGAAATAATCCACAGGTGGGAAGAGTGCGTGGGGGTAGAGATGGAAAAGGATGGCCATCAATTGATAGTTGTTGAAGCTGGGCGAGGGGCCCATGGGGGTTCCTTGTGCTCTTTGGTCTACTTTATGTTTAAATTTTCTATTTAAAAAAAAAAAAAGGTGCAATGGATTCGGATGACGCAGGTTCAGATCCAGATTCTGTCCCACAGTAGCTTTACAAAAGTTGGTGTGAACGCAGATTTTTCTTGCATAAAATCGAAAGAGCTGATTGTCCTAGAAGAGTGTGATATCTGAAACACAGGACACAGTCCGCTCAGGTGAAATGTTAGTTCATGGAGCATTCCCTTCTCTTCCATTTCTCTTCTGGCTTATGAAGTGGTCCTCATGGTGGCGGGGCTGATACTCTGTGGGCACGCCCCAGGGTCCCAGAGACCTGCTTGGAGCAGATGAGACTGTACTTCAGCTTTGCCGGCAAAGCATAGCCCTGGGATCTTACACTTCAGTGGCTGAGAGCCTGTCTGTACATCTGGTCTGGATGATGGTGACCATCATATAGATCATCTCATGGAGGAGCAAGGTGTGTCCCCTGGGTCCCTAGTGCTGTTCCACCGAGGGTAAAGTTGCCTAGATAGACCACTGCTCCCCTGACGGCTTCAAGACAACCAGTCACTCATGGCCCAGGGGCCCTGCCCTGCCACCAGCCTCTGCATTCTTCTCAGTCTTCAGTATGTAAATGTACCAGGCTTAAGACAGTAAAGCTCCTTGCTTCATGAAATCCCATTTCCCCCGTTGCCCTTTGTTATAAAACCCAAATTCCCCAAATGAACATGCATTCTTAGCAGCTCTTAGAAATGTTCTCCATAAAAATAAAAAAAAAAGAAAAAGAAATGTTCTCCATTCTTATGAGATTAGCCCGGTGACTGGACGGTTTCTTACACAGGATAATTAGCATCCTAGCATCTGTTGAGAGGCAGTTGGTTTACTCTCAAAGACTTAAGAGGTCAAGCATTCAGTTTCTTAGGAGATTCACCCACCTCATCTCCTGACCACTGGGAATGGAGTGGGAATTCCTCAAGGACATGTATAAACACTGCCACCTGGTCCCTGACAGGAGCAGCTTTCTTGTCCAAGGTCCCTTGTTGGGGCTCAAATGCATATGGGAGAGGCAAGGCCTCAGGGCCTGCCCTTGACACCCACGCCCATTCAGCCGAAGCAGCTTTCCAGTGTTTCCTGTGGCATTCATTAACCCATTCTGGGCACTTCTGCAGCTACCTCCTGGCCCAGCAGCCCGGCTGCCATCTCCAGGCAAGGTGTGGCGAGCCGTAGGATTATGCCCCTTGACTGAGTCAGGTGCCATTGAGCACACTCACTGATTGTAGAGCCAGCTTCCCCAGCCTTGTAGCTACGTAAGTAAGTACTGGCCCTGTGCCTCAGTTTCCCCATCTATAAGATGGACAGAATGCCAACTCCATAGGATTGTTTTGATGTTAAACTTGTGGAGTAATGCCTAACAGTTCAGTAAGACTTCATTACTAGTGTAACAATATTCGGCTCAACTTCCATGTTTACAGACTTGCTGCCCGTGTCACTTTGATCACAGTTGCCCTCGGCGCAGCGTGGCAGCAGCTTGCTTGTCTCCGCGGTGCGAGGCTGGGCGGCCGTGGTCTGTGATGCGTCAGGGGCCGTTCAGCCTTCCCTGTTCCTTGTAGCTTCCTCCTCCTCCTACTCCTACTGTGACTCACCTTGTGCTCTGGGGACGGGGTTTGCTGCCCGTGGCTTCCGTGCCAAGCCTCTCCTTTTCTGTCTCCAGGACCACATCTGACATGAGCCGAGTGTTCTGCTCGCATTGTGGAAACAAGACCCTGAAGAAAGTGTCCGTGACCGTCAGCGACGATGGAAGCCTGCACATGCACTTCTCACGCAACCCGAAGGTGTTGAACCCTCGGGGCCTCCGGGTGAGTGGCGGCTCTCCCACTCCCGTCACAGCCGGGCCTGCAGCTGGGAGAGCAAGACCTCTTAGCACCAGGATCAGAACCCTCAGAGAGGACCAGGAAGGGCTTGGCATGTAACTGTCCCGCTGATTCCTTGAACCCGGACTTACCTTGTGGCACAAGATGGTCTGGAGCTTTTCTAGTTCCGTCCCTGCCCTGGAACCAGCCATTTCTCTGATTCCTTATGGAGAGTGAGGTTTGGAAGTAGAGAGCTGAGCACAGGGTGGGCTCCTTGCCCTAGGGGGTCAGAGATGTCTGAGCCCATGGTGGATAGAGATTGTAAGCTGACGCATGTGTATATAAATATACACAGGAATATTTTCTATTACGTATCTGTATTTTAAAATGAGTTTGTAAGTTCCATTTCAACCCAACAGAGTTCATTCTAGCCCTCCCTGATAGCTTGACACCATTTTCCATAATTATTTGCTCAATTCTAGAATATTTGTTTCAGAGTTACCCACACCAGTGAAAATGGTAGCTGCTTAGTAGAGTTCTGTGTTTGGAGGTAACTCCATTGCTAGCTGAGGGCGTGTAGTCACGGCACTAGTAGCAGTGAATGATGACATCCACTGATGTCATCTGCCTGCATCCAGAGCAGTCAGTAAGCTTGACATTAACAGGATCGGACGTGTTTGAGTAGAGTGCCCCGCCTAATGGCCTTTCCTCATCTCGTTTGCAGTATTCGCTTCCCACTCCCAAAGGGGGCAAATACGCCATCAACCCCCATCTGACCGAGGACCAGCGCTTCCCTCAGCTGAGGCTCTCCCGAAAGGCCAGGCAGAAAACGGACGTGTTTGCCCCTGACTACATAGCTGGGGTATCCCCTTTTGCGGAGAATGACATCTCCAGCCGATCGGCTACCCTGCAGATCCGAGATAACACCTTGGGAGCCGGGAGGAGGCGGTTAAATCCCAATGCCTCCAGAAAGAAGTTTGTGAAGAAGAGGTGAAGTGCAAGCTCCCCGGGCCAACAGGATTGCCAGTGCAGCTGCCGAGGTGCTCACGTGCCTCATTTCCCCAGCTGTCGGGCTCCAGATCCGTCTGGGTGCAGACAGTAGGCCTGGCTCACGCAGCGCTGCTTCCTGACTGCCTGGGATGGGTCGGGTTGGGTTCATAGAGGAACTGGGCCGGCCCGTGGCCTGTGAGCATCCTGAGAGTTGGGATTCCTGCCATGTTGAGCGGGGTTTGAAGAAAACAGAAGGAATGGTGCCATGGAGCACATCCTCCGCATTCAAAGAAAGGAACTTCCAGCTGGTAATATTTTTTTAATAAATATGCTTGTAAGCTCCTATGCCTTCTCATTAAATCACCAAATGTTTGCTTCTTAGGTAATTGGAAGGTAACACTTAAGCTGTATATTCAAGTATCAAGCATTTAAACTATTTTTTAATAAGAAAATATACTAAGTTTATTATAATAAAACTAAGAGCAACTATTTTTTCTTTTTTAAAACTTATTCTTGGGGCGCCTGGGTGGCTCAGTGAATTAAGCATCTGCCATCGGCTCAGGTTATGATCCTGGGGTCCTGGGATCCAGCCCGAAGTCAAGCTCCCTGCTCTGTGGGGAGTCTACTTCTCCCTCTGCCTGCCACTCCCCCTGCTTGTGTGTGTGCACTTTCTCCTTCTCTGTCAGATAAATAAATAAAATCTTTAAAAAAAATTTTTTTTTCCTTACTTTTTCTCTTCCTACACCCTTGAGTACGTCAAGAATCTCCTAGGGAAAGGATGTTCTTTAGCATCAATTTAGGAAACTTAACATTGATATATTACTATTACTGATGTAGAGCAGAACTCAGTTCTTTCCAGTTTGTTCCACCATCCTTCCTATTATTTCCTACCAGTTCTGAACATTTTCTTTTTTTTTTTTTTGAACACTTTTTTCTTAAAGAGCTATGTATTTTAGTGAGAGAGGGGCAGAGGGAGAGAGTTTCAAGCTGACTCCATGCTGAGCGTGGAGCCCGACATGGGGCTCAGTCCCACTACCCTGAGATCATGACCCGAGTTGAAACCAAGAGTTGGACACTTAACCCACTGAGCCACCCAGGCGCCCCTGAACACTTTTAACCTAATCTTGTGCAGTTAACTTTTTTTTTTTTTATAAAGATTTTATCAGAAAAAGAAAGTGCACAAGCAAGGGGAGCTGCAGGCAGAGGGAGAAGCGGGCTTTCCGCTGAGCAAGGAGCCCAATGTGGGACTTAGATCCCAGGACCCCAGAATCATGAGCTGAGCTGAAGGCAGATGCTTAACCAATTGAGCCACCCAGGTGCCCCTGCAGTTGACATTTTTAATAGTACAAATCATGTTTTTTAAATGTCCTTCCATTTGGGTTTGACAGATTGCATAACCTCAAGCAAATTTAGGGGGAAACACTTTGGGCAGGAATGCTCCATGAATGGTAGGTATACAGGGTATCATGTTAAATGACGCTAACTTTGATTGCTTGGGATATGAACCTAGTACAAGACTTTCCAAGTTCTTTATATATTGATAGTATATATATATAGCAATCTTCAAAGCTCCTTAATTAGGTTTTTTTTCTTGAATGGTTATCTTACCCATTTGGCATATAGTTAAACTGAATTTAAAAACATTAACAAGGTTTTTCCCATTCTTTTATATATATATGTAAAGACAGTTTTAAAAATAAAAACCAAAAGGTATACTTAGAGCTAGATACCATTCCTTCCCCTCCTGTTTCACCTTAACAGATAAAGGTCATCAGTTTCTTTTGTTTCTACTTCATCCTTGTTTTGTTCTGCAACTTTTAAGATTTTATTTTTAAGTAATCTCTACACCCAACATGGGACTTGAACTCACAACCGTGAGATCAAAAGTCCCATGTTTCACTGACCAAGCCAGCCAGGTGCCCCAACTTTTTTCTTAAACTAATAGTAGTAGGGGTACTTGGCTGGCTCAGCGAAATCAATCCATATCCATCCATAGAGATCTTCCTTGTTTTTATCACTCCGTCATGAAAAGCTACCAATTCATCATGTAACAGACTCCGGGTTGAGTATGTAATCCGCGTTCATCCATTTACTGGGCAGGACATTGTTAGGAGATGTAGGTGCTGTGAACAGCATCATCCTCTACACGAGATTAAATGCCTTAAAGTCACATAGCTTGTGAGCATCCAGGCCAAGATTTCAGCTTAGTCTGTCAGCTTTTATGCAACAAATGGATCAGTGGAGACCGTAAGAAACAGGGTGAACACTGGCTCCCCTGCCGTCCATCTCTGTGAAACTCACTAGGGGTGCCAGCTGATAGACTGGCTGTCACAGCTGCTATCCAGGGCTGGAAGAGAGGGCAGTAGGGGCAAGACCCTATGAGAGTCCATTTCTCTTTCTCCTCATACTGTTAGACTTACAGAAAAGCAGGGGTAGTGTAACACCCATGCACCCAATGTAGAGCCCAATTTTAGGCAACCAACTTGAACAAAGGAAACCTGAGTCAGGTAGAAGGACCCATAGGGACCCCCAACCCCACACCATCTCACCCCACCCCCGCCACTACATACAAACAGGCCCATCAGGCAACCCACCACAAAATATCCAGAAGTCCTAGCCAACGAATGGGTTACCTATACCTAGACACAGGTACCAAGAAAGGAAAATTCCATACGTTCCCATTCGCATTCCTCCTCACCTCCCTGACCTCTAGAACCAAAAAGCTGCCCTGGTCCCACCCAGCAAAGCAAACCTCAGAACTATGCTTCTCACAGTTCACAGGCCAGAGCTAATACTGTGGCCCCACCCATCCAGAAAGGACCAAGAAATGCATCCCAATCAACAGCCGGAAGGTAGGATGTTAGAAATACTTGGTAAATAGCCAATTAGTGACAACCACAAATTGTAGAGATGCATACAAGTGGCTTTGAAATCAACTTGGGAGCAGGAACAATAAGATAAAATGTTTTAAGTACATGCATAGCAAGTTGTTAATTCCAGTGTTTAGGCCCTTAGGACTTGAAGTTTTAAAAGTTTAAGAACTTTTATATAAGTTATCCTTGAAAGTTTTGATTGCTAGTTCAGGACATGTGAAACTCGTATTTAACCCAAATCCTACTGGCAACCTTGATTGACACTTTTAGTTATTAATAAGAAGGTAATTCTGAGGGAAACGGAAGGACTCCATAAAAATCTGCTCTTTGCTCCTTTTCCTGCTTCTATTTTTGCCAGGACCTACACCCACACCCCACTTTACACAAAGTTCAGAATGTCCTCCTTGTAAGGGACAAGGAGTTAGTGATTTCTCTAGAGTCAATAACATCTAAGGAGGGGCCAGATGAGAAGGACCCCATGAAGCCATCATATGCATATTCCAGACCACTGGGGCCAGACATCTCAATGCCAAGACCCTCTGGCTCCAAAGAAGAACACCTGGTCTCTCGTCTTTGTTCTAACAGGTTCCTGGATGCCTGAGAGCACATGTACATTGGGCCGCAATCCTCATATTTGAACTAAGAGGAGACTCATGCTCCTTTCCTTTCTGAGTCTCCCAGACACACCATCTGTATCTGTTCTTTATCTTCAATAAACTCTGCAGACTCGCATTTGATTTCTCTCCTGCATGAAGCCAAGGACCCTCTTGTCTAGTTCTGCAGGACCCCCCATGGGTCCCCAGATCAAGACTGCCAGCATCAATTCTATACTACTATCTTCTTTAGTACAAGATCAGTTAATAGCAGTGTTAGTGACATTCCCAAAACACCCCTTAGGAAAGAGTGCCACTGTTATCCACAATCAAGCAGCAAATGCAAAACTCTGGGACATCTGGAAGAATAGCCCCCACATGTACTAGTTATTTTCACCCCAGTACACGTGGACAGGGAGATAGCTATAGTGGAAATTATTGCCATGTCTAGCTCACTGTGTTTGTGTGTTCAGGTGTTTGGAAGTCAATTCTCATAAATGCAACCTTTCTGCATTATTAAGACAACAATGAGACTAATTCTGGGACCCACGATGACACGGAGGCGTGGTGGACATTTACCACACACTATAATGAGCTGTTCACATGTCTGCAAACTTGGGAACTGGGTAGGGTTTATCTTTCTACACCCTTCGTGAGGCTCATTGCCAGGTTCTTGCATGATGTTTAATAAATACTTGTAGAATTGAATGCATGACTCACCATAGTCTGGAGAAAATAATCAGGGAATGCTTTTCCGTAACTTTTCTGGTAGTTTGCTCTTGGACAAATGAGTTCCCTCCCCGTGAAGGTATTTGTGCCAGAGCTGAAGAGTTACTAGTGGGACGTGGGACAAAAAGGGTCAAGCATTCAAAATGGAGTCCCTTCTATACTTTATTCTTCTTTAAAGATTTTATTTATTTGACAGAGAGAGACACAGTGAGAGAGGGAACACAAGCAGGGGGAGTGGGAGAGGGAGAAGCAGGTTTCCCGCCGAGCAGGGAGCCTGATGGGCTCAATCCCAGGACCCTGGGATCATGACCTGAGCCGAAGGCAGATGCTCAACTGACTGAGCCACCCAAGCACCCCCCATTCTGTACTTTAAACTCTGTGATCTGACACCAGAACTTATTTTGCTCTATCAGATAATACCTCTTCACAACACATGCATGCCATTTCAAGAGAAATTTCAGTTTACCCAGAGCTGTCTAAGCCTGATAGAGGATGGCCTGACACAATATATGACATGACAAAGTTCCAGCAGAACACACAGGAACACCTAGGAAGTCCAGCCTAACAGTGCACGTTCCGTACCCTCATGATTGGGGCTGGGGGACAAGAGGGGAGAAGGTTTACAGTAGAAGAATCATTAATCCCCTAACACCAAAGACCTGTTCCCTTCAGGGATACTTGGCTGGTAGCCACGGGAACCACTGAGGACAACAGATGCCCAGGTCCCCAGACAGGCCTGTGCGGCCCCGAGCTGCTGCACCAAGTCCATCATCCGCAGCAAGGGGGCTTTAGGGACTTCTTATGCCAAAAAGGAGGCACCCTCGTGGAGGCAGTCACCTGCTAAGGTGACTAATGAGGCTGTTTGTGTTCTTTCATAAGGAGGAGGATGGGGGACTCCTGAGGTTTCTCCTACCTCTGCTTTTTTATTTCTAGATAATGAAGACCATCAGTGCTGGCTGCTCCCTGATGATGTGGGAGAGACCTTGAGGACACAGTTTTCAGTCAACACGCAATGCTCGTACATACATGCTCCAGGGAAAGGTCTGCTCAGAGAACCCCCTGAAAACTGTACAATTTTTAAACTGACAGCAAATTAAAGCTGGAGGGACCTATAAGGCAATGCAGCTGAAACCTATGTTGTTACAGATGCAACCAGAGCTCAAAGAGAAGAGCGTTGGCAGCTGATCTGGAGCTGGGCTCAAGAATTCTGACTCTAGGGGCGCTTGGGTGGCTCAGTTGTTAAATGTCTGCCTTCGGCTCAGGTCATGATCCCAGGATCCTGGTATTAAGCCTCACATCGGACTCTCTGCTCACCAAGGAGACTGCTTCTCCCTCTCCCACTCTCCCTGCTTGTGTTCTCTCTCTCGCTGTCTCTCTGTCAAATAAATAAATAAAATCTTTAAAAAAAAAGAAAAAAGAATTCTGACTCTAATTCTGAGGGCAAGTGGGGGCTGGAAGCTGCCTCTGGAGTCTGAGGGCCCAAGTTCAAATTCTGAACTACACCACTAACTTGCTGTAGAGCCGTAGACAAGCCCTATTACCACTTGGTTCATCGGTTTCCCTACCTTTAAAATAGGGTTTTTTATTCCCTACCTCACGTTGTACATGAAAATTACTGCAAAGTAGAGCACAGACCTAAATATAAGAGCTAAAACTGTAAAACTCACAAATAAAAAGAAAACAGGTATAAATCTAGGGTTAGGCAATGATTTCTTAGATAGGACGCCAAAGCAGAAGTGATAAAAGGATCATAAGTTAGACTTCATCAAAATTAAAAACTTACATGATTTAAAAGACACCACTGAGAAAATAAAAAGACAACCCAAGGAATGGGAGAAAGTATTTGCAAATCATGTGTCTGATAAGGAACTTGTATAAAGGAGGCACCTGGTTGGCTCAAGTGGTAGAGTACATGACTCTTGAACTCAGGGTTGTGAGTTCAAATCCCACATTGGGTGTCAAGCTTACTTTAAAGGAAGGAAGGAAGGAACTTGTATAAAGAACCCTTACAATTCAGTAATAAAAAAGACAACCTAACTTTAAAATGTGCAAAGAAAATGAATTAACATTTCTCCAAGGAAGATATATAAATGTCCAAGAATTACATGAAAAGATGCTGAATATCACCAGTATTTGGAAAATGCAACTCAAAACCACAATGAGATACCACTTCACACACACACTGGGATGGCTATAATAAATGAGACAGCAGCAAGTGTAGGTGAGGAGAAATTCTAACACTCCTACCTTGCTGGTAGGAATGTAAAATAGTGCAGCTACCTTGGAAAACAGTTTGGCAGTTTCTCAGACGTTAAACATTATGTAACCAGCAATACTCTCCCTGGACATCTACCCAAGAGAAACAGAAACACACGCCCATGCAAAAACTTAGACACATGTGTTCATAGTAGCATTATTCATAATAGCCAAAGGTGGCAACCACGGAAATATCCATCAACTGATGAGAGGATAAACAAAATGTGGTTTATCCATACAATGGAATATTATTCAGTCATAAAAATGAAGTATTGCTATCTGTTACAACATGGATGAACCTTGAAAACATTAGGTTAAATGAAAGAAGATAGTTAAAAAGACTACATAATGTATACCATTTATATGAGATGCCTGGGATGAGCAAATCCCTAGAAACAGAAGGTAGATTAGTTGTTGCCTAGGACCAAAGAGTGCGGGACAGGCAGGAGAAATGGAGATGCTAATGGGTACAAGGTTTCTTTCTGGAGTAATGAAAATGTTCTAAGATCAGATTACTGTGACCATTGCAAAACTCTATACATTTATTAAAAGCTATTATACTCTCCCCTTTAAATGGGTGAGTTTCAAGTCTTATATATCTCAAATCTATTTTAAAAATGAGAATTATAATAGCACTTCCCTCAAAGTGCTATGTGGAAGATTAGCATGAGTTAATACATGTAAGTGTATTCAGAACAGGTCTTGCTGCCTGGTCAGTAAATTAGTGATCATTACTTCCTATTCTGTAGGGAAAAAGGAATAAATTCTGTTGACTTTTCTTACAGGAAGGGGTAATAAAGTTAGAAGAATTGTCCATTGCTGAGTATAGCATGACATATTCTGATCATTTAGAAAAGCACAAATTAATACAAAATGGTTTCCATAGTAATACCTAAGTTCAGGTAAAAGTATAGAATAATGTCATAATGGGGTTATCCTTGTAATATTCATCTGGCAAAATGTCACAACACCGGGAATAAAAACGTCTCAGGTACTTCTTATAGAGAAAAAAAACAGGTCCTATATGAACAATCGGGAAGTAGATGATATCGGATTCTCCACAACCACCATAAAATCCTACACACAACTAGTCAGATACACGATATCAAAAAACTTACCTTCCATTTATCCTTTGTTAGCAAAGTATTAGAAAATGTAATCTGGGAGGTGGGTGGTGAGGACAGTAAACCAAAGAGGAGTACATGGACTCCAGCAAAAGAGAGAGGAGAAAAAGAATCCCAGAAAGATACCCACGCAGCAAACCTCAGAGAGTGATCAGCCCAGACTGAAACAGAGAACTTCCAGAACTTTTCCCAGAAGAACTGATGAGTTTGACCAAGTGAAAATTATCATTCACGGTGTGCTTATCTTTGTTTTACACATTTTTTAAAAGATTTTATTCATTTATTTGACAGAGAGAGAGAGATCACAAGTAGGCAGAGAGGCAGGCAGAGAGAGAGGGGAAAGCAGGCTCCCTGCCGAGCAGAGAGCCCGATGCGGGGCTCGATCCCAGGACTCTGAGATCATGACCTGAGCCAAAGGCAGACCCTTAACCATCTGAAACACCCAGGCACCCCTGTTTTACAATTTTTTTAAGATATTATTTTTTTTAAGATTTTAATTAATTAAGTGACCAAGCTTAACGGTGGGGGAGGGGCACGGGGAAGAGAGAGAGAGAGAGTAAACAGGGTCCTCACTGAGTGGAGAGCCAGACACAGGGCTCCATCCCATGACCCTGAGATCCCGACCTGAGCCAAAACCAAGAGTCAGATGCTTAACCGACCAAGCCACCCAGGCACCTCAAGATTTTGTTTTTAAGTAATCTCTATACTCAACGTGGAGCTCAAACTCATAATCTCAAGATCAACAGTTCTACTCTCCACCAACTGAGCCAGCCAGGCACCACTGTTTTCCACAATTTTTTTTTAAGATTTTATTTATTTATTCGACAGAGAGAGACACAGCGAGAGAGGGAACACAAGCAGGGGAGCGGGAGAAGGAGAAGGAGGCTTCCCCCTGAGCTTCCCCCTGAACAGAGAACCTGATATGGGGCTCAATCCCAGGACCCTGGGATCATGACCTGAGCCGAAGGCAGACACATAATGATTGAGCCACCCAGGCACTCGTTTTTCACAATTTCAATGGAAGGTTTAGGAACAAGTAGAGTGTTTATGGTGTAGAAAACTAATGAGGAAAAAGAGGCTATTATTAACTCTAGGAAAACAAGAAGTTGAAGAAAGAAAATGATCATAATTCGCTATTTGGCTCATTGTCATAATAACATAAACCCTAAATACTGATTTAGCCAAATTTTTTTATATTGCCGTATTGGGAGAATAGGAGGAGGAAAGATGATGGGCAGTATCAAAGTACTAGTCCTCGTCTTTCATAACATCAAGCTAATAGATAAGGTCTTAAAATAATTAACTATAGGATGCCTGGGTGGCTCAGTTGTTATGCATCTGCCTTTGGCTCAGGTCATGATCCCAGGATCACTAGATCAAACCCTGCATCGGGCTTCCTGCTCACGGGGAAGCCTGCTTCTCCTTCTGCTCCCCCTGCTTGTGTTCCCTCTCTCGCCGTCTCTCTCTCTGTCAAATAAATAAAGAAAATCTTTAAAATAATAATAACTAGCCATAAAACAGCACACTTCTTAGAAATATGGCATACCACGAAGTATCCTTAAAAATAGTTTGTGGAATGCCTGGGTGGTTCAGTCAGTTAAATGTCTGCCTTCAGCTCAGGTCATGATCCCAGAGACCTGGGATCAAGTCCCACATCAGGCTCTTTGCTCAACTCGGAAGGAGCCTGCTTCTTCCTCTGCCCCTCCCCCTGCTCGTGCACTTGCTCTCTTTCTCTCACTCTCTCAAATAAGTAAATAAATAAATAAGGTAAAATATGGAAACATTAATTACTGAATATAAGTTTATCCACTTTTGGCCTATTAGTAGATACATTTTGTGCTACATTGAAAACTTTACTGTGAGGAAGAATATACGTCTAGAAACTGTAAAATGTATTCCTAAATCTACCAATCCACAGAATGCTGGTGTAACCAACTGTCCATAGTTGCTTTCTTCTTAGTTTTTCTTAGGAATAAAGAATTCTAATTGATTTATGTAACTAAAAACTTTTACTACAATTATTGTGGTAAATAGCATGGTGATTCCTTAAAAAATTAAAAATTGAACCACATATGATCCAGCAATCCCACTTCTAGGTATCTGTCTGAGGGAATTGAAATCAGTATCTCAAAGGAATCTCTGCACCTTCACGTTCATTGCAGCATTATTCACAATAGCCAAGATAGGGAAACAATTTGTCTGTCAACGAGTGGATAAAGGAGACATTTATATACACAACCGCCTATTATTCTGACATGAGAAAGGAGATCCTGCCATTTTTGAAAGATGGATGGACCCTAAAGGCATTATATAAGGGAAAGTAAATCCAAGAGAGAAGGACAAGTACTATATGGTATCACTTATGTGTGGAATCTAAAAAGTATTGAACATGTAAAAATCAGAGTAGAATGGTGGTTAGCAGGAGTTGGGGGTGGGGAGTTGGGGAGACGTTATTTAAGGGTACAAACTTATCACTAGAAGATAAGTAAGTTCTGGAGATCTAAGGGCAGCATGGTGACTAAAGTCAACAATACTGTATTACAAACTTCCAAGTTACCAAGATACTAAATCTTAACTGGTTCTCAACACAAAAAGGAAGAGATAAGTATGTGACTTGAGAAGGGTGTTAGCTAATACTGCAGCAATCCTATTACAATATACAAATGTATCAAACCAACACAATGCATACCATAAACTGACACAATGTTATATGTCAATTATATCTCAACTAAAAAAAAAAAAAAACCAACTTGGGGCACCTGGTTGGCTCAGTCCCCAGAGCAGGTGACTCTTGATCTCAGGGTCATAAGTTCAAGCCCCATGTTGGTGGAAAGATTACTTAAAAAAGGAAAAAAACAAGTAAAAAGGATGAAAGGAAACAATGCATATGAAAACTAGATAAGGAAATAAAATGACTGGTTGCTCCAGAATGAGAAAAAGAGGGAATAAAACACAGGACAAAATCTGAATGTATATAAAAAACATAAAGGATTTGTGAAAAAGGTATGTTGGGAAAGGAAGTCCATGTTTGATCCAGCTAAGATTGAAAGGGATTTAAGGGTGTTTGGGTTTTTTTAATGAAATTGATTGATTGACTGATTTTATTTATTTGGAGGGGGGGGAGAACACAGGCACAGGGGGAGGGGCAGAGGGAGAAGACGACTCCCCGCTGAGCAGGGAACCTGATGCAGGGCTTGATCCCAGGACCCCAGGACCCTGAGCTGAACCAAAGGCAGATGCTTAACTGACTGAGCCACCTAGGTGCTTCCTTTAATGAGTTTTGTTTTTTTTTTTTAAGATTTTATTTACTTATTTGACAGAGAGAGAGAGAAATCACAAGTAGGCAGAGGGGGGGGGAAGCAGGCTCCCTGCCGAGCACAGAGCCCAATGCGGGGCTCGATTCCAGGACCCTGAGATCATGACCTGAGCCGACGGCAGAGGCTTTAACCCATTGAGCTACCCAGGCGCCCCTCTTTAATAAGTTTTAATATGAAAAGTACACTGGTACAAAATTAGATTTGGTTTTCTCTCTCTTAAAAGGACAGGTTTTCTCAGATTTCTGGTCTGCTTTTTATAAGTGATTGTAAAAAGTTTCCTTACCCTTTAGGTAATTTGCCTGGACAGCAAAGATTTTGGGTCTTAACAAAATAATATAATGTTGGTTTGTTTTTTTTTAATCAGGTCTTTGATTACTTAAGTAAACCTAGTCTTCTCAGAGCTAAGTTTTTTTTTCATAACAAAATAACCTTCCGTACTTGCCTTTAACATCTATTGTCACTTTGGTTAAGTAGATAACCCATATTATTTCCTAATATTTATTTATTTAATAGAGAGCAAGTGCAAGCCAGGGGAGAGGGAGAAAAAGAATCTCAAGCAGGCTTCATGCTCATTGCAGAGCCTAACACAGGGCTCGATCCCAGGGACCTTGAGATCATGACCTGAGTGGAAATCAAGAGTCGGACACTTAACTGACTGAGCCACCCAGGCGCCCCCGATCTATATCCCATCTAAGCAAATGTACAAACTGTTTGACATTTTCTCCAAATCATATTCTAAATGGGATCTTTTGACCTCAAACTTTGAGGTTTACCAGAGGTTCCCTGGAAAATCGAAATGATTTATCTCTCACCTAGGAAGATGTTAAAATAATGTTTCTTTGTATACTAAATTACATGGCAACCATTATCAAATAAGAAGTGAGGTTAATTCTTCTTAGGTGATATTTGTACAGATGCCTATTAATATAGGAGTTATAGAAATTGTACAAAATTCCTAGGAATCTATTATGTCCTAGAACAATGTTATCAATCATAATTCCAGTTATGATCTTAAAATACTGTGTATCACAGAAATAACCAAATGACCTTGTCAATTCTATTATAATGAACTCTTATCAGATGTTTAACCATGGACATTTTAAAGTCTTTTGTCATTTACAGACAGTTCCTGTTTTACTCTGATGCTTTTGCAAAATGAAGATTCACGGGAATGACCCTACCAAGTACTCTTGACCACTGACCCTGCCACCCAATTGCAAAGTGTCAAACCTGGGGATACACATCTCACAGCTGAAGACAGTGCCACCTGGTACCTGGCCCTGTGCAAATGCCAGAGACCTCAAAAAAAAAAAAAAAAAAAAAAATCAAATTGAGGAAAAAGAAGTAACTGATGTTGCTCTGACATTGCTTCCATTCCTCCTTCCCCCTCTGACCATCCTTTTCCTAATTCTTATACCAGGAAGGTCTGGATGATTCTTTTGTTCACCTTTTGCCTTGCTCTGGCCTGGAAAGATGATGCCATTGTTCACCTAGCGTAGGCCATTGCAAGATGTGTGTGGGGCAGAGGTGGTAATCCGACCCCCAAATAACTGTTAGATTTGCCACCATGCTGGTGATCTGGGAGATCTGCCTGTTATAACTTCTCCCTGATTCCCAATGCCTCAGTTTCTCTGAAACAAACTCAGCCACTTTCTACCATGTTAGGCTCCCGAACCCTGGGGTCCCTTTCCTGTATTCTGGCTAACAACCCCAAACCAGGGGAAACTTGTGTCTCTGTTCAAAGAAAGGGACACAAGGCAAGGGTAACCAGAATAAACTGGTTTGCAAACAGTTTGCAAACCCTTCAGTTTTACTGACTGTCACCTTTCCAGTCCCTAGTCACAGATTCAAATGGGAATTATTAAGAGTTACTCATGAATCAAAATTCATTTCCTGTGGCGGGTCCCTACTGTCCTGTCCTGGTTAAGCTAAGTGCCAATGAGGCCATGATCAGGCACCTCTCCTTAACTCTTGAAGATACTGCAGAATCTGCTGCTAAAGCTTTAGCTGCTCCATAGAAATCCTTAATCTCTCTGGCCAACGTTGTTCCTGGTAAGAGGAGAGCCCCTAATGATCTTTCATCTGAGCAAGAGGTTTTTGCGCAGTGGCCAACACGACGTGCTGCACTCGGGCGGACACTTCTTGCGAAGTTGAGACTCGGCTGCATAAGATCACTGAATCAGTCAGTTGGCTTAAAAAGTAACTCCTTCAGTTGGGGTCTTTCTTTGAACTATTTGATTCTGATTGGCTTGGGTCTTGGGGACCATGGCTCTCATGTGCACTCCAGACATTGGGCATTATCTTGCTTCCAATAACCATAGCCTCGTCAATGTGCTGTATTTTCTCAAAGCCTTTAAATGTATATTTTAGGCCCTCCACCACCAAGCAAATGATCTCCCTAAGATTAGAACATCAGAAAAGAATCCAAGAGAATAACTGGTTTAAAGAATGTGAACCCACTGTTGTGTGACCTGTGAATTACACAAAATCAGCAAAGACTTCCAAAGAGTAGCTGGGAATAGGACTAAAGCCTTGCATTTTTTTTTTAACATTTTATTTATTTATTAGAGAGAGAGAGAGCAAGCGAGAGCGAGTGAGCATGAGCTAGGGGAGGGGAGGGGCAGAAGGAGAGGGGGCACAGTAGGGAACCCAGGCAGGGCTTGACCCTAAGACCCAGAGATTATGACCTGAGCTGGAGGCAGACACTTAACCGACTGAAGCATCCCTAAAGCCTTGCGTTTTTAAATCACATCTCTTAGGCTAAGGGTCTAATTGGAGGAGGCAATTGTTAAAAACAAGTCAATAGACCAAAAATAGAGTCACTTACGCTCAGCCCCATGTTACCAAACAGACTTGCAGTTTCAGCTCACCCTGAACTGCAATCTTAAATACATCAGTCAGGAATGGCCTGATCAGCACTAGTTAAGTAATCTACCTGATAGAACCCCCTAAAGATAGATACCCCCTAAAGATAGAACCATCCCCTAAAGGAAAGTAACCTCAAAAGAAATCAATCCACTTTTCACAAAGTGTAACTTCCTTGTTCCCCCTCCTTTCTGCCTATAGAAGTCTTTCATTTTGTACAGCTCCTCAGACCCCCCATTCTACCTGCTAGGCTGGATGCTGACTGATTCATGAATCATTGAATAAAGCCTCTTCCAAATGTTATCAGTTGAATTTCATTATTTTATTATTTTTATTTTTTTAAGATTTTATTTATTTATTTGACAGGGGGAGAAGGAGGCTCCCTGATGAGCAGGGAGCCCAATGTAGGTCTTGATTCCAGGACTCTGAGACCACGACCGCAGTCGAAGGCAGACACTTAAAGACTGAGCCACCCGGGTGCCCCTTATTTTAATTTTTAACAAAATAAAGAATGAATCGGTATTAAGTAAATCCTCATTTTTCTCTAGGCTCAAGATGGGTTGGCTTGGCACTGCTACTAATCTTTATTTAACATTTATATATACATATTTTTAAAGATTTTGTTTATTTATTTATTTGAGAGAAAGCAAGCGAGACCACACACGCAGGGGGAGCAGCAAAGGGAGAAGGAGAAGCAGGCTCTCCACTGAGCAGGGAGCCGGATGTGGAGCTCAATCCCAGGACCCTGGGATCATGACCCAAGCCCAAGGCAGATGCTTAACGACTGAGCCACCCAGGTACCCCTAACATTTTTAGATTTTGTCTATCATGACTTTCTTTTCTGCAAAATTATTTTCAAAAACATTGTGTTGAAGAGTTATTTATCAGGGTGCCTGGCTGGCCCAGTCGGTGAAGCGTGCAACTCTCAATCCCGACACTGGGTATACAGATTACTTAAAATATAATACCTTAAAAAAGAAAAAAAAAGACTCAAAAATAGTTATTTATCTTGATTATTGAGTTTTAGCACACCCTTAAATTTTGCAAACCCTACCCTAAGGATGTACCTACCATCTCCCTTCCCTCTGAATTTTCTTAGTTTTTATTTCTAATTTTTTCTGATGGTTACACTTTAAAGTTCTTTTTCTTTTTCCTTCCCCTTTGGTAGCACAGGTATACCTGAGAAATATCGCAGGTTTGGTTGCAGACAACTGCAATAAAGTCACATCAATTTTTTGGTTTCCTAGTGCATATAAAAATTATATTTACTCAACACTTACTCTAGTAAGTGTACAATAGCATTATGTCTAACAATGTACATACTTTAATTTAAAAATACTTCATTGTATGTGCGTGTTTTAAGATTTTATTTACTTATTTGAGAGAGCGAGCAAAAGCAGGCTAAGGGGCAGAGGGAGAAGTAGGCTCTCCACTGAGCAAGGAGCCTGAAGCGGGGCTGGATCCTGAGACTCCAGGACCATGACCTGAGCTGAAGGCAGGCATTTCACCGCCTGAGCCACCCAGGTGCCCCTAAAAATACCTTTGTTAAAAAATGCTAATCATCTGAGCTTTCAGGGAGTTATCCTCACTGATCACAGATCACCACTCCACATATAATGAAAAGATTGGAAATAGTGCTAAGAATTACCAAAATGTGACACAGAGACAAAAGGAGCAAATGCTGTTGGAAAAAGGGTGCCCTCAAATTTGTTCAATGCGAGGTTGCCACAAACTTTAAATTTATTAAAAAAAAAAAAAATTCAGTATCTGCAAAGCAGACTAAGACAAGCGCAATAAAACCCGTAGGATGAAGACTTTAACTTTCACTTGGTAGGGATTGAGAACTTTTCTCTGTGCTCTGTTCAGTTGCCCCAAGTACGGCTGTGTGTAAAGTAGGCCTCCACCTTCATTTGTCTTGGCTATTCTTAATACTTCCCTGTTACTGCTATCTCCCCCAGGAGGAGCTTCTGGGGCACAAACCCAATCCGATCTCCCATTCTGAGGAGCAGGGGTTGGCACCAAGGGAAATGCATCTTCCAGGACCCTCGAGGGCAGAAGCTGAACCTTGCCAAGGAAGAAACGAATTCCCTTTCCCCGGAACAGGTATCCCAGACTACCTCAGGCATCAAAATCGAAGTCCAGAGTCACCAAAAAAAAAAAAAAAAAAAAAAGTCCAGAGTCACAGTGACTCAGCGAATTTGAGGCTTAAGGACCTCAATCCTGTACACCCTCCTCCCTGTCTGCCCCATTCCGTGCGAAGGCGCTTTCCCGAGGCTGGGAGAGGAAGCAGGGCGCGCCAGACTCCACCAGGAACTGGCCCCCTGGTGTCCCCAGGTGGTTTCTGGACAGAGTCCAGATGGGCATGCCTCCCACCCGCACCCAGACTCTTTAGCTGCGCCCTCCCGCCCCTTCAGGGCCCCTTCTTCCACGTCGGGGGTCCCTACTCCAGTTCCCAGACTTCTCTTCCTTCCCAGAACCGCAGCCCAGGCGTGCCCCGCCCTGCGCCCCAGTGTCCCAGAGGCCGGCTCCGCCCTGGCGGGCCCGGCTCCAGTGGGCCGGGCGCCGGGAGCTATAAAGTGGCGGGCGCTCTGCCGCGGCACCCCGGAGCCCCGGCCTCTGCCTGCAGACCTTGTCGCCAAACCCCGGCTACGACTTTGCCGCGGCCAGGGTCACCCTGACAACCAGCAGCGCAGCCAATCCACGCAGCGCCGGAGCCCTGGCTGGTGAGTGCCTCGCCGTGCTCTGGAGCAAGGGGCCTCCGGCCCTCGATTGTCTGCGGGAACCCCGGGGGGCTTGGAAAGCAAAGGCATTAGGATCCCGGGATGAGCCCTGACCAGACACTGGGGGAAGGGGAACTCCTGTTTCTACCCCATTCGCACAAATTGGGGTGGGAGTTTGAAAGAGACTTGACCTCGGAAGCAAAAAAAAATGCCTTCCAAGACAGGCTGGAAACCGGTCGTCCGAGGGCATATCTGGCCCAGTGGCACACCTTGTTTGGCCTTACACAATTTAAAACATTTTGGTATAAGTTGCTACTGTTTACAGTAAATATAGTAGATTTCATTTAAAAGGTGAATTCTCTGCTTCTGGAGGAAAATTAAAAGATCCCGTGATGGCTGGAGCTGGGGAAGTTGTTCCCTTTTGTTGGATAGAGACCAGCCCCAAGCTGCCTAGCCAGGGGACAGTTTTGATTGTGACCCTTGGGAGTGACAGAGCCTCCCCTCTCCACCATCTACCAGAGAGGGACCTTAGGAGTCACCCCAAGTTTACCTGTTGCATGCCTGGCCTCAAAGACACCCCAGCTACAATGCCTGCAGGCGGAGGGAGCTCTTTCCCAGAGAGCCTCATTCCCAGATGGGACAGTGCTACCATTTAGGAAGCCATTTCTTCAACTGGGACAGAACTCCACCGTCTTGCAATTTCCTGCCCTCTGAACCTAGTTCTGTTTTCGGAAAACACACATGCAGAGAATCTCATCTTGCCAAAAGCAAGTGAGGGGATGAACTTAAGTTTGTGGTTGACAAACTAGGGTTAGAATCTCTGTGAAAATGGCTGAGCCGGGGATTGGAAGCCCACCCAGAGTTTCTAGAAACCTAGAGAAGCGTCTGGGAGAGACTGCATTGCAGCAGACAACGCTTTCTGCATGCACCTTAGGGGTTCTACTTCATTTGAAGCTGTCCTCAGGGCACCGGCACTCCCTCCTCTAGTACAGGGCAAGAGCTAGTTCCTGATTTTCCAATCTTACAGAATATTCTGTGCATCCAGAGCGTTTGTTGCAACCACGAGGTACCTCTGACACTCATGCATGTGTTCCTCCAGGAACCCAAGGAGCCCAGAAGGCAGAAACAGAATGCACAAACCTGATAAGAGGGCCTGCCCTTATTCTATTTGTGATAGGTTTTCCTTGATTCAAGCTTATTCTTCCTGCCAGAATGATCGTGTGGGTAACGTATCTTTTACTGGTAAAGATATCTACACGTGCTTTACATTAAAACAAGGTACCACGACCCTTTTCTTTTCCAGCTTTATCTTTCTGTCATTTAAGTTCTATGTTGGTCTTGAATGAAACTGTAGCTTGCCAGAGTACCGTGCAGTCTAGAATGTTCGTGAAAACTTGGTTTCGGATTGGCCTGAGTTTGAAGGCAGAGAATTGTAGGAATGTGGGAGCGTTAGATGAGGACAGAGGTCAGTTCCCCCTGAAACAGTCGAGATGCTTTGGCCATACACCAGAATGTATGCTCTATGGAAAAAAATAATTGTGTTTTTGCACACTGGTGTATCCTAAATGCCTAAAGCAGTGCCCGGTGGGTAGGAGGTGCTCACTCAAGCCTGGTGGAGAGGCTGAGAGGATGGGTTAGTGAGAACCTGAGCAATGCACAGGGAGAGAAAAAGTTGGCTCAGTGGATAGAGAACACAAAAGCGAGTGGGGAAGGAACAAGGGATTTCAGAATACAGAGGACAGAAACAGGGAGTGTATTTCAAGTAGGGACTGAAATCTGAAGAGAGTTGCATTAACAAGGACAGGCTCAGCTGTGGGACAAGCAATAGCTTGTTAGGTCAATGATGTGCCCGGCAAAGAGAAATGAATGTTAAATTAGAGCGACTGATGATAACCCCATTTGTCTTTCAAACCTCTCCTTCAGTGCCATCTCCTCTGAAGCGTTTCCTCATCGGCCAGCCCTGAAGTGAACAGTTCTCCTCAGGAATTTTGTCCCTGGTCTCCCCTGTCAGGCTAACGCCGTTAGTTTTCTGTGTGCCTGTCTTATTTCCCTTCTCAGGGTAAATCCCAAGAAAATCAAGCTTGTCATATAGCTAGTTAAGTGGCAGGAAGGGCCACTGAACCCTTCAAGTCCAAAGACCCCAGGTTTGTCCATGAAAAAGCAACTGGCAACGAGTGACTTGGTGTTACGATGTGGGGTAGTGATTCTCCCGTTTACCCTTTCCCTCTGGCAGAGGAGCAGGACCGCTCTGTGGGCTGCAAATGAATGTTGTTGTGTGTGCAGAACCTTTGGCCATTTTCCTACTGCTTTGTTTTCAGGAATCAATATATTCCAGATACTTAACTTTGTTGGTTATATTTCTTGCAAATATGTCCGTCCTGTTTGTGTCTTACCTCACAGTGCTTGTGTTTGAAGGTACCAGGCATCCTGTAGCTAGTAGCTGATGAGCTCCTTAAAAGTAAAGGATAGGGGCACCTGGTGGCTCAGTGGGTTGAAGCGTCTGCCTTCGGCTCAGGTCATGGTCCTGGAGTCTCAGGATCCAGCCCCGCATCGGGCTCCCTGCTCAGCGGGGAGCGTGCTTCCCCCTCTCTCTCT
>CM052888.1:14423114-14471828 GCA_028534135.1 Potos flavus
GGAGCCTGCTTCTCCCTCCCTCTCTGCTCCCCTCCCCCATTCATGCTCTCTCTCTCTCAAATAAATAAAATCTTAAAAAAAATAGAACTTAAAAAAAATGAATGCTGTTCTTGTAAGACTATAGCATTCTTGTTCTAACAACTTTATTAATACAGGTCTAAGAAAAAAAGTAAATCTTTCCCCTCTGTCTCTATCTCCTTGCCATCTCTTAGCTAAGAAAACTAATTTTCCCTCATACCTACCTCCTGCAAACCTATGCACACATATATGTAGTTTCTTTCTTTGTCTTTTTTTTAACTAACGTCTATACCCAACATGGGGCTCGAACTCAGGACTCCAAGAGCTAGAATTGCACACTCCAACTGAGCAAGACAGATGCCCCTCTTTGTCTTTTATAAAAATGGGTTCACATTTACTTCATTTTATCACCTAACAATATATCACGGATATCTTTTTTCTGGGTGACTACATAATAGTTAACTCTTTCTTGTTAACAACATACTAGTCTGTAGTCTGCATGTACCGTAATTTATTCAAATACTCCCCATAGTCAGGTTGTATCCAATTTTTGCCAGTGAAAAGAATAAAACAGTATACATCCTTGTTCATGTATCCTTATGTCCCGATGCTTTTAGTCTGTAAAAGATTCCCCAAAGTTGGAGAGCTAGATCAAAGATTTATGTGGTTTTTTTTTTTTTTCTTTCTTTTTTTGAGAGAGAATGAACAGAGAGGGAGAGTGGAGTGGGAGAGAGAATCCTAAGGAGGTACATGCCGACGCAGGGCTTGATCTCACAACCCTGAGACTGTGACTTGAGCTGAGATCAAGAGTCAGGCGCTTAACCAACTGAACCACCCAGGCGCCCCAAAGATTTATGTGTCTTTACAATTTTAAGAGATTCAGCCTAATTACTTCCCAAAGGTGGATGCAGTTCATATTCCCACTGGCAGCGTGCCAGTCTTCCTGCATTCTTAATAGTCCTCAGTGTTCCTTGTCTTAAATTGTTTTGTCAATCTTTTTTTCTTTTTTAAGATTTTATTTATAAGTAATCTCTGCACCCAGCGTGGGGCCCGAACTCACAACCCCGAGATCAAGAGTCGCAGCCAACACGGACTGAGCCGGCCTGGTGCCCCTGCTTTGCCGATCTGATGGGTAAATAATAATATCTCATTTTAATGTGCTTTTCCTGAGGGCACTTCCGTAAAGTGCTGGGCAGGGCACTTTTCATTTGTTTTTTGTCCTCAGCATTTCTTCCTCAGGGCACTTACTCATTTGTTTTTTGTCCTCGGTGTGCATTTCTTCCTCTGTGATATAGATGTGCGTTTCTTCCTTTGTGAAGAGGTGCTCATGACCGTGAGTTGTTTTTCTGTTGCATTGTCTTTTTCTGTTTGTAGGCATTCTTTGGGATTTTAACCCTTTGTGATAAGAGTTGCAGATATCTTCTCCTAGCTGATCGTCTTTTGACTTTGTTTATGGTGCCTTCTGGTACACACAGATTTTTAATTTTCATGTGGCTTTATCTGGCAAGCTTTTCCTTCATGGTTTCTGAATCTCTAGTCTTTCTTAAAAAATATTCTCTATCTTGAGGTTATACAAATTCTCCCTTTAGAGCTGTACTCTACCAGGAATTTATTGCTCTATGTGGTGTGTTTGTGGGATAGTGAAAAGAAAAAAACCCACTCAAAATATGTATTGAATAGACATACTGAAAAGTACACAAATTCAAAGTGACCTGTCACAGACTTGTGTGATCAGTGCCCAGATCACACAAAAGAAATAGAACGTTGCCAGCGCCCCTAAAGCCCCTTCTCTGCCCTTCCAGTCACTACCCCTTGACAAGGGGAACCACTGTCCTGACTCCTAACACCTTATATTAGTTTTCTAAGGGGATAATTCCATTTTCATGCAGATGGCCAATTAAGTATGCCAACAAAATCAGCCACTAAACTAAGCTGCCTCCTTTATTCGTTGGTACTTTTAAGGAGAAAATATGTTTCTGGCCTCAGTGGGTGACTGCATCCCCCATTGCCCAACAAAGTCAACTCCCTTTTTTTTTCCTTTTAAGTTTATTTATTTAGTAATCTCTGTGCCCAATGTGGGGCTTGAAGTCACAACCCCGAGATCAAGAGTCCCCTGCTTTGCCGACTGAGCCAGCCAGGCGTCCCTGAAGCTGACTCTTGCCTTGTAGATCCTGGCTTGGCCGCCCTGCAGCTAAAGCTTTGCTGCTTGGTAAATGATTTTCTCCATATGCCTTGTGTGTACCTTAGCAGCCAGAAGAGCACTGATCGTCCTGGCCCACGCAGAGAAGACATCCTTCAACTATTCCATGAAGGAGGCGGCGGTGGAGGCCTTGAAGAGGAAAGGATGGGAGGTCACTGTGTCAGACCTATATGCCATGAACTTCAATCCCGTCATCTCCAGAAAGGACATCACAGGTAGGAGCAGCTCCCTCCTCTCATGAGGTCTCCATGGCACGTCTCAGCTGTGGGTTCTCTGGCCCAGCTTGGGCCCTTTCGGCTCCAACCTGTCATTTTCCTTGTGGCAGGCACACTGAAGGACCCGGGGAATTTTCAGTATCCTGTCGAGTCTGTTCTAGCTTATAAAGAAGGCCGTCTGAGCCCGGATATCGTGGCCGAACAAAAGAAGCTGGAAGCCGCAGACCTTGTGATTTTTCAGGTGTGGTCAGACATCAGAAGGGGTGTCAGGACACTTGAGTTCTCACTGCCCGAGCCTGGTCACCTCGTTAGCTATGTGATCTTAGAAAAGTCAGTTACCCACTTGAGCGTGTTCTCTGTAAAGGAGGGTGATGACTTCAAAGGTGCGCTATTACACAGACTGACAAACCCGGTGCACCTGGCCATACTCCTCCTTGAAAATATGTGACTACAGAGATGACACCAGAGCCTTGCGCTTTTCTTTAATTAGGGATTCCTTGTGGGATCTTTCCCAGTTTGCCGTTGCCCCCCTTTTCTGCATCAGCACCCCGAGGGGTCTGTGGAGGGAAGCGTGGGAGACTGACCTCTGCGGTTGGAGCCTCCCAGCTGAAGGGCCCGCTGCCCTGCTTAATGTGTTTCAGCTGCATAGTGGGGCCTTTCTTCTCCTGGAAGCTGTCTCCCCGCTAGGCAGTCAGTACTGGACATGCATATGCTTCTTGTCAGGCCTCTCTTCCAAAAATGCCAGATCAGATCAGTGGCTTTGCTTCTCCCGGTTCTAACCAGCTTTTTGATATTGAATGTGGGATGTCTGTGACACTGGAAACCGCACAAAGAGGGTGACGCCAGCTGTGGTTTTTGCAATTATTCAATCAGCTGCAAAGAATCCAAACTTTTAGGTCTTTTATTCGTCTCTCAGGCCTGCTGCTATAGATCAAAGCCATGCGCCATTAGCCGGCGCCCCGTGAAATGCCTTCTTGGGGAACATTTTCTGCTGCATCGTATCCTGGTGCAACCAAGGCAGCAGCAGGAGCAGCTTTCAAGTCTGCATCTCATAATTTAGAATTGGAGCAGACCTTAGTGATCTTTTAATTTAGCTTCTATCCAATGGATAAGTTTAATTTACCATCAGTACAGCTGTGCAGGTTGTGCACTGTCAAATAGCAACATCAAAGGGCAGTGTATATACACTGTAGATTTGTAGACTTATTATAACATGTTACCAACGGACGACAGGCAAAGTCTTACTATAGAAGAATCAGCGTACTATGTATGATAGTCTTTCAGCATGGAAATAAAGTGTCCTGAGGAGGAGCGTTTTAATTCATACCGAGGTGCCATGTGGGCTAGCCTCCTGCTCACTTTCCTCACTTCTCCAAGAACAACCAGAGGAAAAATAAACTCTCAATATCCTGCAAGCCAAGCAATTCTATTTTCAGCTCTGACTATAGAACATTCACAGGGACCAAATCTACTTGTCTAAACAACCTACACATTTCTCTTAAAAGCTGTGGATCTGGCCCCTCACAGTTGCAGAGTCATAAATACAAGAAGCCTCTAGAGATTACTCAAGCCCCTCTTTCCACAGCTGAGGCACAGGAGACTTAGGGAAAGTAAGGGGCTTATGGGGCAGAGGTCTTGCATCACATCAGTGGCAGAATCAGGGCGAGAACACAATCTCGTTTTCAATCTGATGTTCTTTCTGTTCTAAAACCCAACCCCCTTTGCACCTCTCCTGTAGGTCAATAACCATTCAAATATCAGAGAAAGATATCAAGTCAAGGAGTGTCAAGTTAACTGACCAAGGACAATAATTTTAATGTGCTAACTCCTCCAGAAGAAATGACAAGAGCCCCAACCAAGAAAGGTTTGCCCTTCTGTGACGTCACAGGCAGCAGCTAAAGCACCTTCTGATCTGACCTCTTTGTCCTCTGTCCCACAGTTCCCACTGCAGTGGTTTGGAGTCCCTGCCATCCTGAAAGGCTGGTTTGAGCGAGTGCTCATAGGGGAGTTTGCTTACACGTATGCTGCCATGTATGACAAGGGACCTTTCCGGGTAAGTGGATGGTTCTGCTTTCTCTATCAGCTAGATTCTGAGTCGATTCTCTCCTGAGGCAGGGTTTTGAACAGATACGAAGGTCCGGCTCCTGGGAGAGATGGATTGGAAAGTTTTTAGAGGTATTTAGACATGACTTTAGGACTTGCTTTAAAATAGCCCGGGAACCTAAGCGGCAAGGGTATGAGAGAAAGCTCATACTGAGAGTTGAAGCTGGGGGGTGGAAGTGTCATTATACTATTTTCTCTATGTATGACATTTTCCATAACAAAAATAAAAAAAGAAAGTCTAAGTTTTTTAGAGACCTGACTACTACACAAGAAACATTTTGAGGCCTCCTGGATTCCATGCCTAAATACGTGCGTACACTGCGGGGAGACAGGTAGAAACAACAGAGAGTTCCATGTAGGCGTCAGCAGTCCACACTGGTTTGCCACCAGTAGTATGGAGTCCTGGGCTAGCCCTGGGTGTGACTCCTGGAGTCCCACTGAGTGGCTCAGTGGAGCCAAAGCGTAGCTGGGCGGACTTGTGTGTTCTTTTCCCTGGGGGCTGTTCCATTAACTTCCAGTCACCATGGAGACGTGGAGGGAAACAATGACTTGCCTTTTACAGAATAAGAAGACGGTGCTTTCCATCACCACTGGTGGCAGCGGCTCCATGTACTCTCTGCAGGGTATCCACGGAGACATGAATATCATTCTCTGGCCAATTCAGGTTTCTTGCTTTCAATGAACTTTCAGGGGGATTAATTAATTGAGCTTTTGGTGGGGTCCAGATCCTCAAGATCGCAGCTGAAAACAGACCTGAGGGGTGAGGATGAAAGCAGTGTAATAATTCAGAACTCCAGGGAGCTCCCTTTTAGGCCCTGCTTGTCTTCCCGGGCCCCTTACTGCAAGAATAACCCGAGTATGCAAGTCCTAACCAAGGACTCGTGCAGGTAACCCCGAGATTTGTATAGCCATGTGCCCTGATTCTCTCCAGATGACTGACATCTCTCTCCAAGCTTCCTGGCCTTCTCCAAGTTGCTGCTACGGCCTCACAAACTCTTAGAAAACTGTAAGAAATGATTTAGTCCAGCTAACAAGAGTGAAGAATGAGGTAGGCTTTTTTGGGGTTGGTCACTGGACTATCAAGATAATCTCTTCCAAGAAGAGGGTTGGAGAGAAGAGCAAATGAGGTAGCCGCTTGTAATAGTGGACCATTAATACTGGAGAATAAATTATAAGAATCATTTATGGAGACTCATCTGGTTAAATGGAGAGGCAGAGAAAGGCACATCCGCGGGCCTTGGCGAGTCAGCTGCCAAGAAGCTGAAACTCCCTTATGTAATAGAACTTCCGGCATTTTTGGCAGAGGATCCCAGGCTGGCAGGGTTTCAAGGTTTTATTCATTTAAATAAAAAGGAGCTCAGCTGAATAGGCCAAAAAAGGTAACAGCTAGGAATAGAGCACAGGTGAGAGAAAATAGCTATGAATTGATTCTCCAGGGGGACCTCAGGCCCCCATATCAGAGTGTCTTGGTGGAAAACCTAGATTAACTTTTGTTGTTTGTATATGGCACAAGCTGTGTGGGGTTTGTTCTGTGACTCATGTCTGTGCTTTTGTGTATCCCCAGAGTGGTACTCTGCATTTCTGTGGCTTTCAAGTCTTGGAACCTCAACTGACATATAGCATTGGGCACACTCCTATGGATGCCCGAATTCAGATCTTGGAAGGATGGAAGAAACGCCTGGAGAATATCTGGGATGAGACTCCACTGTATTTTGCTCCAAGTAGCCTCTTTGACTTAAACTTCCAGGCAGGATTCTTAATGAAAAAGGAAGTGCACGATGAGCAGAAAAATGAGAAATTTGGCCTTTCTGTGGGCCATCATTTGGGCAAGTCCATCCCAACTGACAACCAGATCAAAGCCAGAAAATGAGACTCACAAGACTTGGTTTCCTTCTAAAATGTAGCCAAACTGAGGTGTCCTATTCAGACTTCTTGACTTGCTTTAGTCTTTAAGATGTGTAGTTTTTCTTTTTCCACAAGGAATGAATAGAAGACAGAATAGATTGTATTAATATATTTTTGGATAGTTTTATTAAATGTAACTGATTCTTATGATTCCTATCATGGCAAAATCTGATTAGGCTCAAGAGGCCACTTAGGATATAAAGCAGGGAAAGAAGTAGAAAGATGCCAGACAATAATCTTTATGATCCTCTACACAATTTCTCTTATTAGGAATAAATTTTTAGGGCTAAATCTGGCAAGGCAGCATCCAACTCTTCAATGATGTATTTTTCTTTTAATCATCTCTCTGTGGCTTATGGCAGAAGGGAATTGCTCAGAGAAAGAAATGACTGAATCTGTCTGACCCAAGGGACTTGTTTAGTAGTTACTAATCTGTGCTTGTTTATCAGATTGGTTTTAATTACTGCACAGTGATTAATATGCCTAATGTGTTACTCTTGCTTCGATTTCTGTTGTTTGTATACAGTACCTACAGATACCTTCAAGTAAAATAATAGACGTCTCTTCTTTATCTCAGTCTTCTAATTTAATGTCTGCAGAAATAAGCCAACGCCTCTGTACACTACATCTGCTGCAATGAATGAATTCAAGAAATAATTACTCCCGATACTTAACAACAAACTTCTCCAAATAGCATTTTATTTCTGAGCTATGTAACACCTTGTTAGTTTTCCTTCTATCATTGCTAAACTGATGACTTTCCTTTTGGATGCATTTTGGTCCCACAATTTTGGGGATGAAATTGTAATCCTACAGTTTCATTAACTTTGAACAATTTTGACATAATATTCCAACTTCCAATTTCAATTATTGAAGTAGGGCTCGCTGTCAGTATAATTCAAGCAGAATATGATGAAACACCGCCCTCTTGTGGTGCACTGAAAGGAAACAGGAGAGATTAGGCGAAGCAAGGTCGTTTGAAACTGGAAACAGGTGCTGGACCTGCCAAGAAAATGAGGGCGGCAGGCCAGAGCCTCATGCCGAACGCCAACAGGCACTTGGGTATTTCTCCCCCTACAATATACACAATGGCAGATGGCTAGGTGCTTCAGTCTGAAAAATATTTTCTTGCTGTCTTGATCCTCACTGCAATTTTGTGTAAATTTCTAAAAGTTCCCAGTGAAATAAATAAAACTCATTTCTACAAAACAGACCCACACTCACTGGTTTCAGTGAAGGCTGCTGATGGAGGCATACAGGCAAAAGTGGAATCTACTAGGGAAGATGGGATCAGAGCATGCAATAAGAAATTATGGCCCCAGGTGCCTTGCCGGCTCAGTCGGTGGAGCATGCAACTCTTGATCTCAGAGTTGTGAGGTCCAGCCCCATGTTGGATGGAGAGCATTCCTTAAAAATAAAATCTTTAAAAACAAATGGCCAGAAGCCTATATGACTTCAGAGCTCTCCCAACAGGGCTGCTTCATTTTGAATGGTAAAGGAACAACCTATTAAGATCCTTGCAGGGAATCTACAAGACATGTAGAGAGATCCAGATAAGAATGTTTTAGAAATCAAGAAAAATGTAGAATTCAGCAAACAAATGCCTAGGGGCAGCAGTATTTGTTGTGACTTGCCTGATTTATTCTGATTTATCCAGTCATTGGGCTAGGTACTCATCTAGGCGCTGGGGGCACAGCAATGAACAAAACCAAGTACCTCATGCTAGGAAGAAAGCAGGCTAAGAGACGGGATATGAGTAGTTTTGTTTTATAAAGATCTGCTCGATAAGGCTATGTTTGAGCAAAGACCTGATAAAGTGAGAGAGTGAGATGCAGATGCGTGAAGGAAGGCACTCCGGGCAGCAGTGATGGCAGAAGGCAAATATCTAAGGCAGGAGCATGCACAGTGTGAGGAAGAGAGAAGACGTGCATGTGACTAAAGCAGAGAAAGGAAGAGAGGGCTAGGTCAGACGCATAGGTGGGATCAGCTCACATAGAGCCTTACAAGCGCTGTAAGAATACAAAGATAGGAAGTGGCTGGAGAGCTTTGGGCAGAAGTATAATATCACTCACGTTTAATTCGGGCTGGTAAGTGAGGAATCAAGTATAAGACTGTGATAGAAGCATGGCTTGTGCTTATGGGAGAGTGTGACAATCTAGTTAATAAATACTTTGAACAACAGAGGTGTCAAGAAGCGGATGTATTTATAAGATCGAATATATCTCAAAGGTTGGCATAACTATTTGGTAAAGGATTAGATCTAGGACAAATAAAAAACTCAAAGGTAGTTTGGCTTAAGCAACAGAAAGAATGGAAACTTCATTTGCTAAGATGATCAAGAATCTGGAAAACATATTGGGGGCAGGAGTTGGGATCGGAAAGGGTGAAATCACAATTTGACTTTAGACATTTTATGTTTGAGTTGGATGTCTATTAAGGGTAATAGGAACGTGGAGTTTGGGGAGAAGTTATGACTGGAGGCATACATATGGAAATCTTCAACATAGAGATAGTATATAATGCAATGTTATGGATGAGATTACCTAGGAAATAAATTACGATAGAGAAGAGATCTCATGATTGACCTCTAGGGCTCTCCGGTGTGTTAGGAGGTCAAGAAGATGAGAATGAAAAAAAGTGGCCAGCAGAAAAGGAGAGCGGAGTTGCAGGCTCCTGAAAGCAGAGAGAAGAGAGTGTTTCAAAGAGACAGTGATCAAGCGTGTTAAATACTAATAAGCCAAGTAGGATACGTCTGAGAATGGACCCGTGCATATAGCCATATATGCATATAGCCAGGTGGAGGCTATTTTGGTGATTTTGACAAGAGATATTTCAGGAGAGTGGTTTCATGAAAGCCTGATTGGAATGGGTTCAAGAAAGAATGGAAGGAGAGGAAGTGGAAACTTTTGTGTATGGAGTTGTGCGGTCAAAGAAAGTTATTTGATTTTTTTAAGAGATAAAGGACATTACGGCAAATTTATATGCCAATAGGAATGACTCAGAGAGAAAAGGTTTTGACGCTGGAGAAAGAACACAAGGAACATGTCTTTGATTAAAAAAAAAAAAAGCACAAAAGGATCTGGGATCTAGCAAACAAGGGACAGAATAGCTAAGTAGTGTCAGGACTAGTAATACTAAAACAAAGTTAACACTTCTTAGGCACTTACTGTGTGCCAGGAACTAAGCAGTTTTCACATGGATTAGTTTACTTAGTTCTTGCAATAACCCTAAGAGGAGGGTTTTATTTTTGTTTCTACTTTTTAAGTAAGGAGATGGAGGAATGGAGAGGTTAAATAACATGTGCAGAAGCCAGAACTCTACTGAGGTGGGCAAACTCAAGAGCCTCTGCTTTTTTTTTTTTTTTTTAAGAGCCTCTGCTTTTAAGTGCTACATTGTATTGTCTCAGTTGAAGCAGGGACAATGGCACCATGAAAGAGAGCACAAGAGTAGCTATCAATACTTCTTTTTTTTTTTAAGAATTTATTTATTTATTTGTCAGAGAGAGAGAGAGAGATCACAAGTAGGCAGAGAGGCAGGCAGAGGCAGAGGGAGAAGCAGGCTCCCCGCTGAGCAAGGAGCCCGATGTGGGACTCGATCCTAGGACCCTGGGATCATGACCTGAGCCGAAGGCAGCCACTTAACCAACTGAGCCACCCAGGTGTCCCAATACTTCTTTTTTAAAATAAAGTTTTATTTATTCATCAGAGAGAGAGCACAAGCAGGAGAGTGGTAGGCAGAGGCAGAGGGAGAAGCAGGCTGCCTGCTGGGCAAGGAGCCCGATGCAGGACTCGATCTCAGGACACTGGGATCATGACCTGAGCCGAAGGGAGACACTTAATGGACTGAGCCACCCAGGCGCCCCTCAATACTTCTTCTTGAGAGCAAGACCATTAAGTGTTGCTGTTGAGAAACTGTGGCTACTTTTATGTTTCTAGAGTCTCTGTTTTGTCCTGAGCAGGCATAAATGATGTTTCAGTTCTCTTACAGGCCTGAGTACATGGCTGCTGAGAATGTGTTTGCTCCTTAAAAAAATGACATAGTAGTACTCTTTTTTTTTTTTTTTTTAAAGGGGCGGGGAGACTGGGGGGACTGCCCCTGCCCCCGACAGAGTAGTACTCTTAATCAGCTTGGAGTAAAGCAGGAAACCACCTCCCCTATTCTGGACACTGTAACTTAAATTATGTAACCCAGGATTGCATCAGCTTTTCTGGCAGCCACTTAAAGTCTCAACTTCAGATCAGCCTTTTGCCCACACAGGCTGTTTTTCAGACTCCAGTTTTGTTGTTTTTTTTGTTTTTGTTTTTTTTTCCTTTTATTTTTACTTAAAAATTTTTTTTTAAATTAAAATTTTAGGTCATGGGGCGCCTGGGTGGCTCAGTGGGTTAAGCCTCTGCCTCTGGCTCAAGTCATGATCTAGGGGTCCTGGGATTGAGCCCTGCATTGGGCTCTCTGCTCGCCGGGAGGCTGCTTCCCCCTCTCCCTCTGCCTGCCTCTCACCTACTTGTGCTCTCTTTCTCTGTGTCAAATAAATAAAATCTTTAAAAAAAAATTTTTTTAGGTCATTAACATACAGTGCAATATTGGTTTCTGGAGTAGAATTCAGTGATTCCTAACTTACAACACCCAGTGCCCATCATAACAAGTGCTCTCCTTGATACCCATCACCCATCTAACCCATCCGCCGCCCTTTTTGATATTTATACTTACTGAATTTCATTTCGTTTTCACTCCTTTCCAGTGCTGTTGAAGTCAATAAATGCTAAAAGACAACTTTTAAACACATTTAGAACAATGGCAGTATTGTTGAAATATATACAGCCTCCTAAAATGACAACTCATGTTTATATACATCTGGGTATGTTGAAAACTCAGTCACTTTCATAGAATCAACAGACACAATCTGTATTTGACAAGAAGGTATAAGCATACTGTTTAAAGCACTGCTTCTGAAGTT
Organism: Potos flavus; assembly: GCA_028534135.1. Classification (NCBI taxonomy): domain Eukaryota; kingdom Metazoa; phylum Chordata; class Mammalia; order Carnivora; family Procyonidae; genus Potos; species Potos flavus. Next base: position 14,434,510 of record CM052888.1, read on the forward strand.
TCATTTATTTATATATCATATTCATGATATCTATGTATCATCTGTATGTTTTTAATATCAATTACATTTCTCCATAGTCTAGTAGGTGGACATAGATTTTTTTTCTAATACACAAAGATATATATATTTACTCATGTCTCATTTTGAATACTGCTAGTGGTATGTTATATATACACCACATTTTGGTAAACACCAGTTTATATACTTGGAAATAACTGACAGGAGAATGACAAAAAGAGGTTATTGCCTCTGGATATTTGACCGAGGGCTGGGGAGATTTGTTTTTTAGCAAAATCACCTCTGTGCTACATGATCCGCTACCACACTAAGTCACTTTGTATGCTGCCTGGCAAAACTACTAGGCACAAAGTAAATGCTCAAAAATAGATCTGTATTTCATACCTTTTCCAAATGATTTTATAACTTCAGCCAGCCACATACTCATGTTGCTCAAAATTGACAATCATGGATATGAATTCTTTCACAAAGTTTGAGGAAAAAAGACAGTTACCCACTGCAAAATGAAAACTTTCAATGTTTTATTTTTGACTGCAGCTGTTTACAGAAATATAGTTGCGAGTATACAAATGTTCCAATAGAAGCAAAATATCTTTTTAATATTTAACAAGTTATCACAGAGAGCTAAAAACATAGATGCAAATGAAATTCCCCCACAGAACAAACTGAAAATATCTGGTGTCAGTGCTCTGAAATCCCAACTATGAAAGCCATATACACAAAAAGGTAATCCTTATATCATTGCAGGACAATGGAAGAAGGCAGTTCAGTGGTTGACCAGTGTGCTCAAGCAAAATAAAAGTAAAAAATTTAAATGGCAGAATGGTAGCTAAAGCACTTGAGAATAGGTTCATGAAATATTTGCACTATGTTAATTAAAAGACTAAGTAAAAGAAGTGAATAAAACTCAGTAAAAGTTGACCAAAAAAAGTAGCCACTACTTGGAGCTTATCAATTAAAAGGGAGCAAGGTGAGCAGATAACATTCATTAGCTCAAAAGAAATTAGCTCAACGTCACTGGAATCAGTTTGTAGCTACTAAAGTCATAAACACTTCAGTGCAGGACAGTTCTTTACTGGACAGATCAGTCTGATTCCAAAGCCACTCTCAAACATCTGAGATGGTGTGTGTGTATGTGTATGTGTGTGTTGTCCTGAGGTTCATTAGCTAAAATAAGAAGCAACCTCTATAAACTATTTCAAACCAAATTATTTCTGGGGGAAAAAAGAGAGGAAGGATGATATGGTTAAACATGGGTCTTTTAAAAGAGATATTAAAAGTTAGAGTCAAATAGAATTGTGGTAGAATTCTTTGGATATAGGAATATATTATGCAATTAAGTGGGAAGAGGGGAAAGGGACCAAGAAAGGAGGAATGTACCTAGAGCATCTCTCCACAGTTTGCCTATGTATTGCCAGCACCAAGGTTTGTAGAGTAAGCCACTTATATTTCCACTGCTAATATTAAGCAAAGACAGCAGTGGTGATTTTTATAAAGTGAGTATACAATTATTTTTATTTTGAATGTATATTTTTCTTCCGTGACTTAATTAATTGGGTGATCTGTAAACAGTGGAAGGAAGATTACAGCAATTATGGAGGTACTGAATTACACATGGAGATTAAAATGACTGGATAAATCTACTTATCTTGTTACTTTATATTTACCACGAGGCATACAACTGAGAAGGGAGAAATGCCCAGATTATATAATGCGCTGTCTTATCCAATATTTCTTTTAGTAAAGAAATATTTATTTATTTTAGTAAATAATGCTTGTCTGAAGCGTTAAGTTCCAAGAATAGCTATATCTCTACTGCCTCAGTTCTCATACAAACCAAGCTACTGTGAAGTAAGTTTTATCTATTTAAAAAAGAAATTAAATAAGGTGCTTCGTTGACCTGGCCAGCCATCTTGTTTAATATCTCAGATACAAATATAAATACAAGGAATGATGTTCTGAGAGTTGGTCTAGCCAGACCAAAATTGTGGTCTGCTGGTAAAGTAAGAGGCAATGAAAAGAAAGCTTGTATTATCACTGCCCACAATGTACCCATTTCATGGATAAACAGGAGACTTTAGCACCCGTCAATTGTTTTAGCTACTTAAATATAACAATTAAAAGAAATAAAGATTGCACCTATATATTTAAATCAGTCATTTAATGTAAACTTTTTAGTAAATGGTAGTAGAATGCCAAACTAAGTTAACTGAATTATCAAGAACTAAACTGTTTATGTATATAAAACATACTATATTTCTATAGGCTGTACTGAGAATAAATTATCATTGCCACTAAATGATTATGGATAACTAGGTTAAGCTGAATTTACATAAAGAACAATATATAACTATTTGTATGACTAGGGGGAACCTTTCTAGATGTTACTGCATAACATTTACCCCAGTGGTTTTCAAATGAGCGCACATCAGAACCACCTGGAGGGCTTGTCAAAACACAGAATGCTAGGCCCCATGCCAGAGTTTCTGATTCAGGATGTCTATGACAGGGGCCAAGATCTGCATTTCTAACTAGTTCCCAAGTGATATTGATGTTGGCTGGTGGGCTGAGGACCATACTTTGAAAACCACTGGTTTACAGTGTTTATGTAGAAAACTCTATACTACAAGGTTCTTATAAACACGACACAAAATATACTGGAAGAGAGCTGGTTTTAATTAAGTGTCAAACATATAGATTAGCAAGCTGAACATTTAATATTTCTAAAATGATTTGCTGAAGTATAATCATTTCCTCATATAATCAATTACATTTCAAAGTCTTAAGTCCTACTATACAGTCATTTTAGGAAATATTCACATAATACTTATACCAAGCTGGCTATCCAAAATAAAAAGGGACATAAATAGTTAAGATGTATTCATTAAGAAGGAATCATCACTATACAGCATTCTTGACTTCTTTGGAATGATTAAAGTGCATAATATCATTAGGGTATTAAGAATATTGCATAAGGGTTTGCAGTCTTCAGAGCCACTAAGTCAAAGAAATACTTACACGGGGAAAGCAGCTCTCTCCCAAAACTACTGTTATCCTGCCCTCTCGTTAGGCACGACCACTGCAATAAGGAGCTAGAACAGGGGCAAAATTAACAAAAACCAGAGGGACACTCAATCCAACTGTATTCTGTTGAATCATTATCTTAGTTCTAGAGGGATTCTAATATAACTTCTTTATTTCCTTTGACACGATTTTTCATAAAGATTATGAAGGTTCTGACAGGCAAGAGGTGCACCACGATGAATTACATGGCCTTGTCTAGTTAGAAAAGTTGACATTACCAGCTTTTACCTAAACTATGTGTAGTGATTTATTTTCAATCCATCTAAGTAAGATCAGAGAAGATGCTTTAAATACTTCCTTCCTCAAATTTAACTACAATCATTTGTGTACATAGAGTCTCAAAGATAATAAAATTTTCATTAGCATTCAGATAAGACCTATCATTAATTGGTCAAGATGAAGATAAATTTAGATAATTTATATAAAGCTGAAACAGTGTAATTCTATAACCTATGACTTACCATCCCTCAAAGGAACAATTCCAGCAATGTATCTTCTCTATTACTCTTAGGCCAAAGGGAGAAATTTATGAAGTAGTTTTCTACGGTGATCGAAAAATGGAGAAAAGAATGACTAAATGAAAAAAGTGAAGTTGGGGCCTAATGAAATCATTTGTGTATTTTTGGCAATAGTGAAAAATGCAAAATACAAGAAAGGGGCACTATCATGGTAAAAAGGCACTTTTCCATAACCATTTGATCTAGATATAAAATATTAATTTAAAAAATTTCCTGAAAGTGGAGTAAACATAGAATTTTATTAATGAATGAGGCTAGAATGGCATGAAAAAAATTGGGGATTAAATAAGTAATTAGAGCACTGGGACAACTCACAAGTGACACTATGTTACTCAGATATTTACTTCATTCTGCATTATGAACATTATGTCCATGATTTAGTTTCAGTGACACAAATAAGCAGAGGAGACAACCTCTTTTTAATATAAGATTCTACTAACCTAACTTACTAGAGCATGAACTCGGAGCTATTTTTCTAATAAAGCTGCCGAACTATACAGTTTGTCTTCACTGAGTCCCTCCTTATAACCAAATGTGTGCAGATACAACACGGCTGCACTGGGTAGGGATGAAGCCTGTGGTCATGAGCAGAGTAAAGCTAACAGGCCTCATATAATTTTCAATTAATTAGAAAAAAAAATCAACTAGGAAACAGGTATTAGAACAGAAATTTTCATGACTACAAAGAAAAATTCTCAAATTACTTCTACTGAGTATTTATAAGCCATGTTTATTTTGAGACTTTGTTTTTTTTTTTTTGAGACTTCGATTATTATAGCATTTTATTCTGGTCTTTAATTACTGATCTGTCTAAACAGATTTCACTTTTCCAAAAAAAAAACTGTCCAAAACAGTTTAATTGTTCAAAAGGAGTTATTATTTTAGTTCTAGATGGACTCAGATATAACTTCTCTCTCATTTCCTTTGACATTATTTTTCCTAGGTAGGTTAACTGAAGTTGTGATGGACAAGAAATGCACTATAATGAAATTCTCGAGTACAGCATATACAATATTACCAAAAAAGAAAAGGAAAGGAGATCTTTCATTAATTCTGCTTTTATAATAAAGCCCTTTAAAACCCTGTTCTAGGGAGACTGGCAATAACAGATTTGCACTGACTAAATAACAGCACAATACTCTAATTATAAAGGCAACATGATAAAACTCTGAAGCAAATATGACTTCTAGTTATCTTCTCCCATGTTGGTGTGGATATATAATGGAATGACAATAAGGAACACACACACACACACACACACACACACACACACACACACACAGATAAGCTCCAAGCATTAAGGTGAGTTGCTAAAAGCAAGAGCAATTGAATGTAACAATATAAAGGAATAAAAAAGGTCCATAGTTTATTTAGGTCCTTCTGCCATAAATAAATTTAATAAATTGTTGCTTCCAAGGCCTTTGCTGGCTCTTGGAATCTCTCTCATATGTAGTTATAATCTGTAACAGTAATCTGGAAATTGTATTATTAGCACAAGTATCAACCACTGGCCACTGAGCTAACTCTTCAGTAAGAAGACAAATGTTTTTTGTAACCAAATATTCAGAATGCTGTACTTAACATTGACCTTTAGGGGTAAGGAACGTTAAACCATGTTAAAAAAAATTATCATTATTGAATAAGAATATGGTAGCATAGCACAGCCCTTGTATAAATAACCACAAAACTTATGAAAATAAAAATTGGGTTTTCTGCCTCCATCCAATCAAGCCACTATACAGTTCAGGTGTATGTTCTGTTCTAAACCTAGATACTATTAGACAGAAAATTGGTCCCTGGTGACTTGGCATTGGCAACCAGCATTTTACAATGATAGGCCTCTTGCTAAACAACAGAACAGAAGTCAGCACACAAGCCAGTCTTCTTGCCACCACTTCATCCACAGAGCAGTGTTAACAAACATTCTAATTGGAACTTGGTGAACAAACAGACTTCCTGAGTCTCCTGTGTAATCTCTTAGAAAAAAAGTCAGAAAACTCAGAAATAAACTTACAGTATTTTATTTCTACTTCTTATTTTTATACCTTCTGGGTAAGCTACCTCTTTATACCTCTGCAGTTAGAGTTTTACATTTTAAAACTGAAGCACTGGATTGTGTGGCTGGTCCTTCTTATAACCTGAACTATACTGGGTAATTTTTCCTGATGGGGTGGGGAGAGATGATATATTGAGGAAAATGCTTTTGGTTCAGAGAATTTATAAAGTAGCTCTGGCTATTACAAGATGGGAAAAATGTTATTAAAATTACAAACATGGGATTTTTTTTAGTGTCATTATAAATAAAAGGCATAGAATACAGAAAGCCAATTAATAATAACAACAACAACAATAAAATATTAAATATATAGTGAGCAAGGACTGAATGGCTCATTCTTGTGAAACACCATTTGACACAACTGCCTAGATGGGTTTCCTTACTCTAACATTTTGCTGAGTGAAAGATCCAGCAAACACACAGTAAGCTGCCTTTAGCCCACTAATAACATCAAGGAACTGCCCGATGGAATGGCCACAGATGAACAGGTCATTTGTTTCAAAAGATACTTAAATACTCAGTAAAGACGTAACAAACCCCCCCCTCACTGTTATCAGACGCCACGTTGTGGTAGAACATCAGACAAACTCACAAATTTAACCACAAAAATGTGTGGCAAAAAAAGAATAGTTTATATATATGTATATATATAAATTTCTATATTTATGCCAATGTACTCACTCAGTACAAATAGCAAAATAGTATACCATTTCCTAAATACAAAATATAGCTTTCCAAAAAAATGAAACACACATTAGATATAAACCATCCAAAACTTGAACGATTGAAAACTGTATTCAAAAGTAAATGACCCAGAGTAGGTCTCTTTCTGAAAAGTTCCCTTCATATCGGCAAGAAGCCTGTACTACTGAAAACATAATTCAATGCCTCTCAATCAGAGAGAGAAAGAAAGAAAGGGTTGGGGGTGGAGGAAAGAATATATAAGAACAAAGAGAAAAAACAAATTAGAAGAAAAGCACATTCAAAGAACTAAGGAAGACCACAAAAATGGGGGAAAAAAATCTGGCTGTATAAACAAAACCAACACCACAATTCCACAAAGGTCAACTAAATGTATAGGATAGAAAAAAATTAAAAACAAACAAAACAGAAAAGTAGCCTTCAACAAACAATTAACAGGCTATTTTTTTGTACACCTAAAAAAATAAATGAAACGGACATGAATACCAAAACATCTTATCTACATATAGAAGCTACACACAATTTGGCCTTAAACTGTATTAACAGCTTTCTACATGCCAAAAGGAAAAAAAGACATAAGCATGTGTCCAGACAACAGGTTGTAGTGAGAAGCGGGCATCCCATGGGTGGCAAGAACACCCAGAACTGTATAACTAATGCTACAACTGCAAATTCTGGAGTGTGTAATTTTGCTCTCTATAGATGTAACACAAGTCAATTCTTCATTTTAAGTCAATGATATGACCCTGTAAAGCCTAAGGCTTGTGGGAACCATCAGATAAGTGACCACTTCAAACTGTAAAGCACTGAGGTGACAAGTGAATTACACTCACTGCAGTTCAGGGAGAAGTGATGTTTCAAGATATTTTAGTTTGCCTTTTTTTGAAATTAAAATGTACACTGTTTCCTATTAGAGGGAAAATTTGAAGACTTCAGAACAGCACCGTTCATGGAAAAAAATGCATTGTTTCTTGTTTCTCAGGAATCAGCTCCCCTCATGCCTGAAAGGGTAGCCCCCTGCCCCGCCTGTGCTGCAGGAGTTGCTGGGTTACCCCACACCAAAGTGGCCTTTTCCTTTAAGTTGTTACAGGGTCACAAAGCTAATAGTATATTACTAATTGTCTAAAATAAAGTGAAGAAGAGAGGGAGAAGAATATAAACGAATATAAAAAGGGAACATTGGCCCATGACTGGGATAAGAAGAAAGCAGACTCGAATTGCTATGTCAGTTTTAACTGCTGTAGGAGGATATCAGAACATAATTTACCACGTATTATCCCCTTCATTTTTTGATGGAGCAAGATAATTATTCTTCTATGCACAGTTATGGCTAAACTCTTTAAGAGAAACGCAGAGAATTAACAACTCTCCGAAAAATAAAACCAACAGCATTCAGTTTGTGTGTTGTCTGCCTTTGTGATAAAGAAGCCTCTTATCTGTGTAGAGCTCTTAATACAGCTTACTTGTCAGAATGTTACCCCTTCAGTTTCTCCGTAAAAGCTGAAAAAAGATTCCTTCACTTTGGCCAATAGCTGTGCTTTTTATATTGAAAAATCACAGCCTTAGTTTTAGTTACTATTTGAACTTTCCTTTTTCAAAAGCCATTACTTGACTAAAACAATGCAGGAAAGAAAATATGAATAAAGAACAAAAGTAAACATGACATTATGAATTACTTTCTAATAGCAATAATAACTGAGCAGTCCAGCTTCTGGATTTAAACTGTACTTTTAAAGAAATAGTGCCTAGGAAAATAGCAACAATTAATTCTGTCAGCTGGAAACTCAAATAGATTCTCAGTCATCACTGTTATTAGGAATAAAAAATATGAAGATGTTAACAATGGTGGCTAATCACTGCAACAGGCAGCACTGATGTGCTCTTTTGCAATAAGAGTAAAATCTATCCATTTACTCAATCACAGTTTTTCATACTTTGTTTTGCTTTTAAAGTAACAGTTCAAAAATCCTCATGGAATCACATGATCTCAGGACATCTTGGAATCAGAATTTTCTTCATGGAATTTCTAAAAAAGAAGGAGAAGTTGAATATAACTCACTAGGGAGTGAAATCATTTAGAAATTTCCCATTACCCTGGATGACCCCAAAGTATATTTTAGTACTATAAATGATACTTCATCATACATATCTATACTTCCACAGACTTTTCTGACTCAGTATTTATTTCTTGAGGAAGGGAGAAATGAGATGTAGTTATATCCAATATATAATATATTCATTGGATGTTCTGTCAATCCATGGCAAAGAAACTTAGAGCCAGAAGGATTACCTAGTACTAACAATACAACTACAAGCTATCATTCAGAGTAACTTACGCAGTTCAAAATAGTACCATCTTGTGAGAAAGTCGTACTTCAAAAGAGTAGGGTCTAAAAAGTGTTATTATTTAAACCCAAATGTGATACAATTTATATCAGAATAATACACTTTATTGACGTTTTTCAATAAAAAAGAAGCCAAAATGCAATACTTACTCATCCAGTTAAAAGGTGCCAGTCAAGTTGTTCCCTTGGTTTTGCAATGAAACAAGCAAATCAATCTTTTCAATGTTCTGGTTGGCGTTTATAGAGGATGCTAGTGAAGAATTCTCTGGCATTTGCTGAGAAAGAAGTGTTGTCACAGGTGGCTGGCCCTCATTCTGGGGTTGGCCTGGCTGACTTATGGCCATCAACTGATCTGGCAAGGTAGCTGGTCCAGAAGTTAAAAGCTGACTACAGTCTGCAGAGACATTTAAAATAGAGAAGCTACCTGATTAGTTACTTTCTGTTAAGATTCATAAGAAGATATTTATTAGTTGCTGGGGGAAATTCATTATTGTGCTTATTCAAAAGAGAACCAGAAGGGAGGCACCTGACAGCTCCCCCCAAAAGGTTTTCACCAAACGGTACTGGAATTCATCCCAGGTCTCCTCTAAGTGGTATACAAATACAACTTTGCTTCGTTAATCATAAGTCCTACACATTTTCCTTGGTATATAAACATTAAAGATGAGTTTCTACCTCCTTGGAAACTACTTGCTTTAATTGGCAGAGACATTTTCTGTCATTCTTACTTCATTTTCCTTTCAAGTTTATAGATTAAAATGGCAAACATAATCATTTACATTCATGACCACATTTAGTCTTCCCAATATCCTTTTTGCGTAAGTACATAACATTACCACCACTTAAGATGTGGAAACTGAAGCTTTTGCAGGTCACATAACTTGTCCACAATCTCACAGTATAGAATTGGTATAGCTGGGAGTTGAACTCAGTTTTAAGTATAATCTGTGCTCTTAAGACCCCTGTGTTTTGCTTCCTTTTAATAAAAATAATAACGATCTGACCATTTCAACAATAATATTTAAGAAATAAGAAATCAGAAAGAGTTTCTTACTATTTTGAATGCCAAATAAGAACATTCCGGAAGTCTGTTGAGATGAGCCAGGAGAATTCTGTAGTTGGTTCATTGTGCCTCCAGTAGTGTTGTGAAATAAAGTCGCCTGTGGCTGAGGTGAAGATGTGGCTCCTTGGATTCCAGGCATGTTGTTCTGAGGGGAATAAAGAGGAGACTGCTGCATGTCTTGTTGGTTCATACTGGTCTGCAAAGCAGACATGGATGCTGGAGAGAGGAACAGTGTTACTTGCTGCTCTTGAGAACTGGGTGACCCTTGGACCAACTGAATCTGAGGAGAGCTATGGAACAAGGAAGTTTGTGGCGACTCAGACTGGGCAGGACCTGGGTTCTGAAGAGAGGAAACCGTAGGCTGGTTCTGAAATTGCATGGGCTGCTGCTCTTGATTCATTGGAGCCATATTATTTTGTTGGTGAAAGATGGACTGGTTCTGTTGCTCCTGATTAGCCATTGGATTTTGATTCGGGTTGAACATCATGTTTGGTGGTGGCTGCTTCTGAGATGCCATTGTGGCCATGGTGTTCTGATTACTGAACAAAATGCTCTGCTGCTGCTGCTGCTGTTGTTGTTGCTGCTGCTGCTGCTGCTGCTGCTGTTCCTGGGACGGAGAGTTACTCTGGATAGCGACTATCGAGTGCTGAGACTGGAAGATTGTTCCTTGTTGGTTCTGAGGCATTGGATTAGGAGGCAGGGAGCCCAGCGACACTTGAGGCTGGAACATACCTTGCTGGGAGGGTTGTGCCTGTTCCTGGGAAAGCATAGGGGTCTGGATGTGTGATATTGGAGCCTGCTGTTGGAAACCAGCTTGCTGCTCAGTGTTAGATGTTGACTGAAGTGGAGAAATTGAGTTCTGAGCTGCATAAAATGAAATCTGTTCTTCTTGGGTTACTGTGTTACTTTGAAGATTATTCATTGGACTCTGGGAAAGAAATAGGTTGGCCGACTGCTGGTCTTGAGGTACAGAAGAGCCCTGGAGCACAGCCATGGTACTCTGAGAGTGAAACATTGGAGGCTGCATTTGTTCAGAGGACGTCGTAGAAGTCTGACTGTGGACAATAGGACTTGGGCTGTGGAAAATAGAACCTTGAGTTTCCTGGGAAAGGTTCTGAGCATCAGCAATAGGATTTTGAGGATGAAAAAGTGGAGCCTGTGAATGAGAAGACTGCTGCAAAAAATTCCCAGACTGGAGTGACATCATCTCATTACCTTGCTGGAATAAACCGTTACCTTGTTGCTGAGTCCCATTATTCTGCACACTCATCATACTTTTCGTAGATGAAAAAAGGTTAACTTGAGATTGACTGTCCCCACTATGTTGCATTTGGACCATGGTCTGAAAGACACTGTTCTGAATCTGCTTTGCTTGTGCTCCAGTTTCTTCTCCATCTCCTGCACTTGATGTCTGGAACATGGTTGTGCCGGGGGTTGCAACCTGTTGTGTGGTGGTTGTAGTAGTTTCATTTCCAGAAACTGCAGGTGGAGAAGAAAACAATTCACACTGCATTTGCATGTCCTCATTGGTAGATAAAGCACTCATCATGTGAGATGTCTGCTGGTAAACTGGAGATTGCTGAAGGTTCCCATTTGCCGACGCAGGGGAAGGAAATAGCTCGGACTGGATCTGGGCAGCCGCCTGGCAAATACTCTGTTGCATCTCCATCACCATTGCAGCCGATGATTCCATCACTTGTTGCTGTTGCTGCTGCTGCTGCTGCTGACTGGATAATGTGTTTTCAGTCGGCGGGTGAACACTTTCGGCTCTTCCAGCTATTAAGTTATCTGGTCTAGTATGGACTGCTGGCTCTGTTGAGGAAAACATTCCAGGGCTTACACTATTTTGAATTTGACTGACTTGTTGAAAAATGTCTGCACTAAGCTGTTCTTGAACATTCTCATTACCATCTGGAGCAGAAAATAAAACTGAAGATAACTGTTGTTGTGCCTCTAAAACTTGTTGGACCAAGTCAACATTTCCACTGCTGCCACTTGCAGTACTGCCTGTAAAACTTCCAGCTTGCAAATGCTGAATCGTATTCTGTAGCTGACTCACGCTATTTGGTGATGGGAAAATATTGGATGAAATCTGCTGCTGTAAAGTCTGCGCTTGTTCTTGTAGTGGTGACTGCTGCTGTGGCTGGGATGATTCAGTCAGGTGTGACAAATTAACCACTGTACCATCTGACTGTAGCACTTCTCTAGACTGAGTTTCTCTGGTCTGAAACTGGGTAGCCTGCTGCAGTAGTGCATCACTGGTGGGCAGCTGACTAGAAGCAGAAACCGCTGGAAAGGTACCAGGCTGTGAAATGTCCTGTGTTTGGATAGTTGTCAGGGTCTCTGGGTTGTATGTCTTGGGCTGAATCTGCTGCTGCTTTTCATTTTCAGAAGGTAAGTGGGAAGAGGATGACGATGAAAAAGACCCATTTCCTGCTATGTTAGAGATATTTTCTAATGTTTGTTGAGTTGATCCAACTGTCTTTGTCGTCTAAAAAATAAAAATCCCCAAATAATATGTCTATATAAACATTACATTCACTCACATGATGCTTCAAAAATTATGATTCTAAAAACATATGTATATGCAGGACCAATTTTCCACTCTACATTATTTTTTTCGGAAAACGAGTAAGACTAAGATTTTCAGTGATACCATGATATCTGACTGTCAGTACGATATCTCTTTTTTTTAAAAAGATTTTATTTATTTACTTGACAGAGAGAGAGAGATCACAAGTAGGCAGAGAGGCAGGCAGAGGGAGAGGGGGAAGCAGGCTCCCTACTGAGCAGAGAGCCCGATGTGGGGCTTGATCCCAGGACCCTGAGATCATGACCTAAGCCGAAGACAGAGGCTTTAACCCACTGAACCACCCAGGCGCCCCTAGGATATCTTTTTAATAAATGTTATAAGCACAGACAGTCAAACAAAAAACTATAATAATCAGTTATTGGTGTGCTTAGGACAGGAAGAACACATTAATTCTACAGTTCATGAGTTAATAGTAAATTTAAAAATACCTCCATCTTGTGGATCACTGGTAACATTTTAGAGGGAAAAGAATAAGTGAAAAAGGTAAAGGGAGTTACAGAAAAAGACTAGGGGAAAAAAAAGAAATAAAAATGTCTCCAATTCCGAAAATACTAAACCTGTACTTTCATTAATACCCTATACCCCACAGGTCTAGCTAACATTAATTCTTCCCTTATCAAGGTATATTGGAAGTCACTTTGCAGGCTATTTTATTAGCATGTTAAATCACTCTGAAAAGCAAAATTCATTAACAGCATCTAAAGAGAAACACATGTGAAAGAAACAGGAGAAGTAAAAAGCACAAACACGGAGAAAAGAAATCAAACTAGCAATTTTTATAGCTGAGATGAAGATGCGGGGTACTAAACAATGTAACTCACCTTAAAAATAGGGGAAGATCTTTTTTCTGCTGTTACTTCCATTGGAGTAACATCTTCGCTCTTAATCATACTGCTTGATATGAGTGGAGTGATCAGAGCATTAGGAAGAATATTTACCTTATCTAAGTTACAACCAGTAGTTTTCATTGCTGTATACAAACAGACACAAAAAGAAAGAAAAGTTTAAAATCACCAACATCATCAACTATTTCATTCTATGATACGCTGACTCTTTGTCATGATTTAAATGTCTACTTTTTGATGCTATGCTGGCAGCATGAGATATAAAACTGGTGTATCAAAATATGTCCTCCTTTTTTGAAGTAGTAGAGGCTTGAGGACTTCTGCTAGCCTGAATGAGACTGGGTTAAGTATCAACAAGCTTACCCAGTTCAATTATGAAGCTATATCCCTCAGGGCCCTTTCAGACTACCATGAATTACACTAATCAACATGACCACAATATATTAGAGGATACAGCTTAGAAATATTCGGGTTAAAGCTACTCAATTACAATTCCCCTCTTAGCATACAGTTGCCTGGCTGCATAAAGTCAAAACATTTTAAGGGCTATAGGATTGTCTGAACATTTCTTTCCTCAACAAAACTCAAGTGTTTCATTAGAATATGCCACCAAGTAACCAGATAGACTTTGCTTTTCTAGCTTAATGTCTTAGAAAACTTGTATATGCTAAGTGGACACAAGTACATTTCTCTTTCATTTTTATTTTTTAAAAGATTTTATTAATTTATTAGAGAGAGAGAGTGCACACGCGAGAGAGAGCGAGAGAGTGAGCATGAGCAGGGGGAGGAGGAAGGGCAGCGGGAGAGGGAGAAGCAGGCTCCCCGCTGAGCAGGGACCTCAGGTTGGGCTCAATCCCAGGACCCTGGGATCACGACCTGAGCCAAAGGCAGACGATTAATCCACTGAGCCACCCAGGTGCCCCAGCACATTTCCCTTTTAGACAGAACTTAAATTGTTTTCATTTCAGAAATTTAAACACTATTTCAGGTTTACCAATTAAATTTCCAAAGCAAAACCAGCAAGTATTTTCCACTTTCTTCTACTCCAGTTTGCAGGAATAGTTACAAATTTACACTAAGGAGAGGTAATCCATAGTAGATAAGGTAGGTTCGACCATTATATCTGTTTTTTCTCCTTGATTCCTTTTCTTTGACTTCTTTTTTTGTCTAACGTCTGTGCTACTAGCACTTAGTGCAGCCTACTGGTATCACTAATGATAGTCTTCTGAACTAAACACCTGAACACCTAGCCAATTCAAAGAGTTTACCACTACTTTGAAACCCTATAGAAAGAAATACAAATTCCCCAGAAGGCCTAGCTATTAGACTTCTCAATTTAATACTGAGAAGAAAGACTGACTATAAAGAGGACTTTACAATGGCACAAGGTGTATGAACAGGATAGCTATCTTTGTAATAATTTGATTTTAAAATATTTGAATTCTGGTCTTCAATTTCCTTACAGCTAACTGGCTAGAAACAACTCCTGTGGGAATTAATTATCTTCAGGGAGGGGAAAGTGCTCGTTTAACTTTTGATATTCTATACGTTATTACTTTGAAAAATGGATCATTAACTCGTGAGTTTTCAGACCTATTTTCACCTAGATTCAATGCAACTCACAATCCAATTTTGACTGAGACAAAACTTCAGATCATGTACAAGGCAGGCATTTAGAAGTATTTTAGATCCATCTCACATACAATTTGAAAGACCACTGCTGGTGTGATACAGGACAGACTGACCTGCTCCTTCTGGTTTATGTGAAGCCTGTATTTGGGCCCTCTTTGGTTTTACTGTTAGTACATTGGGCCCACTGCTACTTGGCAAGTGTGGGGCATGCAGTGGGTTGACCATACCAAGTTCTGCTGTTGCTATTACACACGTGGGTGGGGGATGAGTTAGCCCCCAAATTTTGCTAGTGGATCAGCTGCTGTTACTAGGTATAAGTCATCCCACCAAGACTCTGCTAGTCTTTGTCTTTCCTAGTTTTCAAGAGCAGGCTATTCATGCTTATTTATTGACTTATTCTTTCTCTCTGTGCCTGTTGCCAGTTTTGAGTTGCAGACTTCTGTGGTGCCCAATTCAGATAAATGGTAGATTAAAGAAAATCTGGGAAACTCACTTGGTGTTAATCTTCAAGTTCTAAGGTCCCTAGCCAGTCCACTTTTTTCTCTCTATATTTCAAAGTGCTTTTATTATTGTTCGATTATTTCCCAGGTAATTCGGTAGATTTAGACGGGAGGGACAGGGAAAAATAAGTCTATACTATTATGTCCCAGAACCCACAACTGTATCTTTAATGGATGTGTAAACAATATTAAATGGCTTGAGAGAGGTCATCCTATCTTTCCTTCCTACATTCTCATTATATATTTATGATCCTTTACAAAGTTTCAGGCACCGTTTCAGGTTCCAGTGATGATTAAGATGGATAAAGTCCTACTGCCTGGAAATTACATTTTAGTGAAGGAGGAAAAAAAATCAAACATGTGAAGTCTGTGTATTATGTAAGGGCTACGGGAGAACTTTTAAGCCAATTCAGAAAATCCACGAGGTAAATAAGATAGATACATTTAACCATCCAAATATCGAACTAAATTTGTGAAGAATACTGGTACCGATAGTTTATGCTAAACAACTTTTTTTTTTTTAAAGATTTTATTTATTTATTTGACAGTTTT
Organism: Potos flavus; assembly: GCA_028534135.1. NCBI lineage: Eukaryota > Metazoa > Chordata > Mammalia > Carnivora > Procyonidae > Potos > Potos flavus. The sequence continues at coordinate 14,450,418 of CM052888.1, forward strand.
GACAGAGGGAGAGAGGTCACAAGTAGGCAGAGAGGTAGGCAGAGAGAGAGGGGGAAGCAGGCTCCCTGCTGAGCAGAGAGCCCGATGTGGGGCTCGATCCCAGGACCCTGGGATCATGACCTGAGCCGAAGGCAGAGGCTTTAACCCACTAGCCACCCAGGCACCCTGCTAAACAACTTTTAAACAGCGTTCACTTCCATTCATGCCAAATAATCTTTGAAACTTAGAACAATCTTTAGTACAAGTTTGTTATCACCAAGCAGCATTTAGGTCAAGTACAAATATGTTTGGTTAAAATATAGATTAAAATCTATAGGGGAAGAAATAATGGAGTAAAAAAAAACAGAGGTCTGGGAGAAATCTAAGTTGCAAGCTGTCAGTTACTAGCTGTGTGACCTTGAGCAAATCACTTAACTTCTCTAAACCTTGGCTTATTCACCTGTAAAATGAAATCGAGATATGGTTCCTCCAAGCTCCTAAACCTTTCCACATAAAAAATCAGTTAAAGTATATGCTCTCAACTATTTTACACACTTATCCAATTAGTCACTACTAACAAAGCCGAAACCAAGAGAATGCAGCTAAATACAAGTTGTCCCTTGAACAATGTGGGGGTTGAGGCACTGACCATGACACATAGTTGAAAATCCACATAGAACTTTTGACTCCCTCAAAACTTAACTACTGATAGCCTACTGGTAACGAGAAGCCTAGCCAATAGCATAAAGAGTTAACACATATTTTGTATATATATTATATACTGTTTTCTTACAATAAAGTAGGCTAGAGAAAAGAAGGCTATTAACAAAATCATAGAGAAATACACTATATTGAAAAAAATACGCATATAAGTGGACCTGAGCAGTTGAAACCTGAGTTATTTGAGCGTCAACTATACTTTATCCCTGGGTCCTAAATTTGTATCACAGAATCTTTGAGCCATCTTTCTAGAGTGTCCCCTCATGTCTACCTGTTCCTACATAGATACAGAAAACTTCCTGGAAATATGCTCAAGGAACTGTTAACAGTAGTTTACACTGTACACTTTATATTATTTAATTTGTATTATTTTTGTGTTAAGGATATATACACAGCTGAGTAAAACCGAAGATGAATCATGATATACTGGTTCTAGATTTAATATCTCACTGAGTGAGCTGTGCAGTTATCCTCCTTACTCTCCACCCACTCCCTCCAAACCCTCTCTAAGGAATTAGAAACTTACTTTAAAGCAAAAGCTTTCAATATCTTTCAATAATATCATTATTTGGTTATCGAGTTCTAAATCTTAATGTAATTGACGGCTATTTATAAGAATGTTACTTGGAAGATTCCTGCCAGAACACAAAGTTAGAAGTCATTTATATTGCTCAGTCTTCATCATTAAAGTATACTTAATTAAATCTCTCAGATGACACCTTGGCATTATACTAAAGCTCTGATATCAAGGGATCATAAAAATAAGCCATATGTCAAGGAAAACTGCTGGTTCTGAAAGCTACTATTTTTTCTTCATTGATCATGAATCTCCAAATAATGATATTCCATTTAAAATGACAAGTGAAAAATTTATTTATTTATTTATTTTTTGTCAGAGAGAGAGAGAGAGAGAGAGAGCACAAGCAGGCAGAGTGGCAGGCAGAGGCAGAGGGAGAAGCAGGCTTCCTGCCGAGCAAGGAGCCTGATGTGGGACTCGATCCCAGGACCCCGGGATATCATGACCTGAGCCGAAGGCAGCCGCTTAACCCATTGAGCCACCCAGGTGTCCCGACAAGTGAAAAATTAATTAATTAATTAATTAATTAATTTAATTTAATTTATTTATTTGACAGAGAGGAGAGAGATCACAAGTAGGCAGAGAGGCAGGCAGAGAGAGAGGGGGAAGCAGGTTCCCTGCTGAGCAGAGAGCCTGATGCGGGGCTCGATCCCAGGACCCTGAGATCAGGACCTGAGCCGAAGGCAGAGGCTTTAACCCACTGAGCCACCCAGGCGCCCCCAAGTGAAAAATTTAAATCAATGTTTAGTATTCAGTTTAATTTTCTATCTTCAAAAAAAAAATTACCATTATTTCACTTGATAAAAGTGTCAAAGTTTTAATTGTGAAAAATAACGTGTGTTTCTTTCTTTTTTTTTTTAACGTGTGTTTCTTATCCATTTTTTTAGCCTTTTAAGATTTTGATCAAATGACTAAATCATTTATTACTGAAAATTAAACATAACATTTAAAATCTTCCAACCTTCATTATCTTGTATGAGGAATTTCACATTGGATTAGATTAGTGCCCCTTCAGTCTGATACTCTATGTAAGTACCATCAAAAAATTTTGGAGAAAAAAAAAATTTGGAGAAAAGCAGAGATGGCGAAGTTGGCCAAAAATAGACCCCAAATATCCCTAACTTTCTTCAATGATTCATTAATTATGGATTTATTCATCTAATAAACATAGGTTAAATTATTTTTGCTTAGATGTGTTTATTACCTTACGCACAAGAGCTCAACCTATCTATCCATTTTTAACAGTAGGTAAATGACCTTGGGCAAGTTATTTAACCTCTCTGGAACCTTGGTTTCTTTTTAGAATAATAAATTACCTACCTTGTAGAATTTGGAAGATTAAATGAGACAGTGCCAGTAAAGAGTATGGCATATTGCCTAGCACTTTAATATACATTCGATAAATGTAAGCCATGGTTATCCATTATACAGATTTGTAAATTTTCCTGTAGTTGAATCAGATAAATTTTGCAGTTTACTTACTATTGCATAATTCCTCACTAATCTACTCTGGAAGTGTTCATGGTCAGAAACTAAAATGACAAGCTATACTGAACATGGTATGTATACCAATGCTGAATTTTACTACTGACGATATAAAAAAAATCCATTGTATTTGATTATTTTTAATTTTAAAATTTAATTTAACCCATGAATTTCATGGCAGAAAAATATAAAGGCTAGAATTATAATAAATCAATGGCCATTATGTAATTGACATCTTCATATGTAATAGCAAAAAAGCATCACTAGTGAGTATCTGGTTGTGTTAGAAATCTCCTAAGAAAAAAATTTACTCCCTTCTGGCCCCTCCTCTGCCCAAGGTATTATAGCCTGGGCGCAGAGTAGTTTGCATGCTAGAAAAAAAAAAAGGAAAGAGAGGAAAAGAGAGAAAAAGAGAGGATGAGAGAGAAAAAAGAGAAAAAGAAAGGAAGGGAGGGAAAGAAGGAGGAAGGAAGGAAGGAAGAAAGAAAGACCTAATCTCTTTTATATTATAACATCCTGAAGATATCTTCGTTGTTTCTTGGGACTGGCAGGGAGTAAATAAAGATACCAGAAGGAAGAATGTTAACTAAAAAAACTAAAGAAACTTTTCAAATATTGAATTTTTTCAAAATAGTTCAAATTTTGGTCTCTTTCGTTTCAAAATTTCAATGTCAAGTACTAATTTTGGTAGCAAGAAGCTTTATAGACTCTATTTTACATAAATTATTGCATTTTATATTTTAACATTTTTAACATTGGGTCATAAAAAAACAAAAAAAAATCTCCTCTACTCCAACATATGCTTAATTTTTATTTTTTAAAAATATTTTATTTATTTATTTGACAGAGAGAGAGATCACAAGTAGGCAGAGAGGCAGGCAGAGAGAGAGGGGAAGCAGGCTCTCCACTGAGCAGAGAGCCCGACGTGGGGCCCCATCACAGGACCCTGAGATCATGACCTGAGCCGAAGGCAGAGACTCTAGCCACCCAGGTGCCCCCCAACATATGCTTTAAAACAGTTTGTTCATATGGTGAATAAAGGGAAATACCAAATTGGGAAACAAGTTTCTGCATTCAGTAAAGTTAAACAGATATTTATTTTGTGATATGGAAGATACCCTGCTAAGTGTTCCAAGTACATAAAAGAAAACATAATAGTAAGAATTGCTAGACAAAATAAATAGGATCACCTATTTATAATTTTTGGAAAGAAACGACTTGGTACCTTTCATGGCCTCTTCAAAAGAGCAAGGTCTTGAAGGACTAGATATTTCTTTCTTCACATTTACATTCAAAGCACCAGCTGTTGCTATTAAAGCAAGACAAAACAAAAAGATTGATGTATTTATTTAAGCTTTTCCTAAAAAAAAAAGTATCTTAAAAATCTTTAATTGAAATATTTCCCATAAAACATTATTAAATTATTTGTTTAGCAGAACATCTAAGCACAAATGAGTTGTGTTTTTGTTTTTGCTTTTGTTTTTACAGATTTTATTTATTTGTCAGAGAGAGAGAGAGAGAGAGAGAGAACACAAGTTGGGGGACCAGCAGGCAGAGGCAGAAGCAGACTCCCTGCTGAGCAAGGAGCCTGATGTGGGGCTCAATCCCAGGATTCCGGGATCATGACCTGAGCCAAAAGCAGATGCTTAACTGACTGAGCCACCCAGGTGTCCAAGAAATGAGTTCTTTTTTTTTTTTTTAAAGACTTTATTTATTTATTTGACAGAGAGAGAGATCACAAGTAGGCAGAGAGACAGGCAGAGAGAGAGGGAGAAGCAGGCTCCCTGCTGAGCAGAGAGCCCGATGCGGGGCTCGATCCCAGGACCCTGAGATCATGACCTGAGCCGAAGGCAGAGGCTTTAACCCACTGAGCCACCCAGGCACCCCAAGAAATGAGTTCTTATAAGCATGAATCTATGCTCTAAAATTCATCAACCAAATGGGCAATAGCACATGCTCACTTATTAAAACAAAAGCAACAGCAACTTAAAAAAAATCCTTCTTGTAACAGTATTCATGTTGATGATATGTGATGAGTAGAACACTGTTATGAAACTTGTTTTTCCTTAAGTAGACTCTGTGTCAGCATGGAGCCCAATGCTAGGCTTGAACTCATGACCCTGAGATGAAGACCTCAGCTGAGATCAAGAGTCAGATGCTGGTTTAATCAATTGAGCCACCCAGGCGCCCCGAGACTGACATGAAACTTTTAAAAATTATCAAATATACTGTAATACCAGATAACAAAAATTCGCCGTTCATCTACGTAAATGATTTATTAAAAAATACTGATTGAGAAACATTAGTCAACTAACTGAACTAAATTTGAAAAAGCTATGATGAACATAGAGAATCTATACCATTACAATTATTCCTTTTGAAAGTCTTGGAAAAAATAATCTTTGTATACATATTTTTTAAAGATTTTATTTATTTGACAGAGAGAGAGAGATCATAAGTAGGCAGAGAGGCAGGCAGAGAGAAGGAGGGGGAAGCAGACTCCCCGCTGAGCAGAGAGCCTGATGCAGGGCTGGATCCCAGAATCCTGGGATCATGACCTGAGCCAAAGGCAGAGGCTTAACCCTCTGAGCCACCCAGGTGCCCCATCTTTGTATATTATTAATGGAGAATTGCTGGACTATTACATCTAGTCATATCTACTACAGCTACTATGGCAACTTAAAATTTTTTTTTTTTTTTTTTTGGCAACTTAAAATTTAATGGGCCTAAGAATAGGGTTTAGTTCTGAAATGATAAAGTTAAGTAAATTCCAAGTTTTTGCTTAAAATGCCTATACAATAATTTTATTTAACTATTTTAATTTCAGGGGTGCCTGGATGGCTCAGTGGGTTAAAGCCTCTGCCTTCGGCTCAGATCGTGATCCCAGGGTCCTGGGATCAAGCCCCGCATCCGGCTCTCTGCTCAGCAGGGAGCCTGCCTCCCCCTCTCTCTCTGCCTGCCTCTGCCTACTTGTGATCTCTCTCTCAGTCAAATAAATAAAATAAAATCGTTAAAAAAATATTTTAATTTCTATTTTTCAAGGTATTTATTTTATATTCCCTAACTTATTCAGAATGGGAACTGAGTCACCTTACTTTCAATTTCTTTTAAATTTTTATTTTATTTACTTATTTTTAAGAAAATTGTATACCCAGTGTGGGCCTTGAACTAACAACCCTGAGATCAAGTGCGGTATGTACTACTGACTGAACTAGCCAGGAGCCCCACCTTATTTTCTATTTCTTATTTTTGACATGACAAGGTGCAATGATATTTATAAAGAGACTATAAAGAGCTAGTTAATTGTGAATAAAAAGACAAAATGTACACATCTAAGAATGAAGTTAAACAACTTATCTTAGTATGCTATACAGGTGGTCTAACAAATGACATATAGAGAATTGAATGGAAAAGAAATCCACAGACAATTTTTTTAAAAAGATTTTATTTATCCATTTGAGAGAGAGAGAGCACGAGAGGGGGTTAGAGTCAGAAGGAGAAGAAGACTCCCTGCTGAGCTGGAAGCCCGATATGGGACTCGATCCCGGGACTCCAGGACCATGACCTGAGCCGAAGGCAGTCACCCAACCAACTGAGCCACCCAGGCGCCCAATCCACAGACAATTTTATTTTATTTTTTTAAGATTTTTTATTTATTTATTTGACAGAGAGAGAGATCACAAGTAGGCAGAGCAGCAGGTAGAGAGAGAGGGGGAAGCAGGCTCCCCGCTGAGCAGAAAGCCAGATGCGGGGCTCGATCCCAGGACCCTGAGATCACGATCTGAGGTGAAGGCAGAGGCTTTAACCCACTGAGCCACCCAGGTGCCCCTCCACAGACAATTTTAAAGCATAACATTAATTCTGGCAATTACAAATTTTATGTATGAATGTATGTATGTATGTATGTATGTATGTATTTAGAGAAAGTGCATGTGTGAGCGGGGTGGGGAGGGGCAGAGAGAGAGAGAATCTTAAGCAGGCTCCACGCCCAGTGTGGAGCCTGACTTCGGCTTGATCTCATGACCCTGAGATCATAACCAGAGATGAAATCAAGAGTTAGACGCTTAACCAAATGAGCCACCTAGGTGCCCCAACAATTACAGATATTAAAATAGAAACTAATCTTTGAAAACACTTTAAATTTTGACTTTTAAAATCAAGTTTCAGTCAGTTGTTGTTTTGTTGCAACAAAAAATGAATAAATACTATATCCCTCCGCCTGGGTGGCTTAGTGGGTTAAAGCCTCTGCCTTCGGCTCAGGTCATGATCTCAGGGTCCTGGGATCGAGCCCCGCATTGGGCTCTGCTCAGCGGGAAGCCTGCTTCCTCCTCTCTCTGCCTGCCTCTCTGCCTACTTGTGATCTCTCTCTCTCTGTCAAATAAATAAAATCTTTAAAAAAAAAAATACTATATCCCTCATTTCTTATAGAAATCACCACTGCTGAGTTACCACAAAAAGTAGCTAATGTGATTTATGTATCTTAATAGACTGAAGTAAAACTTTGGTGACTAACTAGCAATGAAACAAAGTTTTATGACCCTGCAAAGTATCTAAATGCTTGAGAACATGCACATGCAATGTATTTTTTAGCAGTACTAGACTCAGAGGGCTTTAGAGAGGCTCGTGTCTGACAGAGTGTGCAGAGCCAGTTTATGTTGACTTGAACCACTGCCCTAATCCTACTTTTAAACCATGTACCAAGTATCCAAGATCCTCAAATTTTCTGCATAACTATTTTAGCCTATGTGAATAATCTTAGGCCTACAGAGTGGACAGAGCTTGGAAGCACTGGTTGATGCACAAAGGCCCTCTAGGGATAGAATGAAGCTAAGAAAGGGGAAAGAAAAGGGTGCCTGGGTGGCTCAGTCAGTTGAGAGGCTGCCTTTGGCTCAGGTCATGATCCTGGACTCCCAGGATCAAGTCCCACATCAGACTCTGCTTCTCCCTCTGACCGACCCTCCCCCCATCTCATTCTCTCTCTCTCAAATAAACAAAATCTTAAAAAAAAAAAGACGGGCGCCTGGGTGGCTCAGTTGGTTGGGCGTCTGCCTTCAGCTCGGGTCATGATCCCAGGGTCCTGAGATAGAGTCCTGTAACAGGCTCCTTGCTCAGTGGGGAGCCTGGCTCTCACTCTGTCTCCTGCACCCCCTGCTTGTGCACTCTCTCTCTATCTGACAAATAAATAAATAAAATCTTAAAAATTTTTTTTGAAAAAAAAGGGAAAAGAAGGCTGGCAGGCTGGGGAATCCTTTTTCCTCATGTTGCCATATTTGGCTTGGAATTCCCAAGCATTCTGATAATCCTAAATTCAAATCTCGCCTTCCAGGTTGATATGAAAATTATCTTAGTCAAATCAGAAGGATAGGATATATTTAATTTGTTAGTTTAATTATAACTTTTAAATATTTAGACAAATAGTGTAATAGTCGCCATTTCTACACTGACTTATGAATATTAGGGTAGGCCTAGTTTTTGCTGTTATAATTCTACACAACTGAATATTCAAATGTTTAACTAGAGTCCCCAGATGAATCACAACAGCAATTTGTTTATCATAATGAGACAGTGCAAATTTTCTATAACTACGTTTTCCTAAAATCATATTCTCTCTTGTGTACACCTGAAAAGATTATATTTTATAAAACATAAAAAAGTGAAATTATAGGAAGATTTTTTAATTAGCTATAACATAAAGGCAGAAACTGAAGCATGAGGTCTTGTTACAAAGCTTGCATACTATGTATTTATTTAAGAGTTTCTGATAGCAAATGTTACCTACTGAATACAAAATACAAAAGGAAAAACTTAAAATGTGGCCAAAGATAGCCAATTAGTATATGCTGTAAAGCAGAAGACTTAGAAGTTTTCAAAGGGCAATTTTCAAAGGGCAATTTTCAAAGGGAAATTTCTCATTATCAGCATGTATCACTAAGAAATGAGGATTCTTAGTGCTAATGCTAGGCACTTCAAAGTTCTGATGTTCTTCATAATTAATCAATAAAAACAAATAATCACAAAACCTCAGTATTCTCAGGACCGCAAAATCTTTACGTCTATTCCCTGACCACACACATAAACTTCCCTCTTCCCTTCCCACACAGATGACAGAGAGGCTCATTAGGAAAAATGTTCTTCTGAATCAATTATGCCAGCTTTCTCCCAACATAAGTAAGCTCCTCTTCACAAAATATATTAAATGCCACTATTTAAGTAATTAGCAGTTACTAAAATGCTTTAACCACCATTAGTTTTAAGTCAAACTTTCTTGGATTTTTGAGACCTTCCTAGAAAGAAAACAACGAAATATTTGATCTTTGAATATCTTCTCTTTCCTATTTTTATTGAAACCAGTATATTACTTCTAAACTTTGCCTTTTCCTGTCTGAAAATTTTACTGTTAAACTTTTATTCTGAAACAAATATTAATTTCATTAATGCTATATATGTGGCATATTTTTGTAGCAAACTGGTGGATAATAAGCAAATGCTGTGAAATTCAGACATGATTTTTTAAAAAGGGGAGAGATAAGTGATAGAAAGTAATTATCAAGACTAGATATAACTCTGTCCCAGCTACTGTTTCCATCACTTTTTCTTGTGAGGACTTTTTTCCCCTGTGACCTTTATTCACTTTGTACTTCGCTGACTCCTGAACTATTTGGGAATAACATAAATGATAAGCTTACAAATATGGAAGCACTACTAATTCTGAATTATGCCTGAGATTGAAATTAACTGAACCAATGGTAAACATGGCAGAAACCAAGCCTAGGTTAGTGGAACATGTGAAGAGCTTCATTTTTTCTTTTTTTAATTTAAATTTTTTTTTAAAGATTTTATTTATTTATTTGTCAGAGAGAGAGAGAGAGAGCACAAGTAGGCAGAGCGGCAGGCAGAGGCAGAGGGAGAAGCAGGCTCCCCGCCGAGCAAGGAGCCCGATGTGGGACTCGATCCCAGGACCCTGGGATCATGACCTGAGCCGAAGGCAGCCGCTTAACCAACTGAGCCACCCAGGCATCCCGAGTTTCATTTTCCAAAATGTCTCCCCACTTTTGCCAGGAAAAGGCTTTTCTTCTCTAGGCAACTAAATGAATGTAGGCAAAAAATTCTTAGGATACTTCTTAACCAGAGATCTTCTAAACTTATAAACATTTCAATTGTTCTTATTGCTCTAGTTTCTAAAGCAACTACTTTGCCTAAATGCTTGAAATTATATTTAAAATACTCATTAACCAGCAGTCTTTTGATATTCTTGACTACACAAATTAGAAGTTGTTAGTGCATGTAACTCTATTTGTGATTTTATCATTTATCAATCCAAGCTTATATCTCACTTCTCCCAAAATGCATCCTGTAAGCCGGACACAGACTAAACTATTAACAGTTTCCCAAGGTTGTCACTTTGACCTTTCTGCACATAAGGTACTTAATGAATGATAATTCTTACTGAGAAGTAATCTACATGATATAATTCTGAAGAGTAGGACTTCAAGGCATTCCTAGTTTTTCCTTTTTTACTATTAGAGCATAGGCAGAAATAACATCCTTAACGTAAGAGTAAAAACATTATTTGGTGGCCATCTTCTTAGGAAATAATGCCCTTAGTATCAGTTCATCTTAGCACACAAATTTTTCTTTTTGGTTTGCTGGTATTCGTATGCTTCCAAAGAACTAGAAATTAATTATTGATTTTAGTTCAGAATTTTTTATTTTGACATACCTGGGTCTGGAGTGTAAGTGAATGGCTGAACATCATGAGATCTTCCAGCATTGGTCACTACATATATTCCCACTGATACTGGCAAAGTTATATGTTGGTCATGATATGGGGGAACCTTCACAATAAGATGATTCTAAATTTAAAGGAAACACCAAGAGTTAAAAAAAGAAGCAATATTTAGATTAAAATTTTGAAATAATTATAATTAAGTACATTTCCTATTAGCTGTAAAGTGTAAAAAGTCTGACTAGAAAAAAAATGCAACTTAAAACTCAGGTTCACAGGCATCAGGATATTAATCTTAAAATTGCTTTTAATGTTTTACAATGGCTTACAGGGTGCTTCTCCTGTCAACTTTAAATCTTTTCCATTCCCCCCAGGCTTGTTATACTCTGCCCACACTGACCTTCTCAGTCCATTCTTTCAACACACTAAATTAATTTTTTACCTCATAGTCATTATAACTTGCTGGTTTCTCCCATTGGAATAGTCTTTCACCTCTTCAAATGGCTAGTTCTTTACCCATTTTCAGGTCTTAATTCAAAATGTTACCTCCACAGAGAGGCCTTCATCCTATTTAAAGTAGCACCTCTTCCCAATCTGGTCACATAATCTTGTTTATTTCTAAAATAGCATTTATCACCACTTGAAATTACTGTGATTATTTGTTTTTTTTATCTCTCTCCAATCACAAGAATTTAAGCGGCATAAGAACTTACGTTCTTATGTTTTGTTATGTTTTGTTCTTTGTTCTATATCCACTGTTAAGCACCTTATACATTCAAATGTATTTGTTGAATAAAAGAATGAATAAATTTTGAGAAAAAAAATATGTCCACCAAGCACCATGTCAGTTATCATATGTTTTGTAAAACATTAATTGTGAGATGTACTTTGCAATGCAGTTCACAACTGCTTCCTAACCACTTTAATTCTCATTTAAAGTCAAATAGAATTCAGTGTACCCAAACCCTAGCAAATCAAAGTTATTTTTTATTGGGGTAGTGGCAGAAGCATCCTCATAAAGTTCATAAATCCTTCATCAGCACTCATTCAAGGAGACTGCATCTTCTTGGAGGAGACCATGAACCATATATGAGTTTTGCTCTTCTTCCTTAGTATATTACAGTAATGGGAAGGAATATTAAGGGGCAGAGATTATGTTTTCCTACTGAGGATGTGATATGCAGGAGGCCAATGTTGACAAATGAGGATGACAAGAGTTTGATGACATTTTTTATTTAGCTAGACTACAATTGGTGGACTCAGCTGACAGATCAAGTGACAAGTGGGGCCAAGGTCAAGGTTTCAATTTTTGTGCAGTTAATTTGTTTCTAAGCCATCTTAAAACACTCTCTGAAATAGTCACATTATAAACAAAGAAACAGTTTCTGATTTATGGCATTATGCATCCTAAACCCAGCTGGCCATCAAAAAAAAAATCACTTTTTAAGACAGATGAAAAAACATGTATACATGTGTGTATCCACAGATACTGAGGAGCAAAAATCTGAAAGTACATATTCAAATGCACGTGAGGTCATCAAAAAATGTATCTGCACTGATCCAACTTCTAATAAACAGTTTAAAATCCTGTCTACTCTTAATGTTACTCTTTTGTTTAAACACTGTAACTATGTCAAAAGTAGTCCTACCTACAGTTAAAGAGGTGGGTGAATGGATGGACTTGTGAGGTATCTTTCTAGTCTTAAAATTATTTGGCAAATTCTGTAATTGAAATTATTATTCTGAATAAGATCTTGTTTCTTGGTAATCAGTAATGGAATTAGTATCTAAAATCAGATTAATTAATTAATTAATATTTTTTAAAGATTTTATTTATTTAAGAGAGAGAGCAAGAGAGGGGAGAGGGTCAGAGAGAGAAGCAGACTCCCCTCTGAGGAGGGAGCCCAATGCGGGACTCAATCCTGGGACTCCAGGCTCATGACCTGAGCCAAAGGCAGTCGCTCAACCGACTAAGCCACCCAGGTGCCCAGATGCATATTTTATTTAAAAACTTTTACTCCACTTGCTTTTGGAGAGAATATTTAAACAAACCTAATCTGAAACCTTTAAAAAACCAAATGAACCTATTCTGATACTACTCCTTGGTACTCCCTCTATCTGATTCTAGAAATTCTAAGAGTGATTTGAATTAAAAACTAAATTATGAATAGTGATACAAAGTTGTTTTTAAATACTATTTTAAGAAATTAAGAGCAATTAACTACCATTAAGCTAGGAGCACAATACAGACAAAACATAAAAAGGGTTGGGAGGCCCTTGGAGCAGGTTCAATGTTCTCTAGGGTAAAAATAGAAGCAGTCTTAATTTTAATTTCTTAGAAAAATCTGCTTGGATTCAAAATAACAATCTTCTTCTTCTCCACAGATAATCTCTTTTAAAACTTATAAGCAATGGTGCTAGATATTTTTCATTCTCCTAAATGATAATTTATTACTGCCATATTCATTTTGCAGTTGGGGATATATATACATATATGTAATTAAAGACACATAACGAAACAAAATTCCTAATAAAATAATTTGAAATTACATAACCTCTAAATTCTCAAGCCTTTGTTTAGTCTAGATGTTCCCAAAAATTCTGAGGATCTCTTTTGGCATTTCTTTCAAGAACTTTCTTTCCATATTTACTAAAAATTCCATCTTCTCCAAAACTCCGAAGCTTTTCCTTATTTTTTTATTCTCTCCCTCTAAAGAATGTAATAGAAAGAACTCAGAAGACTAAAGGTTGAGAAATAACAATCTACACAACCGTATTTTTGATACACTAATGCCTGTTTTATGTTTTATAAAACAAGTTATTCTTAAATCGAATTGTATACTTCTTAATTTCTAATAAGACCATTTGTAGCCCCTAGTTCCCTTCTTTAAATCACCTCCTTATTTCAAGCTGTGAGACTCTCTTGCTTTCTTTCAAAACCAATTTATCTTTAAGACTATATGTATATATAGATATATGCATAGAGACTATATGTATCTATATATATGTAAAAGAGATCGCTTAGAGATTGATCGTTAAGATACATATCTTTTGAATATATTTAAATAGGCAATTTCTATAGAATTTATCTTAAATTATTAAAATGGGAATAGATATAATGACCCTGTGCCTACCACATTTAGTATACATGTGCCTGAGACATATTATGGCTTTGCACAGAAGAGCCAGATATTAAACAAAGAACTATTTCCCAGACTTCATTAATCTCAATTTTTAAGTCTGTTTTTAAAGTTTTATTCATTCTTAATCTTTACACACAACATGTGGCTTGAACTCACAACCCCAAGATCAAGATTCACATGCCCCTCTGAGCCAGCCAGGTACTCTTCAATTTTTAAATTTTTAAATAATAAAAAAGTTTAATGCCTGAGGAGTTGATTTTGAGGTTGTAAATGAATAGTTATCACAATTATTCATAATGGCAATTTGCCAAGTTCTTTAAATGGTCTTTTCTACTACACCATCTTTTGGTCATTTTTTAATATCGTAGAGGTCCTTTCAGCTTTTCTGTATAGGCCTGGTATTTCTTTACTGACTACAATTTTTTCTTTTGTTTTCTGAGTACCCTTCCCTCTAAATGTTAAATTTTTTAAAATAGATTTTATTTTTCTAAGTAATCTCCACACAGAGGCTCAAACCCTTGATCTAAATCCTTAGATCAAGAGTCACATGCTCCACCAACTGAGCCAGCCAGACACCTCTAAATGTTTAATTTTTTTTTCTTTAATATAATCTGTTAGATCAATTCTTTATAACTCCACTGTGATCCCATTCAAAACATGTCCCAGAAAGTCCCTTAGGAAAAAAGACAGAAAGCTCACTGAAAAAAATTAAAATTTAAAAACGAACAGCACAACCACAGAATTAATGAAAGATTGTATTATGTTTTAGTTTGTTATACATACTTGCTTGCAAAAACCCCAGGACCTCTAGATATAGCCACCAAATAAGGACATTAATTCCTTTCCATTCCACCATGTCTTATTTTTATGATTATTATTCTTTAATCTACTGTAGCTGGCATAACTACCCTGAAAAAAGTGTTTTAAGAATATTAACTACCCCATGCCTCGAAGGTAAAGAAGGAAGGAAAGAAAAAAGGAAAGAAGAAAAGAAGGAGAGAGGGAGAGGAAGAGTTAGAGGAAGAAGAGGAGGAGGAAGAAAAAGAGGAGGAAGAAGAGGAGGCAGAAGATGATGATGAGGAGAAACAAAGACTTCTTAACATTAAGTTCTACATGAAACAGCAAGTTAAGACTGTAATTTGTTGGGGCTATCTTATTAATATTTTGTATAATTTATAGGGCAAGTTTTTCAATCTCCAGAACTAGTCATAGGATAAGGTAAGGAAGAGAAATTGTAATAGAATATTACTAGCAAAGGAGTTTACATTAATTTAACCAACTCATCAAAAAACAAAACATGTTTATGGCACACACAGAAGTATTGCATGGATAAATTAAACTTCAGTCAGGACCAAAACTATAGGCATGTAAGAGCCCGGTTGAAATCAGGGTTTGAAGTGCCCTCAAAAAGAATAAGGAACTTCAGATCCCAGAGTCCTCATTTTCTTCAAAGTGAATAAAATGAACCAACAAGTTTTTCATGAGTATCTGTTAAGTGCTTAATATTATGAGGAACACAGAAGAGTCATAATACATTGTCCCTAACCTCTGGGAGTCCTCAAAAGGAAGCCACTGTTGGTTCACGGGGCGTGGGAATGGTCTGATCAAATAAGTTATATAAGAAATCATAAAATGTCAGAGTTAGAAGGAACCTCTCAAATAATTTAGTAAAAATTCATAGATTAGAAAACTGGGGCACAAAAGTAACTTGTCTTACTTAGGTAACAAAGACTGTTAGTGACAAAGCAAGAGCTATAACTTCAGTTAAGACAGAGATTGCCCAACAGTATATGTGACAAAGGAATGACTGTTACATTCTATTATCTCTCTTTTACACCATGTAGTAGCATAAAGCTAGAGGAAAACTTTCTACACAGCATTTATCTAGGTATGTAAGAAGCTCCACTTTATAGGATACTATTTTGTGAAGAATTAACTTTACCCTACAGTTTAGTTTTTGCCCCTGGCTACTGAAAGATAATCTCTAAGACCTTAGAAATTCCTGCCTGATAGGAGTATCACTGACTGGGGGCTTTGGCCACTGGACAATCTAACAATGTGATTTATGAAGGGGACTTTGCAATGTCATATCAGTTCCAACCTCTGGAACTGGAGACTAAAGGTTAGCTGCATGGGCAGTATGTGACTGAGTCCCAACAAAAACTCTGGACACCAATGGCTTGGGTGAGCTTCCTGACTGATAATACTCTGCATATTGTCACACATGGATGTGCTGAGAGTGTAAGGCATCCTGAGGACAACAAAAGCTTCACGTTTGGGACCTTCCCAGACCTTGCTTTATGTGTCTTTCCCTTTGTCTGGTTCTGATTAGTGTCCTTTTTGCTATAATAAAACTGAAATTAAATATAGTGTTTCCTGTGTTCTGTGAATTATTCTAGCAAATCTAAGTGGGGAGTGGGAAACCCTAAATTTGAAGCCAACTGTTCAAAAATGAGAGTGGTCAGGAGACCCCTGTACTTATGGCTGGCCAGTATCTGAAATAAGGGAACACTGTGCCCTTAGCTTTGAGTATGGCAATGTATTTTATTGGATACATATTTTAAAATTTATTTTTTTAAAAATACAAAAGAATAAAAAAAATTTAAAAACTAAAGATTATAAACCGTTTTGATAAATTGGCCAGTCTCTAATTTTTGCCCCTTCCTTCTCTCTACTTGTTTTCATGTGCTGTTTTCTACTCCTATCAACATATTATGGTAAATTTTAGACTTTGGGTACTTTACACATTAGTTTGTTCCTGCTCTGCTGTTCTCTGTCTGTGATCTATACCTATATATGCTACTCTTCTGCATATGCCTTCTTTCCGATTTGTTCTTTAATTTGTCCTTTTCTGTTAGTCTCAATTTCTGTAAATTTGGTACTATTTGTTCTACATTCTAATTCTTCAGTCAGTTTTTTATCCTTGTTTTCAAGCTCTTTTTCCTTGTCATTTTGAAAACAATATATGGTGAGGTCCTACAAATAGACTCTTTTATGTAAGTTTAACAAACAGTGCCTCTGTGAAAAGGTAACTAACAAACTAAAACCCCTGACACAGCAGGTACTCAATAAATAAGTTTCCCTTTGATTTAACTAAATAGTAGGCTAGGATAATCCAAATCATCAGAAAAAACAAATATTAGGAAATAAACGTCTCATTTATTAACAATGATAATTGCCTAATGCTTCTAACTTTTTAAAAATAGAGAACTGTCATTTCTAGCATCAGTGAATTTTCAGTTACAGAAATTCAAGAAAGAAACTTAAATAATTTATATGAATCCCACATAAAGAAGAAATTTAATCTGTTGATTCAGGAAAATTTCAGAACAAAACTGAATTTCTCAGAGAGTAAATAATTAAACTACAAAAAGGCTTAAATTATACCTGATGAAATAATTCCATGTCAATTTCAGCTTCCGACTTCCAAGAGTTTTCATCTGATTGAAATAAAAACAGTAATTTACTAAAATTCTGAAACTTTTTTTTTTACTTTGTAGCTATTATTATATCTTTATAACAAAGTAGAACATGCAACAATCTCCATACCAGTATTATGCCTACTTACCAGAAACATTTTCTTGGAAAATAACTTTAGTTCCTTTCAGAAAATTCTTGCCAATTAAAAATACTTCTTCCTCTCCTTTCACTGAACAGCTATGCAAGCTTTTCTTTAAGATTTCTGGCACTCCTGCTGGCTGAGCTGTGGGTACACATAAGCATTCCATAAAAAGAACCACCAACACTTACTTCTTTCCTAAAATCAGTTCTAGAAATTGTCTTTGTTGACCCTTGAATTTGACTTCCTTTACTATGCAACTTAACTTTCACCCTAACAGAGAAAAACCCAGGAAAATCCATATTAATTTTTAATAACTGATAAGATTTTGTAGGGATGAATTAATGCCTAAGAGGAGGTTTTAATTTGTTATATGTCATCTTTGTTTTATCGTTTTGTGAATAATAAACAAGTTTTAAAATGTGCACTTAGTCTTAATATTTTAAAAATTTTTTTGGTCTTAATATTTTTAAAAAATTCTATTTAAAAACAAGCTTGTCCCACAATCCTAACCTCAAAAATGTCAGCTATGCTTTTACCATTACAAGACTTCTGAGGCAGTATCTACCTCTAGGTGGTATTAAGGGCTTCTTTAAGGATCTACACACCCAGGACTCAGAGGCCCCACACCAAAAGAACACCTAAAAACAGACTGATTCCAATTCAGAATAGTTTTTTCTACCAGAGGATCTCCCTGAACTAGGATAACCTGAGGTTAAAAAATAAAACAACTGAAAAACTAATGCATAAAGACTAAGTAACCACTATTAAAATAAACAAAGAAGCTGTAGAGTACTGAGGGCACACATCTAATGAATAAATTACAATTAGCCTACCAATTTTCTCATGCCAGGATTTCCTTAAGAAAATTTAATAGGTATTGCTTAGCGAAACAGGTTCCTAAGTTAAATAAATCTAGGAAAATACTGGGTTAAAGTAAAGCTAAGTGAACAAAAGGATTTCTCCAAGTATTTAATATTCTGATAAACACTACAAATATCCATGAAGTGAATATAGTATACAGGTTCCCAATATATTTGACTCCAAAAACATTCCTCCTTGGGAGTGCCTGGGTGGCTCAGTTGGTTGAGCACCTGCCTTCAGCTCAGGTCGTGATCCCAGGGTCCTGGGATCGAGTCCCACATTGAGCTCTCTGCTCTATGAGGAGTCTGCTTCTCCTGCTGGCCCTCCACTCGTTCTCTCAATCCCTCTCACCCTCAAATAAATAAACAAAATCTTAAAAACAAAAACATTCTTCCTTATTGACACTTAAGGACTAGTTTTCCATCAAAATACTCTGAGATGCTGGCATATGCAAATAAATACCTTTTAAGTACTCAAAAAAAAAAAAAAAAAAAACTGCTCCCCAGGAGGTTAAGGTCTTTCACATAAATTACACTATCTGTTGTTTTAGTAAACCCTCACAGTATAAGCACTGCAAAGGTAAACTTGAATTTGGCTTGTATAACTCACCAACTTCTAAATTAATAAGAGTCCACTAAACTTTAGGAAAAGTTTTAACTTTTTTCTCTGTAGACACGTATATATTTGAATAGTTAATTTTATCTTTATAATAATATCATATGGGAAATCTTTATTGTCAAAATATTCACTGCCCCTCTTTCCTAAGTCCTTCCTTGTGGAAAGGCTATAATTCTTGCACCACTCAGGTCAGGA
This sequence comes from Potos flavus, assembly GCA_028534135.1. Classification (NCBI taxonomy): domain Eukaryota; kingdom Metazoa; phylum Chordata; class Mammalia; order Carnivora; family Procyonidae; genus Potos; species Potos flavus. Next base: position 14,469,284 of record CM052888.1, read on the forward strand.
CTAGCCATGTGACTTGTTTGTATAATGAAATGTGAACTGAAATAATATGCCAGTTCCAAGGAAAAGCTTTTATAACTTCACATGGTTCCACTTTTTCCTTTTTCCCCTCCATTACAAAAATGGCAATGTCCCAGATAAGGGCAGCTCCTTCAGCCTGAATTCTAGAGTGAAAAGAATGGACCTGCTTCCAAACCATAGCCAGTATTATCATAAAGTGAGATAGAAATAGAACTGTTGTTGAGTGCCACTGAGTTTTGTTTTGTTGTTGTTGTTACTGCAGCATCATTTAGCCTCACTTACTGATACATACAAGTATGTATCCTGTGCTTATTAAATATTTAAATGGTAAATGATACTTTTAGCAATGTCTAAAAGTTTAAAAGAAATTGTGAATGTATATCCATATACACTGGTTAGAACCCACAGGGTTAATATATGAAGAGAATGGAACCGTTACTGGTCAAATACTGGCAAATACTGCCCTTTTTAAATGAAGAATTAACTGAACTTACTTATAGCTTTTTAGAGTAACACTGGAATTCGATAGTTTTTTTTAAAGGACATTCAAGAAAAACAGTTAATTTTTTTGAAGGATTTTTTAAGTAATCTCTACACACAACATGGGGCTCGAACTCACAACCCCAAGATCATGGGTTGCATGTTCCACTAACTGAGCCAGCCAAGCACCCCAGTAAATATTATTTTGATTAGAAAACAATAAGAGGTGAAAATTATATGGATATATTGTATTAACGAAATGAATGGAAAGTATACAATCTTTCCCCCCATTTTCAAATACTATGTGGAAATTCCACTCCACTGATGCTTATCAAAGCTTTTTTTTTCTATCTCATTTTTTCTTTTTATGTACTAAGGGCATATGATGGCCAAATGAGGCTCCTCGGAAGGTACATTGTGTATAGATCTTCTATATATTTGTATTTACATTACACAAAGAACTAGTCTGTCACTGTTCAAGATAATTTAACTTTTAACTTTTGACCTTAAAAGGTCTTTTCTATTAAAAAGTTTAATGGTTACTTAACAGCCCCGACACCATACTAAACAGAACTAAAGTTAGTATTATTTTAGCTTAACTATTTTAAGTAATTAGTAAGCCAGCTCTTGAAAGTGATCGTACTGCTTAAAAAATTATAACACAAAAAAAGCAGCCAATTTTCTGGTACTATAAAAAAATGTGTTTCTAGATACTTTTCAAATAGTAGCCTCAAAAATAAAGCTGAAAAAAATTAATGAATATATGAATACTGAAAAATAACAGCAAGTATTTCAACATGCCAAAAGAATTAGGAAAGCTTTTTAATAATGTCTGTGAAGAGAAGGGAAGCTTACTCAATGATATTATCCTTTTCCTAAAGTTCTGGGATATACGGGAAGTAGAAACTTGTTAAATTCAGTCAGATTTAATCCAATATATATTATTGTGAAGAAAGCCATAATTAATTTTGTTACATTTTAAAAATTAGCATAGGAGGGAAGATACTAAAAAAGTATGAAAATTGATATATTTTTTTAAAGATTTTATTTATTTATTTGATGGAGAGATCACAAGCAGGCAGAGAGGCAGGCAGAGAGAGAGGGGGAAGCAGGCTCCCCGCTGAGCAGAGAGCCCGAAGCGGGGCTCGATCCCAGGACCCTGAGATCATGACCTGAACCAAAGGCAGAGGCTTCAACTCACTGAGCCCCCCAGGCGCCCCTGAAAATTGATATTTTTAATTTGATACAGTATCACCAAATAATGTACACAATACACCAAAACAAAAAAACATGTATACCTGTATTGTCTGGAGAAAGAGAAATAGGTCAAGAAAGTAAAAGGGGATAATTCTTCCATCCCCTTAAAAACAAACAAAAAACAGATAATGGATCCAATGGTCATTGTTAAACCAAGTAAAAGCAGATCTTCTTTTTCTTTTTCTTTTTTTTTTTTTTTTTTAAAGAAAGATTTTTTTTTAAGATTTTATTTATTTATTTGTCAGAGAGAGAGAGAGAGAGAGCACAAGCAGGCAGAGTGGCAGGCAGAGGCAGAAGCAGGCTCCCTGCCGAGCAAGGAGCCCGACGTGGGACTCGATCCCAGGACCCCGGGATCATGACCCGAGTCGAAGGCAGCTGCTTAACCAACTGAGCCACCCGGGCGTCCCAGATCTTCTTTTTCAATGTCACAAAGCGCAACATGAATTCTGGCAATAGGCCTTCTTTCCACTGAGTGTCTCTAGTTGGAAGATCAAATGTCTGTTTCCTCTCCTCCCTTCCACCTCTATCACCTTTTGGCCCCTCTTCCTCTTCTACCTCCCTCTCATCTTCCTGTTTTCCTCTACCTCCCATTCCAATTCTAACCCTTCTTACTAACCTATTTTCTTTTCACCTCTCTTTCTATTCCAATTGCTTAAACCTGTCAAAAAGGTTATATTCATGGAAATAAACATAAACCAGGAACCCATAACGAAACAAACATTCTTATTTTAAATTTTATTTTGGGGCCCTTTGTTTCACTGTGTACTATTTATATGTTTACTTTTCCTCT
>CM052888.1:14472328-14491709 GCA_028534135.1 Potos flavus
ATCCCAGGACTCTGAGATCATGACCTGAGCAGCCACTCAACCGACTAAGCCACCCAGGTGCCCCAAAGCATACGTTTTAGATGGTTTGTGCCATCTAAGAGGCCTGCAATTGTAGAAGGCTGCTCTGACTAGGTGGATGTCCTACTCTAGGATGAAAAAGTCCTCTTTCTAACAGTTTTATCAGTAGTTAAGTTGGCATCATCATCTCAATTTCTCAACTCCCATGTGTCCAACTCCAATTACAAGGGAAACATTTATTTATTAACTTCCTAAGACCTCAGCATACATGAAAGCGCTTTATAAACCACAGAGTATAAGAGAGAGAGAAAATAATACTGTGAAAAGTAATACTGACATTAATCTTTTCCTGTACATCTACTCTAATATTTAAATGAAAGTAATTAAAAAGTAATAAAAAATTAAAATACTTCATTTTGTTGCCAATTAAACAATAAAAAAGATTGATCAATCTACAGACTGCTAGGTAGCATATTTAATGAAAACCCATGAAGATCAATTAAAATTGATCAAGTAAAAAACAAAGAATGATGCCATTCATTACATACAATGATAGCTTTTCAAAAAAATCAAATCACCGATCCACTAGGAATGTACAGATCAGGAGGCTTAGGGGTGGGGTGCCTTTGGCTCGGGTCATGATCCTGGGGTCCTGGGATGAAGCCCCGCATTGGGCTCCCTGCTTGGTGGGAAACCTGCGTCTCCCTCTCCCACTCCCCCTGCTTGTGTTCCCTCTCTCGCTATATCTCTCTCTGTCAAATAAATAAATAAAATCTTAAAAAAAAAAAGGGGCTTTAGGGGTACCTGGCTGGCTCAGTCAGAAGAGCATGCGACTCTTGATCTCAGGGTCGTAACTTTAAGTCCCAAGTTGGGACTTAAATAAATATTTTTTTAAAAAGGAGGCTTAGATTCTTGCCTAAATGCTTAGATGTAATTGATATTCATAGAAATTACTATTAGAAATATTTTAAGCTAGTTTTTTTAAGGAAAAAAAACCTTGTTCGTACGAAAGTCCATGAAAATAATAAGAAATAAATATGAGAACTTTCATGTAAACGTATTTGAAAGTTAAAAAAAGTATGGGAGCTATTATGCCAAGGTACCCCTTTATTTTTTTATTTTTTCCTTCTTTCAAAAGTAATTTTTTATTTGAGTATAACTGACATACATACATTGTTACATTAGTTACAGGTGTACAATATAGTGATTCAACAACCCTATACCTTATGCTATGCTCACCGGGAGTATAGCTACCATCTGTCACCATGCTATTACAATACCACTGACTATATTCCCTATGTTGCATCACCTTTTATTCTCTTTCATTCCATAACTGGAAACTTGTATCTTCCACTCCCCTTCACCCATTTTGCTCATTCCCCAGCAACCTGGCTACCATCAGTTTGTTCTCTGTATTTATAGGTTCTAATTCTACTTTCTGTTTATTCACATTTGTTTTGTTTTTAGATGCTACATATAAGTGAAATCATACAGTATTTGTCTTTCTCTGTCTGACTTGTTTCACTCAGTATAAAACCCTGTAAATTCATCTGTGTTGTCACAAATGGCAAGACCACATCCTCTTTGGTACTCCTTTCTTTCAAAGAAAGTACTGCTCATGTTTATCTAATCCAGTTTCTCTAAGCAGATGGAAAATGACAAATAGCCAAGTAAAGGAATAAAAATAAATATCCTACACCTCCATAATAAATGACTTTTTTTTTAAGCTTTTATTTATTTATTTGACAGAGAGAGAGAGATCACAAGGAGGCAGAGAGGCAGGCAGAGAGAGAAGGGGAAGCAGGCTCCCTGCTGAGCAGAGAACCCAATGTGGGGCTCGATCCCAGGACCCTGAGATCATGACCCGAGCCAAAGGAAGAGGCTTTAACCCACTGAGCCATCCAGGCGCCCTAATAAATGACTTCTACAAAAGGAAATGGAAGGGACAATACAGGTATTCAAGTAAAATCCCCCAATATGAACTGAGATCTATTTTAATTCATAAAAAGTCTAAATTACACAAATAAATCTCCTAGGTAGAGGAAACAGTTCATTAACATAATTTCTTCCTGTAACTGAAGTCTTTTTTTTTTTTTTTTTTAAAGATTTTAGTTATTCATTTGAGAGAGAGTGAGAGAAAGCATGAGAGAGGATAAGGTCAGAGGGAGAAGCAAACTCCCCATGGGTCCGGGAGCTGGGAGCTGGGAGCTTGATGCGGGACTCGATCCCAGGACTCAATCCCAGGACTCTGGGATCATAACCTGAGCTGAAGGCAGTCTATTAACCAACTGAGCCACCCAGGCGCCCCTCTGTAACCACAGTCTTAACAACCCAGAGGCTATGGCTAGGATGAAATGAATTGTTTAAACTTGGTTTTAGCACTGCGATTTTAAGTGATTATAATGACAATACAGCATAGTGGTTAAAAGCAGAGGCTTTGAATCCTGGTCTTACTATTTGCTAGCTATGTGACCTTGAAGGAGTTATTTACTCTCTATAAGTCTCAGTTCCATCAGCTATAGAATAGAATCCATATAAGGTAACAGAGAGGACTAAATGATACAATGCTTAAAGAGTGTTTAACAAAATCCCTAGAATATAGTCAGAGTTCAAAGCATGTTAACTTTTATCAATGGCTATATAACCTTTCCCCTGTGTGCTGCTGCTTCTTAGGGCCATCAAATCCACTCCACACATTACCTCCCAGAGAGATATACTTTTTTGCAATGTGGACAATATTATCGTTAATAATGATAATTAACAAATTATAATAATTACAGATGAAAAATTTCAGAAAATTATGTTTTCCAGTTCTTTTGTATTTTCTACCATCCTTAGCCAGTTATATTTATACTTTAATAATACCTTAGTGAAAAAGAAAATGAAGAAATGACTGAACACACTAATGAAAGAAAGAACAAATAATTGAAGTTGGCAACCATTTCTCAGTCTCTCCTGAAGCAGTATGATCTGAATTATCTAGCATCTCCTGGCTCTGGCCTTCAGAAAGTGGCTATGGTCGTGCTCAAAGTATTAGATCACTTTAAAAAAGAACTGCAAATACACCATTAAAATTGGAAATTCGTCCTTCGAGAGTTAAGTTGGGACACATTGTGAATTATAGTAAATCCAGAATTGGAGCACCACAATTAGAAAAGCTCTAGAACTCAATAAACCATCTACAGATTGTTTATTTTGTCCTTATCTAAATGCAATAGAATGGACATGGAATCTATGATTTGTAAAAGCAGTCTATTTAAAATTGCCTATCACCCAGAAATAGCCCAAGGAAATAACAGTATCAACACAAATTTGTCATAATAATGGAAAAACAGAGAAATCCAACTGAGCTCTCTTGACATCAGAAAGATATTTTAGTACTTAAAAAAAAAAATTAGGGTGCTTGCTAAGCTAAAGTATGGCTATATAATCATTTTGGAGATGAATTAAAAGAAAGGGAAAAATAAGACTTACAAAGGATGAACAATTTGACAAAACTAAAATACAGTAACAAAGGTTCTGTAGGGGTAGCGAGGTCATAAAACCCAAAACAACCCAAAGGAAATTCAACTGAATGGAACTGAGTCTCTTTTGCTCTTCTGAATTCAGGTACAAATTAAAAAACATAATGCCAAAGAAAATTACACTCAATGAAAATCTTCTTAAGTGACACATAAAGGAAAAAACTTTCCAATTATTACTTATAGTAATACATCTTATAGGGAAATCAGAATATATGGTGAGACACATACAACATGATTGAATCTAAACACACACACACATTTACTTTCTATGCCAAGATGAGCAAAGAATTTTATTTTCCACTTCCCAACACTATAATTTAATGCCATAATTTGTAATCAGAACTCCAACTGCTATATATTCACAAAGTTCTGCTTACCTTAGTATTTCTTATGTTCTAATAGAAAATAGACTTAGGAACACAGCAATTTATCACACAATAAAGATGCAGCAAAAAAAATCCTTTGGATTTCTAATTTACTTCAAGTTAACCATTCAGAGTATGTTTTCTTTTTTTCTTAAGCATGGAGCCCAAAGACAGGGCTTGAACTCATTTGACCCTAAGGATCCAGGCCTGAGCTATTATCAAGAGTTGGAAGCTTAACCTACTGTGCCACCCAGGTGCCCCTAAAGTACTTTTTTCTTTTTTTTTTTTTTTTAGTACTTTTTTCAAAATTTAAAAAAAAAAAAAATTTTAAGCAGGCTCCACACCCAATGTAGGGGGCTTGAATTCATGACCCTGAGATAAAGAGTCGCATTCTCTGGCGACTGAGCCAGCCAGGCGTCCCCTCAAATTACTTTTAAAATTAGTATGGGATGATAATAGGGAACTACAAAATGCTATATACCTTTAGAATTTTATTTGATATTATCCACCTTTTAATCTAGAAAATTTGACTACAACTTTTTAAAATGTTTCAAGTTTTGCAAGATCACAAGCTAGAGCATATGATACATCTGAAATTTAGAGATGTCCGCACATTAACAGAAAATGAAAAAAATTCAATATATATTTTCTTACTTACTACATAAAATCGGAGAAGAGGGTGTTTGCAGTGTCAAAGTGGAGCCATCTTTCCTTGTGATATTAACTCTAAAAACCAATCTGGCACGAGTGCTTTTTTTCTTGGAACCAGCAATTCCTATTCTGGCTTCAACATCAGCATTCCTCAATTTCAATATCCCTACGCAGTCCACCCTAACACATACAGAAAAAGACATTAACTGATATTTTCTGTTTTATAAATAGTACAATATTCTTAACCAAATAAATCTCTTTGGGGGGGAGGGGCAGAGGAAAAGAGAGGGGGGGAGAGAGAGAGAGAGAGAGAGAGAGAGAGAGAATCACATTAAGAGTGATTATGGAGCTATGGAGCCTGATGGGGGCTTGACCGTACAATCCTGAGATTAGGACCTGAGCTGAAATCAAGAGTCGGACGCTTTACTGATTGAGCCACCCATGTGCCCCAAATAAGTTTCTTTTAAAAAAAATTTTTGCTAATTATTAATTTTTTGAAAATGTAATACAATCATAAGGTTCCAAATTTAAAAAGTACAGAAGGGTGAATTCTGAATATTCATAATTCTTGTCAACTTTTCATTCATAATAATAGTGGAAGAAATAGTAAAGTAAAATCACTATTTCAAAATCTGAACATAAGTAAGGGTTTACAAGAGATACTTTTGCCATTTTTAAATTTTAATTTATTTTTTCTTTTTTTTTTAAGATTTTATTTATTTAAAAAAAAAGATTTTATTTATTTATTGGAGAAAGAGAATGAGCAGGGGAGAGGCAGAGGTAGAGGGAGAAGCAGACTCCCCTTTGAGCAGGGGCTCAATCCCAGGACCCTGGGATCGTGACCTGAGCCAAAGGCAGACACTTAACTGGCTGAGGAACCCAGGTGCCCCTTAATTTATTTTTTTTAAAGTATGCTCTATACCCAATGGGGGCTCAAACTCACAATGCTGAGATCAAGAGCCAGTCAGGCACCCCAATTGCCATTAAAATAAAAATGTATCCTCTATTTTTTTTTTTTAAAGATTTTATTTATTTATTTGACAGAGAGAGAGAAAGATCACAAGTAGGCAGAGAGGGGGAAGCAGGCTCCCCGCTGAGCAGAGAGCCCGATGCGGGGTTCGATCCCAGGACCCTGAGACCATGACCCGAGCCGAAGGCAGAGGCTTTTTAACCCACTGAGCCACCCAGGTGCCCCTGTATCATCTATTTTTGCAGCTAATTCATATATTAGAGAGAATGAATTTTACTTAAAAAAAAAAAAGAACAATAAAACTAGCAACTGTCTCCAAAAGAATTGAACACTATATAGCCATTAAAACATATGCAAAAAAAATGCTATAAAATAATATTTACTATATGGAATATGCTGATGGTAAGTGAAAGCAAGGTTACAAAACAGTGGGCAGAGTATTATTTCAATGTTATCAGAAAAAAAGAAAGGAAAGATACATATCAGTATAGTGGTTACTGGGCGCATGGATGGCTCAATTGATTAAGCGGCTGCCTTTGGCTCAAGTCATGATCCCAGGACCCTGGGATCCGGCCCTGCATTGGGCTCTCTGCTCAGAGGGAAGCCTGCTTCTCCCTCTCCCTCTGCCCCTCCTCCACCTTGTGCTCTCTCTCTTGCTTGCTCACTCTGTGTCTCAAAAAAAAAAAAAAAAAAAAAAGTGGTTATTTCTGGGAAATTGGTTTTTGAGAGGTATGTTTTTAGTTGATTATTATTATTATTCATTTTTCTTTATTACTTTTTATTGTTCTGTATTTTCAACTTATAATGAATAAGCACTATTTTTATAATCAGTAACTCCCTTCCTTTCTTCCACTACGTATGTTTATTTTTATAATTTTCAAAAGTTAAAAAATAAATCTTTACTAAATATTTTTCAAAATTTCCCTTTCCAATTAACCTCTTACTAACCTATTCAAAATGGCTTTCAAAAGGAAACTCAAAACTAAATAGAGAAATGTCATTAGCTATCTAATACAAATAATTACAATATAAGTCTACCCCTTTTCAATATATCTGCTGCTGGTATGGTTCAACTTTAGGATTGAAGGACCTTAGCAAAAGGCTTAAAGGAAAAAAAAATTTTTTTTTAAAGATTTTATTTATTTATTTGACAGAGAGAGAGCGATCACAAGTAGGCAGAGAGGCAGGCAGAGGGAGAGGGGAAGCAGGCTCCCTGCTGAGCAGAGAGCCCGATGCGGGGCTCGATCTCAGGACCCTGAGATCATGACCTGAGCCGAAGGCAGAGGCTTTAACCCACTGAGCCATCCAGGAGTCCTGGGAAAAATTTTTTTAATTTAAATCGTTAACACTTCTAATATTTTTTAGGCAATGAAAATGCATAAGATGAAAAAAACACAGTCCCAGAACATACTCTTTTTTAATACAGGAAAATAAAAACAGAAGGTGAATTTAGAACAACATGCTTTTTCACAACAAGATGGGTCAAGGTACCATAATGGTCTCTGTCAAAGAGTTTCTAATGCAAACACTAAGAAAGCAGAATTTAGAAAAAAAAAAGGGGGCAGAATTTAGGAGAGCAAATCAAATTGTAATTTTTATTTTTTAAAAACGTTAATTTTATTAATTCCAAAAAGTAAGTCTAGATTATCTTCAAAAACGTCAGCATTCCACCTGGCTTTTAGTCATTGCCTTTCATCATGGGAATTCCATGGCAAAGGGCAAAAGAGTCCATTTTAACCTGTTACCATTCTGCAATCATCTATTTTTGTATTTGTAATGTTTAAAACATTTTAATAAAATACTCAAAATCTTATATTTTTACATTAAAAACTAAAATTTTTTTAAGCCCACTGCAAAAATGTAATGTATACTGAAAAATTTTTTATAGTAAGTACTTACGCCAGTGTCATGTTGTTGCTTGGATCAAGACCGACTTCTATAACAGTAGTGCCTTCAATGTCCACTTCTTTACAGGGAGTTGTATTTCGCCCAGTTACCCTGCAGGCCTGATAAAATCCATGTGGTTTCACTCGACCAGAGTCATTACCCACAAACACTTGCAACACTACGGGCTCATTATGGCCTTCCAGCTGCAGTGAGATAACACGGAACATAAACACTAATTAGCCTTTCAAATAATCTAATTGTCAAATCAAACACTTAAGACCAAATCCTATATTTATAACTGGATAACAATAAGGAAATAATTTAAATCCTCAAGAAAAACAAAAGTACAATATTTTCATAAAAAGGAAAGTTGGCTAAGTTTCTGTAGGAAATCATATAAGTTTTAATTCTGTAATAATCACACTTTGAGAAAAATTTATATGTTTAATGATAAATTACCATTTATAATTAATTTGTACAACCAGATGCAAATGAATACACAGTCCTTTAGGTATTTATAAATTTATGGACTGCCAAAGCATGTGGGGTTATTCAAAATTTACCACTACCACTAATGGAAAATTCACTAAATTGTTTCAGTGGCATCATTATCATCAAATGAATACACATACTAAATTTTTTACTCTTTTAAATAGTAAATAGGAAAGTGTCTGAAGTGCTCCTATATAAATAAAAGGGAAATGGAGCTCATTTGCATAGATTAGATACACACACACACACACACCCCATCATGAAATCATGGGTCAAAACATTAATGGTTTGAAAACTGTTAGTTTAGACCACGATCTATGATGGGTCCTTACAGGTCTCTAATAAGCCTTCATAAATTATAATTTGTACGGTGAAGAATAAATAAATATTTAAAACAGCATTTGGGAATAAATGTTTCCAATGCAGATTTTTGTTCATGTTTATAGTTAAACACTGAAGCTGCTAATATAGAATGCATAAAATCACAAAATAACTTGTACAATGTATACCAAAAGGCTTTAAAAAATTCATACATCTTTTCTAACCCAGTATGGTTCTATCTCTGTGAAAAGATATCAAAACAAGGGAAATAAGCAGATAAATAAACAATCTACCCAAACCATTAGCAGTACCTAGAACAGTGTCTGGCACATAAAGGGGTGCATATTTGTTGAATGAAAGAATAAATAAACTTTTGACGTTAGTCAATTCACTCCCTATCACAGTTAGACAATCTAATAATACTTCTGACCAGAGAGTACTTAAAGCATAACTTAAAGTCAGAGCAATTCGGTTAAAAATACTGACCAAACTATCAACATGTTTGGTTAAACAAATATTTACAAAAAGCATAACTGAAATTTCTTATTTACCTATTATTTGTCCTGAGTATGAGGGACTAAGGATCGGTTGGTGTGATGAGTAGCAGAGGGATAAGAAATGATGTTGTTGACTATTAACCAACCTTATAAATGGCCATGGATAGGTTTCCTGATCCCAAGATTCTACCACTATTTTATTAAAATTTAAAATGAAAAGCAGTCCAACTGAATACTATTCAATTAACACATTTTCACAAACTGTATTTAGAAAGAATTTACCATGTGACTAGCCAAAATTCCTCCCTGTTTAATGTTTTATAAGGAGCAGAAACACTTATAAAATATCCCCCACCCAACTCTTTTTTGGTTTGTCTTCAAACAGAAATATTCTTTCTAACAAAGTTTTCCAGGTGCTGAAATTTAAGCCCCCTTTTATCTTTTAGTCTAAATTCTGAAAAGACGAAGATTTAGTCGATATCCTAATTTTTTTAAAAAATATTTTATTTATTTATTCATCAGAGACACAGAGAGGCAGAGGCAGAGGGAGAGAAGCAGTCTCCCCGCTGAGCAGGGAACCCGATGTGGGACTCAATCCCAGGACCCTGGGATCATGACCTGAGCGGAAGACAGATGCTTAACCATCTGAGCCACCCATGCGCCCATGATATCCTAATACTGAAGACTTAAATTATTTTCAACCAATTCTTTTCTGAGATGAACAGTCCTGATTCCTTTAGCCATCTCAAAAACCTTATTTTCTAAGTTCATAATAATTTCTATAATTTTTTTTAATTTACTTTAAAATATCTTCTTAAATATTAAGTTTGGGGAGAAGTGAATAATTTGCTAGCAATGTCAAATATAAGAAGAACATAATTCATGATTTTCAGATATTTATCAGAATACATTCTCCCTCCTCTTTCATCTAAGCTAAAATTCAAATACCATCAGAGTAACAATATTGGGCTTATGATTCAGCTAGACTTTTGCTTCAATTTCCATTAAATATACCTAATAATTCTACCATTCTATTGTAGGCAGCTTTTGCTAGTTAAAAAAACTGGAGAAATTCTTTGTATATTGCTAAATAAAATAAGTACCTTTACTGTTGGAAAGCCTTGCTGTGTTCTATCCTTTACTGAGCCACGGCTACCCTCAGTCAGGTACCGAGCTCGGTGCTGGGTCTCAGGCTGTACAACTATCTTCAGCTCCTTTCCTTCACTTTTGACAGGATACTGTCCACACAACATAGGGCTCTTCTTTACTCCACTTCCTTTTTGGTTTTCCAGTGTTCTGCGAAGTCAAAGCACAACATGGGAAAAGTATCAGAAAGAGTTTTTTCTACAAAAGTCATCAAAGATAAAGGAAGAAACAGAATAGGCAGTAACATTAAAAACAATTATCTTACTGACAATATACAGCCTAAGGGAAGATACATTCCATAAGCAAAGTATCTCTTAAAATTTTTTAATAAAATTTAACTATATAAGGCAAAAATAAAAAATGTGTATGTGTGGTAGGAGGAAGGAAGACTGAATGTAATAAGCCAGGAATAACAGGTAAGAGAATAGCTGATGTCATTATAACCTTTCACATTGTACTTCAGTCAAAACAAATTTTAAAGCTACAAGATTAACTATCATTATTTTCTAATTGGACTTGCAAGGCGAAAGAAATGTGGGGGTAGCAAAAAGAAATAAACAAAAGGTTTTAATAAAACAAATAAAAGTACATGTAGCATACATATTCTTTTGGATCTTTCTCAGTATAATTTTTCTGAAAAAATTATAATAAAAAATCAGTAATTCAATTTTTATTGGGAAATTAGATTTACTCTAAACCATCTTTCTTAGAAGTGTATTTTTTCAGAGTATTTATATTTGTGATTAAATAATTAAAGTCCTTAGCATATAAAATCTTTATAACTGGGCTTTACAGATAGGAAATCTATTCTTTAAAACTGTATTTTTCTTTTTTAATTTTTAATTTTTTTAATTTTTAAAAATTGTATTTCTAATGTTTGTTTATCATGCATTTGCTATGTGGAATGTATTTTCAAAGAAAAATATTTCAAATGGTGGCTGGGGCTTTAGGTCAATATATTTAATCTGAAGCACTGCAAATATGACAAATACAAAACAATACTATTAGTTTTAAAACAGATTTAAAATTATCCATGTACATTATTTTAAAGATGTTACTCATTTATTTGAGAGTGAGAGAGAGCATGAGCAGAGGGAGGGCAGAGGGAGAGAGAGAAGCGGACCCCTGGCTGAGCGAGGAGTGGGGAGCCCTAGATGGGGCTCAATCCCAGGACCCTGGGATCATGCCCTGAGCTAAAAGCAGACACTTAATTGACTGAGCCACCCAGGCGTCCCTATCCATGTATATTTTAAAATAGAGTCAGGAGGGCTCCTGGGTGGCTCAGTCAGTTAAGATTGGATTCTTGGTTTGGGCTCAGGTCTCAGGTTCCTGAGATCAGCCCTGCATCAGGCTCTGTACTTAGCAGGGAGTCTGCTTCAGATTCTCTCCCTCTCCCTCTGCACCCCCCCTCAAATGAATAGATAAATCTTTAAAATAAAATAAAATAAAGTGTCATGGCCTATAACACTTTCTGTATGACTCACACTGAAAACACAGGACCAAAGAGATGACTGTGGACAAAAATCTCCAAAAACAAATAGGTCCCAGGAGGAACATTATGAATCAAACAAAGAAGAGCAATAGTGGCTAAGAAGCTTTAAAAATGGCCCTAATGGGGTGCCTGGGTGGCACAGTTGGTTAAGCAACTGCCTTCAGCTCAGGTCATGATCCCGGAGTCCCGGGATCGAGTCCCGCATTGGGCTCCCAGCTCCACGGGGAGTCTGCTTCTTCCTCTGACTTTCTTCCCTCTCATGCTTTCTCTCACTCTCTCTCTCTCTCAAATGGATAAATAAAATCTTAAAAAAAAAGAAAAAATGACCCTAATGTTTAACCCTTCATCTCTAACCACGGTGTTGCCTCTATTATCAATAACGAAAAGAGGAAATACTGTATTCTCAATGGCACCAGGGACTGGGGTGAACCTCATGGCTAGGAAAGGGACAGAAGAATGGAGAAAAGAAGAAATGCAAAGGAATGCACTAAAACTGACAAGATAAGTGGGAGAGTTCTGAGGGCTAGTACTGTGCTCCATAATCTTCATATTCCCTGAACTTTGCACAATTCCTGAAACAAGGTGCTAAGAAAATAGTCATTGTTGAAAGCAAATAGGAAAAAAACAAGGAACAAAGAAAGGAAAGTAGAAGAAAAAAAGAGCATCTATTATAATATTAAGATGAGAAAGACTGGATCCTAACTGGCCAAGGAATGCCATATTCATGTAAGTTTGACAGACATAAGTCAAAGATTACCTGTGTAAGTCATTTAAAAGGCCCTAGAAGAATAAATTCTACGAATCAAAGAGTTGAAACTGGAACATGGGCAACAAATCCTATTTTCCTTTTCATTATTCTGGGTAGAAATTCAAACATTTGCTTTCAGTACAATGTGCTTTCAATACATTTGCTCTTATCTATGAAAACCTATAATGATACCATTTTTTACTTATTTTAAAATCAAAGCAAAAATATTCACTTACAGAAACTATGTAAAAATATCCCCCAAATATTCACTGAACAGAAAATACAGCAAAATGCTAAAAGCAGTTCTACAGAGTGACTAGATTATGGGTTATTTATTTTCTTCTATTTTTCTGCATTTTTCCAAGTGTTTGTAATTAATATCTATTAATTTTATAATAAGAAAAGGGAACACTTAGTTTGAAATATAAGGAAAATTTAGCATATGTCAATGAACTAGCAAGACACAGTTTTTATATTCACTTATGCTAGCCAAGCTAATATTTATGAGGATAAACAGATGAAAACGAGTTTTACTATTTCAGTAAAACAAAATATTTCATTTGGATCAAGACTGCTAAGTGAGTTGACAAGTATACATATTCTTAAAGAAGAATAGTCCATGTAACTAAGTAACTTCTGAAATGGTACTTTTAAAAGCCCTCAAAACTATCTTTATTCTGAAGACTTAAATGTAAAGATGGAATACATATATATTTAGATCTTTAGACATGTAAAACAATCAAAATGTCAACTAATTCTTGGAAAAGTAGTCAATGAAATTTTTAAGGCATGATGGCTTAACAACAAATAAGAGAGTTAGCAGTTAATTGTATGGGATTTTACTTTTAAATGACATCTAAAAGGCAAATCCACTGTTTTGGCTTTCTTCAGAAGTCTTAAGATGACATTCTAATTCCTTTGTGTTACATATCCTTCTGATTGTCTATGTCACAAAAAAATAACTTCCATTACAAAGTGCCTAAAAAGTGTTTCACATCCAGATGACATCATGTCTTAATTTCTAGAAATATCTATAAAGAGACATAGGACTAGTGATTCTCAGGACATTTAGTTGAAGAATTTAAGAATGACATGGCTAGGAATGTTTAAATACTAAGTAGTTCCTCCTCAAATGATTTTGTCTTCTTAACAAACTCTAATTTTTATATAACATTCTAATTATACAAAAATGCTATTTTCATCTTGAAAATCAACAAACTGCTGTTACAACATATTTGAGACTATATTTCCTATAGTTTAGCATTATATAAATTATAAATTTATGGCACATTAGACATAAGGCTATATATACCTTATCCCTCAAAAGATTTCTAAATTTCTTTCATGTTTCTAACACCTTTTTTATTGAAGAATATAGGACGTTAGCTTGAGATCCTCTTAATAACTGTTTTGAAAAGCCTACTTTTCTACATATTTGCATAAGGTTTTATCCTCTCCTTGATATAGTTCTTACAAATTCAAAATGAAAACTGCTTCCATCAATTCTATTTGCTAGTGCCAAATATTTTTCTATTACCTAAGAAGCTGGACATTTCTTCTGCTGCTTGATGAGTTTCTGTTCCATGAATTATTTCATGAGAGATTTTGTCTTGACAAATGTTATTATACTTTCCCTGGGTAACCTCAAATCATTTCTAAGATATATCTATCATACAAAAGCAGAAGCAGAAAAGATGTAGGTCAAGATATTCTCTGTAATAGGAACTGCAAATCATGTGTGTTGACTAACCCTATGGCAAAATTTTATTTGTTCTTCATTTGGACCTTTAAAATTTATTTCAATATAAAAATTAAAATCTCTCTTCTGGAACTTAAAAAATTTTTTTTCTGCATTGAAGCCCAAATAAACACCCATATTTAATGATAGATATATATGAGCCTTTTAAATCTGTACTACTATGTTTCAGAGCATTATTCTATAGGTACTAGTTCTACAAATATGTTCTAGAATTGACTCTGCTAATGGCAACATTTTAGGAAAGGGTATATCTTGTTGTTTGCTTTTTTTAAAGATAATTTCCTAATATGGACTTTCTAAAAAGAAAAAAACATTTAAATGTTTATTTTTATTTAACTACATCACCCCAAAGGAGTTCTAAATGAGAGAAAAGAAAACAGTATAGAATAATTATGCTTAAATGGTAGATAAATGGTAGATAAATTACTTAAAAAAATGTACTGACAGTCTAAGAACAAGTTTAATATACATTAAAAATATTCTCTATAATTCTCAACCAGATCTCTAACTTAAAAGGTAAGAATGATGTCATCAAGTAGCAAACCAATCTAAAGCTTCTCCATCACTCTTTGTAACAACCTGAAATTGCAGGAGGTTCTGGATCAACTAAAGAACCATATTCTGCCTCCCATAAAGTAATCTCTCAAAATCCACTGAGTTAAATTTTATCAAATTATGTTGAATGTACTATAGGAAAACCTAATTTTAAAACTCTAGCAATTAAAAAAAAAAAGTCTAGCAATTAAATATAATAAAAGTACTAAAGGAATTAAAAAGTTAAAAATAAGTCATAGTATCCTGTACTATAGCCACTGAAATATATTTATTTGCAGATATATTTATAGTGAGTGTTGTGAACTGGCACAGAAGAATGAAAACTCAAACATGTACCACGATCTGTTCTATCACCCTTCTAATACATAAACCCAGAATCACAGGAAAAAAAATTAGTGATATATTTATTTTTTTTAAAATGTCAGCACAATGTATGAAAGAAAAAGCTTAAAATAAATACATGAATCTAAATGATAAGAACCAAACCATCAATTTAGTATTTTCCTGTTTTCATCAAAAGAAAAATCTCTAAAATCCTCACAGAAATGGAAATGAGTTGAACCAGATCAGGAGACAATATGAGAGAACATAAACTAGCCCTTTTCGAATGTTTTGAGTCAACTATGGCCATTACACTCTAGCTATTTCTTTGAGTAAAAATATTTTTAAATCCATTTGAAATTTAAAGGTTATTTCAAAACAGATTATTTTCTACTAATCATACCCAGAATAAGATACCTATTGCTAAAATCTATTAATATGTTTTTCTCTAATGAAACTTGGTAATTTTAAGTTCAAATTTTCACGTATTTCAATGATAAAATCAGTATCTTTGCTTTATATGCACACTTGGGTTGAGCAATTACAAAAACTGGGGAATAATTTATTCTTTGTTTTGTTTTGTACAATGGTGATAGAACTTTAAAAAATGTGAATACCAACCCATTTCCTGCTTTTGAGTTGCCTTTGTTGTCCGTGGTAAGCTGAGAAAGCACATAGTGAGGTGCTTTGGCACTGTCGGCATCAAATATATCCATATTAGATTCTTCACAATCTCGTCGTTTGACCCCCGGCCTCTGCTTTGGATTTCGTTTTCGTGATTTACGAGGTACCTCAGTGTTATCATTGTAGGAACTGGTGCTCATGTTACTGAAGTTGGAGGGGGAATCCTCCATCCACATACTGCAGCTCTGCTCTGATTCCAATCCACACCCCTCATCCTGGCAGGACATCCGACTGTTATCCAGCAAGTCCTCAGGTGGTGGTGAGATGTACAAGACTGTGTGCCTCTTCGGTGTTGATGGATGCTGCTGAACTGTGTTACTGGTTAACTGCTTTTCACTTACCCCTCTGTTACTTACCCCCAAGGCTGAGGAGCAGCTCTCCACTTGCATAGCCTTGCTGTCGGTGACTGAGGTAGAATAAATGGTAGGGCTGGAAGAGGTGGTAAAGGAGCTGCAAGCACCGCCCATGGAGGAAGAGGAGGGAGCTGAAGAAGCATCTGCGGTGTACAATTTAAGAGTAAATACACTATACATATTTTCACCTATGCTGGCTAGCAGTCCCATTGAAAATGTGATTCGTGAACTGATTGTTTTTCCCCAAAATGAATAGTTGGAATTTGGTTAAGTTTTAGAATATAAAGGCTTCAAGCAATACAAGGCCTAAAAAATGCAATTTTAAAAAAATGCCCAAATAGCAGTATTTTACTTGTGTTATAATTGATAGATTTTTAAAAATCTAATTTAATGTTTTAAGCTGTAAAGCAAGAATAAAGCTTTTATTGCCTCAGCTGGATATTCTGTTGAATTTTAATCATTTAAAATAATAAAGAAAACCCCAATATGAAATATATGCTTGTGGTCCACATTCAATGCCAATTAAATAATCCATTATAGAATTTGAAAAGTGGGACTGTGCTTAGCCACAAAATATTAAAATAAGTTTCTAACCTATGAAGCAGAGAACTACAGGTCATTTTTAATGCAGACACTCCCTGCTTCAGAGGCAAATCCTGGAATAAAAATATGAGAAAATAAATGAGAAAAGAGCTGCTGATTATTCCAGATATCAATTATAAAATGAGAAATAAATAGAAAAAATATATAATCAACTGAATTGGAGGCAAAATGGAACTGGTACCATCACTATGATTATTGTAAAATCTAGAATAAAAGTGAAAAAAGTTCGATTTGGACTATGCTGGGCTGTGGAAGATAGGGAAGTCAACCACTGAGGGTATCCAGAAGTTGGAAATGGCTGTTCAAAACCATAATATCTAAAATAAATCCATCCTTCATGGCAGACTGAAAAGTAGAATAAGGACTGATTATTGGATGGATTTCTCTTATAAAGTATTTGATACACGCTCAGCAACTGGCTCTCCTATTCATTTCCCCTCTCTTTAAACGGCCTGCTTGATTTTAACCATAAAGGGAATTTCGTAATATAAGTAACAATAACTTTTATTGACTGAAGCCTAACGGAAAAGAGTTAAACAAAAAAGTCTAGTGCCGGGGAAGCACTAGAATCAGTTTCTATAAAAAGGTCTTTCACAAAGCCATTTATTTATTATGCCTAGTGAAAAAAGAATTAAGTAGATCTTTTCAAAACATGTGGCAACTGGCAGAACAGCTTGTTGGAAAATACTACTACTTTAACCCTTTACAGCACAACCTTAAAGGCACACTAAGAATGTTAAGGTTGGAAGTTGTCAGTTCGAAAATTTTAGAAATACCATTTGATCTTGTATGAGATATGGAAAGGTACATAATCATACACACACAAAACTAAAAATAGGTAACATGTGACAAGAACTAACAGATATGCTTAAATCTAAAATTAGTTTTTATCTATAGCCAAGTGTGCCACTGTGTTAAAGTGGCAGGATAAAACTTAAACTGACGTGCAGTCATTGGAATTGCAATATTCTTATCAATTATACTGTAAACAGTGAATGTAAGAACACCAGTGTTCAGATAATCAAAAGCCAAGTGCCAAAGATCTATTTTTAAAGTAAAAACATGTACCAGAACACTTAAGTCATTTGATAGAGCTAAATTCACCCATAATTTTTCACTGCTGTCAAGGCTGAAGAGCATAGTAATTAATATTAGCCATTAATGATGTGATCTACATAATGTCATATGGAAATATTTTTCCCAACTACCATAAGTCAAAGAACCTAGAGCAATGAGATGATACCAGTTCCATTTTCCAGTTTGTATCCTTGTCAAATGCAGTAGCTGAAATTGGAAAACTCAGTCACTTTAAACTGCATTCCAATTTAAAGAAAAATTTATCAATTTTGTATCATGCATTAACGCAATGTTTTTTTAGTAAACAAATATTTTAAAAGATCTGTAAGAACTACAAAATCTAGATGCTAATGTCAGTGACAGTTTAGGAGCTGATTTGTAGCCACTTTGGGTTTAAACAACAAGTTTATTCCTTGTTTTTTTGAAAAATACTATAAAAATAATTTTTAAAAAATAGAAAAGGTATTATATATAACATTCCTCCATCTGTTCCAACTATTGGCAAATATGAAACTAAATTTTTGTGTGTGTATAAGCCTATGTTTTTAATCTTAGAGAAATAAAAGTATGCAGCATGCAGTATTTGCAGTGGAACACACAAAACATGCAGCATGAATGCTGTGAACGTGTATTTCTACAAAGCGGCTTTCCCCCACCCACCCTTTTTGAATCTAAGTATCATGCACATGAGAATGCAGAATATGAACATCTCAGGGATCCCTGTCCATGACAGATGGAACGTACTGGTGAAAAGCAATCATGAACTCAAAAGTAAGTTATGTGATATTCATGAATTTAATATGCAAGACATAGCCTAGCATTGCTCTTAAAGGTATATATGATTTTATCTTGCAAATCTTATCAAAGCAATCATAGTTATAAAACCCAATTGATATAATCATACATAAATGTCTGTTCTGGGACAGGTATGCCAAACTGTGATCTCATACCCTACATAAATTAAAATATTCTATACATTTTCCTTGGACACCTAACATAACAATTTTTATATTTTACCTGCAGTTTCCTGGATATACTTACTAAATAAAAAAGTTCATTAGCACAAAACTATGAAACTGAAAACAGAAACTCTGTCAGAAGACAGCAGTAAGCATCCTTTAATTAAAAAATATTATCACCTTTAAAAGCCTATCTCAGTTTGAGCCTAAATTACAAAAGATCTTATTCATTTTAAGACTGTAACAAGACAATCTTTTAAAACTATAAAACTCTTTACAACAATATCATTGTTATGTTGATAATGACGATAATGGTATATAAAATCCTTCACATAAAAATGTTTTACATTCTGGTTAGCAAGACATCACCTAAGTGAAATAATAATGCCAAGTGAGGTGGTAAAGTGTGGAATGAGAACTATGGGCCCTTTCTTAGATCTTTCTTAGACCCTCCCAATACCTAACACAGTACCTTGCATGTAGTAAAAATTTAAATTTTTTATTAAACTGATTTGCTGGAAGCCAATATTTGATAACCATGTTGAATTACATTAAATTTATATTGGCCAATAATGTACCAACATGCCCATGATGAACACATCACTTTAAAAAAAGGATTTACTACTCAAAGGGCTTAAAATATATCTTGCTATAATAGCATTATCTAATACAGGGAAGGGTTTAGAAGTAACAAGAGTTTAGAGGTAACTATTTGCTATTTCTACTAAGAGTGTGCGAATAACTTTCTTTCTTGAAACTATACATAAGCCAAATTATTGTGCATTAATCCATAAATTTACTAAGAATAAAAAATCCTTTATCGTATCTATTAAAAATACATTAAAGTATATCAAAACATTTTAGATTTCTAAACACAAATTTCTTATTCCCAAGCAATTACAGAAAAACACTCAAGAACGTTACTGGGAATACTGCAAATGTACTTAAAATATCTACAA
>CM052888.1:14492209-14505542 GCA_028534135.1 Potos flavus
TAAGTGAACCAATAGTGGAACGGAGAAGGAGTAAACCATTGACTGTTCAGAAAATAATCTGAAAAAACAATCCAGATATTTGGAAATATTTCTGGTCTAAAACACTTACTGTTCAACCTTAGTTATCCTTTTTAAGTATTTTATTTTCTTTCTGGTAACAATGACTTCAAATCTAGAGATCTTGCCTGATAAAAGTCACCAGATACAGGACACAATTTTAGATCAAAGAAGAAAGATATTGAGAGAAAAAAATTATAAGGCCAACATTCATGTTGCTAAGGGACTGAAAAATCTAGAACACACAAAGTGGCTGCAAACCTGCTTTGTCAACACCTTACATGCCAACCTTCGTTTTCTACTTTTCTTCTTCTTCTTATAGTATTAATGTAAAGTTTAAAACTTTACAAAAAGTTCTTAGTTTCAATCAGTAACAATCCACTATTTAGAAACAAAAAAAGAAAGGAAGGAAGGAAGGAAGGAAGGAAGGAAGGAAGGAAGGAAGGAAGGAAGGAAGGAAGGAAGAAAGAAAGAAAGAAAGAAAGAAAGAAAGAAAGAAAGAAAGAAAGAAAGAAAGAAAGAAAGACTTATGAAGAAGTCTGAAAACGAGACCGACCTATACCCTGGGTGAGATTGGATGGGTTAAGTGTCTCTGGCACTATTTGTCTTCACTATTGACAGACACTGTCACACAACCCACCACACGATGCCTGTCTCTGAATGGCGAAGCTAGAATGCAAGTTAAGTGTATTAATAGAAAAAACAACTAGCATCCCAGCATATAAAATAAGCAATCAGATTACTTTACCAAAAACAAAAACAAAAAACAAAAATTGTAGGGTTGATCATTTAATTTACATGTTTAACAATTTCAATTTCCATTTGTACTTTTCCCACCCAACATAAGCTTACATGCCACAATAAGCAATGTTTTAAAACAAACTTTAAAAAAATTAAATTATCAACATCCAAATAAATGCATGTGGAAAAATTTCTTATCCAAAATTTTTGTTAACTCATATTCACCAATTTGTTGTTATGTTTACTAATGCAATCTAATCCATAAGCCAGAATGCCCTCTCTCAGGTGTTTTTAGGTTGTGCCTTTACCCAAATGCCTTTATTTATTTATTTTTTAAAAGATTATTTATTTATTTTGGGGGGGGCAAGTGTGCACAAGCAGGAGGAGGGGCAGAGGGAGAAGCAGACTGTCTGCTGAGCTGGGAGCCTGATGTGGAACTCGATCCCACGACCCTGGGATCATGACCTGAGCCAAAGTCAGACACTTAACTGACTGAGCCACCCAGGCGCCCCTACCCAAATTCCTTTAAAGAGCAGTAGAGAATATCCTCTGACCAAAACACTCAAGCAGAAAGAGGTATCTGTATTTTATTTTATTAAAAGATTTTATTTATTTATTAGAGAGAGACAGCGTTTATAAAGTGAGTGCACTCAAGCATGAGCAGGGGGGAGGGGCAGAGGGAGACACGCAGACTCCCCACTGAGCAGGGAGGCCTATGCAGGGCTCAATCCCAGGACCCTGGGAACCTGAGCCGAAGGCAGCTGCTTTATATGCACCACCCAGGCGCACCAGAAATATCTGTATTTCACCAGCAAAAGAATCTTTTCATTTCTCAGGCCAACTTCCACATACATCCTCATACCCCTCAAAAAAAAGTTACTAATTTTCATTTTTAAACTAGATATGTACATAAAATGTTTGATCCTAGAGGCTCTATTTTAAAAAATAATTAGCATTGTTGCTGAAGCTGAAAAGCTTGTTAACTGATTTATTGGAAACCATTTTTTTCTTCCCCAGTCCATCAAATTGCCAATCAGGATTCTAATATTACACAATTATTCTCCCATTTTTAATCTAAATTCTCCTAAAATAATTATTTTTACCTTGTCAGAGTACAGGGAGGGGAAAAAGGGAAGGGAGAGAGAGAATCTTAAGCAGGCTCCATGCCCAGCACAGAGTTCAACGTAGGGCTCAATTTCACGACCCTAATATCATGACCTGAGCTGAAATCAAGAGTCAGATGCTTAACTGAATGAGCCACCCAGGTGTCCCTATTCACAGGATATTTGTTAAAGAATGTGTCCTAAAAAAGAAAATGCTCACAAAATTTGTAAGCGTCCTGATATTTATAGCAATGATTTAAATATATCTCTTGTCCTATTCAATCCTAAGTATTTAAGCACAGTGTAAAATAATACGTACTAGGTATATATTTTGCAATTTGGTTTTTAAATCTTTTTTTTTTTTTTTGAAGATTTTATTTATCTGACAGAGAGAGACACAGTGAGAGGGAACACAAGCAGGGGGAGTGGAGAGGAAGAAGCAGGTTTCCTGCTGAGCAGAGAGCCCGATGTGGGGCTCGATCCCAGGACCCTGGGATCATGACCTGAGCCAAAGGCAGACGCTTAAACCACTGAGTCACCCAGGCGCCCCTTAAATCCTTTCCTGATGGAAAAGGAAGATGCTTTTACCATCCAGTGATTTAAGTTCTACTGGATGGCATCACTGGTCAATACTGGGTGAAGAGACTAAAGCCCAGAAAGAATCCTTTACCTCAAAGAGATTAAACATAAAAAGGAATAATTATACTAGGTGATAACTGTATTTATTACATTGTCAAAGACCCCAAAAAGTACAGGTTGAAGAAAAAAAAAAAACTATTCAACTATTTTACTCCTTGAAAGGGAACGCTATGTTAAGACAAAAACAGAGATTATCATTATATTAACTTAAATACGAATTAGAGAAAAACAGTTCTGAACAATGCTATTTGAAGGTCACCTCAATGCTTTATCCTGTAATACATTTTAGTATATTTAGATTAAATAATAAAGGTACTTCGGGCAACTCTAGTCCAATGTCTTCACATTTTTTTTTAGAGGAGACCAAAAAGGGCAAAAAAATACTGTTTGTATCATTAAAATCTTGTAATTTAATTACTCAGCTTCTACACCTGGGTCTGGATTAGAGTGGATATTAGATCCAACTGTACACAAAGTGTCTAAGCAAAAAACAGAAAATAAGTCATATATTGCTCTATCAGAAGTTTTTTTGTTTTTAAGATTTTATTTATTTATTTGACAGAGAGAGACAAAGCCAGAGAAGGAACACAAGCAGGGGGAGTAGAGAGGGAGAAGTAGACTTCCCACTGAGCAGGGAACCTGACAAGAGACTTGATCCCAGGACCCTGGGATCATGACGGGAGCCGAAGGCAGACACTTAACAAATGAGCCACCTAGGCACCCCGCTCTATCAGCAGTTTTGATACCTGATCGTGCAAAAGTATCGCTTCATTAAAAAAAAAAAAAAAAGTCGGAAGAGAATTCCAGGAACTAGAACTCTTTAACAGTCACCTTTTAGAATCATCCCTTTGGGAAATGTCTGCTCTCCCCATGACTCATCATCTTCTATCAATGTCTCTTTTATATACAAGGGCTCCTATTAAGAGAGTGTCAACATGAAAGAATAAGTCAGAACGTAAATACTATGGCCCATGTGTGGCTCTATCTTGCCTGACAAGCAAAATTTCAAAGGTGAAATACAGACTAGGTGAGAATGGAAATAAAGAGGAAAAATAAGGTTAAAAACTTATTTTTACAAAAATAAGACCTACTTTTTAAAACCTTACAAATGAGAGGAGAAACTCATGTGGGAGAAAAGTCAATGTTTACTGAATGATCACTAATTATCAGGTAATGTTAAGTATTTTACATATCTACCTTTATAATAACCTTAAGAAAAAGTTAGTATTAGTGTCTAGAAGGGCAATATTACAAACTTATTTAATCTCCACAAAATTCTGTCTATATGATAGAAATGATATGACAGCAATCAGATTCAAGTTAGAGCCTTATGATTCCAAAACCCATACTAATTTTATTATAATTTATTTGTGGGAAAAATAAATAAATTGAGATAAAACTGTAATATGTGTGCGTGTGTGTGTGTGTGTGTGTGTGTGTGTGTGTATTATATCTAGATTATGCCCGTACAGGCCTGGCACTTTGAGGTGATTTCTCGGTTATTTTCTTTTTAATTTCATTGACAATAACATCTTTTATGAAGGAATGACATGCAGAAAATTAATTTTACCTCAGTGGGTAAATAAATACTACTGATAGACATCTACTTGCATTTATTGATGAAAAGGTAATGGACCCTCACTTATGCCAAAAATAAATTCATCAAGTGTCTAATACATCTCATGCCTTTATTACTTTTTAAGAGCATAGTTCATTGAATATTTTGACTGATTTTAGTCATCTGCCAACATAGTATTTTTTAAAAATTATGAAATATTTAAAACTAATACCCATGTTTCCTCTGCTCATATTTTAACAAATGCTAACATTTTACTACATTTTATTTTATTTTTTAAGATTTTATTTAGTTATTCGACAGAGAGAGCAAGAGAGCACAAGCAGGGGTGAGCAGCAGAGGGAGAGAGAGAAGCAGGCTCCCTGCTGGGCAGGGAGCGTGATTCGGGGCTCAATCCCAGGACCCTGGGATCAAGACCTGAGCTGAAGGCAGCTGCTTACCCGACTGAGCCACCCAGGCACCCAATTTTATTGTTAAGAGAAGAAATCTTAACAGAAACAGGTAAAATCTTTTGCTGTGCCCTACCCTAATCCATTCTCCTCTCTTCTGCCCCAGCTGAAGTAATATTTATACAACTTCATTAGTATTATTTACAAAACTAATTGGTTTTTTTTTTTAAGATTTTATTCTTATTTATTTGAGAGAGAGAGAGCACAAGCAGGGGAGAGAAAGGGAGACGCATACTCCCCTGTTGAGCATGAAGCCCGATGCAGGGCCCGGTCACAGGACTCTGGGATCAGGACCTGAGATGAAGGCAGACACTTAACCTTAACAGACTGAACCAGCCAGGCACCCCCATACAACTAATTGCTATAAAACGATTACTAATGGCAATTGGTATGGCAACAACTTTTACTTATGATATTGTCTTACTGGTGATATAAGAAAGCCCACTTCTATCCATTAATTTATTAATGTGAAATTGTACAAAACACATAAAAATAGAATCTATTTTGTGTATGTATTTTGTCTACTGAAGGTTGAGACTCACTGAGCAGTTTTAAAATGCTAATCTATAGACTCGTGTAATATAAAAATGTGCTTTTTCCATCAGAAACAGAATGAATCAAAATATTTATAAAGTTGTTGCTAAAAATTATCAAGAGGACAACAGAGAGGTAAACATTTAAGGAATAAATCAACAGGCATGTGTACTTTTTGTCATTGATAATTTATAATACAGATAGCCTCCTGAATTCTTATTTGTTTCCAAATTAATCATTATGTCACAAGTTTGCTTATGTTTTTCATTTTAATAATGTGATGTTAACATAAATCTACATATACATACATACATATTTCTATGTGTATAAATGTATACATTTAGATTTACAATTTAATTTCAGTAAAAAGGTGGAATGAGAATTTTTAAACCTATTTGCAACATTTTTGTAACTAGAATCTGACTTCCCTCTGGAAGTGGTCCCATTTTCTAGAAAAAGTATAAATGGCCATATGGAATAACCAAGATCAACTCACATTTTAGCTCACAATATCAATACACAGGTTACATGGGTGAATCACCTTTCCTGCTAATGAGCTTTGGGTTTAATTTTAGGAGTAGTATACTACATAAATGGCCAAAATTCTGAAATATGTTTACCTAGTTAACTTAGGACAGCAGTCAAAGGCAAACGTGCTCCTCAAAATTTATTCAACTCAAGAAAATATAAATTGCATAACTGTAAATACTTTCTAACGCTAGTAAATAAATTATAATAAATTCAATGGACTATGTAATTCTGTTGCTGTGAATCAATATTATTTTAACTTAATGTTTTCCTAGAAATCATATTCCAATTTTATAGATCTTGAATTAAAGGGATATATGGCTTTTCCAACTCAATATCCTACACACTACTTAGTCCAGGAACTACTGTTATCTAAGTGAAATAATAGCGCACAATTCCCTGAAGTACAATGGCAAGAAGAAAAAACTTGGACCCCAGCAGGAAAGAAGAGAGGTACCTTGTGCCTGGGAGAATTGAGATATGATGATATGCAAATTGTCCAGCACAATTTCTATTACACAGTAGGAACTCAAAAATGGTAACTTACATTTTCTTCAACTCATTTTTTTGTACTGCTCTGTTGTTATGTATGGCTTAGAAATTCCTATGATTTTATTAGATGATTAAGATGTCTAAAACAAAACAAAACAAAACAAAAAGATGTCTAAAACAAATTAAAGCATAGCTGTTCTTTGATAACAGGACATTAATTTAGCTCTCTTGCATCCTCTCCTCCAATAAGACTAAATTAAGTTCTTTCAGTATAGACAATACCTGTTAGCTACTCGCGATTTATTAACTGCTGTGGCATAAAATTCAAAGCACTATTTATTAAGTTTCTCTCTTCCAATAGAAAAGTTTATTAAATGGATCACTTCACGGAAAGTTATAAATTAAAATTACAGCCTTTAAAAACCACCAGTGATTGATCTAATGGAGACATTCAATAGGTATTTCTATTATACATGCTTAATCTGCGTGTATAACTGTACATGTTAAAAAGTGCTACAAGTAGCAGTATCCCGAGACTGAAGTACTTCTAAAAAAAGTATTAATATATAATTACTGAAAGTAAAATAGCAATTTGATGAAAACAACTAAAAAAGAATCACTAACTAGTTATTCTTAAGATTCTTTGGCTGAATTATAAAACTTATGGTTTGTTTAATTCATTGTTTTTCTCAAGAATTAGAATAAAAATTTTAAAGAAACTTGAAACAGTTACCTTAGCAAAGTCATATTTTGATACAAACTAATAAGCATAATGCCATATCCCAAAATGAAGACAAAGCGTCTAGGATAGAAAAAGAAAATAAACTGATTTCTTAAAATGAAGATTAAAGTTTATTGTTCACTTCTGTGAAAGACTTCTTATTTTAATTAAATGAAGTAAATCTAAAATTAAAAACTATAAACATATAAGTCGATTTTAAAAAACACTTGATTGGTATAGGAGTTATTTATCAATAAAGCTGTTATTTAAGAAAAATTCCTGCCATATCTCTTTGCAAAAACTCCCCAAACTCTGGTGTAACTGTTTGTGTTAGTTCTTCTAAATAATACTTGCATTTTAGTTATAACCTATACTATAGGATTCCCCCCCTCCAAAAAAAAAACCAAAAAGAATCCTTGCACAGTATGCATTTCTTGAGCAACTCCTTATTTTGCAAAAAATGCCATTAATTCATTCAGATAACTTTGTTGTGTCAGGAAAATGGCCCTTGTCTTAACTACAGAGAACCTACAATACTGTTCAGAAAGTCTGTATTTCTAAAATGTACTCATTCACATATTGAACCTCAAACTCTTAACTACTTTTCTAAACCTCAAACTCTTAACTACCCTTCTAATGGGACAAAACCAGAAGTCTTTAAAAAATGAGGAGGAGTACAAATTTCAGACTGGTGATTCTCAACTATATCTCCCACACTTTGACACTTGGCCCACGGAGAGGGGAGGAGTTGTGTAGAAGTAAACCCTCTTTCTCCCGGCCCCAACATGGAACTTACCCGATAAAAAGATGTTACTGATGGGAGTATGTAAAAGTGTGAATAGTGTAGAGGCAGAAAAAGGTTTGAGAGATACTCTTTTATCCAATATTCTGGATTGTGGATTAGCAGCATCATGTTTACTCATTCCCTTAGTAATATGTAAAGGGAAAAAATCTAGATTGGCGAATCTGAGAAACACATTTTAAATAATTAAGTAATAAAGAATGTACATGAACACCTATATGCCCAGCCTCTAAATTTTAAAATTTAAATTGATTTAGAACTTGTGAAACACAAACCTTTATAGCAGAACTAGAAGTCTGTTCCCACCAGGCCCTCATACCTGATAGCAGCCAATCCGGCTCCTTCAAAACTCTGAAGAATTAACTACATCAACAGTCATCATTTTTATGCATTTCATATTTAAACAGCAAATGTATAGATTAAAAATAAAACTCACAGAAGTCTAAATTAATGTGCCTTTCCCTAGACATCAAGTCTTTTGGCCAGGAAACATTGAGTAACTGGCAATTTACTCCAAATCCTTCTCTTTGACAGTTATGTCACTAAAGATATTCATATATCAAATAAAAAAGCAATACTATAATGACACCTGCTAACTGACTTCCCTAGAATATTCTGTAATTTAAACTCTCTTACCTATAATGTTATATGACAAAGACTATTCTACTAATAAGACAGAATCCTAGAATAAGATGATATTGGTTATTAAAAGTAAATTTATGTACAAAAATTACAAATGACTTGGTTTTAGATCATAGAAACTTTCTGTATGTGAATATAAGAAAGCTCTCAATGTTACCTCCTTACTCTCTCCACCTTCTTTAGAATGTCAGTAACTTCTCGATCTAATAAGAACTAATTACTTCAGAATACTTCCTTTGGTTAATTCTCTTATTTTCATGATTTTTCAACTCATCTCTTTCAATCTAATTTATCTAGAGAGGGTTTTCTCAAATACATAGAGGGAAGGAGCGAGGATCAACATTCTATTAGTGACCCAAATTCAAGAACTTTCAATATCTATATATAAAAACTTGAAATTGAGTTTGGTATTATTTAAAAGGAAGTGTTCTTTTCCAAACCTCGCTGACATTTTTTCAGCTTTTAAAAGGAACTGGATCTACTGTCAACAGATGTTAAAAAGCACAGAAGAAACAGACTTTTAGTTCTATATAGATTCAATAAGTCTACAAAAAATAATCTCAAAAGATACAAAAGAAATCAGTTAGTCAATTTCTACTTGTGGATTTAAAGTGAAATAATTCATTAAAAATCTTTTTTTCTTATTTTATCATTTGATACAATTTTTAAAGAATATTTAAAATTTTAAATTCCAGAAAAAATATTCAGAGACATTTTAGAACCCCGTGGATATAAAGTAAAACCAGGTCATCTTACCAATTTGATTACTAAAAAGATCACAGTTAAATCCACAGAATCTGTTAGAAAATGTCTGGCAACACATGAACAGTGAGCAGGGCTGATAAGTTTCTTTGCTATGTTTAAAGTTTTCCTGCCCTCAATCAGGAAGGCTGCACACTGAGTATATAGCTCAGGGAAAAGATCCATACACAAGGTTAATGGTACATTGGTTAATGCATACAAGAAAAATATATGAAGTTCTAGTACAGTACCAAATCCTTATTTAAACCACAACCTTTCACTTCACTGTCCTTTTTGAAATGAAATGAATTTACTGAAAACAACACTGTGATGGATTTTGAGTACCATTTAAAAGATGAGAGGTACCACTGGATAAGAAACCTCTACTTAGAAGGATAAAACTTCAGAGTATAATTTTTGTCCTTTTTTTTTTTAAACCGAACACACTTAGCAGTGTATAAAACCCAACTAAAAAAAGAAATACAGTTGGGCAATCTAATATTATTGAATGCACTCATTAATTTATCAATAATCAAGATTTTTTTCTATTAGCTTATCTATCAATCTTTTATTCTGGTTCATTAAAAAATGGAACCAATTTTATACAAAGTGTATGATTTGAGAGCTGAGCAAAAGCTAACTTGATAAACTTCAAACATTATTTTCCATACTTTTTCATTGATATTACAAAATGTCTTTACGTAAATATTACATTCAAATCTTCCATTACTTTCAACTGAATTTAAAAGAAGTCTAAAGTCACATGTTTTTAAATGTAGGGAAAAGGTTATAATAACACGCTACAAACAGGAAAGAGACTTGAGTGCTTGAGTCCTTTTTCAGATTATACAAAATAAAGTATTTTTCTCTTTCAGCAAATTTTAAAAAATAATAGTTAAATAGAGATTCAAATGTAATTTTCGATAGCTTGGTATGTAACTTTTTTATGTGCAGTCAACAAAAGAGCTTCAAGCTTGTTTCCACAGCTAAAGATAAGCTCTTAGAAAATAAATGGCACTAACAGATATGCCAATGTGAAATTTTAAGAAGTAAGAATTATATCAAGAAATGTATATTGAAATATTTTAAGGTTAAAAGTATATTTTTAAACCTCTTAAAAAAAACCCTCAAATCACACTCTTTTTGATTGGAACTTTGCCAGCACTGTTCATGTTGGCCAGATAATACACTAGTTTTCTTTAATAAAATAAAATGAAATGCATACCAGCAGCAACTACAGCTGGAGGAGGCGAGCCTGCCTCACCACCACTTGTCTGACTCATTGATGCTACAGATGTCTCTCTAGATGGAGGTAACTGTAACTCCTTTGGGAGAAGATCATAGACAGATTCTGTAGGAGGAAGGAGAAAAAAATTTTAAAAGAGTGTAAGTCAATAACCTAATACATTAACATGAAATTAATATGATTTTTCACTCAGGAGGAAAACTACATTATTCACAAACACACACACACAAAAACTCCATATAATTACTGTTGTAAAGAATTATTAATAAATATTTTTCTTTTGTTATGCAATTTTACTGAAGAATGAATTTCCCATTAGTTCTGTCCCCTGTTTTCTTCTTGGTCTTTTCCTTTATATTTAAATTGCTCTCTAAAGCTATTAAATTTTAGAACTGAATAAACTCAGACAAAGTATAAGAAACGTCAAATAACCCAAAATGGTACAATATCTTCCTTTATAATAATAAAAGTGTAACTTATCATACTCTTATCAGCTTTAAAATGGCTTCTCCAATGAGACCATTAGGCTAGCCTTGCTCTTCTACCCAGCACCTTATAGCAAATATTTTAATTCACTATCATAATGTATTTTTCTCTCCCCAAAAATGCTCAGCAAGGAATGTCATAGCTCAAGGAAATATTGTACTTTTTATTCTGCGCTATCTCCAAACTCTAGAAAGGCACAAGTATAGGATATTCTTAAATCAGAAAGGATAAATGCCTAAATTAGACTATAATTACATTTGTATCTCAGACTAAAGAATACTGTTTTTGTTTTTTTTTTTAAGATTTTATTTATTTGTGAGAGAGAGAGAGAGAGAGAAAGGAGAGCACAAGCAAGGGGAGCGGCAGGCAGAGGGAGAAGCAGGCTCCCTGCTGAGCAAGGAGCCCAATGCAGTAAGATGTGGTACTCATCCAAGGACCCTGGGATCATGACCTGAGCTGAAAGCAGATGCTTAACCGACTGGGCCATCCCTATCTCTAATTATGTTCATATATCTTTTTACTATACTTTATAATCACTGTCCATAAAATTATGTTTATATCTACTATTTTTAAAATTCTTTTATAGTTATTATTGTATGGTTTGGGCACAAATTAATTCTCAAAATATCCTGTAAAGGTGGTAGAATCAATGTTGGAAGGAACTTCTAAAGACCACTTAGAATCATATGCCCATTTTCAAAAGAACGGAGACACAGGGTTTAAGGAACTTTCCCAGTATTCCAAGAAACCCAACATTCCAACAAATAAAAAAGAGTATTAATCAGTTGCATGAGAGATTAAAAAACAAAGGTAGCCCTCTAAGACATTTTATCCTTGATAACAAACAATACTTTAAGTCTACTGATCACTGAATACATAAATATTCTGATCCTTCCAATTAATCTTTGACATGGATAGGGATAAGGAAGAATGTCCTGAAGGAAAGCTAAAACTAGAAGTTTTTCTATTAAATGATCTTCACTCACAGCACAGAATCAACTGAAAACTGTCTTTTGAAAAACTATTACCTAACACCTGGAGAACCTAATTAAAACAGAAATGCCAGTATCGTAGAATATTGATTTTAAAACAATAATCTTTCTCAGTACATGCTGAAAACAAGACTTCCTTGTACATAAAAGAGTAGCATACTCAAGTCCTTTTTTTTTGTCCAAACAAACCAAAAGGAAATATGAAAATAAAAATAGCTTAGATGAAAAGAGAAAGGACCTACCAAAATATATTTCCGTCAGGAAAAAAAAAGTCCTAGTAATAGCCCATCACTAATAGCACTTTACTAGTTGTAACTATTTCTTCTCCACTTTTTTTTTTTAAGATGTTATTTATTTATTTGACAGAGAGAAAGAGATCACAAGCAAGCAGAGAGAGAGGGGGAAGCAGGCTCCCTGCTGAGCAGAAAGCCCAATGCGCAGCCCAGGACCCTGAGATCACGACCTAAGCCGAAGACAGAGGCTTAACTCACTGAGCCACCCAGGCGCCCCTATTTCTCCACTTCTTTCATTATTAAAATAAGTAAGTCAAAACAAAACAAACCTGTGTGGGCTGAAACACTCTACCTTTCCCAAAGAAGAGTATAAAATTGAATCTATATTAGAGGAATAAAAGCAATGTTAATAAAAATACATTGTAAAGTATTTAAATATAGAACTTGTATCTTAGCCCTCTGCACAGCCTACCCACCCAAACAAACAAAGTAACATGCAAGGTGAAGTAGAAGGTGTAGGAAGCATGGACTCGTTCCTTCATCAAAGGTATTTTCTGATTAACTGACTCAAGTGTTTGGAAATTAAAGAAGTCAGAAGTTTTATCATATCTACCGAAGGGAAGAAGTAGTTAATACAGTCATTACCATCATAGGCTCTGATTACAAACATAAC
Organism: Potos flavus; assembly: GCA_028534135.1. NCBI lineage: Eukaryota > Metazoa > Chordata > Mammalia > Carnivora > Procyonidae > Potos > Potos flavus. The sequence continues at coordinate 14,504,865 of CM052888.1, forward strand.
TGAGTTTGCTCTATTACTTCAAACAATCTCTCTAAAACTTAAATCCTCATTTAAAATTTTCCTTTTACCCCATTATCTTGAAGAAACTCTCCCCACGCTATAATTGTACAACCCAACCACATATACTGGCCTTACTCTTAAATCTGCTTCCCATAAGACATAAAAAGATTAAAGGAATGTAAATTATGCTGTTAATACTATAGTCATTTACTCCTAAATTCAATCCAAATTACACTTTTACAGTATCCACTACCCAATGAAAGAAATCCTGAACAAGACCATAGGTATTTTAAAATCCATGAAATTGAAAAATAGTCCTAAATTGGTACTCACCACCTCATGTTAAGACATTTTATCTATTTTTCTTGTGTTGTCTTTTAAACTAGTTAGATAAATAAGGAAGGAATGAAATTCTAGGTTTATAAACACATACTATGAAGAAAAAGACCAGGAAATCCATAATGGAAAGGCAGTTTCTTGAGGAAAGACTTCGTTAGAAAACAAAAGTAAAATCACTTCCAGATTTTTTTTTTAAAGAAGACAGTGAGAATGGACACAAGTTTTCTTTCCAGGACAGTAAAAATGTTCTAAAATTGGATTATGGTAATGGTTACACAACTGTGTAAATAAACTAATCACTACTGAATTTGTACACCTAAAATGAGTGAATTTTTTTTT
>CM052888.1:14505642-14590931 GCA_028534135.1 Potos flavus
CAGGAAAATGCCTATATTTAGTAAAATATCTGACAAAAATCTTATAAAGTTCTCATAACCACGATGAAGAAATGTAGACTTAATAAAGATGACGCTAAGCAATAGCACCCAAAAACATAGATTCAACCTGGAAGGAGGTGGATACTACATCAATAACCTAAAGAGATCAAATTTGCGAATAATATAGGGTTAAGAGAGATATTTTGTATGTCATAATTCATCACAGATCATGCAACACTGGAATATCTGCCCAGAGGAATAAAGTGAAATTTAGTTAGGACTAATGTAACACCTGGTAAAAATTGTTCTTGTACAATGTACTAAAAGGCACTTTCTCTTTTTTTTAAAATTGAGAAATAATTTTGCTTTTGTTTTCTTTTTTTTTTTTTTTAAGATTTTATTTATTCATTTGACAGAGACAGAGACAGCGAGAGAGGGAATACAAGCAGGGGGAGTGGGAAAGGGAGAAGTAGTCTGCCCGCAGAGCAGGGAGTCCGATGCAGGGTTCGATCCCAGGACCCTGGGATCGCGACCTGCGCCGAAAGCAGAAGCCTAACGACTGAGCCACCCAGATGCCCCTCTTTTCTTTTTTCTTATTTTAAATAGGCTCCATACTGGGTGTGGAGCCCAACGTGGGGCTCGAACTCATGACCGTGAGATCAAGACCTGAACCAAGATCAAGAGTTGGATGCTCAACTGACTGAGCCACCCAGGTACTCCTTTATTTTTATTTTTTTTAAGATTTTTTTTATTTATTTGACAGAGAGAGAGAGATCACAAGGAGGCAGAGAGGCAGGCAGAGAGAGAGGGGGAAGCAGGCTCCCTGCTGAGCAGAGAGCCCGAGGTGGAGCTCGATCCCAGGACCCTGAGATCATGACCTGAGCCGAAGGCAAAGAAAGGCTTTAACCCTCTGAGCCACCCAGGCGCCCTGGTACTCCTTTATTTTTAGCAAGCTCTATGCCGAACATAGGGCTTGAACTCACAACACCAAGATCAAGAGTTGCATGCTCAACCAACTAAACCAGCCAGTCACGGTTTTCTAAGGAATTCTTTCCCTGGTTGGCCAGGATTGAAGTGACTATTGTCTTACCCATGTTTTCTATTAATGTTGCTAATAATTTATGTAGTAATGTTTAATCAACTCACTTAATGGTTCATTATGAATTTTAGTTGACCAAAATCCCAAGTAAGTACACTCCTTATATATCCCTATAGTAGAATTAGGGCAGCTGTGAAAAACATTATAAATAAATAAACAAATAACTTTGTTATCTGTAACAAATAACCATACAAATAACTTGTTATTTGTTATTTGTAACAAACAACTTTGTTAACAGAAATTATTAACATAAGTATATGGAAAAGTGTATGAAAATTAGGTAGAAAGGAAAACAAGCTCAGAAGATCAAGAATTTGTCTTATGTTGGTGCAATACTGTAAAGCCTAGGGCCATAGGGAGGAAGGAAGAAATGGAGGAATTAAATTATTTTCAGATACTGAAAGCAAACCAAAGCTTCCCAATGTTGGGTGGGAAGGAGAACAATGTAAAAATGGGCTGACTGGCTGGTTTGTTTGCTTGGTCATTCCGTAAACTCTAACTGATCCATTTATGTCACTGATTATTTTCTGGGTCAATTTGGTCTTTTATTCTTCAACACTGGCTATGAGTTGTTTCACTATACTGCATCAAACTCAAGGTAGACAGAAATCCTATCCTGAGGGCACGATACAGTGAAAGAGAAGGCAAAAGTTGGTAACTTAATAGTGTAGCTTATTTTTTTTTTCTCAGTTGGGAACAATATTCCCTAACCGTTGATAATCCAAATCCCATTCTCTACTGTTTCATTCTGCAAGTTGCTCAGTCCCAGGAAAAGGTGAAAAGACTTCAAATCCTCATACTCTCTCTTTCCCCAAAAAGGATCTTGGGAGATAAAACATAGGAAACAGCTGAGAAAAGGCATGCTTTTCTTGTTCTTTCTCAGCAAAATAATATTAATACAACTACCATTTATTACGCTTTTGGGGATGGTTCTGACGCTATGGAAAGCTCACTATATACATTTTTAATTTAATTTCAAAACAATCCTGTGAGGTAGGTTTTACAAATAAAGGCTCTGAACACTGTGCAACAGTAAAAAATGAAAAACATGATACGAAAAAAGAAAGGAATGATAAATGTAAAGTTTATTAGGAAAATGGTTTCCTTTGATGGGGAGAAAGGAGACAGGACAGAGGAGGAACAGAAATAAGTTGGGCTGGACAGTGGGCTCACAGATGTTCTTTTATGAAAAAATATAAGAAATCAGTAAATACAAAAAAATTAAGATTATGCATGGACAGTGTGTAGCCTCAAAGAGTTGCTATAAGATGAACTGCTAAAAAGAACTCTGCAACTTATCATTCCTTTGTTGGAATTTGTATCCTTACCTTCTTGACCTGATAGCTAGCATTCAATGTTCAATTGCCTTAGGGTCAGAAACTAAAGACCAAATTTGTCTTACTTTGTATGACTTACTTTTTATGGCTTTTTTGAAGACTTTCTTACTTACAGGTAACAAAATAAATAAAAGTTGTACACAACTAATACTACAGACTTAACTGCATGCAGAGATGAATGTTAAGAAGATGAGGGGAAAGGAAATAAATTGGAAATAAATTGTTTCTGTTTAACTATCAAGCAAGTAGCCATAAATGAAAGTGCCTGTGGTAAAAATGATGTTACTTTGTTCTGAGAATGCTTTAAAAATTAACAAAAAGTAAACTAATGATTCAGCACAGATATTAGTTATTCAGATAACGCTCCCTGATATCTGATGCAAATACTATAATACTGAAAAATTCATTTATAAATATTTGTACCTTATTTTAAAAATTGGGTAAATACAAAGCTAGTATAGCACCTCAGAATTAAAAGACTTTCAAAAATTCCTTGCAAATGGCTTGGGAACTAATTGCCTTACCCTTCCATCTCTATTAACTATCTCAATAAGCCAGTGAATCCCACGGCTATGGTTTCATGTCAGACATTCTAAAACAAAATGCCTGGCATCCCCACTGTGCCAACATAGTTCTGCATTGAAGAGAGACAGCATTCATTCTGTTATAAACACTTCAGGCTTGACAGTCATCATACTTGGCATCTCCACTGGAAAAATGTACTGGCTGTAGGTCTACTGAATATTTGGTTTCTAAAAGATTATGAAGTCCAAGAATAACTAGTAGGTGATGCTCTTTTTTAACAAATTTTTCTCATCTAAGTTTAAGTCAATTAATAGTTTGCTGTCACATATTTACTTAATCATATCACTTCTTCCTGAGTATATTTTATTACTGTTTTCCTAAAACAATCTAGTGTTCTAAGGTATTTTAAATGATATACAGCAGCATAAGTTATATCAATTGGGAAATAAGAAAACTCATTTGAATTCCACAATCATTTTAGTATAACACATTTTTTCTAGTAGGTATTACTTTTCACCTAAAAACCTTACAATTATTTTCAAAGTAACTTCTAAACACTTATGAAATACAGAATGGAGGGTGCTTGGGTGGCTCAGTCAGTTAAGCAGTTGCCTTCCGCTCAGGTCATAATCCCAGGGTTCCACATTGGGCTCCTTGCTCAGCAGGGAGCCTGCTTCTCCCTCTCCCTCTGCCTGCTGCTCCCCCTGCTTGTACTCTCTCTCTCTCTCTCTCTCAAATAAGTAAATAAAATCTTAAAACAAAACAAAAAAAGAAATACAAAATGGAATATACTATTCGACTAACCATTTTGGTTATCTAGATTCTGAATTTACTCATATTATTTTCTGAAGCTATTACTTAAGTCTCTCCTAGAAGGAATAAGACTTTCAATGTCCTATCTATGACATAAACTATTGAGTCAAACATTTATGGCTTATTTACAATTTCAAAGATCTTATAAGAATGCTTTTTCAATAGAGGTTTAAGAACTGTGGTTTGGACAGAGTCAAAGAGGGGCATGAGGAGGACCCAGGGCTGGCGTCAGAACCCTACTTGGGTGAGGAGAGTATCTATGGGGTTGGGGGGGGGGAGTAGGTAGCATGGGGTTTCAGAGTTCAAACAGGGTGAAGAAAACATTAATGGAGGGACAAAGAGAGAGAGAAGAGATATGCAGGTGCAGAGTCCAAGCAACATAAAGAAATTATCTGCAGCCTAGTGTGTGCTATCAGAGCCATATACTGTAATGTACATACACTTAAAATTTAACTGAATATTTACAAAACTGAATGAAGTTACAAATACTGAATGAAGATCTCTTTCACTGTCTAACAGCTAACCATATCATACAATCTTTTATGTATATATATATTTTTTAAAGATTTCATTTATTTATTTGACAGAGAGAACGAGATCACAAGTAGGCAGAGAGGCAGACAGAGAGAGAGGGGGGGAAGCAGGCTTCCCGCTGAGCAGAGAGACCGATGCGGGGCTCGATTCCAGGACCCTGAGATCATGACCCGAGCTGAAGGCAGAGGCTTTAACCCACTGAGCCACCCAGGCGCCCCTAATCTTATATTTTAGTCATTCCTTTTTAAACTAAAATAACCATGTACTTATCAATGTATGTAATAATCTATCATCAAAAAGAAATAAGTAGAATATATTATCTATATTGTTTTTAATCTTAAAAAAACAGTTAATAAATGATTTGCTCGTTCATTCATATACTTATTTATTTATTTTTAAGATTTTATTTATTTGACAGAGAGACACAGCAAAAGAGGGACCACAAGTAGGGGGAGTGGGAGAGGGAGAAGCAGGCTTCCCGCCGAGCAGGGAGCCCAATGCGGGGGTCCATCCCAGTACTCTGGGATCACAACCTGAGCTGAAGGCAGCCGCATAACGACTGAGCCACCCAGGCGCCACCCCCATATACTCATTTATTATGCACAGTATTTTTTTTTATTAAGCACAGTATCAAAATGCCAATTATGTGCCAGGCATAGTAACATAGTAAATAAGAGTTCCTAATTTCAGTGCTATTTCTAACTGCACAGACCTTGCATTACAAGGTAGTTCAGAAGTTTATTTTTTAAAAGAAAAACCTAATTTTGTCACCACTAATCCATTTTGTGTTCATTGGTACAGACACTAAAGTGACCTCTGTCTGTTTTCAAACAGCTTACAGTCCAGTGAGGTAGACTACAAGTACATAAATAACTAATGGAATCAGTACCAAGACATATAAATTATGTGTGAAAAAAGAAAGGAGGGATTAAATATAAAGAGAGCCGTCCAAGAATGGTATGAACCGAATGAATGTAGTTTTGTGAGATTAACCTAAAATTCACATAAAAAGCATAGAATTTTAGAGGTAGAAGTGATGAAAGTATTCAGCATAATCCTCAGTTTTTACAGAGAGGAAATTATATTTCTATTAGGTTATGACTTGATGAGTATAGCCAAGATTGGTTAAAGCTAGATCCTGAACAGGAGAATAGTTGGCTAAAAGAGAATTCCTTTCCTCAGCATTTCTGTCTATGCAATTAGAATGAAGGAATGAATATTGTGAATGAATGAACAAATCATCTATTTTGATTGATTCTACCCAAACAATTATAAGATATTAATTGTTTCTATTCCCAAAATCTCAGTGAGGGAAAACAAAACAAACAAAAATCTACCTTATTTTCCTTGTCATCACTACCAGAATGTTCTACCATTTTAACTAAAACTCATTTTTCTGCAGTATTTTCTACTCCAAATACCCTATTTCCACATATTCTATCTTCTAGCTTCCACCCTATGATCACCTAAACTACCATTTTCTTAATGAACAGATAAAAAAAGTTATTTCCTATCAAGTTTCTTCTTTTGTATTCACGTAACACGAAATTTTTTCCTCCCTCAAGCCAACACTAAATAAATCAACAAGGCTCACTTTTTCCTCTCTACTCCACACAAGGATTATCAACAAACAGAATATCCAGACCTCATACTTTTAGAAGTAAGCTGATTGTTTAGAGATCAAAAATATCTGTCTATCATTAGTGGCAATAAACAAATGAGCAAGTTCATTACTTCTGCCTCTTTATTTAAGACAGTGGTAATCAAAAAGGAATATCATAATTGTATTTGGAAATATGTATTTTTTTTCTCCTGAATGAAGATACCCTGCGATTCCAACACAGACTTACTATATAAGGGTTTACAGTAGGCAGGATCATAGAATGCGAATTTTTATAGAGTTCCACAACTGATTCTGGCAAAGAGCTATTACTTTAAAGCATGAAATTTAGCCTCAAATATTCAGGCATGAGTTTTGCTACTTATTTTTTTTTCCCTAAACAGTAGAAAAGAACACTAACAAAGAGCCGAATCATCCTCTGCAGATTAAATTTTAAATCTTGAAGAGAAAACAATTACATTTATATATCAAGAAAAGGAAATGAGTGTTGTCTATCTATCCTTACTAAAACGACAACTGCTCTTTCACATGGCAGTAGATAATTTTAGATATTGGATACTTATATTTGATACAGGCAAACCTGAACAATACATAAAATAATAAAACAAATTAGCACAGTTCTTATCATTTTGAACCTGACAGATATTATCTAGAATTACCTCTTATGGACAAAAACCAAAGATTCTCAATGAGTAACATTTTGACAGCATATGGTAGTCTTCCAGATCATCTACCTCCTGGCTGGTCTCTAAATACAGATAACATTTGTTATTAACACGAAAGTTCAATATTTTGTTTCTTGCAAAAAAAGAATAGCTTGATTTTGATATATTAACTAGATGTCACTTTACTGATCCACAAAGCCATTCTTTTTATTAATTGTGATAACGATCTTCAGTTGTCATTTTACAACAGCAAATGAAAGGGTAGCTTATGCAATCTTTCATGCCATGATGTGGTCCATGAACAGAAACAAGTAGAGAAAAAGCTCTAGAAAATTGAAAACTGTTCTAAAAATAAATTATATTTGATAACATTACAATTTAGAAATTACAAAGTACTTTTATATTTATAATCATAGTATTGATATATGTGAAAAGTGTTTTGACTATAAAGTATGTATAAATAAAACATAATTATTACTATGTTATAGGTCATAATTTCAGAATAGATTGTTTTCAGTGTTTTAACTTTTTATTAAAGCATAATATATACATATGGTGAAGTATATATAACTCGAGTCTTGAGTTTGAAGAATTTTAAAAAGTGAACACACACATAATAACTACCACCCAGCTGATTTCAGCATCTTTCATGCTTCCTCTCAGGTACTAGCCCTAGAACTAACCAGTGTTCTAACTTCTATTACCATATAGTTTTGCCTATTTTTGAACTTTATATAATAAAAGAATCATAAAGGATATATCCTTTTGTGCCTAGATTCTTTCACTCAGCATTGTCTGGTGTTTATTGATACTGCTTACAGCAGTTCATTCTTCTACATTGCTATATATTATTCTGTCTTTTGAATATTCCAATTAATTCATTCTGCTGTTAAATGATTAAGTTGTTCATAGTTTCTACCTATTACAAAAATACTGCTATGAACATTCTCACATGCGCATATAGGTACTTCCCTTGGATATATACTTAGAGATAAAATTGCTGGGTCATAAGGTACGTGTACACTCAACTTTAGTAGATACTGCTAAATAGTTTCCCAAAGAGGTTGTATCAATACACTCTCATCATCAATGTATGAAGTTCTAGCTATTCCACAAGCTCAGTCATAAAAAAATGTTTTTATAATTTTTTATAAGCCATCTCATAGAGATGGAGTGATATCACACTGTGGTTTTAATTTGATAACTAATATTTTTGAGCACCTTTATAAATGCTTATTGGCCATGTGGTTATCTTCTTTTTTGAAACAGCTGTTCAAGTCCAAGTCTTTTACCCATATTTGAATTGGGTTGTCCTTGTTTTGTTTTATTTTTTTGAGAGGGTGAGAGAGAGAGCCCAAGCATAAGCTGGCAGTGGCGGGGGGAGGCTGTGTGGAGGGAGAAAGAGAAATTCAAGCAGACTCCTTGCTGAACGCAGAGCCTAACATGGCCCAATTCCACGACCCCAAGATCATGACCTGTGCTAAAATCAAGAGTCAATCAAGGGGCCCCTGGGTTGTCCTTTTAAAAAAAAATTAATTTATAGGAGTATGTTATGTATTCTAGATACAGATCCTATGTCAAATATACATATTGTAAATATCTTCTCCCATATGTGCCTTGCCTTTCCACCCTCTTAATGGTATCTTTAATAAACAGGAGTTCTTAATTTTAATGAGGTTCAGTCTATCAAATTTTTTACTTATGGTTAATGATTTTTATGTTCTACTCAAGGTATCTTTGCATATATCCGAAGAACATGAAGATATATATTTTTTAACATGAAGATATTCTACTATGTTTTCTTCTAGAAGTTTTTTTTTTTTTGCTTTACCTTTCATATTTATATCCAACCAGAATTGGTTTTGCTGTATTATCAGGTTGAAATCAAAGTTCATTGTCTTCCATATGGATATCCAATTGATTCAGGAAGGAATGTTTGTTTTCACTCCAAAAATGAAAGCCTCAGAGACATTCTCTATTGGAAAGATGGAGTAGACACAGTTTTCCCTACTCCTCCAAGTTCAGCTAAAAACCTGGACATTACATACATTTTTAAAGAACACACATAAGACGACTGAAAAATGGAGAAAAGAAGGCAGACCAGCTATAGATGGTGGGACCCAGGAATGATACAGCAGTGGGTCCCTGGATTTTCTTTTTGCCTCATGGGTGTTGGAGAGGCCAATAACCTGGGTGCAAACAACAGAATGGGTGCAATGACAATGGGTGCAAACAATGGAGGCCACCAGTCATTTCTGGATCAGTTCTGACTTACTGATTTTTCTCACCATGTATTACAATTTTCTGCTTCTTTCCATGACTAGTGATCTTCTATAAAATAAAACAATCTTTTAGAGTACCATGGTGATTTCTGATTGGATGCCAGACATTGAGAACTTTACCTTGCTGTGTGCTGGGTATTTTTACATTCTTATAAATATTCTTGAGCTTTTGGGAGGGATATGATTAAGTTACATGGAAACAGTTTGATTCTTTTAGTTCTTGCTTTTTTAAGCTTTGTTAGACATGACCAGAGCCTGTTCAGTCCAGGGTTCGTTTTTCTTTACTACGGAAACAAGACCCTTCTTAACACTACCTAATGTTCCCTGAATTAAAAGGTTTTCTCTCATTTGTACTCTCATTAGTACAAATGGGCATTATATACAGACCTTTTCTGAGTTGTGAGCACTGTTCTCTCTCTCTAATCCCTCAGTTTTTCCTAAGTCTTGGGTAGTTTTTGCAAATGCATTCAATGATCACTACTGAAACGAATACTCAAAGGAGATCCTCTGCTGATCTTCAGAATTGTCTCTATGTTCATTTCCCTCCCTTCTAGTACTCTGCCCTGAGAACTGTAGGTATATTGGCTTTCCCAGTCTCCTAGTTTTACCTCCTCAACTCAGGGAGACCACTGGGCTCTACCTGGATTGCCCCTTTCTGCACCATCACAGCCTAAAAACTATCTTCAAGGAGTAAGCCAGGGTACTCATAGGGCTCATCTCATTGGCCCTTCGCCCCCTTTCATTGTCATTGTCTTTCACTGTCTAATGGTAAACGTAAAGAGAACCAATATTTCATACACTTTATCTCTCTTTTTAGTTGTTTCAGGCAGGAGGGTAAATCTAGCCCTTATTACTCTATCTTGGCTAAAAGTGATGCCATTGTAATTTTAACCCATATCAATATGTTCTTTGCTCAGAGAGGAAGAATAACTAATATCACCATGTTCTATTTGACAACCTTCAATAAATTTGAAGATGTTTCAGATTACTTAAGTAAATATTTGACAAAAATTGTATGTGTCCTATGTAAAAGACACTGATTTAAGCCCTTTGAGGTTTAAAAAAAATAAGAGTCTTAATCTTGTAAACATATAAACTCTGCACATACAGACACACATAAATATACCCTTTGTACTCTAACACAAATGAAGATGTAAAAGAAATTAGACACAGTAGTCTATGCTCTCAAAGAACTGAAAATCTAGGGCACCCGGGTGGCTCAGTTGTTAAGCGTCTACCTTCGGCTCAGGTCACGATCCCAGGGTCCTGGGATCGAGCCCCACGTCGGGCTCCCTGCTCAGCAGGAAAAGCCTGCTTCTCCCTCTCCCACTCCCCCTGCTTGTATTCCCCTCTCTCTGTCTGTCTCTCTCTCTCTAACAAATAAATAAAATCTTAAAAAAAAAAACTGAAAATCTAATTAGAATAAGGCTATATATATTAAACGTTTAGAGAATAAGAATAGACTACACATTAATGGCAATGGTTATAATTTAAAATCAGAGATAGGCGGCCAAAATCTTGAATAATCAAAAAGAGTCTTAGAATATTCTGAGTCAGATCTAGTAATATAACCAGTACAAACCCATGGTAACACCAGTCTACAGCAGTAATCAATCATCATAAACGCAGCCTCTAAAATCTAGTTTTGATTGTTCATAGCAGCAGAAGTGAAAACTAGGCTATTAAAATGTATACTTATGTTGTGATGCCTGGCTGGCTCAGTTGGTGAACTGTGACTTTTGATATTGGGGTTGTAAATTTGAGCCTCATGTTGGGTGTAGAGATTACTTAAAAATAAAAGCTTTAAAAAATGTATACTTATGTGATAGTACAGCTATAAAGACAACAGAGCACTAAATATTTGTTGAATGAACAATAAATGCCTATTTTGTAACCCTTCAACCTCATTCCTCCTCATTCTCCTCTTTCCCTCTACACTCTCAAGACACAATGATCTTCAATTCTTCAACCAAACACTCCCTTACTTTTATTTCTTTGCAAATGCTATTGCTTCTGCCTGAGACACTGACCTTACCAAAGCCCCTTTCAACAGGTACTTCTTCCCAAAAAGCTTTTCCTCATCAATCCAGTCTTAATTAAGTGCCCTTTCTGTATTTCCTTTACCAGAATATTTATCATACACTGTTCCACAATTGGCAGCTAATCTACATGTATTTCCTATTAGACTATTTACATAACAAGGACAGTGACTGTGTCAGTCCTTCTCACTCTCAGCAACAGCACAATGCATGGCACAAACAGGCATCATTTGATGAGTGTATGAATGAACAAGAAAACAGAAGGTGTGGGAATACATAAGATTAATGACAGACCATATAAAGAATGAAAAGGCAGAAGGATCAGAATAAGAAAAGAAGTCAGGCAAGAAGCTACGGTCAGAGAAGAGCCTGACGAGTACAGTGTCAAAAAAAAGAACAGTCTTGGGAGTGGACTGCCAAAAATGAAAATGCCTCATTCAGTTCAAGTAAGGAAAAACTCAGAAGAATGCATTTATTTGATGTGGCAAAAGGTATTTCTTGATACTTTTGCCAAAGAAGTATCAAGGGAGTGATGGGGAGAGAAGCCAGAAGGCAAAAGAGTTGAAGACCAAATGGAAGTGAGGAAGTAAATGCAGTGTAAGCAGAAATATAGACTATTATTTCACAAAGTCCTTCCAAAGACAAGGAAAAAAATACTTCAGGAGACAGGACCAAATAAAGGGTTTATTTTATTTCATTGTGTGGAAGAAGAAATTGTGTATGTTTGATAGTGTAAGGGAAATAGCCAGGAATAAGGAAAGGCTTGAAGATCCAAGAAAGGACATACAGAAGAGATTTAATTAAGAAAAATGGCATTAGGTTTGACAACTGTAAAATCTTAACTGAATTTCCTAGAGAATGCTTACATGCTAACAAAGGGTTAAGGAACAATTGGATGGTGGGGCGCCTGGGCGGCTCAGCGGGTTAAAGCCTCTGCCTTCAGCTCAGGTCATGATCTCAGGGTCCTGAGATTGAGTCCTGCATTGGGCTCTCTGCTCAGCAGGGAGCCTGCTTCCCTCTCTCTCTGCCTACCTGTGATCTCTCTCTCTCTCTGTCAAATAAATAAAATTTAAAAAAAGGAACAATAGGATGGTGAAGAAGTTGCTATCAGTATAAGAATGACTAAATAAAACTTTTTTCCAGGGGTGCCTGGGTGGCTCAGTGGGTTATGCCTCTGCCTGCAGCTCAGGTCATGATTTCAGAGTCCTGGGATCGAGCCCTGCATCGGGCTCCCTGCTCAGTGGGCAGTGGGGATCCTGCTTCCTCCTCTCCCTCTGCCTGCCTCTCTGCCTACTTGTTATCTCTGTCTCTCTGCCAAACAAATAAAAATCTTAAAAAAAAAAAAACAACTTTTTTCCAGGGCATTTTTATAGGATTATACTACTGTAAGGAATTCATTTTCTTTTGTAAGGACAATTTTTAAAAATTTTATCATGGAGAGGTACCTCCATAGAAATCACAGTTTAAAAGTTTGACAACTACTGCCATAAGTAAACAAAACATGGAAAAAAATAATGGAAAAGAAGAGATGGAAAATATTAAAATGAAGTAACTGTCATGGAATCAAGTCTAAGAGGTTGGGGGAACCTTAGAAAAAGACTGGACATTTCTTCCACTGACATGAGAGAAAAATAAAATAGAACATTAGAAGGTCCCCCAAAATTTTTGAGATGAAGAGGTAAAAAGTTGAGGGACTTCAGTGGCAGGTTTCAAAATGCTGTAGAAGAGAATTCAATTACTTCTATTTCCCGTGGCTGTGCTATAGAAGCAGAGGCTTAAGAAACATGTAACAAATCCTTCTATACCTATTAATGTTTTTTTTTGTTTTTTATTTTATTTTATTTATTTATTTATTTATTTATTTTTTTTTATACCTATTAATGTTTAAATAGCTAATTATACCATATAGAAAAATTAAGAGGTTAAGACTCAGGGGAAGAAAGTTCTAATACAAGAGAGCATCCTTATTAAATAAAATACATGAATTCTCATTTGGCTTGATCGGAAAGTCAAAATCATGAGATACTATTAGTAGACATTTTAAACATTATTGTAAACTTTTTTGCATGAAGGGAGATAAAGGAGGAAGGAGAAACCCACAAGTTTCCTTAGAAATGTCTACAATCACTATAACAAAGTATTATGATCCCTGTGTTAAGATACCAATACTATTTACAATAAATAAGAGGTGAGTAGCAGGCCATAATGAAAGAGGAAAGGTAATAAGAATTGGGCTTTCATTATATCTCTATCACTTATCTTCTGCGTAACTGTAGACAAGTTACTTGTCTCAATTACAATATGGCAGAAATATCTACCTACCATTTGGAGCTATGAGTGCTGGCAATAATGTATACAATATATATATAAAAAGCACTGTCCAGCTTAGTATAGGCATATATATGATTATTATGCTGATGACTAATTAATTCAAAAGTAATTTACTGGGGCACCTGGGTGGCTCAATGGGTTAAGCCTCTGCCTTCGGCTCAGGTCATGATCTCAGGGTCCTGGTATTGAGCCCCGCATCAGGCTGTCTGCTCAGCAGGGAGCCTGCTTCCCCCTCTCTCTCTGCCTGCCTCACTGCCTGCCTGTGATCTCTCTCTCTCTGTCAAATAGTCTTAAAAAAAAAAAAAAAAAAAAAAGTAATTTACTGTGAGTCAAGGATACAAAATTGAGTAAGACAAAAAAGGTCCCTGTCCTTAAGGATTTTTTCTGTAATGAGAAGCAGAAAAAAATCTGGAACAAGGAAATAATTTTTAAAATACAAAGCAGAATGAATGCTATGAAGAAAACAAACAGGACTCTGTAAGAAAGAATAATGTAGGGACTACTTTAAGAGAAGATAGGAAGCCTTCTCTGAGTGGTTCCTGAGGATAAGAAAGAATCACCAACTCAAAGAGCAGAAAGAGAAGCAAGACATCTGAGGCAACAGCACATGCAAAAGTCTTTAGGCGGGAAAAGACATGGCATGTCTGAGTAACTGAAAGGTGAGCAATGTTGCTAGAACACAGTAATCAAGATATTCCCCTGCTGGCCTGAGATAAGGTTAGTGGGTATGGTAGAGCAGAGATCATGCAGGGCCTTAGTATCTTTGATAAGGTCAAGATAATGTTTATTGAATATATGGATAGATGGATGCATGCAGGAAACAAAATTCAAAGTTCATACAAAAAGACTCAGAAGAAGGGTGCCAAAAAAAAAAAAAAAAAGAAGAAGAAGGGTGCCAGGGTGGCACAGTTGGTTGTGTCTAACTCTTGGTTTTAGCTCAGATTGTGATCTCAGGGTCCTGGGATTGAGCCCTGGGTCTGGGTCAGGCTCAGCATGGAGTCTGCTTAATGACTCTCTCCCCCTTTCCCCACTCTGAGAACACACACACTCCCCTTCTCCCAAATAAATAAATAAATCTTAAAAAAAAAAAAAAAGACTCAGAAGAGAGGAATTATCTAATGATATGGCCAGAATCTTTAAAGATTTTATGTATTTTAGAGAGCGAGTACACACGTGAGCAGGGGGAGGAACAGAGGGAGAGGGAGAGAGAGAATCTCAAGCAGGTTCCATGTCCAGTGCTCACTGGGGGCTCCAGCTCAAGACCCCGAGATCATGACCTGAGCCCAAATCCAGAGACAGACACCCAAACAACGGAGCCACCCAGGTGTCCTGGCCAGCATTTTTAAAAAAACAAAAGTAAAAACAATGAAGTTCAACTTATTCACATTAGTTCGCTTTTTAGGTAAGGGAAACAAAGTAAAAAATATAGGAACAATTACATTTTCCTAGTAGGACTAGTAAATATAGATGCTAGGATAAATAAGAGCTAAACACACATTAACAACACAGTACTGTAGCTGCTCCCCCAACCTAAAGTATGCCAAAGGTTTGCATGTAAACTGGTTATAATCTGTGATTGTCTCTGCAATGTTAAGCTCTGTTATGGATGGAACCACATGGGCTTAAATTACATGCAGTCACTGAGGGGTTACCAGGAATCACTGAATTCTGGAGTTATTAACTGGAGTTACTAACAATAATAAAAGTCCTAATTCCTGCCGTCAAAAGGGTATGCAATGAAAAAGTATTATTATTATTTTTTTTAAAGATTTTATTTATTTATTTGACAGAGAGAGAGAGATCACAAGTAGGCAGAGAGGCAGGCAGAGAGAGAGGGGAAGCAGGCTCCCTGCTGAGCAGAGAGCCCGATGCGGGGCTCGATCCCAGGACCCTGAGATCATGACCTGAGCAGAAGGCTTTAACCCACTGAGCCAACCAGGCGCCCCTGAAAAAGTATTATTGATATATTCTATGAGCATTATTTATTTTATTCCAAAGGCAATCAGGTGAATAACTCATGTTCATTTCAAGATGACTCTAATTTCACTTAAAAATATATAGCTTTGGAGCACTTGGGTGGCTCAGTCAGTTAAGCGTCTGCCTTCAGCTTAGGTCATGAACCTGGGATCCCGGGATCAAGCCGAGCATCAGGCTACCTGCTGAGCAGGGAAGTCTGCTTCTCCCTCTCCCTCTGCCACTGCTTGTGTTCTCTCTTGCTCACTCACTCATAAAAAAAAAAAAAAAAAACCTATAAAAAAAATTCACAGCTTTTCCTTTTGTAGGTCTTGTATTTTCTACAGTACATATGTGGACTACAGAACTGTTCTATTTGGCCTGCACAATGTTCTAAAATATTTTGAATTAGTTGTCAACATTTAATGATGGGATTTTACATAAAAATCCGGATATCTGGCTTCTCTTAACAAATCAGAAGATCTGGCAACATTAAGTGTATGTTCCCCAAAGGAAAACTGGAGCTGCCTCTTTTAGCATGCTTTCCAGTTACTGTAAGTACCATTCGGCCAATTTCACTTATTTACATTACACTCTCTGAGTCCTGTGGCATCTAAGTCTTCAACTTCTATACCATGAGTGGTAACCTGACTGAGGTCTTTTAATGAAATGGGAGGAGAGGAAGACAAAGGTCTTTCCTGAGAAACTTTGCAATGGCTTAAAGAATGGTAGTCTCAACTTCCTTGATCGTGAAGATGGTAATTTTCTTGATCCCTTTCCAGAGGCAAGTTTTTTTTTAAAGATTTTAAAATCCACTGGGTGGCTCAGTCGGTTAAGTGTCTGTCTTTGCCTCAGGTCATGATCCCAGGGTCCTGGGATTGAGCCCCGTGTCAGGCTACCTGCTCAGCAGGGATTCTGCTTCTCCCTCTCCTCCCTCTCTCTCTCAATCTCTCTCTCTTTCCAATAAATAAAATCTTTTAAAAAATATAAAAATAAAAGTTTCAGAGTTAGTTAAAATGTTCTAATACATGAAGATTCTCATTTTAACATTTTATGTTTTTTTGTGTTTTTTTTAAAAGATTTTATTTATTTATTAGAGAGAGACAAAAAGAAAGGATAGGGGGAGGGGGAGAAGGGACAGAGGGAGAGAGAGAAGCAGGCTCTGGCTCCCCGCTTCGCACAAAGCCTAACTCGGGGCTCAGGACCCTAAGGTCATGACCTAAGCTGAAGGCAGACAGTTAACTGACTGAGCCACCCAGGCAATCCAAACATTTTTGTTTTATTAAGGCATAAAAGTGATAAACGGAAAGGATATATAAAGGATATATCATTATTGGAAATTTGGAAGCATTTTTTAGAAGTATAAAAGAAAAAATAAAGTCACATCAAATCCCAATTCTCAGAGATTACGATTCTAACATTTTATTTCCTACTAGTCTTACTGTTTTTAAATAAAACTGGGTTCGTTATTTTATGTCTTCTTTTTTTTAAAATTTAACATCCATCATGGGCATTTTCTTCTAGCATTAACTATTCTCTGAGTATAGGATTTATAATAATAGCATAGATTTCATTAATGAACACTTATTAAACAAAAGATGATAACCAAGATTTCTCTACTTTTCCTTAACCTAGAAAAGGAAAATAACATTAAACTGCACCCTAAAGGATTTTAATTAGTTTAAAATTTTTTAAATAATTTTTATTTCATCATAGCTTAAAAATCCTCCCAGTGAAAAAATGGGTCTTATGCCTCTGCCTTTCATTTAAAAAACTAGAAAGCTGAAGTTTAGAGTCCTATAACCAAAATAAGTATCAGAGCAGGATTTTTGAATCTAGATCTGTTGTGGCTCCAAAGCCTATGCTACTTAACCACAACACTATATATTACAGGATGGTTTGAATGTGGTCTTACCCAACTACATACAGGTGGTCTTATTTAATCACTGTATTCTCAAGATAAAACTAAAAGATGTAAGTCTGAAGGATTCACTTTGAAATTTAATAGCAAAAGAAATTTAGAAATAAAAGACAAGTTTAACTGCTTAGAACACTGCTCACCATAGAGAAAATACTACATAAGTATTAGCTATTATTACTCACAGGAAATAGCCATAATAGTACAGAAAAAATGTATGTACTGTGTTCATTACAGTGATGTTTATAACAGTTAAAAAAATAAAATAATGGGGCACCTGGGTGGCTCAGTGGGTTAAGCCTCTGCCTTCGGCTCAGGTCATGATCTCAGGGTCCTGGGATCAAGCCCCATATCAGGCTCTCTGCTCAGCAGGGAGCCTGCTTCCCCCTCTCTCTCTGCCTGCCTCACTGCCTACTTGTGATCTCTTTCTCTCTGTCAAATAAATAAATAAAATCTTTAAAAAATAAATAAATAAATAAATAAATAAATAAATAAAATAAAATAATGGCCCATGATCAAAAGATTGGCTAATTTAAGTATATTTTGTTATTTAAACCTGTAATATTCTGCAGTAGTAGCAAAACAGATCTAATATTTAATAATATCTGTAAGCAGATAAGAAAATAGGATGTACTGTATAATCCCATTTATGCAAAAATACACCAATAGATATGTATACCTACATAGATGTCTGAAAGAACAATCACCAACATATTAATAGTGATTATATCTAGATTCAGCAAGCTTTCATGTGATTTGTCCTTATTCTGTACTTTTGAATATGTAAAAATTTAAGGCATGTGTGTGTGTGTGTGTGTGTGTGTGTGTGTGTGTGTGTATTTTAATTCTAAAAACGCAAGGCAGCATTAGCAGGTTTTCCCTGTACAAAATGAAAAAGAAAAAGACCAATGGGGTACAACTTCGAGGAAAACATGCGATTGTGTCTTGAAGAAAAATTCCTTTACCCTGTACTCAGAGTTTTTCTATCATATTGACCCTCACCACTCATCTTTAATATTCCTGAACCATAGCTTCTAAGTTTTGATGGAAAAATGAAAACACATAGACTAGCACCACTATGAATTCACAATCTTCCTCAAAGTAGCTCAGTTTTTGTTTTGTTTTGTTTTTCTCCCTTAGTATTCCTCCTCAGTTTTTGCCTCCATTCCTTAAAATGATTCTCTTAAGGCCACCACCGTATTATCCATCATTTTTAACAAGCGACTTATTTACTTCTCCAGAGAGAAAACAGGCTATAGGACATGAATTTTTTTTTTAACGATTTTATTTATCCGAGAGAGAGAGTGACAGAGACAGCACAAGTGATGTGACAGGCAGATGGAGAAGCAGACTCCCCACTGAGCAGGGAGCCTGATGGGAGGCTCAATCCCTGGACTCCAGGATCATGACTGGAACCAAAGGCAGACACTTAACCGACTGGACCACCCAGGTGCTCCCTTATCTGTAACTTACTAAGACTATTCTGCTTTCTGGAAATTCCTCTCTCCACTATCTCCTGTTTTTTTTTCTTCCCTCATTTACTCCTCTTTACTATACTCCTCTTTTCATGCCCCTTATTTTTTTTTTCCTCCAGGGAAATAAACCCTCAGCATTCTTCTTTCTCATTCTTTCTCTAATTACTCATTTCAACTTCAACAGTAACTCCAATGATACCCATAACGTGGTAACCATCAATATTTGTCTCCAGTTTGAGATTTATAGATATAAATACCTAATCAGTATCTCCATTTGGACACTTACATAGTGTTTTCATCCTTAATATATCTAAAACCAACCTCATGATTTACTTCCCCTCACCTACCCATCCACCAGAATCTTTGCATTTAATTAAATGAGAACTCCATTCTTCTAGCTGCTCAGTTAAAAAATTCTGATATCATCTTTCACTCACTTTTTACTCTCATACTCAACATCCAATCCATAAGCAAATCCTGTTTGCTCTTTCTATTAAATACATCCAGAATTCTACCACTTCTTGCTACCTCTTCTACAACCATCCCAGTCTATCTATCTCACTTAGACTAATGTAACTGCCTCCGACCTCATTTACTATTTCTTTTACTCAGCTTATTATCTGCACCATATCCTGAATAATCTATTTAAAACCTAATTCAGGGGTACCTGGGTGGCTCAGTCAGTTAAACAGCTGCCTTCGGTTTGAGTTGTGATCATGGGGTCCTGGGATCTGGCCCTGCATGGGGCTCCCTGCTCAGAGGGGAGTCTGCTTCTCTCTCTCCCTCTCCCCCTCCCCCTGCCTGTGCTCTCTCTCTCTCAAATAAAATCTTAAAAAAAAAAAAAAAAAAAGAATTTGACAGCCAAAGCTGATCTTCAGGGTTCACCACAGTGAATAGTGCCGTTATCTGTTTCCAACTATTAAGATCATGTGCCTTTTACTACACAAAGACAAGACATATGTAATAACTGTATATATTATTTGACTATAATATTTCTATCACATATATTCAGGTTTTCGTGGTACCTGTGATCCTCTTCTCTACATCCCTGCTGCTACTAATTCAAAATGTTATCATAACCAGCCTTGGTTTACCACATCTTTCACAGTTACACCTTTTCCCTCCCTTACCATTCCTTTCTCCAATCTCTAGCTACATGATCCAGCCATAATGAATTTCTTTCAATTGTCTAACATACTAATATTCCAACATGATATTCTCCCCCGCCTAGAACAATTTCCTCCAACACAGGCCCATCACCTTAACCTTACTAATTTGTATGATCTCAGTACTGAGTCTGTATGTCACCTTCAACCACAAGCCCTCCCTGATTGATTCCCTGGCATATCAGCACCTTCCCATGCCCCACTTGACCAATCTGCACTTCTCTTTTCAGAGCACTCAGAATTTTACTTTTTTTTTTTTTTTAAGATTTTATTTATTCATTTAAGAGCGAGACAGAGAGAGAGAGAGAGCACACAAGCAGGGGGAGAGGGAAAGGGAAAGGGAGAAGCCGACTCCCCAGTGAGCCAGCCAGGAGCCTAACTCAGGGCTCGATCCCAGGCCCTGGAGATCATGACCTGAGCTGAAGGCAGATGCTTAGCCATCTGAGCCACCCAGGAGCCCCCAAATTCTACTTTCTTAAAAGATTTATTTGAGAGAGAAAGGGAAAGTGTGTGCAGTGGGTGGGAGGGGCAGAGGGAGAGGAGAGAGAATCCCAAGCAGACTCCCTGCTGAGCACAGAGCCTGATCTCCGGATGCCCCCACCCCCATCCCAATCATAACCCCAGGGAAAACCAAGAGTCAGAAGTTCAACTGACTGAGCCACCCAGACACCCTTCAGATACTATTTTTAATTGGCTATTTACTAGTCTGTCTCCCCAACTAGAAGATAAGCTCAGTCAGGATAGGAATCACATTTTTGTCTTTTACCATTATATCTGTAGTCAGTCAGTAAATGAATGATAGTGGCTGAGAGTAAAGAAAAAAGGAATGGATCAGAAGTCAGAATACTTTTTTTTTTTTTTTCAACCCAGCTCTTCTAATGATGAACAGTGTCACCATGGGCAAGTCTCTTTATCATTTGGGGTTTTGGTTTTATTTTATTTTATATTTTTAAAGATTTGATTTTTTGGGGTGCCTAGGTGGCTCAGTTGTTAGGCATCTACCTCTGGCTCAGGTCATGATTCCAGGGTCCTGGGATCGAGCCCCGCATAGGGCTCCCTGCTCAGCAGGAAGCCTGCTTCTCTCTCTCCTACTTCCCCAGCTTGTGTTCCCTCTCTCGCTGTGTCTCTGTCAAATAAATAAATAAAATCTTAAAAAAATAAAATTTTTATTTTCTAAGAATCTCTACACCCAACGTGAGGCTCAAATTAACCACCCCAAGATCAAGAGTTGCATGCTCCACAAACCGACCCAGCCAAGGAACCCCTGGTTTTATTATATACAATATGGCGGTGATAAAAATACCTTCCGGTTGTTAAAAAGATTACATAAAATACTGTATATCAAAGCACTCTACAAAGTTATGTGCAAAGTATGATACAACACTAGTGTAAGCTATCTACTTGACCATTCTGCTATAATGTAAATAATCTTACTTTTATTTATCATGATGTAAGGTCAGTCTATTAAAGTTATACTTTTCTTTTCTTTTTTTTTTTTTTTTTAAGATTTTGTTTATTTATTTGACAGAGAGAGAGAGAGATCACAAGTAGGCAGAGAGGCAGGCAGAGAGAGAGAGGGAAGCAGGCTCCCCGCTGAGCAGAGAGCCTGATGCGGGGCTCGATCCCAGGACCCTGAGATCATGACCTGAGCCAAAGGCAGAGGCTTTAACCTACTGAGCCACCCAGGTGCCCCAAGTTATACTTTTCTTAAAATGAATTCAAATTTGTAAGATATACTAGAAGCAGAATAGTTCCAATTGCAGGTCTTAACTATTTCAACTAAGAAGTAGCAGATTTTTCTGAACTTATTAGTCAAGAGCTAAGAGGTTAATGAACAACTAGGAAGACTGGGATACATTCAGCCCACTAACAGCTGAGGCTGAAAACAGTATCTGGAAAAAAAAAATTCTAACCTGAAAACAGGTTAAAATACAAGTTTTCATGTTTAAAAAAAATTCTGATAATCTTTCATGCTTATACTGTACAAAATATGACATAGTTTCTTATAATAATAAACTTAAAATTTCAATTTACCGTTTCCTTCCTTTAATTTGCTTCCCTTCCTCACCCTATTCTACATACCCACCAGTTTGGGGATTATACCCTTTTTATCTATATTCTCAAAATCACTTTGTTAAAAACGTCACAGTGCTACAGTACTAGAGGTGAACTAAAGTTATTCCAATGGCAAATGCCATTACCAATTTGCTTCTTAGATGTTTCACTATAACATCTTCTAGAAAGATAGATATAAGAACTCAGTAAAAGTCACATTTTATAAACTTGATCAGTTAAAATAAAATTCTAAGCCTCTGTTGTTTAATTCATTTATTTATACTTAGTAAGAGTATTACAGGACTACAGTATTCAAAACACTATGGAAACCTAAAACTAGTTTATTCGTTTGGGGCACTAATAAACTGGAAAAAAAATGTTTTTAAACCTGGCATTTTGGGACACATGAGTGTCCCAAACACTCAGTGCGTTAAGCATCTGCCTTCATCTTAGGTCATGATCCCAGGGTCCTGGCATACAGCCCTGCATCAGGCTCCACACTCAGGGGGGAGCCTGTTTCTCCCTCTCTCTCTGCAGCTCCACCTGCTTATGTTCTCTTTCTCTCTCAAATAAAGAAATAAAATCTTTAAAAACATAAATAAATAACCCTGGTATTTTGGGGCATCTGGGTGGCTCAGTCAGTTAAGTGTCTGCTTTTGGCTCAGGTCATGATTGCAGGGTCCTGGGATCGAGCTCCGCATCAGGATCCGTGCTCATCAGTTTCTCCCTCTCCCTCTGCCTGCTGCTTCCCTGCTTGCACTCTGTCACATAAATAAATAAAATCTTTAAAAAAACAAAAAACCTGGCATTTTCATGAATCTTCACAAAAAATAAAATCGCCATTAATTTTGAATTTTAAAAAGGATTACATTTCTAAATTACCCAGGCAGGAAAAGGATGCGACTCCATTCCCATATCCATGCCTTTCTGCCCAGCTTCAAAATCCCAAGTATAAATACTACTATACTCTAAAAGTAAATTATTCCACTCAAAAAACTCCATTTAGAGATGAACCTAAATGAATAGTCTAAAGAAATCAATAACTGAATAGTATACTCAGATAATCAAAGTCAATTAACCTTTAGGGTTTATACTGACTCATCATGTACTACATTGAAATTATGACACATAGTACTACTGAGGAGATGCTTAATATTTTATAAGTACCTAAGTATAGCACAGAAATAGCAAGCACCTAACACGAGGCTAACAAAAAGGTTATCTATCACAATTTATGAAATTATTGACAACTAAAAGAAAATTTATTTATATCAATATACAGCTTAAAAAAGTTAGAAGCATATAATTAAACTTTGAATTGGAAGTAGACTTTTTTACTTAACATCAGCTCTACATTATCTTGCTTTCTCAACTCATATTGGCATGGATTTCCTGGGATTTTTTAATAAAAATGACCCAGGGATCATGACCTGAGCTTAAGGCAGACGCTTAAATGACTAAGCCATCCAGGTGTCCCCAAAATAGCCAATTTTAACAGCAAATAAAATTTTGTAAAGATAATACTTGGCAGGGCTCCTGGGTGGCTCAGTCCATTAGGCATCTGAATCTTGATATTGGCTCAGGTCATGATCTCAGGGTCATGAAATTGAGCCATGCATTGGACTCCATGCTCAGCATGGAGCCTGCTTGCGATTCTCTCTCCCTCTCCCTTTCCTCCCCTTCCCCACAAGTGTGGGCACGTGCTCTCTCTCTCTCAAGATAAATAAGTAAATAAATAAAGATAATACTTGGTGCTAGCAAAGGTTCAGGGAAATTGATAATGCTAATGGATATAAATTGGTAAAACTTTTTAGAGGCAAGAGATAAAGATCCTTTAAAATGTGTATATGTTTTTCCCAATAATTATAGTCCTGTAAATTTAAATTAAGAAAAAAATATAGTTAAGTATGCAAAGATACATATATCTATAGATATATATGATTGCTCTCTACAGAACTGGTTATAAAAGTGAAAACTAGAAACAGTCTAAATCTCATCAATAGGAGAGTGGTTGAGTAATTGATGGCAATGATGGCATATCCACATCAAGAAATACAATGTGGCCATTAAAAATAAAAATAAAGATCTACTCAGACCATAGAAAATACATTGTTGAGTAAAGGAAGTAGGCTATAAGTAGTATAAAACCAAATGAAAATAACCTCACTTATGTAAAAAATATATATGTATAAAAATATAATAGTGGTTATTTAGGAGAGATGAGAATTTTTGTGATTTTTATTCTATATTTTTATATTAAAGTTTTGCAATAAAAAATAAAGTATGTTACACTTCATTTATTAACCTAGAGTGGTGTTCAAAATATACTAAAAGATAAAAACAGGTTACAAAATTTGTAATATGACCCTATTTTATTTTTTAAGGATTTATTTATTTGAGAGAAAGAGCACAAGCACAAGTGGGGGGGACATAAAGAGAGGGAGAGGGAGACAGAATCCCAGACGCCGCAGAGCCATATACGGGGCTTGATCCTAGGATCCTGAGATCACTACTTGAGACAGAAACCAAACGTTTGATGCTCAACCATCTGAGCCCCTGATCCTATTTTAGAAAAGACAAACATAAAATATCCTTAAACACACAGAAAAAACATAAAAGTACAGAATAACATATTGTACATCAAAATGTGAACACTGGTTATCTCTGGTAGGACTACATATTATTTTCCTTTTCTATTTTACATGTTTTATACTTAAGAGCCAAACTTTTTAGTAATAAGCATTAAAAAGCATAATTTCATTACAATTTGAAAAAATAAGCTTTCAATTTTTGAAAAATTTCTACTAAAAATATCTTAAGCACCCAAAAAGAATGACTTGTCCTTAAAAATTAACTTTCTTTCAAATACATATATCTGATTTTTTCTCAAAATATCTAGAGCAAATTGGAGATTCACATTCAAATGTTTAAAGACACCAGCACAATGAAAAACATTATTTCATATAAACTTCATAATAACCCTGTTAAAGAGGAAACAAGGATAAAAGGATGAAATGAAATACAACTAGCATAATGTAAAACTGATATTTAAATACGTTTCCTGACTATAAATTCTGTACTTTTTTCCACTACCAAACAGGTAACTTTAGGTTAACTGAATTGCAAATAAGATATAACTGGAAATAATTTTTCCATGGTGGCCAGTCTGGAACCAACTATCTAAAGCTTTTCCACTTCATCTAATTCACTCAGAATAAGAAAACTAAGCTTAAAAGCCAGACATCCTAAATTGTACAATCCTTAATAAAGAAGAGATGGCTGGCAGTATTAGTTTCTCTTACACTGGCACAAATTCTTGTTTTCAAACCAAAAGGAACTTTGGCACTGTTATTACTCCTACAATCAGATAAATTAAGAAACCACCCCAAAGAAACTGGCCACAAACAAAGAATGCCAAAATGACCAAAACTGATGTTTATTCTGCTTTATTTAAAATGTGATGTTTTCTACTTTTTCTTTGGCACTAATAATGGCCTTATAATAAAAGTATGGCCTTTATCTTTTCAAAAAAAGATAACGTAGCACGAGTATTCCAATAATAATAATAATAATAATAGCAACTTACATAGCTTATGCTAGGCACTACTCTAAGGACTTTACTTACATTAACTCATTTAATTCTTGCAACTCTGTGATGAAAGCTGTTATCAACAGCATTTTATAGATAAGAAAACTGAGGCAGAGAGGTTAATGAACTTGTCCAAGCTGTCACACCTAGTGAACCATATAACCAGAACCTGAACCCAGGCAGTCCTACTCCAAGGCCCACATCTTTATCCACTATACCCACTGTCCTCTCCATGTTATTACTACCATGGGAGAGAATATAATAAACATATAAGAAAAGTTTTTTCAAATTGCCTTAATGTTTCAAAATTCTATGTGGCCAGAGCATAAGAATGTTGGTGTTAAACAAGAACACTGGCCCCATAAAGTGAGATGTTAAATGTTCCTATGAAGTTGGACATTAGATCTTGGAATTGGATCTGCTGTAAAGCAGAGAATAGGGTCCCACAACATAACTTCTCTGTGACCCTTGTTTCAATGGAGAAACTGAGTAAGGCAAAAGGCTGCAGTTACTTAGGTAAGTTGTTAGAAAACACTACCTTTGAGGCAATGAGAGACTCAATGTCTTTTTACCCTTAGCTCAAAGGTAGCCATAAACATAAAAAGTATGTTTAAAAAACTGAAAAAACAATTATATGGGACAAACCTTCTTATCCTGCCAGGCTAAGGGATAAAAAAGCCAGGAAAAGATATAGAACACAATCCATAGAACATTAAACTTAAAATATGAATTTGTCTAAACAACTTTAGAATTTATTTTCTTCTTACAATTTTCTAACCCGAGACAAAGTAACTGAATTACAATTTTCCAAAATTTACAAAGTGAAATTCAACTGAGTTTTATTTTTAATAATACAAAGAAGGAAGAGCACTGTTCTGTATTATGAAATACCTCACCCTGAAAAATCCTGAACTTTTCCTAACACAGTTTATGCTCAAACCTCAACTTATTAGGAAACCATCTTGTTTCCTTTGTATACCACAGCCTAATTGCCTAAAACAAGATTTGTCAGTTTATTGTTTCATTCAGAATAGTCGTATCTAGCCACCTGACACTTAGCACTCATTAAAATCTGTACTGAGAAGATTTACAAAAGCCAAAGAAGGAGCTTTTTAGATACCTAGGGTATCTAAGAATTACCCATGGTGGAAGACAAATATACAGAGAACACAAAGTAACAAAACAAAGTATCAAGGAAAATAACTTCCTGCTGCTGAGAGAGACAGAGACAGAGAAACAGAAAGAGAGAGACTTCTCTTTTAATTCCTAGAAATGGAGCATGCGCCTACTCATGAGAGTGGGGGCGGGGGGGAGGAGGCAGAGGTAGAGAATCTTCAAGGAGACTTCCTGCTGAGTGCAGAGCCTACCATGGGGCTCAATCCCAAAACCCATGAGATCTTGACCTGAGCAGAAAACAAGAGTCAGATGTTTAACCAACCAACAAAGCCACCCAGGAGCTACTTTTTAACTCTTACTTTTATTAAATGTTATCCTCTGAATTTCTTACCTGAATTTTATCTATGTTTAAGGATTTCAGCAATCCAAATGTGGATGTGCCACTAGGACAGATAAGCACATCCACATTTGGATCACTAATACAGTATTTTTCCCACAGGACACACCATCCAGTACTTCTATAAAGAGCTATGTTTACTACAATCCATTATCGCTGCAAAATACAATCAATAGTCAAGTAGATGAACACTGTCCTACTTAAAAGGAAATAGGAAAAGAAGAGGTCGAACACACTGAGAAGGACCCTCCATATAATGCTCTGGTATATCTTTGTTTAAGAACTAGGTAGTGGTGAATATTCAAATAGTTCTTAGTGGAAGAAAGCCTCACGTTTTTTCTCTATCAATTTCCCTCTACTTTGGCATTTCCAAATGGATGGGTTCTCTTTTCTGGGCAATATTTAGGATCCAGCCTAAAATGATTTTTCCAAAAGAGTTTATTTCTCATAGTTCACTTTTTCTGTTTCATTTTGCTCATACAATAAAGGACAGCTAAATTTCACTTTTAAGTCTATTTGATTTAGGATATTTCAAAATACAATTGGCTTCCATGCAGGTTGACAGTTGATGTTTCTGCAAAGGTCTAACAAGCTGAAGAAAGACTTCCTAATATAAATGTCTAAGAAAACAAAACACATGTAAATTTAAGGGAAAACATACTTTTGGATTTATAAACAAACAAGCAAACAAGTATAGTGAGAACACAATTACTCAGTAGCTATCTTTCAGTTCTAGTTTACCTTTCTATTTTTAGAATGACACCATATCCCTCCTGAAGCTTGCTACCACAAGGACCCATTATAACTCTATCAATTGAGTATAGGCAACCAACCCTGATTACAGAATTTTCTTCAGAGTAAGTTTGTTTCTATAATTAGGGGGAAATATTAAGTTTATAGGTTAGTCAGGGTATCCATCAATAAGTTTTCACTGGTAAAAGCACCATTCATTTTACAAAAATTATGAATTACCAAAGTGCCTAATTTATACCTAAAACATTATTTATTCAGGCGCCTGGGTGGCTCAGTGGGTTAAAGCCTCTGCCTTCGGCTCAGGTCATGATCCCAGGGTCCTGGGATCAAGCCCCGCATCGGGCTCTCTGCTCAGCGGGGAGCCTGCTTCCCCCTTTCTCTCTGCCTGCCTCTTCGCGTACTTGTGATCTCTCTCTCTCTGTCAAATAAATAAATAAAATCTTTAAAAAAACAAAAACAAAAAAATGATTTATTCATAAAATCTCCTTGTGCACTTATTAATATGAGTTTATCAGTAAACACAAATGCTGGTCAAGATTAATTTATTAAATTTAATGATGTTCATATTCTCTCATTTATTCTCAAATTAAAACCTGAACTACACCAATAATCTAAGAAAACATTTTAAAATAGAAAGCATTTTCATAGTTAAGGACTAATAATAAATCAAATTAAAGAAAAGGAAATGAAGTACTTCAATTTTCACACAAAATAAATACTAAACTACCAAACAATGCCTCTTACCCAGGCCTCTGATTGATACAATTATACCTATATTTAACCTAGCAGTTATCTAGGGTCCTCATTAACCTCTACTAATGTCTAATTAATAGTACAAAGAGAATACCTTTTTGAGACTTAGTAGGGTTTATAGTTTCCATAGCTACAGAAATGTGTCTCACTTCACTAATGCAGCTTTTCTTCTTCCTGGCTTTCTGCCACAATTCTGTGACATTTATTGGAAAACTGCAATCCACTTGGTATATTAAATATAAACATTTGCTTTCCAGAAATCAACAAAATGAATCAACTACGCATATTAATAGTAAAAATTTTTCAATCTAAATGATTGTGTCCACTTCATGAATTTTTCACAGTCATCTGTAGTCTAGACTGGGTCATCAAAATTTTCTTTTTGATCATTCAAGATAAAGCACAATCGGTGATGTCTAGGTCATCCCATTCACATTTTAAGCTAAAGATTTTGGGTGCCATATAGAAAGCAAGAGAAATTCGCATTTTATGAAAACAAAAGGAAGAAAATCATAAATGATTTAGACAACTAAAATATACTGTTAAAAGGGAAAAAGTCTTTTTTCCATGTGCCACCACACAATCACCTCTGTCTCAGTAACTTCGCCAAAAAAGTTAGTATATCTCAGGCTCTTAAAATTACTTTTTTCTACTTCTTTAATATATATATTTTTGTGGTAAAATAGATATAACATAAAATTTACCACTGCATTTTTTTAAGAAGATTTATTTATTTATTTTAGAGAGAGACAGAGAGCCCACGTGAGTGTGAGCAGGTGGGAGGGCAAGAAGGAAAAGGAGAGGGAGAGAAGCAGACTCTTCACTGAGTGTGGAACCCAATGTGGGGCTTGATCCCAACCTGAGATCCCAACCTGTGTCAAAATCAATAGCTGGACGTTTAACTTACTGAGTCACCCAGGCGTCTCTTACCACTGCCTTTTTTAAGTGTACAATTCGATGCTATTAAGTTCACTCACAATGTTGTGCAATCATCACCACTACCCATTTCCAGAACTTTTTCTTCATCTCAAATATAAACTCTGTGCCCATTAAACAATAACGCACCACTGCCGTCTCACCATAGTCCCTAGTGACCACTATTCTACTTTCTGTCTCTATTTTAGATACTTCATGAAATCATACAATATTTGTCCTTTTGTATCAGGCTGATTTCACTTAACACGTGTTTCTGAAATGCATCCATGTTGTAACAGATATCAAAATTTCATTCCTTTTTAAAGGCAAATAAAATTCCATTATCTGTACAATACCACATTTTATTTATCCATTCATCTGTTGATGGACACTTTAGTATATTCACAAAGTTCTGCAACCATCACCACAATCAATTTTATAACATTTTTATCACCCTTCTAAAAGAAACCCCAAACCCTTTAACTATCATCCCCTATCCTCAACTCCCACCCCTAGGAACCACTAATCTATATTCTGTCCCTATAGATCTGTCCCTTCTGTCTATAGATCTGGCTATTCTGTACATTTTCTATAAATGAAATTCTAAAATATGTGGTGTTTTGTGATTGGCTTCTTTTACTTAACGTGTTTTCAAGATTCACCCATGTTGGGACGCCTGCATGGCTCAGTTGGTTAAGTGTCTGCCTTTGGCTCAGGTCATGATCTGAGGGTCCTGCTCGTCAGGGAGTCTGCTTCTCCCTCTCCCTCTGCCTGCCACTCTCCCTGCTTGTGCGCACTCTCTCTCTCTCTCTGTCTCTCTGTCAAATTAATTAATTAATTAATTATTTTTTAAAAAGATTTATCCGTGTTGCAGCATGTATCAGTAATACATCCCTTTTAATGCCAGATACTATTTCATTAAATGGCTAATGTTTTGTTTATCTATCCATTGATCAGTTGATGGACATCTGAGTTGTTTCTACATTTTGGCTATTAAGAATAATGCTGGGGCGCCTGAGTGGCTCAATGGGTTAAAGCCTCTGCCTTCGGCTCAGGTCATGATCTCAGGGTCCTGGGATCAAGCCCCCGCATCGGGCTCTCTGCTCAGCAGGGAACCTGCTTCCCCCTCTCTCTCTGCCTGCCTCTCTGCCTACTTGTGATCTATCTCTCTGTCAAATAAATAAATAAAATCTTTAAAAGAAAAAAAAATAATGCTGCAATGGACATTTGTGTACAAGTTGTTGTGTGTACAGATGTTTTCATTTCTGTTGGGACTATATCTAGAAGTGAGATGCTGGATTATACGGTAACTCTAAATTTAATTTTTTGAGGAATTACCAGATTATTTTCTAAAGCGGCTGCACCATTTTACATTTCCACCAGCAGTATATGAGGTGATTTGTCCACATCCTTGCCACACCTGTTATTATCTTTTTGATTATAGCCATCCTAGTGGGTATAAAGTAGTAGTATCTCATTGTGGTTTAAATTTGCATTTCCCTAATGACTAATGATGCTGAAAATCTTTTCACGCGTTTATTGGTATAGTATATATTTTTATTGTATCAGTGCTTTTATATTAAAACATTTATACAGGGGCACCTGGGTGGCTCAGTTGGTTAAGTGTCTACCTTTGGCTCAGGTCATGATCTCAGGGTTCTGGGATCAAGCCCCACATGGGGCTCCCTGCTCAGCGGGGAGCCTGCTTCTTCTTCTCCCTCTGCTGCTCCCCCTGCTCATGCTCTACCTCAAATAAATACATAAAACCCTCAATAAATAAATAAAACATTTATACGTTTAGCAATATTTATCATTCCTTCCTTCTGCATAATATTTTTAAAAATCTGTCTATAGGGACGCCTGAGTAGCTCAGTTGTTAAGCCTCTGCCTTTGGCTCACGTCATGATCCCAGGGTCCTGGGATTCAGCCCCGCATGGGGTTCCCTGCTTAGCAGGAAGCCTGCTTCTCCCTTTCCCACTCTCCCTGCTTGTGTTTCCTCTCTCGCTGTGTCTATGTCAAATAAATAAATAAAATCTTTTAAAAAATCTGTCTATAAATAATATTGCTAAGTCTTACTTCTCATTCACTTACATTTATATTTATGGTTAAAGTAAAGTTTGCTCCTAGAATATAATAGTTAAAAATTACAAGATTAATTTAATAGTTGCTGGGGACCAGGGTTTGGCAGAAGTGATTTCACACATGCCCATATACATATCCCACTTTAATCTACTAAAATCCCAGGGAAACTGGGGCACCTGGATGGCTCAGCCAGTTAAGTGTCTGACTCTTGGTTTCAGCTCAGGTCATGATCTCATGGTCAAGGGATGGAGCCCCAGGTCGGGCTCCATGCTCAATGCAATCTACTTCAGATTCCTTCTCCCTCTCCCTACCTCCTTGCCCCCCGCCACTCACACTTTCTCTCTAAAATAAATAAAATCTTTTTTAAAAATTCCAGGAAATCTATGCCAATACAAATGAGAAAGCTAGGTTATGTAGAGCTGATGTTGAGTAAAAAGGTCTACTTCCAATTCTACAAAATCACCTCACATTAACTGGTTATTCTGTTCTGTGGCGCACAGAATTTCAAAATAAAATAACCCTCCAAAACATAGAGGAAAAAGTACTGTTGGGAAAAATTATTATTTTTTTGTTTACATTTTCTGATAAATGCACCAGACATTTTCTTGCCATAAAATTAAGATCACATCTCTAGCTTTCTCAATTATCCATGATGGTCATCTTATTATCTATTAATTTAATTAACCATTCTAGATTCTATTTTTTTCAATTGTAAAATGTAAAAGGTCCCCTAAGAAAACTTTTACTCACTATATTACATAGTTATACATTTTGCCCTAAACCTGTTCCATTCAAGCTTCACAAAAATTTTCTTATTTGAGTATTCTAGATTTAAAGAACAAACTGACCTCCATTTTCATCTTTATTATCTAAATTTTTGTCTTTACAGATTAAATAGCTACAAATCTATAAAGGCCTAGTTTTCCATCTGTTGTAATTTTAATGTAATTGTTATTCCAATTAAAGCTTTCTACATGGTTGTGTATAACTAGAACATAATCCTCTCAGGCTTCCAATATCATTCCTTCCTTCTTTTCTGGATATGGTACTCATTCAATTAATATTTATCAAGTACCTTTCAGATGATAAAGCACTTGTGTCAGATGCTATGAGGATTCAAGGTACAGTTGCTGCCCTCAAGAAAATTACCACCCAGTACAACTTTTTAAACAAAACTGGACTTTACTATATGTTGTTTACGGTTTACTACAGCTTTAATTTTATGGCTGACTAATATTTTACAGTCAATTATTTCATCATGGTTTGGGTTTCTTTTTCTGAATAGATATGATACATAATCTAGTACTTCAATACTAAAGCTCTCCTAAATTTTAAGAGACCATTCCTCAAATCATTTCCATAAATTTACTAACACTTAAAAACAATGATTAAAAAGAATTAAATACTTAAAATTAAATGTTTAAGAAGATGTGTAAAACGTATACCCTGAAAACTACAAAACACTGCTGAAAGAAAGGGAGATCTAAATAAAAGGAAAGATATCCATGTTCATAGAGAGGTAGGTTTAATATTATTAAGATGGCAATACTCCACAAACAATACTCCTTGAAATAGATTCAATGCAATCCCTATTAAAATCACAGCTCACTTTTTGCAGAAGTTGAGAAGCTAATCTTAAAATTCAAACGGAGGGGTGCCTGAGTGGCTCAGTCAGTTAAGCATCTGCCTTCTGCTCAGGTCGTGATCTCGGGGTCCTGGGATGAGCCCAGGGTTCAGTTCCCCGCTCAGCAGGATTTCTGCTTTCCCCTCTCCCTCTGCCCCTTCTCCCTGCTCCTGCTCTCTCTCAAATAAATAAATTTTAAAAATTTAAAATTAAAATGGAAATTCAAGGGACTTTGAATAGCCAAAACAATCTTGTAAAAGAAGAACAAAATTGGAAGACTCACCCTTCTCAATTTCAAAATTTATTTCAAAGTTACAGTAATCAAGACAGTATGGTCCTGACATAAGGACAGACAGAAAGATGAATGGAAAAGAACTGAGACTCCAGAAATAAATTAACTCAAAATGGATCAAAGATCAAAATGTAAGAACCAAAACTATAACATTCTCAGAAGAAAATATAGGTGTAAATCTCTGTAACCCTAAGCTAGGCAACAGTTTCTTTAATATGACACAAACCATGAGTAACAATAACAAAAACAGATAAATTAGTAGATTTAAACAAAATTTAAAATGTTTGTGCATCAAAAGACACTATCAAGAAAGTGAAGGGATGCCTGGGTGGCTCACTTAGTTAAGCATCTGCCTTCAACTGAGGTTGTGATCTCGAGGTCCTAGGATTGAGGCGGGCTCCCTGCTCAGTGAGGAATCTGCTCCTCCCTCTTCCTTTGCCCCTCCCCCACCCATACATGTGCTCATGCCCTTTTTCTCTTTCTCTCTCTCTCAAATAAAATCTTTAAGGGGCGCCTGAGTGGCTCAGTGGGTTAAAGCCTCAGCCTTCAGCTCAGGTCATGATCTCAGGGTCCTGGGATCAAGCCCCGCATCGGGCTCTCTGCTCGGGAGCCTGCTTCCCCCTCTCTCTCTGCCTGCCTCTCTGCCTACTAGTGATCTCTCTGTCAATTAAATAAATAAAATCTTTAAAAAAAATAAAAAATAAAATAAAATCTTAAAAAAAAAGTGAAAAGACAACCCACAGAACGGAAGAAAATTTCTGCAAATCACCTGTCTGATAAGGGACTTGTATACAGAACATATTAAGAACTTCTACAACTCAACAATAAGAAGACAAGTAATTCAATTTAAAAATGGGCAAAAGTCTTGAGTAGACATTTTTCCAAAGAAGACAAACTAATGGCCAATAAACAAATGAAAAGATGCTCAAAAGTATTAGTCATTAGAGGAATATAAATCAAAACCACAAGAGACTTTATATCCACTATGACATCTATAATCAAAAAGAGATAATAACAAGTGTTGACAAGGATATGGAGAAATCAGAACCCTCATACACTGCTACTGAAAACGTAAAATAAGGCAGCCACTGTGGAAACCAATTTGGCAATTTCTGAAAAAGTTAAAAAAATAGAGTTACTTTATGACCCAGCAATTCCATTCCTGAGTATATACCCAAAGGGAAAAAAAATCTGCACACACAAAAACTTGTACACAAATGTTCATAGCAACATTATTCATAATAGCTAAAACAACCCAAATGTTTCAACTAATTTCAACTTCAACTAATGAAGAGTCAAACATATTCTTCCAGGGGCGCCTGGGTGGCTCAGTGGGTTAAAGCCTCTGCCTTCGGCTCAGGTCATGATCTCAGGGTCCTGGGATCGAGCCCCGCATCGGGCTCTCTGCTCAGCAGGAGCCTGCTTCCTCCTCTCTCTCTGCCTGCCTCTCTGCCTACTTGTGATCTCTCTCTCTGTCAAATAAATAAAATCTTTAAAAAATATATATTCTTTCTTAAAAAGGAATGAATTATTGATATGCTCTAAAATGGCTGAATCTTGAAAATATAATGCTAAATGACACAAAGAAGTCACAAAAGACTATAGATGATTCCTCTTATATGAAATGTCTAGAACAGACAAATCCAGACACAAAAAGTAGAAGAGGGCTGCCAGGAGCTGAAGGAGGGGGAATTGAGAAGTAGTCACTTCTAATAAATGAATAAATGAAAAAGTCACTCAATAAATGAATAAAGGGTTTCTTTCGGGGGGAATGAAAATGTTCCAGTATTATATACGGGTGTTAGTTGTACAATATTTTGAATGCACTAAAACCATTGAATTACACACTTTAAAATTATTAAAATGAAAAACTTTATATTAATTACTCAATTAAAAAAAGATAATCAGGAGCCAGGTCTTTAAAAATTTTGCATCTTTATTAAAGGGTTTTAAAGCAAGCAATATGATTAGATTTGTATTTTAGGAAGATATATCCTGTACCACATTGTACTATGAATGCCTAAATCTTAGTATATAAATTTAGCAACATCTGATTTGGGTGCTCAGAAGCTTATGCTAATAAACTCCTGGATCCTTGCTACATTTTGGGTAAATATATTTGTCAAGTAATTTATTTCTAGATATGAATTTTTATTTTATTTGTTTATTTAACAAATACTTATATAATGCTTACTGTGTGCCAAATACTATTCCAAGTGCTTTAGAAATATTAACTCATCTAGTCCTCATAAGAAATCTAAGAATCTATTATCCCCACTTTCTATTAGAACTGAGTCACAGAAAAAAAAAAAAAAAAAGAACTGAGACACAGAAAGGTTAAGTAACTTGTCTAAAATCACGCAGCTATTAAGTAATACATGCTTTTGAAATTGGGTTTTTATTCACAAGCCTGATAAATACATCAAACTCTGATTTTTCTCTTTTTTTCATAATTTTTTTTGGAACTCTGATTTTTCTAATTATTATCTTTACCATTTTTTTTTTTTTTAAGATTTTAGTTATTTGTCAGAGAGAGCACAAACAGGGGCAGCAGCAGGCAGAGGGAGAAGCATGCTTCCTGATGAGCAAGGAGTCCAATGCAGGACTCGATCCCAGGACCCCAGGATCATGACCCCACCCGAAGGCAGACGATTAACCAACCAAGCCACCGAGGTGTCCCTATCTGTACCATTTTTAATTCCCATGAAAGCACTTCTTCAAATTCAACTTCCAAATCTTCTGTTCATCTGTTTTCAATTAAGTATCAACTGAACTTTTTTCTGTGCAGAATTTTTAGTAATGGATTCTATCCATTCTTATTAAGTTCACTGAAAAACATTTTCAAGAAAGTATTTACTTACTATATTTTAGTTTTTACTTACATATTTTACACTATAAATGTGCCATTTGTGTTTACTGTAATAGAGCAGTAAGTTAGATAACTAGTGACATTCTGTTCTTCAACTACTTCATTACCCCGTTTAAAAACAAAAAAGCAACAAAGAGCTTATTAAAGGAATTAAGTAGTCATTTTATCCAAAGCATCTGTTATTCAGGTAAAAATAAACTAAGAAAATGAAATGTTCTTCAAAAATAATTATAGGGGTGCCTGGGTGGCTCAGTTGGTTGAGCAACTGCCTTTGGCTCAGGGCATGATCCTGGGGTCCTGGGATTGAGTCCCACATCAGGCTCCCTGCTCAGTGGGGAGCCTGCTTCTCCCTCTCTCTGCCCCTACCCCTGCTCGTGCTTGCTCTCTCTTGCTCTCTCTCAAATAAATACAATCTTTAAAAATAATAATAATAATTATAAAATTCAAGTTATATGTTTATATTTTACATTCATTTACTCTACTTTAGCCTAATATTCTAGAGAATATGGTTTAACAATACAAATTAAAAAAGATATAGAAAAAATCGGAGTTCACAATACAATTTTATAAAAATTTACTCCAGTAAAATTTTAATTTATAATTTCTAAAGTCCTAGGTGCATATAAATTGAATATTTAACTTGTGAACATTAACTTATTATTATTAATTCCACTTTACAATAATATTTTTTCAAGTAAAATCTTCGTTTCAGACTGAAAATCCAATGAGCAAGTCACTATTTAAAAACTGGAAAAGGGGGGCGCCTGGGTGGCTCAGTGGGTTGGGGCCTCTGCCTTCGCCTCGGGTCGTGGTCTCAGGGTCCTGGGATCGAGCCCCGCATCGAGCCCCACATCGGGCTCTCTGCTCGGCAGGGAGCCTGCTTCCCCCTCTCTCTCTGCCTGCCTCTCTGCCTACTTGTGATCTCTCTGTCTCTGTCAAATAAATAAATAAAATTAAAAAAAAAAACAAAAAACTGGAAAAGGGGCGCCTGGGTGGCTCAGTGGGTTAAAGCCTCTGCCTTCGGCTCAGGTCATGATCTCAGGGTCCTGGGATCGATGCGGGCTCTCTGCTCAGCAGGGAGCCTGCTTCCCCCTCTCTCTCTGCCTGCCTCTCTGCCTACTTGTGATCTCTCTCTCTGTCAAATAAATAAATAAAATCTTTAAAAAAAATAAAATAAAAACTGGAAAAAAGAGACAGTACAAAATCTTTAAGACTTCTAATTACAGCTTGAAGAAGAATAGCTACTTGTTAGCTTAAACTTACGTTTGGATGTTTCATGGCTATTACACACTCTTAAACACAAGGCATTTTAGTGACTTACCCAAACGACTGTAATGAAAACTTTAATTCAAACAAATACTTAAAGTTGTATAATCAGGCCCCATCAACAAACATTTAATTGTTCCATTATATTGCTAACAAAAGTATTTTAATGTCTAAGGTCCAAACTAGTAGTATGGTATATAGTAAAAAAGATTACTGGGCAAACCTGAATTTTATTCAGAATTAGTACTTAACAGTAGAGTTAAGCACAAGATAGTACTCACTTTTTATGTGACAGAAAGCTCATATTCGATTTTGACCTTTACACTTAACCTACAGTATTACACACCCCCTACGTACTCCTCAACTATATAACCCTCTCCAGACTTAAACTACTTTACAAAGAAATTTTAAAGTTCTAAACTTTGATTTATAATTATCTAGTATAGGGGCAAACTACATGCTCTGGTGTAAGTTGCACAAAAGTATTTTCCTATTAGCAAATAGAAGTTAAAAGTCAAGCATATTAATTTCATTTTCTAATCTAGATTGTGTTATGAAACCCTTTAAAACAGTTATCATTGTTTATTCACATACAATCTCTTCTAATGAGCTATAAACTATATGTGGCCAAGATCCATGTGCAAATTTATTTTGAGTGAATGAATAAATATAAATATTATGACTAAGTAACCTATACATGCACATAAACATGAAAAGTCATTCATAGAAAACTACACTTGGCTATATTATAGAATATATTAATGTATAACAGAATAAAAAATCTCATTATTTTTAGGTCCTTTAAAAAAATAGTTTTCCATTTTAGAATGTTATGGTGGTTGAACAAACAAAGTTAAAGAGAAAAGAGTATATAGTGTATAAATTCATTTATACGAAATTCTAAAAAAGACAAAACTAATCTATTTTAAGGAAAAACAGACAAGTAGTTGCCTGAAGGGCAACACTGGGCAAGACTGACTACAAAACAGCTAGAGGTAACCTACCTAACAGGGTGACGGAAATGTTGTGTATCTTATCTATGGTGAGTACACAAATGTATACACTTGTTAAAAATTCATCGAACACCCAAAATTGGTAAACCTCTGTACCTCTACATAAAGACTGTTTGTTATTAGAAAAAAATAGATAAAAGGAAAGAAAGGATACAAGAAGTAACCGCAAAACCAACAAGCAAAATGTAGGAAGTACCATGAGAAAATGGAGACATGAGTAGAACAAGATTTTAGAAAAAGGGACAGTGCAAAGAACCTAAGTAAATTAATAGAGCCCGATGCAGAGTATCACTACTCATACAGACATTTTATAGTTTGGTCCTCTAACATTGTGTCAGTTGTTCTTCCTCTTAACTCTTAAGTAAGCAAAACTGCTATTAATGTCTCTACTGAAGAAAAGGAATGCTTGCACGATTTTCCACAGGGTCTCAAAACCAAACTAGAATTAAAATCCATTATTTTCTAATGCCTAACACAGAATTTTCAGGAAATTCATTAACAATGACTGACCACAGCAAGAATAGAACTAACTCCAAGAGCTCTATTAGTACTGTATTCTCTGTTGCTCATCTCCTTTCAAATTTAGTTAGGCTCTGAAACACATTAGCAGAAATAAGGTGCAACAATTCCGTACTTCCATAAAAATAATCCCAAAGAAATCATGAGTCCCATGGCATCCTCCATTTCTCAAGTAATTCTCCTTTGGTGATGGTCTGCTTATCCTTCCCCTACTTTCCACTTCTAAGTACCATCATCTGTCAAAACAGAGGTGGTTCAATCTTAAAGACACTCACCAAAGTCAGGCAATGATTTGCTAATTTCCAGTGTTAATATATTCCCCAAAAGGGTCATTATCATATTCTTAACTGATTTTTATGTGTGGCTTATAGAATTTCTTACTTTATGGAAGCTGTTTAGCTGAAGAATCCTACACAAAGCACTCTTTTTACACCATCTGAACAGTGCTGTAATTTTAGTAGGGCCCAAAGTGTAAATACCAATTATAAAATGTTTATACTAAAGAGAGTCAGGATAAGCTCAATACTCTGTGGTAAAATAGTGAAGTTTCAAATTCCAGCCTTCTCGATTAGCTATGTGATCTTGGGAAAATTAGTGAATCCCTCTGTACCTCAGTTTGCTCATTTATGAAATACGGATACTGACACTATCTCAGAGGATTTTTCTAAGGACTAAATGTGAAAAATATCTGTAAAATTCTGGCACACATAAATTGCTCAAAAAATGTTTTCAATTACTAGCATTGAATTTATTATTCTTTCTTTACCAACACTGTTTCTTTTATCATGTCCTAGAAATGTTATTTTAAGTAGATGTCTTAAAACTAAAACTAAACAACAACAACAACAACAAAACCCACTAAACTAAACCTAAATTCATAAAGATAAGAGTAATTAACAACTTAGGTCACTCTTAGAAACTTTTCTGTTCTTGTCTCATCTTCAAAAGAAGATACCAGAAAAACCCCAAAAAACAAAAAACAAATACCAAATTTTACTAAAAGATTAATCGTAACATTTCTGAATGGGAAAAAAATGAATAAACATTTATGGCTGGGCAGCAGTAATTATCATCACCTATTCGTCTAGTAAATAATAAGAAAAGAGAAAAAATTTTATTTTTCAATAGTTAGTAAGAATAAGTAACTGAAAATGTCCACATAGCACATGTCCACATAGCACATCTTTAGTTTCAAATTATCAAAAATATAGATCCTTTATCGCAACACCAGGTTTTATTATACTTGGAAGCTAAAAGCATTATCTGTAGTTAAACCATAAAGAAAATGTCTACCTTTTCACTCAAGTACGGGTTTATAATTAGTGTATTATATAATTTGTTAGTTTTTTTAACCTTGATTTTCATTAAGACAACAGCAAATAAAAGACACATGAATCTCTTTTATGTAACTTGAAATAAAATCTTTGCAACAAGACAATAACATAAGTTGATGAGCAACATTTCTATTGAAGATGTCTTACAACTTAGAGCTAACAGGACGATCTTCTCTCACTATACAGTCAGACCCAAATGACGTCTCAGATTAATTCGATCTCTTATTTTTTCTAATTACCTATATTATTCTTTATAAACAATATAATCTTTTTTAAGATTTTATTTATTTCAGAGAGAGGAAGAGGGAGCATGAGCAGGGAAAGGGGCAGAGGGAGAAGCAGACTCCCCGCTGAGCAGGGTGCCCACAGTGAGACTTGAGGCTAGAGGCTCATTACCAGGCCCCTGGAATCATGACCTGACTGGAAGTAGACACCTACCTGACTGAGCCACCCACCCAACTGAGCCACCCAGGTGCCCCTATGGACAATACAATCTGAGTCCATTTTTTCTAATATAAAGTGGCTATTTTTTATATATAATAATAATCACAATAAGAAATATTTTTCTATACTATTACTTTCAAGTTTTAGGGAACTCTGGGAATAATTACAGTAGGATCAAGGGTGAGTTAAGAGCAAGCCAAGAACCAACTGATTAAATATGAATTTCTGTCCTCTTACTGTAATAAGCAACAGAATTCTAGTACTGAATGAAAATAACAAAAACAGAGTTTAGAAAGAGACACAAAAACAAATAGTAGGAAATCAAAGAGATGGATACTAGAATCAAGAAGCGAGGATGAACTAGGTATGGATGACTTATAACGTTTGGAACTTCATTTCTATAATGATATTTTTAGTTTACTAGGTAAGGATCTATAGATATTAATAGATACTAAACAAGAAAAGAATCCAACAGATTATTTTTAATATTAAATATTTTCAAAAAATCCTTTCCATTAAGATACCTTCATACATTTCATCATTTAAGAGTTAATGGCTTAACTACCTTACGAACATCAGCTCTAGGAAGAGAAATAAATCAGGCTTAATGGCAATCCTGAAATATTCCATAAAGTCAGTAAAACACTGCTACTATTTTTAGGATTTTCATTTCGTGAACTATAAAGCATAATTATGCATAATACCATATCAAATAGTTTGACAGCAGCAACAAAAAAAGTAATTTATTGTCCCTAACTCAGTAATATTTCATATTTTCTTTTAAAAATCTTCCAGTTCCAAATATTTAATTAATATTAAGACTGCCTCACATTGGTATTTAGCTCTTACTTAACCAGTTATTTAATTTAATCCATCATATGTAATCTCTTAACTCCTGCTTTTATTTATTTTTTTTTTTAAGATTTTATTCATTTATTTGACAGAGAGAGAGATCACAAGTAGGCAGAGAGGCAGGCAGAGAGAGAGGCAGAAGCAGGCTCCCCGCTGAGCAGAGGGCCCGATGTGGGGCTCAATCCCAGGACCCTGAGATCATGACCTGAGCCGAAGGCAGAGGCTTAACCCACTGAGCCACTCAGGCGCCCCAACTCCTGCTTTTAAAAACATTAAAAAATGTTAATCTATTGTTTTTATTACTCTATTTTTTCCAACTTGCTTATGTTATTTTTTGTTTTATCTGATATTCTACCATGTTATCTTACATCTCTTTATTTCCAGAATGACCTCTTACTCGTATTCATTTATTTTAGTTTAATTTTTATCTCAGTTTTTTATATGGCAAATAATATGTCCCAAAATCAGTATTTTTCAATACAGAAAGTGTAAGAAATGACAACTTTTTCTCTGTAGTTCAACTTTTTCTCTAGACGCTCCAAAGATTCCTAGCCTTCAAATTTGAACACACTAACTCTAAACCTTTTTTTTTTCAATATATATAAACTATCTTCTTTAAAGAAAGCAGGGAAAATGCAAAAATAGAATCAAAAAGTAAAATCTTATAGTATATACATTTGTACAGGACTTTTTCTATGTGAGTTATTTTTAACATAATTGCAACAGTACCTCTTTTATTTACTTATTTCATTAAGAGTTTCACATGTAATTATGGGGTTATCAGAAACATTATTTTATGGCTATGTATTATTGCATTAAATAACTGGACCCTTTTCCCACTGTCAGGCAATCACCACATTAAATAAAAAGGTAGTAGCAGAACCACATATGGTGACAGATGTTAATTAACTTATTGTGGTAGTCACTTCCCAATATATACAAATAATGAATCATTACGCTGTGCAACTGAATTATGTCAACCATATCTCAGTTAAAAAAAAAAGCAAATTTCCTATTCTTTAAAAAATAGATATATACAGTAGCAGGAAGGACCAGCATTGATATGTAGGATAAAAGCAAACTTAACTGAATGGTAAACAGATTTTGAATCTATTTTTAAAGCTCAATAATACTCAACTATAAGTTTTCCAACCTTGTGTTCCTAAA
Organism: Potos flavus; assembly: GCA_028534135.1. NCBI lineage: Eukaryota > Metazoa > Chordata > Mammalia > Carnivora > Procyonidae > Potos > Potos flavus. The sequence goes on from CM052888.1 coordinate 14,548,441, forward strand.
GAGAGAATTTAAATTTGGAAAAAATATGTTCTACAAAAAATTTAACAAATTATATATGATAGTAATCAAATTCCCCTTACTCTGGGTTGAGTTTACTCTTAAATGGAAATGTAGACTACTGACAGAAAGTATGCACACATATTACTAGAAAATACTTCTTGGGATGCCTGGGTGGCTCAGTCAGTTAAGCGTCTGCCTTCAGCTCAGGTCATGATCCCAGGGATCCTGAGACTGAGCCCCACATGGGGCTCCCTGCTCAGCAGGAAGCCTGCTTCTCTCTCTCCTACTGTCCGGGCTTGTGTTCCTTCTCTCATGGTTGCTGTCTCTCTGTCAACTAAATAACTAAAATCTTTAAAAAGAAAGAGAAAAAAGAAAATACTTCTTATAACACAGGGAGTCAGTACAGCACAATAGTTAATGAGCATAGACTACAGTGAGACTACCTGTATTGAAATTGGCTACAACTTACCAGCTGTGTGACTGTGGGTAAGTTACTGAACCTCCCCATGCCTTAGCACCCTCACCTATAAAATGGGATAATAATAACCATCTCAGACAGTTGTTAAGAGAATTCAGTGAGTTCATATTTATAAAGTTCTTGGCCATGTAAGTGGTTGTTCAGAATTTTTAATTTAGCTAACATTTATTGAGCACTTACTATGTGCTAGGTTAAGTGCTGTAGACATGAATTTGCCTCAAATAATCTTCGCGGCAGCCCATGATGAAGATACTACGATTGTCCCCATTTAAAGATGAGAAAATTGAAGCACAAAAAGATTAAATGACTAAGACGAGGTCAAGCACAAAGGCTGAAACAAGGATTTGAACCCAAGTCTGACGCATGACCTACAATTTTAACATAGATTACAAGCAAGGTACACTATACACTAGAAGCAGTAGCCTCCAGCTGTGCTTTATCTTAAAAAGAGGGAAGGGAGAGGAGAGACTTTACTGCAATAAATCAGAATATGTATTTCCTGGAATAAAGTAGGGTATTTTAAAAATTAATAAAGAAAGATCACTATAATACAAAAGCATATATATATGAAATAACATGATGTCTGATATTTGTCTTAAAACAGCTTGGGGGAAGGGAGAGGATAAAAGAAACAAGATCAGACATGCATTGATAATTGTTAAAAACTTGGTGACAGGAATATGAGGGCTCATTATTTTATTCTACTTTTGTAAGTTCTAAATACAAGTAGGGTGCACAGATTAAATACTTTCATTACACAAGCAAACAACTTTCTTATGATTCCCTGTATCAAAGACATAAAAGGATACTTGATGTTTATACATTTTACAATGTATAGATAATCTATGAAATAATGGTCTCACTTCAAAAAATTGAGGATCTTCTCAACCAAAATAAAAATTTAATAAATGTAAGCACATACGTGTAAATATACATGTTAAATGGCTGCCTGCATTTCCATCAACTTGTTAAAAATATTTGCTGGAATAATTAATACTTTCTTTTTTTGTGTCTTGCTTCTGCCTGATAATCTCTATGATTATGATACTGTCTGGTCTGTTGCCCAGAAAACCGATGGGTTTGTACAGACAAATATGAATTTAAACATGGTCACAAATTGAACAATATGAATAAAAAACAGAAATCTGCTTCGCTAAGAAACATTTATAAAATTTCTTGCCTCAAATTGTAGTGGATTTAAGAAAAAATTGTAGTTGATTTTTATACTAATGTATATCAATGGGCTTCTGATAAGTATAAATATAATCAATAATTAAAGAACATTTTATATGCTCTAAATTATAGTTAAAACAAGATAGTGGATACTAAGGGAAAAATCCAACATTTATTAAGCCAGACACTATACTAGGCATTTTCATACACATTACCTCTATGAATTTAAGAGATTATATACATTTTTATAGGAAGAATATTAAAGTTTAGAGAGGTAAAAAAGGCCACAGAGTTTATTAGCAACTAAATTGGTATTCAAACTCAAGCTCAATTACAAAATCCATTCTTCCCACCACTATATCAGACTACCATAGTTTAGAGGCAAACATCTAAACTCAAATCAAACTTAAACATTTATGGCCTTTTTTTTTTTTTAAGATTGTATTTATTTATTAGAGAGAGAGCATGAACGGGGGAGGGGCAGAGGGAGAGGGAGAAACAGACTCCCCACTGAGCAGGGATCCCGCCGGCGCCCCCCCCCCCCCACACGCGGGGCTCCAATCTAGGACCTTGGTTGGGATCCTGATAGGAGCCGCTGGCAGATGCAGATGCGTAACTGACTGAGCCACCCAGGCGCCCCTTTACAGCCTCTTTAAAGTGGGCCACAAAACGTTTAAATGGCCAGTTACATATATATTTTACAGTGGTAGCTTGGCCTTAGGTAAAGAACTCCAGCTAACACACAAAAAGCTTTATGTCTGCTATTGTGTGACTCTTTTCCCCCAAGTCTCTTAATTTCAGCCTCAGATTACTCATCTCTATAATGGGGAAATTAATATCCTTGCTGTCCAACTGCAGGATTACAAAATTCAAAGAGGATATGTAAAACAACTTCAAAAACTACAAAACAGAGCAGGCTCCTGGCTGGCTCAGTCAGAAAAGCATGTGACTCTTGATCTAGGGGGTGGTTAAGTTTGAGCTCCGCATTGGATGTAGAGATTACTAAAAATAAATAAACTTTTTAAAAAATTATGTTAAAAACCTTATGAAACACAAATAGAGTCTCTTTTTGTCTTAAAATGCTAAAAACAACAAAGTGTTTCTTTTTTCAATGTAAAGTTTTCTAAAGTAATTGTCAGCTCTTTAAATTCTACATGTTCTATTAACATTCCAAGAACTTTCTCAAACTTTTTTTTCTAAGCATATTTCAATCATCATCTCTATCTTTGGCTTTCCTTCTCCTTAAAAATAATGCAACAGTAATTATATCAATGCTTTTGTAATAAATAATTAACATTCTGTTTTGAAATGTTCAACATACAAAAGTTCTAAATTCTGAATTTTCAAACGATATATGTGTTTGGTGTCACTCTTTTAGTTATACTCATGATCATCATGATTGAGCCTTTTCGTATTCAGTTTGTTTATAAACAGTTAGAATTAAGATCTGGAATTCCAAAGTAGAACACCCAACACATAATTTTTAGTGATCTGGGGGGGGGGAGGGTGTTTCAAGGCTTCTCAAAGCAGATACAATAAGCTAACAAGCACATCAAACACAGCAACGAAATCCACTGAAACATTCAGCTGCTCTAAAAGAAGGATCAGGCTCTTTAGGAGAAAACTACATTGTATGAGTTTGCAAAGTTTCACACTTTCTCATTTAAACTCCATTTAAATTTCCAGAGAAATTTCATTTCCATTTCATTTCCAGAGAAAGCCTTTGCATACTCACACAATATGCTTTAAAATGGCACTTTGCTGACCTTCCAATAGTCCAGCTCTATGAAAATTCTGTGATGGGTGTAACTTCAGAGAATCTGAAAAACACAAAAAGCATTAAGTACTTTTTATGCTGAATGACTTAAGAAAGAAAAAAAGGCTAGTGTGGCATACATCTCTTACATAACTGCCATGTATTTTTAAGAGCTAAAGCCCATATTTGTGAATACACTCTGCAAAAGAAGATGGAATTGCCTCTACATTGGTCTCTATGCTAAACTTCGATTTTCATAAAGCGTTTGTTTCATGGAAAATTATCTGATGATTACTGCACAAATGGTGTTAACGTCTTGGCTATTTTTAGCACCCAATTGTACCACATTAGCCCTCTTCGAAGAATCATCTCTTGATACCATCTTTTTCTTCTGAAACTCAAAACTACAATATTTCCAAACTACTTCAGGTACGATGCCTGAAAAACATCCTACAGGATGGTGACTGCCAGCTAAAGTCATCAGAGCAACACACAATGGCTACAGTTACTAAGTAGGACTCTGTGTACAAACCCAATCGTCAGTCTGTAAAGTCCAGTACCTTCCAGAGTAAACCAACTCAATGATTCGCTTAAACAATTTAAATTTACTAATGTGAAGCTGAGGGTCCCCTTTCTGGAGCAGGTGGAATCAGCGGATGGATACATCACACCGAAACTGAAGAAACGCTGGATTTCTCAGTAAGGAGGTTCACAATGGCACATAATTTCTTTTAATATAGTGAAATAATTTCTTTTAATATGGTGAAATGAATAGCTAATAACCCAGTTATGTCTTTTGCCCCTCCCAGGGGTTTAAAAAGTGGTGAAGAGTATAGTGGGAGCATTCTGGTTTGAAGCCCCTTGCACAGGGAACCTGTTCTAACACATTCTTGTGGAGCCCAGTGTAGGAATTTAAACCCCGTAGAGATCAACTCAAGTGTTCGTATGGTAGATCCGGGAATCCCCGTTAGGCCTTAGCCAAACGAGTTTAAAAATGGGAATCTCGGTCCAATGCCCCCTCCCTGCAAGGAGTCCTGGAACGGCAACGAAAGAGAAAATTCTCAAAGGACAGCGTCAGTGCCTGAGCTGGTACCCCTGGGACAGGAGAGGAATAAAACTAATCCAGAGAGAGCACCCCTATCTTTGTAAAAAGAGAGGGAGATCTAAGTCATTAGAATGCCACAGAGGTGGAAAGAGAGAAAAACAGAAAATTCGGGCCCTTTCCAGCAATAAGATGACGAGGAAAGGAAGAACGCCTGGTCGAGGGGGGCCGTCCCAACAAGGGGAGGGAGTGGACTAGGCCGGAGGGAGCGGGGGGTAGAACGACGGCGCACAAACAACCTGGAGGGGGGAGAAAAATGGTGCCCCTGCACCCAGAACCGGCTCCAAGACAAGCCGCCAGTTTGGGGGCAACTTTGCTGGGGAAGATGGTCCTGGTAGGGGGGGCCGCGGCGCACGGATCGCAGCGGCCCCAGCTCGGGGCCCAGTCTGGGGGAGGGGGGATCCCTGAGCCGGGGAGGCCGGGACCCGCCGCCCGAGGAGCGTGGCGGGGCCGGGCACGCCGATGGACTCTCAGAGCGACTGGTGCCGCAGAGACCCGGGGCCGACGGCAATCAGGCTCCGTGCGGCCGGCGGCTCTGCGGGGGAGGGGCCGCCACTCCTCCCTTGCCCCTTCCACCATCACCCGACACCATCAGCCTCTCCCCACCCCCCCCAAAACAGGCCCGACCGGCCCGGGCTTGCCCCCATCCCCGACGGGGACCCCTCCGGTTCCCCCGGGCCGGGCCTCCCCGCCCCCACGCCCCAGCCCCCAGCCTGACTCACCTCGCGAGTACAGGGACTTGGGCGATTCCAGGTCTAGGTCCGCGCTGAGCAATGAGATGAAGTCCGAGGGCATCGCAGCTCGACCCAGCCCGGCCCGAGGGCAGCGGGAGGGGGGGAGCGGCGGTGGCGGCGGCACCTCCTCTCCGGGACCGCGGGCACCGAACCGGGGGCGGCGAGGCGAGGGCGGCTGCTGCTGCCTTCTCCTCGAGGGCAGTGACTTCCACCGGGCCAAGGACCGAGGAAACGGCAGCGAGGCGGAGGGGAAACTCCACGGGGACTAATTCCCGGAGAGCCAGGAGGGGGGTTCAGGGCGGGGAAAGGGAGGGGGGAGAGCCAACGGGTCCGTTTCGTGCTTCTCCTCAGCGAAAACTGACGGTCGCCGCCACCGCCGCCACCGCTGACAGGAATCTGAGCCCCGCCCCCCGCGGGGCACTGCGCAGGCGCGGAGGGGGGCGCCCCAGAGCCTGGAAGAGCTAGGGCGGCCACCGGAGGGCGGGGAGACGCGCCAAGGAACAGCATCAACAAGGGCTTCGCTTCCTGCCGCCGCGGCCGCGGCTGCTGTTTCCCAGCCGGGAAAGGGCCCCGCCAGCCGGGAGGGAGGCAGGGAGGTGTCCGCGCCTGGGGCCCCGGGGAGGGAAAACGTATTTGCGCCGACCTGGTGGCGGCGAGCCCGAGGCGGCCGGCCCAGCGCCGAGCTGAGCTCAGGAGGAGACGGACCTGAGGGAGCCGGGGTGACTGCGGGACCAGGAGAAGGACCCCAGAGCTGGGTACGGCCGGCCTGGGCTGGCTGGCTTGGGGTCTCGCAGGGGAATTTCGTCCCTTGGACAGCCACCAGCCCTTTAAGGTTTCAAGGAGTGTCTAACTTGAGTTGGCCCAAGGACTATCAAGCTCATTTCTTATTTAGGAAATGACAGACCATATCTAAAAACCTCGAGTTATTGGTTGTTTTTAATTAAAGTAACTTCTTCGTCTTTTGTCCTCCCCCTTTTTGTCTCCCCTCCCCTGTCCTTTAGAGGCTGAAATTTCAAAACAAAACAAAACATAAAAACAACTTTCTGACTGTGCTGGGTGGCAGGGTTTATTGGGAGTAGGAGATAAAAGGCAATTTAAAAATTGGATCATATGAATCCACCTGGCTGTTCTAAAGGATAAAGGAAAAAAGCACAGCTAAACACCACTCTTCCAACACCTTTTTCATTTTTTACCTTTGGATTAGGCAGGGATGGAGGAAAAACACATTTAATTGAGTTTCTTCTATTCTGTTCATAGGGCCAAAAGTTTCTGTTGCAAAAGCTGAAAATCCTCACCTACACCGCAGACCGTTTCCTGACTCTAATAGATTTCTGAGAAATTTTTAATCAAGTTATTAAAATATCAATTGGAGTGCAGGGTATGCATCTGGGGAAATAATTTTAACCTTACGTGGAATACTGATGCCAGCAATCACTGGGCAACGTTTTTAAGCTATTAGATTTGGTTTTGGTTTTGTTGCTTTATCTATAAAGATAGTTAAAAATCATAAAAATTTACTCTGGTGTGTATAGTTCATATATATATATATATATGTTATATATGTATATCTATATATTGTGTATATATCTACATATGATATAGATATATAGATATACAATTTATAGAGCCTTTTCCCCAGGAAGTTGGGCAATTCATCTGGACTTGGAGCCCTGGAGGTGAGGAAGAAACTCTCAGTGAAGGAGGTCCCAGTGCAGGTGTCTCTGGGGTGGGGCTCTTTGCAAAGCTTTACCTGCAGACCTAGAATTTAAACTTGTGTCATCAGAGTCTCCCTATCTTTCCATCTGAACACCTGATTCAGGTTGCCCAATTATCTTCACTGCATTCTGTGCAGTAATGAATCAACCCTGTGAACATTTTCTTCCTGTCAGAGGTCAGAAAGCTTTTCAGAGCCATCCTAAGATGGCAAAGAAGAACAGGAAACTACTCTCAAATCTCCATTGCCACTGTATGCTGTTGCAACAAGTCCCAAGGGAAGTCCGTTCATAACTGGTAAGAGCCTCATTTGAGAGGAAGATTCAAAGTCAAATTGCCCAACAGGCCAAGGCCTTGGCCAAAGCTTTTGAATTGGAGCAAACACTTGATGGAGACCCCCCCACACACCCTCCGGCCATTAGTCAATACAAAATGTGAGGAAATGGCAATTTACCAGGCAGAACCCCAATACTAAAAAGTTGGGTGCATCACTCTGAGTATATCCCTTTCCCCCAGACCTGTGTAATCATTCAACAAACTTAGGGTATAGGAAATCCCCAGTGCTGTTCTGACCCTAATTAACAAGTCAAGAATTGGCAAGGCCTCTTCCTTCCCCTTTCCCTCAACATTTCTCTGCCCTTTTGTGCCTTCCCCACCCACCCACCCCCATCAGTGCTTTGTTGTTTATGTTAATCAGATTTCCCCTGGCTTGGTAAAACCAGGTAAAGAAGGGGGGCCCCAAGTGTGACCTGACCCAGACTGAATTCTCCTAGATGGATTCTTTAGGCTCAGGCCCCACCCTATCAGGCCTTGCATCAATCATTGATTATATCTCAATGGATATTTGAAAATTCAGTGTCCTTCTCATTTCATTTTACAGAAATACATTTTTTGAAAAACAGTTTAGATGGATAGTTTTCATGGCCGTGCTCTGCAATAGCATGGAGACCTAGATTTCATGTTATCCTTAAAATTTCAGTGACTAAAAACACAAATTCATTAGTAAACATGTTTGCTCTGCTCCGATCACAAAATATAAGACCTGCATGATATCAGAGTTACCAAAAATAACTATCCGATCAGTAAATTACATGCTACCCCCATTCCCAAGGATATTCCCTCTGTAGTCATTAATGTCTCCTTGCTTCCCCTTTTATTCAGTCTTTGAAAGATTCTTACGTTGTATTTCAAAAACCACCCATCCCTCAAATATACACCTTCATAAAACTTTGTGCACAATAAAAAGTAAAGCTTTAAGCATGTAAAATTTGGAAATTTCCTCTCATTGAAAATTACAATAGGATTATGGAACTAAACATAAAACAGATTTAGTAGTTTGTAGAATTCCTTTATATTGCTTCCCAGTCATCATATCACATTCCCAAGTTACTTGATTAAAATTTCACAAGAACTCAGATTCAACTACAAGGTTGTATAGATTACGCAATAGAGTGGCAGTTCCTATATTTGGTGGTGTGTTCTTTAACCCCTCCTGGACCTGTTTAGGCACTTAGTGAATTGTGTTGCTGGATCTACTCTAAATGAAAGAGGTTCAAATATCAACCACTGAAACGGAATTAAATAAACTCATACAGAACAGAGGAATGTGTTGTCACAAGATAATCTTTGTCATTGTAATACAATTAAGGCTGTTAAAATAATTTTGGTCACATGGATATTGTAAAGAACCTGCTAAACAAACACAAGCTGTGAAAGGAAAATTTCCAGAGCAGTTCAAGTCATGGACAAAAAAAATTTTAGACCGAAAATTAACTCTGCTCCACCTTGGGAGTGCTCCTTAATAATAATGGAGAATTGATGGTGATGGGACGTAGCAATGAGTGCATTTGTGCTGAAACTGTAAACAAAGTTTTATTTGATTATGATTATGATTGTCAATTTTCACCCTTAGAACATGTTGTAGCAAATATTTCTTTTTTTTTTAATATTTTATTTATTTGACAGAGGGAGACATAGTGAGAGAGGGAACACAAGCAGGGGGAGTGGAAGAGGGAGAGACAGACTTTCCACTGAGCAGAGAGCCTGACACGGGCTTGATCCTTGATCACAGGACCCTGGGATCATGATCTGAGCCCAAGGCAGAGGCTTAGCTTAATGACTGAGCCACTCAGGCGCCCCTCTAGCAAATATTTCTGAAGGCGAAATTAGTTTTGATAGTTTTGCCATTGGATTTCGAACAATCTCACTCCTTACATCTTTCACTGCCCAAATCTGATAATCAGGCATCTAATTCACTTTGATGAAGTACTTCGGTACTTTATGGCTGGGTCTGAGTCAGAGTTGTCATCCAAAGTCTTACAGAGACCAGTTCAGTCTCTCAAGAATAGTCGCAAGTCCTGAGCTACAGAGCCATCAGCTTGAATTGGGAGAACTTGGTGAACAGTGGAGAAAGGAGAGAAATGCCAGAGAAACTCAAGGGGTGGATTGGGGAAAGGAATTTTAATGAGAAATCAGAACCCCCTGAGCCCATTAAACCAAGAAAGGAAGGAGAATGTCTCTAGGTCATCCCAACAGTAGTCAGGTTGGACTTATGTAAACTGCATTCAAGTCTTTATTCATACTGGCTTTGACACTACCATGCTTGCTAAGATGCTCTTTCCACATCTAATCATAACATGAATAGTCTGGTAGCCCCACCTCAGCTGTGATATTAGTTTGACCAAGAGTATGAATTAGAAATGGCTTTACAGGGTTACCTGGGTGGCTCAGCTGGTTAGACGTCCAGTCTGACTCTTGGTTTTGGCTCAAGTTGTGATCTTGGGGTCATGGGATCTAGCCCTGCATCAGGCTCCATGCTCAGCAAGGAGTATGCTTTAGGTTCTCTCCATCCCTCTCCCTCTGCTCCTTTCCCCATGCTCTCTCTAAAATAAGTAAATAAAATCTTTAAAAAACATATTTATTTATTTTAGAGAGAGAGACAGAAATAGTAAGAGAGAGCATCAGTGGTGAGGAGAGGGAGAAGCAGGCTCCCCACTGAGCAGGGAGCCTGATGCAGGACTCCATCCCAGGATCTTGAAATCATAACCTGAGCTGAAGGTAGATGCTTAACCAACTGAGCCACCCAGGCACGCCTAAATAAATCTTTTTTTTTTTTTTTTAATGGTTTTACACTTTCCTATTACCCTCTTTCTTAATTCAGGGAGGCTTTTATTTATTTTTTAAGATTTTATTTGAGACAGTGAGAGAGAGAACACACATGCGCACACACAGGGAGGGACAGAGGGAGAGGGAGAGAGAATCCCAAGTAAACTCTGGGCTCAGGACAGAGCCCTAGTCAGGACAGAGCCCTAGTCAGGGCTTAATCTCACAACTCTCAGATCATGACCTGAGCTGAAATCAAGAGTCAGAGCTTAACTGACTGAGTCACCCAAGTGCCCCACATAGGCTCTTGATGTCGGGGTTATGAGTTTGAGCCCCACTTTGGGGGTAGAGATTACTAAAAAATAAAATCTTAAAAAAATTATTTAAAAAAACCACAAAGGATGAAAGTCTTTAACTTTCGTAAGATTTCTGAAAAAACAAATCCATAACCCAGAGAAGATGAAAAAAAATTCTTCTATATGAAGCAAATCCACTCTTCCCTCTTTCCACAAATGGGCTCTAGAAACTATGCTAGGTGCAGGAAATACAAAGATTTTACAAAGATGAATATAAGAAGTCAACTCTCAGCCTGATGTGGGAGACGACCTTTAAACAAACACGACAACCTTTAAACAAACACATGATGCATTGTGACAGGTGCTATGCTAGAGTTTTGTACAAGCACTAGTAATCAATTATCTTTCACTTTATTTGTAAGCTGATACAGGGGAAGAGGAAGGAATGCCATCTAACACACATCACTTTCTTCTCCACCCACTATCCCCTTACAGCTGATTTCTCTTCACTCCAACCACAATTTCCTACAGTGGTTAAGAGTGGCTAGACAGTTGCAGGGCAAAGTCCTGACATACAAATGTTTACATTGTGAAGCATCACAGCTATTATGTGTTGATACAAATATTCCAAAAATACCTGGGCTTCATTGGACTTTGTCAGTGGATTGTCAAAGAAACACTGAGTATCTTTTTTCAGCTTTGCTGAGGATTATGGCTAAATACTTAGGTTAGGGATGCAATGATAAAATAGTTGAATTGGTCATCCACAACTAAGCCCAGAACTGAAGGGTGAAGTTGAGGTTATTGGATAAACTAGACTGACTTTAGAAATAACATATTCCACCTGAGCATTTGTTTCAGCTGAAAAAGGAAATGGCGACCGCTCCAAACATGGGAAGAGGCATGCGAGGGATCTGCCCACATCTGTTAGAATCTAATAATAAAACACGAGGCTTAGAAACAATATTCATGGGGCGCCTGGGTGGCTCAGTGGGTTAAGCCTCTGCCTTCGGCTTGAGTCATGATCTCAGGGTCCTGGGATCGAGCCCCACAATGGGCTCTCTGCTCGGCAGGGAGCCTGCTTCCCCCTCTCTCTCTGCCTGCCTCTCTGCCTACTTGTGATCTCTATCAGATAAATGGATAGAAAGAAACAATATTCATTTATGTATTCATTCAGTTTCTCTACCCACAAAGAATCCTGTTTATCCTTCAAAGTCCAGCTCAGATTTTACCTCTCTGAATTCACCCTGAACCCTTCCAAGCAATATGAATTGTTCTCTGGGTTCCCATAGCATTTCATCCCAAAATGTTGGTAGAGCGATCACAACAATGAATTCCAGTTCATGGGTCTCTCTCTACTACATTGTGAACACTTGGTTGTATAGTCTTTGACAAGGTCAAAAGAAATAAAACACATCCTTGCCTTAAATAACTTCTGACTGATTTTGAGCACGTAACTTTAGCATCCACACAGAATGAAACAAACCCTCTAATATGCCATTTGTTGATATTGTAGTAGGAATTTGACATCTGGTACAGAGATTAATAGAATAAAAGAAGAAACTGGAAAGTTTGTTTTTTTGTTTTGTTTTGTTTTGTTTTGTTTTGTTTGTTTTTTGTTTTGGAAAGTTAAGACAAGGTTAGAGGTGAAAGGCCACAAAGGAGGATTTTGTTCTTTATCCTGTAGGCACTGGGCAGGTATTGAAGGTTTGGGAGGAGGGGGATGATGGGACCAGAGCTGTATTTTAAGAAAGTAACAGAGACGGCAGTGTGGAGAGTAAATTGGCAGCCGAAAGCTGAAAGAGTCCAGCAAAGGCCAATGAGGCCCTGAAGGGTAAAGGCTGAAAAGAAGGAAAGGAGGAGTTGTTTATGTAAGACATTGTGAAAGTAGAATCAAAAGAACTCAGAAGTTGCTTAAATGTTGAGAGTGAGAGAGAAATTTATGAGAATATTCAAGAAAAGGAGATAGTGACCGAAGTTTGAAACATCCACTAATAGGTTCTTTTTCGTTGCACTCTAGTAGCTTAACGTGCTAAAAAGATACTTAACAGAGAAGCAAACACCACTTAAACATGAATCACCCAAGAGACTCTATACTTTGTTACATGGAGCAGCAAAATCTCTAACCAGAAAAGGAATTATCCCAGATTTAGTTTTTACCAGTAGGAAAGCCAAATAAACATAACTTGCTGAAACTCAGGGAAAGAGTAAATCGATAAGAAACAAATCTGCATGAGCACGCGTTCCCGGTGTTCACTCCAAATGTACTTGAGTATTAACACATAAGCCTTTAAATGTTTATTTTCAGAGTAATTAAATATGGAAGAATTTCAAGAATCCTAAAGGCTAACAATTCATCCAAAAAAGAAACAAGTGAAAAAGCTTGTAGAGATAAAAACCAACCATGACATCTTTAAAGAGGATCAATTTGCAAACCTTCCATTCGGGGAAGTCTTGGGTAATAACGGACTTAAGGTTTACTCTGTAAGGTGTGGACTGAGGACCGGAGCATTTAAAAACCAGGTATAAAACTGACTGAGAGAACTTTGAACTCCCGCCTGACCACCTGCACTGGAATCACAAGGAAGAAGTAGCTGGTCTGCCCTTTGTAGTTAGTTAGTTAGTTAGTTAGTTAGTTAGTTAGTTAGTTAGTTAGTTTAGTTTAGTTATTTAAGCAATCTCTACACGCAACGTGGGGCTCAAACTCACCACCCCGAGATCAAGAGCTCCATGCTCTACTGACTGAGCTAGCCAGGTACCCCTGCCCTTTGTAGTTATGAAATAAATACTCCTTCTGGGTGTAGGAGGAATATGAAAAAGGGAAATCCAGAAAGAAACATTCAGCAAGAGAAAAACATGAGAAAAGAGCTGATGCAGAGTTGCTCCAGTAGGCCTCCCTCCAGAAGCCAAGTGGAAAATGTTATCTGTATCATGGCTCATGAGCAGCTCCACCTGCAGCCCCAAATCCAACTTGGTCTACAGTGCTGAGGGCCATCTTTGAATACGATGCCCAGTGAGTTCTAATTTCTTCTCGATAGATGTGGTATTGTCTTTATCGTATTTACATACCTTGGTGGTCAACAGCTACCAAAGGAGTATATAATCATTTATATGACCCAAGGAAATATCTGCTACATCTGTATTTCTCATGGATGTTGCATGTACCTATTTTTGTTAAATCAGAGGCTACTTGATGAAGTAGGAAGTGAATGGACTTGAAGACAGGAGTCCTAAGTTCTGGATGTAGGCACTGAAGCTGCTAGGATGTCCACTTTTGGAATGCCCAGCAGGTAGTCCTACTTGTCCTGAGTACTGTGACTTTCCTTCAGGGATAGTTTGTGCTTTCCCTCTGGACTTAATCCTGGGTGGGGCAAGGCAGGAGCTGCTGGCTTCCCCTTGTCACAAAGAGGATAAGAGCCTGTCTGGAGTAGAGGGAGCAGAGGAAGCATTGCCAAAAGATGGAGAGAGAGAAAACCCAGAATCTGAAAAAAAATCATGTGAGTCTCTGGAGGAGCCCACACCTGCCTTCAGTGATCTGAAATGATCAGTTCTTTTTCCTGCTTAAGAGGTTTGGAATTGGATTTTCGGTCCCTTCAAAGTAAGAAAATCTTAACTTGACACAACCTGCCCAGGCTTATGGAACTTTCTTGGATCTTTGTCTCCTCTCTGTGAAATAAGTGGGTTAGATTATTTATCAGGCAGGCATTGTGTTTGGCTGCTAGCAACAAACACCAGTGGCTTAGAGGTTTTAGTTTTCTCATACGAGAAGTCTGGATTAGGCAATCCAGGCTAATCTCATAGATTCACAATGCCATTAGGCACACAAGCTTTCAAGGTGGCTCTTGTTCTCATGCTTATAAGATGTCACCTCTAAGCATCCTGTCGGCATTCTAGGTGAGAGGAAGAAAGAAGAGTAAAGAGGCATCTGGGTGGTCCAGTCGGTTAGAGGTCGGCCTTCAGCTCAGGTCATGATCTCAGGGTATTGGGATCAAGCCCCCATGTGTCGGGTTCCCTGCTCAGCGAGGGGTGGGGGGTCCTGCTTCTCCCTCTCCATCTGCCCTTCCCCACCCCGACTTGCGCTTGCTCTCTCCCTCTCTCTCACAAATAAATAAAATCTTTTAAAAGAAAAAGAAATAAGAGTAAAGGGCAAAAGGGTCAACTCTGATCCCTGTAAGACCCACACAGTGGCTTCTATTTACATGTCTTTGGCTGGGACTATGTCACATGATCACTCCATCTGAAAGGCTGGAAAATGTGTGGGTTTTTTTTAGATGTGTACATTGATGCTCTGAACACAATTGGAGGTCAGTCGGCAAGGAAGAAGGGGAGAACAGATGTTGGTAGACAATTTCAGTATCTGCTGCAGATTACAAAAGGTAACCTCCCTCTCTGTAATTCTGTCATCCTAATCTTTTTTCTATTTTATTTTCCCTAATCTTTTCTTAATGGAAAAGAGCTAAATGTTTTCTGGGAAGTAAGCACATTTTTAAAATCTTGAAGAAGAAGAGGTACATTTCATAAATGAAATGATAATAGGTATATATGAGATATCAGGTTATTTCTTTTTTAAAGATTTTATTTATTTATTTGACAGAGAGAGAGATCACAAGTAGGCAGAGAGGCAGGCAATGAGAGAGGGAAGCAGGCTCCCTGCTGAGCAGAGAGCCTGATGTGGGGCTCGATCCCAGGACCCTGAGATCATGACCTGATCTGAAGGCAGAGGCTTAACCCACTGAGCCACCCAGGTGCCCTGAGATATCAGGTTATTAATCAAAAGCACTTCACATTTATTATCTCGTCCCTGAAACTTTTTTTTAAAGATTTTATTTATTTATTTGACAGAGAGAGAGAGATCAAAAGTAGGCAGAGAGGCAGGCAGAGAGAGGGGGGGAGACAGGCTCCCTGCTGAGCAGAGAGCCCATTGCGGGGCTTGATCCCAGGACCCTGAGATCATGACCTGAGCCAAAGGCAGAGGCTTTAACCCACTGAGCCACCCAGGCGCCCCATCCCTGAAACTTTCTTAAACTTGGAAACTCCAATCTTCAGGAAGCCTCTTCTCACTAATCCCAACTGTTCTTATCCCTTCTTTCACTGAACTAAGTCACCTATTTTTTCTTTCTCATTTCCAGTGCTTCTCAGATGATTTCATGTCCTCATCTTTTATCTCCCCAAGTAAGTTGTAAACGAGGAAAGAGCAGAGCCTGACACTTAGCACAATGCTGGATTTGTAGTGAACAATCAAGAATGGTTGAGCAGTTGAATGAATGAAGGAATGAATAATTGAAATCTGAATTTCTATTTATTTTCTCTCTTCGGAACTCTATCCTCAGTGCATGCTTGCTAACTGACTGCACCTCAGAGTCATTGCCAAGGCAATTTGTATCCTAGGAAGCTGGGTTTAGGACGCCTTTTATTTTCTACTTCTAAATCCACTCCACCCTTACATATTCAGCTCACTGCAGGAGTGAGCACCGGACCACCTCCCTTTACCTAACTGCTTCACCTAGGCCCCTTCCCATTTTAACTGATTAAAGGTCTTACCTTCAGGAAATTCTTATGTTTATTTTTTGTTATTTTATTTATTTTTTTAAAAGATTTTGTTTATTTATTTGACAGAGAGAGAGAGAGATCACAAGTAGGCAGAGAAGCAGGCAGAGAGAATGTGGAAGCAGGCTCCTGCTGAGCAGAGAGCCCGATGCGGGGCTCGATCCCAAGACCCTGAGATCATGACCTGAGCTGAAGGCAGAGGCCTTAACCTGCTGAGCCACCCAGGCGCCCCAAATTCTTATGTTTAAATTAAATTCTGTGCAAGCCATTTCCTCTTCCTTTGTTCTCTAAGTTGACAGAACACAGCGAGTAATATGTTTATCAATGTTTATAAAGGCCTGAGTGGGTTTTCTTTTTTAATAAAATTTATGTGGGTGTTTTATACTGCAAAAGCAATGCATTCCTTGTAGAAACTAAAAATAATAGCCAAAAACATAAGTAAGAAGGTAATAAATAAGAATTATTAAAAAACTTGGGGTGCCTGGCTGGCTGAGTCAGAAGAACGCACAACTCTTGTCAGGGTTCTGAGTTCGAGCCCCATATCTGGTATAGAGATGACTTAAATAAACATAAAAAGAAAAAGAATTATTCAAAAACTCATAAACCACCACTTAGAGATCATTTGTATCTATCTTTCTGGAATTTTTTAAAGGTATATTCACCTTACATATACAAAAATTGGCTACACTATGTATTCTGTTATCCTGCATTGCTGATGTAACTGTGAACATCAATACACATCAGTAAATATTCTTCTTCTTCTTTTTTTAAAGATTTTACCTATTTATTTGAGAAAGAGAGAGAGAGACTGAGACCATGAGTGGGGGGAGCAGCAGAGGAAGAGGGAAAAGCAGACTCCCTGCTGAGCATGGAGCCCAGGACCTTGAGATCACGACCTGAACCAAGTCAGCCACTTAACTGACTGAGCCACTCAGGGGCCCACATCAGTAAATATTCTTAATAACGTTTGATGGCAGGGGAGTATTCCATTATAGAATATATCTTAACTTACTAACCAGTCTGCTACTTTTGGCATTAAATTTGTTTCCGTTTCTGAAAACCTTTGTAAATACCACTGAGATGAACATCCTCACAGCTAACCTGTGCTTTTAGCCTTTTCTTAATTATTTCCTTTGCATATACATTTAGTAAGTTTTCCTTTTGATGAGCAGTAAGGAGAAATGATATATGAAATGAAGGAGACTGGAAGCAAGGCCAAAGAGGCTCTTTAGCCTTGTTTTAGGACCGAAAATGTGTTTGGCTTGCAGGTTCCAGGGCTTACTCAGCATAACATAATGCAACAATTTAAAAATATATTCCTGTGGCACAACATCTGGGAATCTGAGCTCTCTGCAGAATGCTGCAGCAACGCCGGTAAGGGAAAGTTAAAGCACAAAACATATAACTTCATACTACATCAGATACCTTTCTCTTCCAGCATCTAGTACAGATAGGCATGAGGTATCCATTTCAGAAAAACACATCAGAGAGAAATTGAATTGAGAAAGTTGGCACATTAATTAATGATTTTTCTATCTAAGCTGGTAAAAGCCGTGATGTGATTTGGCGGAGCTCAAAAAGTACTAGCACAAGTGAAAAAAGCAGAATATTTCATTCTGAATCTTCTGCCACTTATGAAATGCATAAATCACTTAATCACTCTGAAACCTCAGTCTCTTCTTCTGCAAAATGGCTTTATAATAGTACCTTCGTTATTCACAGAGGTACATCTGTGAATGACAACGATATACTCCTTTGGTGTATCTTAGGGAGAAAATGAGCTAAATTGTGAGAAATTAAAGTGCAATACTGGAACACAAATGTTTTGGTAACTGTTATTGTAATTGATCAAAAAATCTAGACTTGGGGTGAGGGGGCTAGGTGGTTTAGTCAGTTAAGCGGTGGACTCTTGATTTCAGCTCAAGTCATGATCCCAGAGTTGTAAGATCAAACCCCAAACTGGGCTCCACACTGGATGTGGAGCCTGCTTAAGATTCTTTCTCCCTTGGGTGCCTGGGTGGCTCAGTTGGTTAAGCAACTGCCTTCGGCTCAGGTCATGATCCTGGAGTCCCACAGGATGGAGTCCCACGGGATCGAGTCCCACATCGGGCTCCCTGCAGCAGGGAGTCTGCTTCCCCCTCTGCCCCTCCCCCATCTCATGCTCTCTCTAATGCTCTCTCTCTCATTCTCTCCCTTTCAAATAAATAAATAAATAAACAAACAAATAAATAAAATCTTTAAAAAATATATATATTTTAAAAATTTTTTAAAAGATTCTTTTTCCCTCTTCCTCTGTGCCACCCGCCCCCTCACTCTCGAAAGAAAGAAAGAAAAAGAAAGACAGACAGACAGACTCAGACTTTACTAGAACTGAGTTCTTCACAAAGACTAGACAGCATAAATGCAATCCTAAATATAAGAATTTCATGA
The DNA here is from genome assembly GCA_028534135.1 of Potos flavus. Classification (NCBI taxonomy): domain Eukaryota; kingdom Metazoa; phylum Chordata; class Mammalia; order Carnivora; family Procyonidae; genus Potos; species Potos flavus. The sequence goes on from CM052888.1 coordinate 14,566,772, forward strand.
TATGACAGCATTCGATCAAACCTATCACCGAATAATTATTTTATAGAACCAAATACTACAATCAACCTTCAAAAGGTGAGATTAAAAAATTCCCTTCAGTTCTAAGAGCTCTTTTACTCTGTGACTCAAGGAGGAAGAGACATTTATTCTATGCACTTTCATTCTTATTGTTTGGTAGCTTATTCTTACATGGAGACTTTTTTTTTTTTTAAAGTTAAGGATGTGCTAATCTACTTTATTGTGGCAATTATTTTGCAATTTATACAGGCATCAAATCATCAAGTTGCTTACATGGAGACTTAAAAGACCTAAACTTTAAAAATAAGTAATTTTCTTGCCTTTTCTTGGCAGACTCTGTGTGAGGCCTAGGGTCAGTGGTGAACAAAACAAAGTACTCATAATCCACAGCAGGGTTCTCAACACTATGGACATTAAAAAAAAATTAAAATTAAAGGAACAGATAGCCCAGAAACAGCTTAACTACATATGGAAACTTGGCATAAAATAGAAATTGCATTATAAATCAGAGGGGAAAATGGAAAAACTTAATAAATGGTGCTGGAACAATTAGTCACTTACACAAAAAAGTAAAACAAATTAGTTCCTTACCTTATACCAGATAAAAATAAATTTAGAGTGGATTAAAATTTTTAAAGGTAAGAAGTAACATGGAAAATTGTTAGAAGAAAACAGAACAGTTTTATGACATCAGAATAGGGAAATATTTTCTAAAGACTCAAAAGTACAAAGAGTAAAGAAAAGCATTTGATTATATTAAAATTGAAAAATATCTGCCAGATCATATTAATATCATATCATAATACCCTATAGAAAATATCAAAGGATACCTACAAATTGAAGATGGTTGCAACTCAACACAACAAACGAAAACATTAATAGGTTACTGAACAAAAGAAGAGTAATACACTGAGTATCTATACATTCTGACAAATCATTTTTAAAAATCATAATTTTTAAGCTAAGGTAAACAAGAAATTCATCAAAGAGAATTCTGGACTGGGGCACAGGGGTGGCTCAATGGGTTAAAGCCTCTGCCTTCGGCTCAGGTCATGATCTCAGGGTCCTGGGATCGAGCCCCGCATCAGGCTCTCTGCTCAGCAGGGAGCCTGCTTCCCCCTCTCTCTCTGCCTGCCTCTCTGCCTACTTGTGATCTCTCTCTCTAATAAATAAATAAAATCTTATAACAAGAAATAGCAATTCCACTTCTAGATTTGAAAACCTCTCACATATATAAGCATGCAATGACATGTTTATTGCAACATTATGTGTAATACTGAAAAACTGGAAGGTGGGAATCCTTGAAGACCCTGGATCCATTGGTACCTTAACCCTAATCAGCTCCCAAGCAACCAAGAGCTATTCAATTACATGAGCAAATAATATTCCATGTTAAGCCTGCTCAAGATGACTTTTCTGTCATTTGTAACCTTACTGAGCTCTAATTGATACACAAAGATATTAATGTCAAATTATCTAAATGCACGTCCTGTTTTTTTTCCCCCTAAAGGAAAAAGCAACATCTATTAAGCAAAGACTAAAAGCCTAGACTCTAGACCGTAGAGAATAATTAAGCCACAGTGACCAACATCTCTAAGGTTTATAGTATACAAACTATACTAGGCAGTCTTGATCAAAGCACAAAATCAATAAACAAAATAACATAGTACTTGAAATCAATGAAAAGAATTTCATGAAGTGATGTCTCACAAAGTTTTACATCTACATAAATCAACTCAAGATGAAGTTTTTTTTTTATCTTAAAATAGGAAATATTTCACATATACAGGAAATAGATGCCATACATCCATCACTCAGAGAACACACTCAACATTTCCCTATATTTGTTCATATTTTTTAGAAAGACATAGGACATTATACATAACACTGAAGTCTCATTAACCATCCTTTTTCCCTTTCTCCTTCCCCATAGTAACCACTGTTCTAAAGTTGGAGTGTATCATCCCATGCTTTTTACACTTTTACTACATATATGTATATCATTGTTTGGATTTGCCTTTTCCTATTATTAGTGACTTTGAACACATTTTCAAATATTTATTGACCATTCAAGTTCCTCTTCTGTTTATTTCCTTTCGCCACTTTTTCATTTGAGTTGTTTGCCTTTTGTCAGTCCTTCATATATCCTGGATACGAATCCATTGTTGTTTATGTGTGTTGCAAATATCTCCTCCCTATCAATCGTTTGTCTTTGCCTTGGCTTATGGTGTTAGTCATACAGAACCTCCAAGGACCGTAGAAAGAAATGATTATTTCTGAGTTAATGGTGAGAATATGGGTGTTTGGTTGTTGTTATTCTTTGTACTTTTCTGTATTTTGTTTTATTTATTTATTTTTTTTTAAGATTTTATTTATTTATTTGACACAGAGAGAGAGGTCACAAGTAGGCAGAGAGGCAGGCAGAGAGAAAGGGGGAAGCAGGCTCCCCGCTGAGCAGAGAGCCCGATGTGGGGCTCAATCCCAGGACCCTGAGATCATGACCTGAGCCGAAGGCAGAGGCTTAACCCACTGAGCCACCCAGGCGCCCCTACTTTTCTGTATTTTAAAAACCTTTCAAACTATAAAAGAATTTCTAAAGAAAGATGGGAAAAAAGTAATAGTGATGTATGCTTTTATTCTTCCTTCTGCTTTTCTGTAATTTCCAAAGTTTTTGTAATAGGTAAATCTATAATGGTAGGGAAACCACCAAATCATTTTTTTGTTCTAAAGTTTTTTTAGCAAGCTTAATCCTAATATTGGGGGTAGCTAGTGTCACTTTAGAATCTGCACAGCTATCTTATGCATTTTTAATATATTTTTTAAATTTTATTTATTTATTTGAAAGAGAGGGAGAGATCACAAGTAGGAAGACAGGCAGGCAGAAAGAAAGGGGGAAGCAGGCTCCCTGCTGAGCAGAGAGCCCGATGTGGGGCTCAATCCCAGGACCCTGAGATCATGACCCGAGCTGAAGGCAGAGGCCTTAACCCACTGAGCCACCCAAGCGCCCCTATCTTATGCATTTTAAAAAAATATTTTATTTATTCATTTGAGACAGAGAGATACAGAGAGAGAGAGCAGGAGCAGTGAGGAGAGGCAGAGGGAGAAGCAGACTCCCTGCTGAGCAGGGAGCCCGATGTGGGGCTTGATCCCAAGACCTGGATATCATGACCTGAGCTGAAGGCAGATGCTTAACCACCTGAGTCACCCAGGTGCCCCTATCTTATGCATTTTTATATATATTGTTATTAATATACTCCCTACTATCAAGTATCTACAACTAAATAGGTGATGGAAAAGTCCATATTGTCCTAAAAATAACCCCCACTCAGATAAGTGGCTTAAATCCTTCTTATGAGTTTGGAATCATGCAGACATGAGTCATGGACAAGATGTCAGTAGTATTGTTTCTTTAATTTCAAAGGACTAGAATATATATGTGCCTGCATGTGTGTGTATTCTGATATCCTAAATTGTGGTTACTGCTCAGAGACAATGAACACATTCAAAATTAGTAGAAATGAGGTATTTACTGAGATTAGAGTGGGTTCCTCTTACGATCTGTTTTATCATTCATTGCATTGATATTAACAGTTGGGTAACAGCAGGTGTGAGTGGGTAAAATGACTCTAAATCACAATCACGTGGGGGAAGTTAGAAAAATTGTGCGTAGCATGGAAACCTTTTTACTTTTGTAGCTATCTAAGCAAGCAAAGCTTGAGTTTCCAAATCTAGTGACAGATTTATTTTAATGTAATTGAATAATCGGAGTTTTCCACTGTCAGAAACTTTCATCCACTTCATTACTTAGAGGATTAAAAGAAAATTTGATCTGGTGTTTTATGGAGCTTTCTCTTCCCAGGGACCCAGAGAGCGAACAACTGGGAACATATGACCCTGGATATTATCTGTTTCCGCTGCATCTGACTGAGCACACTATATACTAGAATCACTGCCAAAAGTTTCAAGTCTGCCTCTCACCTCCATTGGCTTCGAATGATTGAGTTCTAGAGATGAAATCACTGAAATCACTAATCCCTCTCATTTTACAGGTGAAAAAACTGGGGAATAATTTTAGCAGGAAGTAATAAAATTACACTTACGAATATACTATGACCCAGCAATTCCACTCTTGAGAGTTACCAAGGAGGTACCTGAGGAGACATTCAAAGATGTTCATTGCAGCATTATTTGTAACAGAAAGAAAAGAAAGAAAAAGAAAGAAAGAAAGAAAAAGAGAAAAAGAAAGAAAGAAATAAGGAAGGAAGGAAAGAAAGAGAAAGAAAGAAAGAAAGACAAACAATTAGCAGGCAAATAAAACATAGAATAGTCATACCATAAAGCACCATGAAGTAGATAAAAAGGATTGAGCTAGATCTAATTGGATAGAGGTAAAAAACAGAGTGACTCAAAGGGCCAAGTTGCAGAAACTTCTGAAAAATATATTTATATAAAAATCCATTTAACAATATTATTTTTATATGGGTACAAAATATGTGATATGCGATATGACTGATTCTAAAAATCTTCTAGAATGTTTAGAACTGTGCCGTCCAATACGGTAGCTAGTGGGCACCTGTGGCTATTGAAATTTAAATTAAGTAAAATAGCACGAGTCACATTTCAAGGGTTCAGTAGCCACATTGGGCTGGTGGATACTGTATTGGACCGCACAGATACATACAATTTCCATAAGTGCAGAAGTTCCTCTGGACAATGCTGGTCTCAAAAAAAAAAAAAAAAATACATGCCAAATTCATAAGATTACATAGCTGGGTAGTGGTAAAACCAAAACAGATGTCAGAAGACCATTACTGAAATGTTCTTAGCATGAGGGCTCCTTTGGGTCATTCGGGAATGGATGAATGGATGGATAGATGGATGGATTCATTCATTCATTCATAATAATTTAATTACTACATATTAAGCCCTGGGTTCAGCCATTGGGAAACAAAGTTCAACAAGATGCCACCCCAGCCTCAGAGGACAGACTAGACAAGTATAAGTTATCAGCTGTCCACTGAATGCCTTTTCTTGGCAGACCCTGTGTGAGGCCTAGGGTCAGTGGTGAACAAAACAAATTACTCTTCCTCCCTGTGGAACTCATAATCCACAGCAGGGTTCTCAACACTATGGACATTAAAAAAAAATTTTTTTTTAATTTATTCATGAGAGAGAGAGAGAGAGAGAGGCAGAGGCAGAGGGAGAAGCAGGCTCCCCAAGGAGCAGGGAGCCCAATGCAGGACTAGATCCCAGGACCCTGGGATCATGACCTGAACCAAAGGCTCATCTGAGCCATCTGAGCCACCCAGGAGCCCACTATGGACATTTTGACAGGTAATTCTTTGCCATGGGAGCTGCCCCGTGTATTATAGGATTTTTAATAGCATCCCTGGCCTCTGCTTACTAAAGACCAGCAGTACCCACCCTCCACTGTGAAAATCACAAATGTCTTCAGACATTGCCAAATGTTCCCTGGGGAACAAAGTTGCCCCCATTGACCACCACAGGGAAAGAGACATATTAATCAAATTATAACAAGTAATTAAATGGTAGTAAGTGTGCTGACTGCAGTGCTGGGAAGGTGGGGGTGCTTTGAAAGTATTCACCAGGAGCCTGAGCTAATCTTTAAAGGGTAGATGAGGAGTGTTTCCCTATGATGTGACAATATTGTCTGCTCTGTTAGCCAAACATGGACAGAACTTGCCTGCCAGGGACACATTTCTGAATAAATAAGTCCATGCCAATGGTCTGGGGCAAAGGAAGTCAGATGTTCAAGTCCAGAGATGTCAGATTTCTCTAGGAAAGGTAGGTAAACTGGGTTTTGATGCATAATTATCCATTTCAGCACCTACTATCTAAAGCTCACTCTGGCACAGTTTAGGCTGGTGGCCATGAACTTAAGACTAAACAAGCTGGTTAAAAAAACAAAAAAAAAAAAAAATGGAAGCCAGCTACAGGTCCTGTCTTCTTCATCAGAGATCTGGGGGTCATAAGTAATAAAGCAAAATGAGAATCGGGATTTACATTTCTCCTTTGTCCAAGAATTTGGACAAAATCTCCCTCTGCTCTATTCCATTACAACAAAAATAAATCCTAGTACAGAGAAATGGAAGAGACTTGTTAGATCACCAAATACCTCCCTCCCCAGGGGCCACAGTAGTTGGGAGTCCTCCCCTGGAAGATGTAATCAGGTCTTTAACCGTTCCTTTCCTTAGTGAGGCCGAAAGGGACTCCTTGGAGCCAAGGCATCTGTTTTAATATTTTGAGAATTGTGTTTACTTTAACATCTTCATTTTTTTTTTCTCATCTAGAAAACAGTGGGCCTGGACTGCGAGAGAGGGGGCCTGGCAATCAGTGACCCTACCTGTTCATTTTATAGATAAGGAAACTAAGGCCTAGAGAAGGGAAGCTTCTGGCTCCAAGTTACATAGATATTCATTGCAGTCATTCTCCAATCCCTTTTTTTTTTTTTTTTAAGATTTTTTTTTGGAAGATTTTATTTATTTATTTGACAGAGAGAGAGAGAGCACAAGCAGGGGGAGCAGGAGAGGGAGAAACAGGCTCCCTCAGCAGGGAGCCTGATGTGGGACTCAATCCCAGGACCCTGGGATCATGACCTGAGCCGAAGGCAGACGCTTAACCGACTGAGCCACGCAGGCATCCCATTTTCCAATCTCTTGATCTCCTTTTTCCCTTACATTCAGAAACAACCAAAGAATATATAATATATTATAATATATGCATATATGTACATATACACATTCAATATACAATATATATTATATTGTGTTTTATTATTATATATAATTAACATTATATTATATATCATATATAGTTATATAAAATATATCATATATTATAATGTATAATAAATGTAGAATATATAATAATATGTTTAGTCTTTTATTATTCTCAAATGTAGGTAAATATCTATTTATTATGTAGGTATATAAATATATTATATATAAATTCAAAAGTGATACAGGTAAATGCAGGTGCAGGATCCCAAAATGGAAAAAGGATATTAATGGAAAAACCAGCAAAGTCTGAATAAAGTCCGCAGTTTAATAGTAATAATGTGCCAAGATAGGTTTCTTAGTTCTGTTTCTAGTTCTGACAAATGTTCCATAGTCATGCAAGATGTTAACAAGAGGGAAAACCAGATAAGGAGTGCAAGAAAACTCTGTGCTATTTTTGCATGTTTTCTGTAAATCTTAAATCATTCCCAAATAATATTGTTATTTAAAAAGTAATAAACTAACAAACAGGGGCACGTGGTTGACTCTTGATCTCAGCTCAGGTCTTGATCTCAGGGTTGTGAGTTTAAGCCCTGTGTTAAGCTCCATACTGGGCATGGAGCCTACTTTAAAAAATAAATAAACAAACAAACAAACAACAACAAAAAGGGGGCCTTGTAATTCTGCCCCTAAATTCTAACCACTTTTAATAGCTTAATGTCTTTCCAGGCATTTTCTTTTACGTTTATTCAAACACACACGGTTTTAAAATATTCTATCTCATTAAACCTTTCAAACAATCATATGAAATTGACATTACACTCGTGAGAAAACAGAGGCTCAGAGCAGGTAAAGAATTGGCTCAGGGTCACTGGTAAATGTCTGGGGCTAGATTCAAAGCAGACCACCTAATCCAAACTCCATGCTATTCCCAGAGTCCACAAGGCTGTGCCCCACACAAGAGCACTGAGCTCAGGAGGAGAGTGCGGGCCTACTCTGTGCTTCCAGGTCACACGCTCTGACAAGGGCCGCATCTGGATGGAGGGTGGGGACTCCTTTCCCTGGCACTAAGGCTCCACAGGGACCAGCACCAACTCTCCTCTTTCCCTTTCTCCTATGCCAACAGGATGGTGAGGCCGGTCATGGCCACCATTGTTGCAGAATATAGCGAGTGTGATTCGGAATGTGTTTTGCGTTGCCCGTGGTGAAGGATGGGAAAAGGGGTGTATTCTGAAACATCAGGAAACACACGGGCAGGGGATTTCACCATTCGTTATAGCGAGCCCGTTGTCTGCCGATGATGGCACAGATTTTGGGTCCGCTCATGTTCACCAATAGCAGGATTCAAAACACAAAATATGTTCAGCTCTCTTCCCCAAAGCAATGTGCTTCACTTGCCAGGAATGGAATTTTCACACATTTAAGGTCAAAGTGAAATTTCTGGGAGGGATCTCAGTGAATCATAAAGCCGCTCACCACGTGCAGCGGCTCTGAATAGGAGGAAACTGCAACAACAATACGCTGAGTTTTTCAACACTGGCCTGTGGGCAGTTCAGGATCCTGAGCCCTGGGTGACCTTCCTAACAGAAAAATCACCTTTGGTTAAATTAGCAAAGCTGCATTCTGAATAATTCACTGGCAAAACAAACTGTGTTGCCCCTTAGCAAGGAAGAAACGACACTGGGTATTAACCTAACCCTGTGCCCAGCCCAGCAGGAGCGCCTTCACGTGCTCTTGCGCACTCCTCACACCTCTCCGTGAGGGATGTACTCTCACCATCCCCGTGTCACAGGTGGGGACACAGAGGCCGAAAGAGCAGAGGTCCCTTACCTAAATGTCACACAACTACTAAGCAGCTGACAGAAGATTCTAATGCAGATGTGTTTGACTTTGAAACAGATGTTTTTTAAATGTTTCAAAGTAACTTTGCAAACAAACTATATATATTCTCTTAAACTTGAAAAAAAAAAATCACTCCTACAGCATATGCTATCCCCACACTGTGGTTTATATTCTGAGACCAGATGGTAAAATAAAAACCAACAGTCCTTTCCAGCACTCACTCAAATTCTGGTCATACTTTTCTACACTCAAGGCAGAGCTAAATACATTTGATGTGGCACCCAAGGAACAGATTCCACATTTCAGGCTTGGTAGGATGTGTTTACATTGGACCTGACTTTCACTAAGATTTGCCCCATTCTCTTTTTAGTAAATAGCTGTAATACCAACTAATATTTATTTATGAAGTTATCTTTCCTAATACCTAAAATAAAATTTTTCTTTTTTTTTTTTTAAGATTTTATTTTATTATTTATTTGACAGAGAGAAAGAGATCCCAAGCAGGCAGAGAGGCAGGCAGAGAGAGAGGAGGAAGTAAGCTCCCCACTGAGCAGGGAGCCCAATGAGGGGCTCGATCCCAGGACCCTGAGATCATGGCCTGAGCCAAAGGCAGGGACTCAACCCACTAAGCACCCACGCGTCCCTAAAATAAAAATTTTCAAACATATACACGAGTTGAAAGGATGTCACAGGGAACACTCATATACCCACCACCTAGAACATTACCATTAACACTTTACTATACCTTTTTGATTGTTTTTAATAGGTGCCAAGAACTCTGCATGCATTCACTCACTTAATCCATGAAAAACACTGAAGCTCCTACTATTATTACTCCCATTTAATGCAGGAGGAAATTAAGGCTCAAAACTTAAAGTGAGAGGCACCTGGGTGGCTCAGTCAGTGAAGCGACTGCCTTGGGCTCAGGTCATGATCCCGGGGTCCTGGGATCCAGCCCTGCATAAGGCTCTCTGCTTTGCAGGGAGGCTGCTTTTCCCTCTTCCTCTGCCTGCTGTTCCCCCTGCTTGTGCTTGCTCTCTCTGTCAAATAATATAAGTAAAATATTTTTAAAAAAAGTTAAAGTGACAGACAAGTTTGTCTACAAAACCACTATTCTAGTTATATTCACAAAGATGGAGGCCAACCTGAGCTGAATTTAATGGAATTTTATTAGTTCAGTATAATGTTGGAAATTGGTTTTCTAAAACAGAGAAGGATTTTCCAGGTGTAAAACTCAACAAAAAGAGTCTATGTGCTGAATAGGAAGGGATTTGTTCTTTTGGATTTCATAGTTGGGGTATTGATTTTTTTTTATTTAAAAAAATGTAAAGCAGAGATATAGACTCAAAGATGTTCACTATAGTGTTATCAAAAATGAGAAAATTTGGAAACAATCTAAATGCCCCAAATTAGAAAACCAGCTGACTATGGTATGCTTAAAAGATGACATCTGATGTAAAAGTTAAAAATTGCTTATTTGCCTCATAGAAATATTTGTCAATCTCATGGTGTTTGGGTGGCTTCAGCTCAGGTCATGATCTCAGGGTCCTGGGATTGAGCCCTGCATCAGGCTCCTTGCTCAACAGGGAGTCTGCTTGTTCCTCTTCCCCTTCCCCTGCTTGTGCTCTCTCTCTCCCAAATAAATAAACAAAATCATTAAAAAAAAATAACAACAGAAAAAATAGAAATATTTGTCCATCTAGCATGGGACATATGGGCACAATCCAAATGTAATCATGATAGGAACGCAAATGCTAAGATAGCATATCATTCTCTGGCCTAAGAAAATAACACATTGAATATCAGAATCAGAAAGGCATAGGACTCCAGGAGAAAAGGATCTACAAAGGGCACCATCATCTGGGGCATGTATTAGGCGCATTCAGCCCAGTCCTGAAAAGCCTAATGTAAGGTACCACACAACACAACACCAGCATCCTTCATCGTGCACACATCTGCTGAGTGCTTATTAGAGGCAGATACTGGAGACTCACTGGGGGAGAGAAAGGATTCCTTTCTCTGTGAGGATAGCAGGCGTATGGGAACTAATTGCCTTATCTGTACTCTGGGTTACATCAAATGACAGGTTTCAGAAAGACTCTTCCATCTTTTAATACTTAGAGCAATGGTTCTCCAACAGGGGCAATCGTCACGCTCTCTCTCCCCCAGAGACATTTGGCAACATCTGCAGACACTTATGCAGTGGGGGTGGTTGGCAATGCCACTGGCATCTACGAGCAGAGGTCACGGATGCGGCCAACTACCTAAAAGGCACAGAACAGCCCCCGGTCCCCATATCAGTAGTACTGACAAGAAACGACTTCCAGGGACTCTCAGAATTCTCTTAGAAGTTACAGAGAAGGAGAAATCTGGAGGGGGAAAGGTGTCCCCAAGAAGGTGACAGGTCCATGGGCATGTGAGTGCAAGGGGAAGAGGACATGCCCAGGTGATTATGGAGGTGATTAGGCAAACCTACGTGTAGAGATGGTCCCAAGTTACTGAGAATCCTACTCCAAAGTTAATTTGTAAATTGCTTCTTTGGCATGTCTTGGGTCCCCTGCCTGCCTCCCTCCAGAAGGAGTCCATATGGTGAAATGAAAGGCTCTGGAGATGAAATCAGAAGATCTGGTTGAAATCCCAACTTTGCAGGACTGAAAACCACCTTACTTTTCTGAGCCCTCATCTTCACTTTTGAGAACCGGGGATGGAAATGCACCCCCTCCCTCCACGGAGCTGAGAGCAGGTGTTTGAACATGCCTGGCTCTCGGCAGAGGCTCAAAGGTGACACTGTCATTTTCACTGTTTGTATGTTCACAATGTATCATTAAGTGAGAAGAGTGGTTTGTACAACAGAACATACTGTATGCCTCCAATTTTTGCTCAATTCTGAATATCTGCCGAGAAAACAGTCTAGAGGTAATTATATCAGAGGGCTAACACAAATCGTCCCTGAGTGAGGAGACACAAAACAAAAGCAAAACAGAAACAAATATATTACCTTTGGAATTAGGTAGAAAATACATGTTATTTCAACTCTTAAGAGTTATTTTTATCAAAAGATAATTATGAAAAAAAAGATATTTTATGATGTGAGGAAATATCTAGGATACAATTTATTTTTTAAAGAGTATTTATTTATTTGACACAGAGAGTGCACAAGTAGGCAGAGCAGCAAGCAGAGGGAAGAGGGAGAAGCAGGCTTCCCGCTGAGCAGAGAGCCTGACCTGGGACTTGATCCCAGGACCCCGGGATCATGACCCGAGCTGAAGGCAGATGCCTAACCAACTCAGCCACCCAGGAGCCCCTAGGATACAATTTAAACAAGAACAAAAGCAAAGTAGAAATTGTAAAATGCTGTGCTGTCCAGACTAGCCCAATGTGGCTAGTCTGAATTGAGATATGCTACAGTGTAGAAAAAGAAAGATTTCAAAGACTCAAAGAGACTGTAAAGTATCTCATTAATAATTTTAGTAATGAGGAGGACCTGGCTGGCTCAATAGGCGGAGTGTGCAACTCTCGATCTCAGGGTCGTGAGTTCAAGCCCCACATGGGATGTAGAGATTACTAAAAAAATAAATAAACCTAAAAAAATGATGTTAGGGGCGCCTGGGTGGCTCAGTGGGTTAAAGCTTCTCCCTTCGGCTCAGGTCATGATCTCAGGGTCTTGGGATCGAGCCCCGCATCGGGCTCTCTGCTCAGCAGGGAGCCTGCTTCCCTCTCTCTCTCTCTGCCTGCCTCTGCCTGCTTGTGATCTCTTTGTCAAATAAATAAATAAAATCTTTAAAATAATAATAATAATGTTAATAGTGAGTATATGAAGAAACGATTATAGCTTGGGTCTACTGTGTGAAATAAAATATAATGTTAAAAGTAATTTTACCTCTCCGTGTTCATTTTTCTTTAATGATGCTACCAAAACATTTAAAATGACATGTGTGGCTCTCATTTGTGGTTCACATACTCCTTTTCAATAGCGCTGATGTAAACAATATAAACTTGACTGTACGATGAAAAAAAAAATGCAGAGAAGAAAAAAACCAGAATGGAAAAATACCAAACTCATCGCTATGACTGAATCTAAATGGCAGGATTATGGGTGACTTTCTCAGCTTCCTTACATTTTTCTGTGTTTCCCTAATGTTCGATGGGGTGCAGGGTTCCCTATGATAATCTGGAAAAGGGCAAAAGGAGTCTAGATTCTCTCCTGCGTTCCAGGGCAAAAACTGTTCTTTCTCAAAATGCATCGTGTGAGGACTGTTATTTTGTAGGTTGTAAAAGGATTTTCTAGCTGGCCGCCCTCTCCTGCGGCCCTGGGGAGAAGGGGAAGGTCTGACCATCCTGCTCCCCGCTCTCCATGGGGGCAGGGCGATCTTCTCCAGGCCTTCTCCACAAAAAGGGAACAGAGGGTGTGAGGAGGGTGAGGAGCGGCTCTCGGTGGATGCTCAGAACATCCCTGGGCAAGGAAATGAGTCATCTGGTGAGTCAGCCCCACCACCCTGCTTTCATTCTCGGTATTGTTCCATGTCGCTGCCCCTGTGTCTGTCACCCTTTCCCCTGAACCGTGTGTGTGGCCTTGTGTTGGTCCAGGCAGCCCTGGCTGAGAAGGGCTCCTGGGTGCTGAGTATCTAAGGTACGTCTTTCCTAGTGCCACCTGTGGTCACACATCATCTCCTTTTGCCTTCATAGCTACCCACTCAACAAAGGTGTGAGCAGTATTCTCACTTCAAAAACAAGGAAACCGAGGCACAGAGGGGCTAACTGCTTGGCCAAGGGCTCACAGATAGGAAGAGGGTGAGGTGAGCTTCCAATTCAAGCCGGACTCCAGAGCCTGTCCTCTAAAACGTGGCAGGCCCCCAACACTCTGTCCTTCCCAGAGCGCTCACCTAGGTCTCCACCAAACCAGACTGAGAAGTATCTAAGCGATGTCTTTCCACTGCCCGCTATTTCAGGTGCCCGGGGTCCTGACGTGGGCCGCACGCCCCAGATACAGGTGGTCTGCTTGCCGTCTTCCTAAATCTGTGCCTGGGAAAGAGTCTGAGGCTGATAGCAGACATTTACGCCAAAGTATGACTTTAGGCCTATAGTGACACCTTCGGGGAGCAATGCTGGGTGAAATCCTACTCCAGTTGTAGGGTGAAAGACTAGAAGGAATTTAAGCCAGTGGGAGGCACATGAGGGCGATATCTGGGGGAGAGGGAGGGCATTTACCGTTCTGCTCCCTCCAGAGGAACAGGAGCCCACCTCCTCAAGGAGCCAAGTCTTGCCTTGGGATTATTAGCAGGGTAGGTGGGACCGGGCCAAGGAAGCAACGCTCCTGTGACGCGGCCGCCACCGAACGCCACCCCCTCGCAGATTCCACCAGGGCAGAGTCATGCCTAGGCAGTAAGCATTTCTCTGCCTTGTAAATCTTTTTGATTTTTAAAAATAATGTAATGTCTGTATGTGTAATACATTCACATGGTTCAAAAATTATATAATGGTTATAATAAACATTATATATAATATTATTATATAATTTCTGAACCATGTGAAAGTACTACACACACACACAGAAGTTATTTTTAAAAGTCTTCCTCCTACGGGGTCCCCATCTGCCCCGTTCCTGCTGCACCCCCATACTGTCTGCTGTTATTAGCTTCTTGTGTATCTTTTCAGAGGTTCTTTCTACATATACAAGTAAATACAAATACACACACACACACACACACACCTCGCCACGCTTCCTTCTCTACACAAGTTGCAGGCTCTTTTCACAAAAGTAAAAATGCTGGAGAGAAGAACACATCGTTACCAACACTTCAGTGAAAAGGGGTCCGTAGGTATTTTCTTCTGGGGAGGAACTGAATGACCAGGGCCCTTTTCCTTTGTTTTCACATTTTTATAAAGTCGGCTTTCACGAGGCAGGCCAAATGCACACAGTCGTGGAGCCACTACCACAATCAAGATACAGAACAAGTTCTTTCATGCCCCTCTCCGGCCATCCTCCACCCCCATCTCCAGCCCCTAGCAACCCCATCTGCACCTCCAGCCCCCAGGCGCGAGCAACCACTGATATGTTCTCTGTCCTGATAGTTTTGTCTTTTTTCCAGAATGTCATGTAAATGGATCATGCTGTATGTAATTTTTTGTGTCTAACTCCTTTCACTTAGCAGACTCGTGTTCGACTGTATGGACATACCACAGTTTGCGTATCCATTCGTCAGCCGAAGGACATTAGGGTTGTTTGCAGTTTGGGGCAATTATCAGAATTTTTATAGACTTTCATATACTGGTTTTTGTGTGAACATATATTTTTATTTCTCATTGATCAGTATATAGGAGTGGGATTACTGGGTCATATGAAAAGTGCGTATCATCTCATTTTTAATCGTTACGATATTGCCAGCTCATTCTCAGGGCAAATCTGAGGCCATCGTGTTTTGGTAGCCTGTCTCCCACATCACCCACCAGATAAGTGGCAGAGGCGGGATTTGAACTCAGACCTAACAGAACACCAACCTCCTGCTTGTAACTCTGAGGTAGCGCTGGCTTTCTGCCACCCTGTTAAAAGGGGTCAGCGACATCTAGGCGTACGGGCTAAAGCCACAAATAAAACCCAAACCTCACTTTCTAATTTTGGCTCCCTTACAAGAAGTCAGTCTTCTGGTCGCGAGGAAATCCTAGTGGGGCCCCCTCTAGGCTGGTAGTACAGCCTTGTGTTGCCTCAAGAATATTAGCTTTCCCAAAGGGAATGAGTCCTCATGCTTATGAGTGGGTAAGGAATGCGCTCTTAAAAAGTTTATAGTTCACTTAACATGCATCATCTCATCAGAGAACGATTTCACGAGTAGGTGGACCTGTCTCTCCTTATAACCCACCCACAAGGCCACCGACACCTGCTGAGCCCTGTGCAGAGGGAGCCTATTTGTGACCCTTATTATTTCACTCTCTTCTGAGCCGTACACCCCTCCCTTTGTGCAATGACAAGCTGGCAATTCCAAACGCCCTCCCGGCACGCCTGGATTGGCAGGGTGGTGGCCTGGAAAGGGCACAGGCCCGGGCCCGGGCCTCCAGTCCTTCCCTCAGGATTCTGTCAGGCATTAGGAAGGCTGCTGAGTGCCCAGCTGGGGTCCCAGCCACGGGGAGGGAGTCGGCAACTGTCGGTCCCCTTCCCTTTCCCTGACAGAGAGACAGGTACCCAGCTAGCAAGCAAGCCACCAGAGGGGAGTCCTTATCACGGCCTGTGCTGTGTGCTTGAGGCAAGTCGCCTCCCCACCCTGTGCTTTTAGTTTCCCAATTCATAAGCGCAGACCAGGTCCAAGTTCACTGTATGGAATGTAATTATAAATGTAGCCTTTTAGCCTAAAGAAGAGGAATTAAGGGAAAAACCCCTTCGTCTTCTGGCTGCCTAGAAGGCCCTGCCTTCCCCAAGCAGAAAAGTTTACAGCCATGGAGGGGCCAGACATAGCAGGGGGAAGCCTGAATCGTCCTGATCACGGAAGGCCAGGCCTGCACAGGGAGCTGAGGGAATGCCTCAGAGACGGACTCTCTGCCTCACACTCCTTGTAGGGGCTTGTGAGTCTCTCTGAAGTGGGAATAACAATGCATCTTCCTCCTCCTCCGGGTGAGGGGCTGGGGGTCTGGAGGACAAACATTCCTTGCTTAGCTACCTCACTGGACTGTTTGCAGGTAAAGCGAGAATGTGTGAGCCAGAAATCTCACACGAGTTCCTTTTGGCCTACACATAGGGTGACCAACTTGTCCTGATTTGCAACAGAAGTTCCACATCCCAGAAAACTCCTAGTCCCAGGCAAACCAGGACAGTTAGTCACCCTATCTACACACCCTTTTTTTTTTTTTTAATCAAACTCATAGCCAATGTTCAAAGTTTAGAATTTCACATTAAACATTCCAAATGCCAGGGCACCTGGGTGGCTCAGTTGGTTAAGCTTCTGCCTTCAGTTCAGGTCATGATCCCAGGGTGCTGGGATTGAGTCCCACATCGGGCTCTCTGCTCAGTGGGGAGGCTGCTTCCTCCTCTCCCTCTGCCTGCCACTCTGCCTACTTGTGCGCTCTCTCTATCAAATAAATAAATAAAATCTTTTAAAAAATAAATAAATAAATAAACATTCTAAATGTCTAGAATCCCTTAAAAACCATAGGATCTGGCAACTCAGTGTCCACGTGCGCACATGGAAACAATGGGCTGGGACTGAGGGGAAGAAGCTACTCTTAGAGGGACCAAGCACTTGCCACTTTGCCATAGTCCCCACCACTCCCTCCCGTCTCACACACATCCATCAACTTCGCTCATCGATATTAGCTATAGCACTGGGGTTTGCAACCCTTGGTGCAAATTCACTCCAACCTCTGAAGAGCTTAAAAATTTATGACGAAATTTTAAAAAAGTCGACCCTAGGGGCACTGGGGTGGTTCAGTCAGTTAGACGGTTAGACGTCTGACTTTGGCTCAGGTCATGATCTCAGGGTCCTGGGATCAGCCCCACATGGGCCCTGTTCCTCCCTCTCCCTCTCCCCCCAGCTCCACCTCCGCTCCTATGCACTCTCTTGCTCTCTCTCAAATAATAGATATAATCTTTTTAAATTAATTAATTAATTAATTAATTTGCCCCTAGGTTGCTCTTTTTCAACTAGCCCAAGATAGGAACATTTTAATGGCTATAGAGCACCATCAATTTTCTCACTGATATTCTTTTTTTTTTTTTTTTTTTTTTTTAAGATTTTATTTAGTCATTTGAGAGAGAAACTGTGAGCAAGAGAGAGAGGGCATGAGTTGGGGGTAGGGGCAGAGGGAGAGGGAGAGGGAGTGTAACCGGCTGAGCCACCCAGGTGCCCCTTCACTGATGTTCTTCACTAAAAAAACAAAGTAATATAGACTGTAAGAATCTACGTTATTTTGACATAAAACTTAAAAGGACTGTCATTTTTTTTTTGATGTAAAAAAAAATGTTTTCTCCTGAATTGACTCTCAAGCACAAATTCTAGTTTCAAGTAACAGAAATGTAATCCAAAGCAGTTTAAGGAGGAAGACAGAATGAGAGTGCAAGAGAGGGAGAGGGTGGAGGGGGAATGGAGAGGGGAGAGAGAGAGAGAGAGAGAAATGACTGATTTAAAGGGTTCTGTGATCTAACACAGACCAGTAGGAGTGGAGGCCTGGATCCAGGGTCAACTGGATTCAGAGAGAATTGGCCTCTGTCCTGGCTGGGACTTCCAGCTTCTCTTTACAAATCAGCTTTATTCGCTCAGGCCAGCTTCTGCACATGGAGGGAAAAAGTCGCAAAGGCAGATCTGGGCTCACATTTTTACTATCTAAACCCCAAAAGAGGGGGAAAAAGATGGGTGGTGAGTAGTGGTGATATTCTCTTTTCTACCCATTGGAAGATCCAGTTAGAAAAATCCTAGCCAGAGTTCTGACTGGCCTGGCTTAGTTTCTATGGCTGCTCCTAGACCAATCAGAGATCTGTTCCCAAAAGAAAGGAGGGATGGGTGTTAGGCCACAGGGTCCAAGTCATAGCCACTAATAGGTGGGTTATGTGGGTTGAAATGAGTTCCAGGGCCCTCCAGGCTGGAAAGCTCTTCACTGCAGTCCTTTTGTGGTACCAATTACAGTAATCATGATTGCTTGCAATGTGCCTGGCACTGTTTTAATTGCTTTGCAGATATTATCTCATTGAATCTTCCCATAGACCCTTTAAGAGAGTTTATTATCCCTGTTTTACAAATGAGGAAACTGAGACACAAAGTCATTAAGTAGTTAGGCAACTTGTCCCAGCGGCAGACCCGAGCTGTCAATCTTGGTGGTCTGGCCCGAAATCCTATGTCTCAGTGGTAGCACAGCCGTGCCTCTCTGGAGAGAGCTGCACACTAAACTATAAAAGATCCGTCACAGATGCCTGTGTGCTGGCGGTGCTCCAAGGTGTGACCACTAATGGTGTGGCTTTCCATCTGTGAGCATGGGAGGGGGACTGGGTGAGAGGTCCCCCAGATTCCTGCCACGCTTGCTGCCTGTGCTGGGGAAGCCAGCTTTGATCTGCCTCTGAGCCACTGGGCACAGTACTATCTGTTCATCTAGCCCTCTGCCAGCCAGCTTGGCCCAGACTCCTTCTGCTGCATTTTTGCTTCTCACCAAGCCTGCATTCAGTGACCCGAGCCCTGCATCAGGAATCAGAAAAGTCATATTTTGATTTTTGTGTTTTGTTGTATGTTCCTGGTCCTGGCTCTATCTCTAACACAATACAAATAGCAGTATGTTCAGTTATTTGTCTGGGTTGTAGGGGAATTCAATTCATTCTGACAAACGTGTTGTGAATTTCTTCTCTGAGCCTAGCTATGAGGACAGGGTTATGGCAATAAATAAGAAGCAGACTCTGCCCTAAAAAAAAAAAAAAAAATTAGGCTACTTAAAAAAAAAAAAAATCCTTATCTCTAAACTGCACCATTCCACATCAGGCAAAAGTTTTCTTTTCTTTTTTTAAGTAGGCTCCACACCGAGCATGAAGCCCAATGTGGGGCTTGAACTCACAACCCTGAGATGAAAGCCTGAGCTGAGACTAAGAATTGGATGTTTAACTGACTGAGCCACCCAGGTGCCCTCAGGCAAAAGTTTTCTTTATGGTCTGGGTCCCTTTAGTTTCTGACTACTTCAATTCTTCCTATGGACCACAGCCAGTCTAAGTACTTTTTTTTTTTTCCTTAATCTCTTTTTAAAGATTTTATTTATTTGAGGGGGAGAGAGTGAGAGACAGGAAGGGAATCACGAGTAGGGGGAGGGGCAGAGAGAGAGAAGCAGACTCCCCACTGAGCAGGTAGCCTGATGCAGGACTCATCCCAGTCCCTGGGATCATGACCTGAGCCAAAGGCAGACACTAAGTGAGCCAGCCATGCACCCCACTCTAACTGCTTTAAAATACTGCTTTCCTCCCCAGCTGGGAAGTCTTTTTTTCCCCCCAGGACTGTCAGCCCTTTAAATCAGGCTTTGCTTATGTCTCATAGCCTTCTCCCTTTACCATCTCCCTTTACCAGCTGAATTGATTTACTCCCTGCATCGCTAACTAGCAGGAATTAGGCTTGTCTATCACTGCCCTCCCGTCCATACCCCTACTTCGACATTGTCCTTTATCTGCAGTTCCTGGTAGACTTAGGCTGCCATGCTTTATCAAATGATATGCCTTCTGACCACAGCTGATTGGCTCTGAGTGATCATCTGACCTGGAGCATCCATCCATAGACTGAACTGAGCCCATCAGCTTCTATTTCCTCCATAGCCTGACCTAATGGGCTCAGAGAGCAGACGAAGATGGCTGGCCCTGTGGCAGGAAGGTATTGTATTAGGGTGTCAAGCTTGCACCAAGTACAATTCTAGTAAGAAAGGGAAGCAGGGAATGGAGCATACATAAAGGGGCAGAGGTGAGAGACCATCCGTGAGGCAACGCAGAGGGAGAGGAAGGGAGGAGAACCAGCCCAGTCTACCAGGTTGAGCCCACTCCTGTCCCTTTTGAAGTCCACTTCCTAGCCTTGGATGTCTAATACACATTTTAACAGTCTCCGTTGAATTGAGCAAGATTGACATGGCCTGAATTTCTTGCAACCAAACTGTGACTAGAATGTCAAAATATTTCATCCATTCCATGACTATCACGTTAAAATAATAAAGCGCAGATATTCCACCTATCCCAACAGATGGAACACCTTTTAATTCATCTTTATATCCCCCTGCCTTCCCTTGCCTAGCACACAGCCCGTGCTCAGTAAAAGCTTGATGAAGGAATGAAGGAATATTCATCTCTAAATTTCTCTGCCTGGTTTTCCAGCCTCCCCCATCTGGCCCCATATCTAACCTCATTTCCCACTACTCCTCACTACACACCCTTCACTGTGGTTAAACCAGTCTCACCAAGACATCCAGCCATTTCTCTGGGCCTTTCCTCATGCTGGAATGCCCTCCTCCCTCTTCACCTATTTATCCTTAATATCATCCCCCTCCTTCTGCATTCATTCCTCAAATACTTACTGAATGCCCACTCTGTCTCAGGCATTATGCTAAGTGCCAGGCTACGGCAGAGAACAAAACACATAGGCTTTCTGTCACCATGTTGCTTATTGTCTTACAAACCTTCTCCAAGAGCCCCCAACTCCCACTCATCTCCCTCCTCTCTTACGTCTTGTGAGATTAATTCTTAACTACCCCACACTGCTGTTTGTTAACAGTTTCCCTTGAATTTGTTTTGCCCACCAAGCCTCCTCCTACAAGCTGGGTTTTATGTGTCTTGAGGGCTGGAGCTGGAATTTTGTACTTTTTCTATTTATATTTAGGTGGCTCAGCATTGGGGACACAGTGGGCACCTAAAAAATAATTCTTCACTGCCTGGCTGCTTGATTGAAAGTGTCTCCTGCCCTCTTGGCCTGGAAAATGGCAGGACAGAGAGGTATTTGTCTCTCTTTGCAATCCCGGGAATAAACATCAGCCTGGGTTTCAGTTGATCCCGAGAACCCTGGCCATAGAGCACCATCTAAATCCAGGGTAGAGATGAACAAATAGAGGTTTTATTTGTTCTGTTTAATCCCGGGTACTCCGAGGGAGGGCTTCACAGACCTCCTTGCCACAAACCTATGCTAACAAACAAGAAGCCACTTCTTTGGGCTCCTGTTCAGCGTCCTCTTACCTACGAGTCCACTCCCTTGTCTCCAGCTCTTCTGAAAGACACCTTTCAGCTCTGCATCTTTACTGGGTGGGAGGGAAAAAAAACAGGGGCACTAGATTTCATTCTCTCCCCAGACATAAGCAAAGGTGGTTCATCCCACACTGAGCCCAGCAAGCTCTCACCACAGAATTTCTCTGCATAAAGTACCTTTTTGAAACACAAAGTTACTCTTTCAACTCAGGAAGGGAAAAAATAATCCACCAACCAACCCCAAAACCTGCACTTGGCCAAAATCCTGAGTTCGATGACAGGATCGGAGTGAATCACTTCTTTCTGCTCTGACTGCGTCAGCGACAGGCAGCTGGGAGCTGTTGGGTCCCTCAGCAGAGGACTTATGCCTCGTTTGTGCCTAATTCTGATTCCCTTTTTGCTTGTGAGCAGCAGCATCTTAACTAATGCAGGACAGGAATTAGGTTCAACCCATCTGGTTGAGTCTAGGGACTGATAGTTCTGAGAGGGAATCTGTTACAACGTGAGGGGCTGGTCTTTTTGTGTCCAAAGCTCAAGCCCAATTCTTTCCCTCTCTCTGTCTCCTGTTTAAGACACTCTACAATACCCTTGACATGAAGTCTCAGCTTATAGGTATTCTAAGCTTTACACAATAAGTAGCACTTTTTGAACAAAGTCTTCCTAAGTACCCTGCCCTTACTAAGCATTCTGTATGTTCTTTCATTACATCCTAAAACAACCCAAGCAACCCTATGAGGTAGGTGTGATGGTAATCTCTTTTACATATAGAAACTGAGAACCAGAGAGGAATCTCTGTATTTCAGACATAGAAACCGGGACCCAGAGAAGTAGACTAACTTGTCTATACCTCGTAAGTGACTGAGCCAGGACTTGGACCCATGCCAGCTGACTCCAAAACCAGTGCTCTCCAGCACTATGCCAATAGTTCTCTCTTTGTTCTCGCTCTTCTGAGGACTCTCCATTCTCCAAAGATTGAAGAAAATTCCATCACCTTCCAGATGTCTGCAGCCCTCTCTGGCCTTCCCTAACCTGGCTTCCTCTTACCCGGTAGCACCTCTCAGCCCACTATGAAATACGTATTCATTCATGTAGCAAATATTAAACACCTATATAGGCCAGGCCTGTTCTAGGAGACTCAGCAGCAAACAAAACAGATAAAAAAATCCCTGCCTTCATGGACTCTACATTCTAGTGGAGGGAGGGAGCACAGATATTAAAGGATATAGAGGTCACCTGGCTGGCTCAGTTGGTAGAGCAGGCACTTCTGATCTTGGGGTCATGTATTCGAGCCCCACATTGGGCACAGAGCTTACTTTAAAAAAGAATATAAATACATGAACTATATGTACAGTAAGTGACAGTAAGTGCTAAAGAGAGAAAGACGACAGAGAAAGGAGATTGAGAATATCTGAGAAAATATACAATTTTAGGCAGCTGGTAAGGGCAGGCCTTACTGAGAAAGTAGTACCAGATTTAAGATCTATGGACATGAGAGTGAGCCGTGTTCGGGAAGGGCATTTGAAATGGAAGGGCAACTGTGAAGGCACAGAGGCAGGAGTGTGCCTGGTATATTCAAGGAATGGCAAGGAGCCAGTGTGGCTAGAGGAGAACAAATGAGGGAAGAGTAGTTGCACATGAAGTGAGAGAGTGAAGGTGAAGAGGCTGGACTCCAGAGCCTTGCAGGTCATGGTCAAGATGTTGGTGCTCATTTAGAGTGAAATGGGAAGCCACCAGAGGGTTTTGAGCAGACTTGCATTTTAATAGTGTCCCTCTGGTGTTTGTGTTGAGAGCAGGCTGAAGGGGGACAAGGTTGGGAGCCTATTAATAATCCAAGTGAGAAATGACGGAGGCTTGGACGGAGGGCACTGGTATCAGCAGTCAGATTCTGGATATATTTTGAAGTTACGTCAGTAGGACTTCCTGACACGTTGAAGATGGGAAGCGAGAGAAAGATAAGTCAGGAGTGACACTCAAGTTTTTGGCCTGAGCATCTGGAAGATGGAAGATTTACTGAGATAAGGGTGGAGGGACAGGTGTGAAGGAGGGATATCAGGAGCTCAGTATTGGATATGATAAGTTTGAGATGCCTGATTCAAGATCTAAGTGAGTAAGTGGTTCAGTAAACATTTGTGGAGTTCAGGGGAGAGATCTGGCTGGAAACACAAATATGGAAGTCATTGGGGTGTGGGTGGTATTTTTTAAGCCACAATATTGAGTGAAATCATCCAGAGAGTCAAAGTCGCTAAGGAGGTGAGGTCTAGGGACCATGCCCTGGGGCACTCTAACATTTACAGGTCAAAAACATGAGGGGGGTGGGCCTGGGTGGCTCATCTGGTTGAGCATCCAACTCTTGATTTTAGCTCAGGTCATGATCTCAGGGTCCTGGGATGGAGCCCCTGCTTGGGCTCCCTGCTCAGCGGGGAGTCTGCTTCTCTCCCTCTCTCCCTCTGCCCCTCCCCCTGCTTGCCCTGGCTCTCTCTCTCTCTCAAAAATAAATAAATATTTCTTTAAAAAAAAAAAAGAGACTAAGACTAGAGACTAAGAAGGAACAGATAGGGAGGTAAGAAGCAACCCAGAAGTGGTTCAAGGAAGAGGGAGAGGGGTGCCTGGGCGGCTCAGTAGGTTAAAGCCTCTGCCTTCAGCTCAGGTCATGATCTCAGGGTCCTGGGATCAAGCCCTGCATAGGGCTCTCTGCTCAGCAGGGAGCCTGCTTCCCCCTCTCTCTCTCTGCCAATTGTAATCTCTCTCTCTGTTAAATAAATAAAAATAATTTAAAAAAATAAAAAAAGGAAGAGGGAGAGATCAGTTGTGTCAGATGCTGCTTTTTTTTTTTTTTTTAACAATTTTATTTATTTAGTTGACAGAGAGATCACGTAGGCAGAGAGGCAGGCAG
>CM052888.1:14591031-14628674 GCA_028534135.1 Potos flavus
AAAGAAGAAATGCTTAATTAAATAATTCTCTTGTTTTATTTAGATGTGTATTCATCTAGACTTCTCAACTGATGGCAAGGTTGGGAAGAACAGGGATTGTTTCCCATTATTATTCTGTACCCTGCTCCCCTCCTCCCACCACCCTCCCACACCTTCCCCTCCTCCAGTCGACCACCCCCACCCCCACCGCCAACTTTGCTGGAGTCTGTGGGTTGACTTACCAGCCAAGGAAACCTTGGTCCTGAGCTTAAGTACCAAAACAATCTCTAAGGCAGTCACTACTTCCCAGATTTAGCGAAGGGAGTAAGTCGCCACTACCACTTTAAAGAGAAGAGGATGAAGAAAAAAAGGTGGGGGGGGGGGCACTTGCATGGCTCAGTTGGTTCAGGTCATGATCCCAGAGTCTCCAGATCAAGCCCCACATGGGGCTCCCTCTTCAGCGGGGAGTCTGCTTGTCCTTCTCCCTCTGCCCCTTACCCAGCTCGTGTTCTCTCTCTCTCTCTCTCTCGTTCTCTATCTCAAATAAATAAAATCTTTATTAAAAAATAAAAACAAAGAGAAGAGGATGGAAGGGATAAACTGAGGGTAGCAGAAGAGGAAGATGCAGATGCCAATGTAGAAGGAAAACAAATTTTGCTTTTTAAAAATGCCTCCAGCAATTGCTGTCAGGAAGCAAAGGAATTTATCTTGGGGCTACATGGCTCCTCGATTTAGATCAAGTCAGTCATTAATGAGCCTTTTCCAGTTGGCTCCATCCTGGAGCTTAGACGAAGGAAGGGGTTGAGAACAAAATTCCTCTGCACTGAGTTTTTCCCTGGCAGGTGAGGAACACAGGCATGTCAGAGCCTGGGAAACGGGAGAAAAGAGGTGGGAGAAAGATGACTGGCACAGAATTCCCAGAGGTGGGGCTAGGCTAAAGAACCTGTTTTAAGAGCGGTGAGGTCTAACACCAACTTCTTTGAACTTTTTGTTGAAGCAATAGTAGATCTAGAGGGAAATGGGCACCCCTGAATGAATTTTCACACACCCACATAACCTGCACTCTAGTCAAGCACCCCAGGAGCCCCTGTCATGTTCTCTTTGGGTCATGACTCCACCCAAGGGCAATCACTGTCCAGACTTTGAACAGCATGGACTAGTTTTGCCTGTTTTTGTACATCATACAAATGAGTTGTGCCTTTTGGCATCTGACTTCCTCAGTTTCACATTGTATTGGTGAGGGTCATCTACAACCGTTGCCTACAGTCGTCCATCTTACAGCCTCATGGCTGTAGACTGTTCATTCTATGATGACTATGATGGTAATGCTATTGATTTATCCCTTCTACTGTTGATGGGCATAGCAATTGTTTCCGTTTGGGAGCCATTACAAAGAGTGCTGCTACAGATGTATTTGGACCTGTCTAGTATTCACTTTTATCCCCCAACAGTCTATTTGGAAATGTTTCAAACATAGAAAATTGAAATAGTTGCATAATCTACATCCTATATGGGAACCACCTATATTCTAAATTAACATCGTACTAAAAGATGTAATATTGTACTATATTTGCTTTATCGCTTATCTATCCCTTCACCCACCGATAAACCCATCCCCCCCCCCCAATTTTTGATGCATTTCAGTGCAAGGTGCACTTTCATTACATTTCAGTATACCCATCACTGACAAAAATTTACTATTTATTCTTTGAGGGAAAATTTATGCAAAGTGAAATGCATTCACGTTAACAGCATTATTCAATGAGTTTCTGAAATGCATATATCTGTATAACCCAAACCCCTATCAAAATATAAATTATTATCAACCAGAAAGGCCCCTTCAGTCAATCTTCCCCTCCCCCCGCAACCACAGTGTTCTCATTTTTTGTTTTACCATCCATGAGTTCTGCCTGCTTTAGAACTTCATGTAAATGTAATCATACAGTATGTACTCTTTTGTCTAAGGCTTCTTTCACTCGGCATAATATTTTTGAAATTCATTCATGGTGTTGCATGAATAAGTAGTTTGTTCCCATTCATTGTGTGAATATACCACAATTTGTTTATACATCCTCCTGTCGACTGACATCTGGGATGTTTCCAGTTATGGGCTTTATAAAGAAAAATGCTATTACCATTCTCATTCTAGTCTTTCTGTAGACATATGCTTTCATTTGTCTTGTGTAAATATCTAAAACCAAAATTGCTGGGTCATAGGGGGTATGTTTAGTTTCATACGAAACTCCCAGACCTTTATTTCAAAGTGGTTATGTGATTTTACACTCCCACTAACAAAATAGGAAAGTTAATATTGTTCACTGCCCTTGCTCACATTTGCTGTCGTATTTTTAATTTAGGCTATTCTGGTAGGGATGTAGCAGTACCTCATTTTAATTTGGTTTTATTTTGCATTTTTTTGATAATTAGTTATATTGAGCACGTTTTCAAGTGCTCATTGGCCATTGATCTATCTTCCTTTGTGAAGCGTCTGTTCAAATTTTAGCCATTTCGTATAGGTTTGGTTGTCTTTTTTGCTCTTGAATTATAGGAGTTCTTTCTAAGTGTCAATCCTTGGTGAAATAAATGCTTTCTGTACAAATAATGTGTCTCAGTCTATGGCCTGCCTATTTATTTTCTTGAATGGTCTAAAAAAAAAATCTTTGCTTATTATCAAGTCATGAAAATGTTGTCCTAGTTACAAAAGTTTTATAATTTTAGTTTCTACATTTAGCTGTATGATCCATCTCATATTAATTTTTGTATATAGTACCAGATAATGATTGAAATTTTTTTCTTCTCATGGATAGCCAGTTGTTCCAGCATCATTTCTTGCAAAGACTTTCCCTGTTAGATTGCTTTGGTACTTCTGTCAAAAATTAAATGACCATTTAAGTGTATTTCTGAACTCTATTCTGTTCCATTAACCTACAGGTTGATCCTTATGATAGAATCCCACTGTCTTAATTCCTGTAGCTTTACAGTAAATCTTGAAGAAGCACGAGTCCTAAACATTCTTTTTTTTTTCTTTCTTTCAGTATTGCTTTGGATATTCTAGGTCCCGCCACGTAAATCAATTTGTCATCTTTTTTTCAATTTGTCATTTAAGAGAAGTCATCGAGGGGCGCCTGGGTGGTCAGTCAGTTAAGCTTCGGACTCTTGGTTTTGGCTCAGGTCATGATCTCAGGGTCGTGCGATCCAGCCCCTGTTGGGCTACCTGCTCATTGAGGAGTCTGCTTCCTCTCTCCCTCTGCCCCTCCCCCTGTTCATGCTCTTTCTCTCAAATAAATCTTAAAAAAAAAAAAAGAAAGGAAGAAGAAGTCGGCTAGGATTATGGAGACTTTGTTGACTCTACATATCACTATGGGTGGAACTGACAAACTAATACCACTGAGTCTTCCGAGCTCTGACACGGCATATATCTACATTTATTAGGTCTTCTTGAATTTCTCCCAGCAATGATTGGCAGTTTTCAGTGTACAGGAGTTTTGCTAAACACGAGTTTTGTTAAACTCATCCCTAAGCATTTTGGTTTTTGATACTATTGTAAGTAGAATTTTTTTTTTAATTTCATTTTTCCAATTGTTTGCTGCTGGTATACAAAATTACAATTGATTTTAAAAACCCTGCATCCTGTCAAGTTGCTAGCGCCAGTTACTAGCTCTGTTGCAGATTCCTTAGTATTTTTTTTTAAGATTTTATTTATTTATTTGACAGAGAAAGAGAGACATAGCAAGAGAGGGAACACAAGCAGGAGGAGTGGGAGAGGGAGAAGCAGGCTTCCCGCCAAGCAGGGAGCCTGATGTGGGGCTGGATCCCAGGACCCTGGGATCATGATCTAAGCTGAAGGCAGATGCTTAACACTGAGGCAACCAGGCGGCCCCTCAGTATTTTTTTAAGATTTTATTTTTTTAAGTAATCTCTACACCCAAAGTGGGGCTCAAACTTACAATCCTAAGATCGAGAGTCACATGGTCTACTGACTGAGCCAGCCAGGTGCCCCTTTTAGTATTTCTACATAAACAATCATATCATCCTCAAATAGAAATTTTACTTCTTACTTTCCAATTTTTATGTCTTTTGTGTTATTGCAACGACTAGGATCTCCAAAACAATGTTGAGTACAAAAGGTGAGAGTATACTTGCCTAGTTCATAAGCTTAGGGGGAACACGTTCATTATTTCACCATTAAATACACTGTTAGCTCTCGAGTTTTCACAGATACCCTTTTTCACATTAAGGAAGTTCTTTTCTATTCCTAATTTGCTGAGAGTTTTTGTCATGAACAGATGTCAAAAATGTCTTTTTTTTCTACCATAGATTATCTTTTTTCTGTTAACATGGTGCATTACATTGATTTTCCATTGTTAGACCAGCTTTGCATTCCTGAGATAAATCCCTGAGGTTATGATGTATTATCCTTTTTATATATTGCTGATTTTATTTGTTAACATTTTGTAGGAATTTTTGCATCTATGTTCATGAGAGATACTGATTTTTAACTTCCTTCCTTCCTCCTCTCTCCTTCCTCTCCCTCTCTCTTTTAGAGACAGCTAATGTCTTTCAAGTTTTGGTATCAGGGTTATACTGGCCTCAAAAAACAAACTGGAAAGTATTCCTTTCTTCTCTATTTTCTGGAAGAGTTTTTGTAGCATTGGTAATATTTTTCTTAAATATTTGATAGAATTCACCAGTAAACCGTCTGGACCCAGAGCTTCCTTTGCAGGAAGGTTCTTCATAATGCATCTAATTTAGGGCGCCTGGGTGGCTCAGTTGGTTAAGCAACTGCTTATGGCTCAGGTCAGGATCCTGGAGTCCCGGGATTGAGTCCCACATCTGGCTCCCTGCTCCGCAGGGAGTCTGCTTCTCTCTCTGACCTCACCCCTCCCCCGTTCTCTCTCTCAAATAAATATATCTTTTAAAAAAATGCATCTAATTTACTTACTAGTAAAAGGGACATTCAGATTTTCTATTATATCTTATGCCAGTTTTGGTAAGATGTAATTTTCAAGGAATTTGTCCATTTCATCTACATTGTCTAATTTATTGGCATAAAGTTGTTTATGACATTCTTTTAGTAGCCTTTTCATATCTTTAGTGTAGTGACATGCCTTCTTTTGTTCCTGATACTGGTGGTTTGTCTCTTTCTTTTACTGGGGGGCGGGGGGCGGGGAGAAGGTGGTCAGTCTGGCTAGGGCTAATTAATTTTGTTGCCTTTTCAAATAACCAACTTTTGGTTTTGTTAAATTTATTTATTGTTTATATGCTTTCTATTTTATAATTTCTGTTCTTCTCTTTATTATTTCCTTCCTATCATTTACTTTAGGTTTAATTTGTTCTTCTTTTTCTAGCTTCTGAAAGTGAAACATAGGTCTTTTTTTTTTCCAATATTAGGTTTTACAGCTATAAATACGTCTCTAAGAACAAACTGGGTTTGTTTCATCTTGCAAAGTTTGGTACTTTTTATAATCATTCAGTTTTCTATATTCTCTGAGATTTCTTGGACTATTTGTTATGTAGAACTGTGCTGTTTAATTTTCAAGTACTTGGGGTTTTCTACATATGTTATTGATCCATGGTGGTCAGGTAATATTCTGTATATGATTTTAGCCCTTTTCAACTTACTGGGATTTGTTTTATCACTCAGAATATGAACTATCTTGGTGAATATATTAGGGGCACTTGAACTTGAAAGTAATGTATATTCTGGTGGGTGCTTTGTTCTATAAATATTAATTAGATCAAGGTGGCTGAAAGTGTTGTTCAAATCTATTACGTCTTTACTGATTTTTGTCTAGTTGTTTTTTATAATTGCTGAAAGAGTGATGTTAAAATGTCCCAATTATGATAGTGAATTTGTGTATTTCTCCCTTTAATTCCAATATTCCGTTAGTTTTTCCTTCATGTATTTTGAAACTCTATCATGCATGCTTATAATAACTTCCCGGTGATATTTATTATTATTAGGTTTCTTTTTTTTTATCTCCAATGATAGTCTCCATCTTAAAATCTACTTCATTTGATATGAATTTAGCCACTTCAGCTTTCTCATATTTACTGTCTGCACACTACATCTTTTCCCATCCACTTCCTGTCAACCTCTCTGTCTCTGTTAGTACTGTTGGGCTGTGCTTTTTTATCTATTCTGACAGATTCTGCTTTTTAATTGAAGTGTTTTAGACTAGTAACCTTTAATGTAATTACTGATCTGGTTGAATGTTGGCTTACCATTTTACTATTTTTTTTCTCTTTAACCCCTATTTATTTGTTTCTCTGTCCCTCCTTTCTTGCTTTCTTTTTGGATTAATTGAATTTTTTTTTTTTATTTGACAGAGAGAGAGAGAGAGATCACAAGTAGGCAGAGAGGCAGGCAGAGAGAGAGGAGGAAGCAGGCTCCCTGCTGAGCAGAGAGCCCAATGAGGGGCTCGATCCCAGGACCCTAAGATCATGACCTGAGCCAAAGGCAGAGGCTTTAACCCACTGAGCCACCCAGGTGCCTTGAATATTTTTTAGTCATCTACTTTCATCTATATATTAGCTTTTTGTTATATACTTCTTTGCATTTTTAAGAAATGATCACCGTAGAAATTACAATATATCTCTTTAACATTTCACAGTCTATTTAAAATTACTGCTGTGCCACTTCATGCAAAATATGTATTAAGGGTTACATCTATGTAAGTTATGAACCTCACAATGCTAAAATGTTTGCTTTAAACATTAATAAGTATTTTAAGAAATGGAGAGAAAACTGGGTTCTTATATTTATTCTTCTATATACTATTTCTGGTGCTCTTCATTCTTCCTGAAGGTCCAAATTTCTACCTGGTATCATTTCCTTTTCCTCTGAAAAAAAAACTTCCTTTAGCATTTCTTACAATGCAGATCTGTTGTCTATGAATTCTCTTAGGTCTTATTTATCCATAAATGTCTATATTTACTTTTAAATGGTTTCCTGTCCAGGAGTATGCTGTCGTGCTCTTCTCTGTTTCCCACAAGACTTCAGGAAAAGTCTGCTTCACAAAAAGCCTGGTTACTGGTGCCTTGGGGAGCATGGGAAGAAAAGCGTCTGTCGGGGCAAAAAGCTTCACCCAGAGAGGACCACAGCTAGAGGGGCAAGAAGTCCAGGAGAGACGGAGAATCACGGCAGCAAAAATTAAGAGCAGAGATGATGCGAACTGTCTTTCTTTTGACGTGGAGGCACCCCAAAGTATCTGCGATAATGCACACACTTCCAAGCCTCTCAGTTGGATGTTAGAGGGAAAGCAACCTCAGAAACATGGAGCATTTGAGGACATTCAGGTTATACAAAAGACAAGTTTAGGGGCGCCTGGGTGGCTCAGTGGGTTAAAGCCTCTGCCTTCGGCTCAGGTCATGATCTCAGGGTCCTGGGATCGAGCCCCACATCGGTCTCTCTACTCAGTGGGAGCCTGCTTCCCCCTCTCTCTCTGCCTGCTCTGTGCCTACTTGTGATCTCTCTCTCTGTCAAATAAATAAATAAATCTTAAAAAAAAAAAAAGACAAATTTAATTCAACTTGACAAGTATTATTAAGTGTGTAATATGTACTTTCAGTCCTCTGGGCCTTCATTAGGACTTTTCAGAAATCTTACTTTTCACCTGGGGAATGTGCAGACTCAGCAGAAAGGGTCCCTTCCCATTGGTCCATGGAGGTCAGCTGATTCCATGACTCCACCTGGGAACTTGCTTATGGGCCAGAGGCTGCCAGATGTGTCCCATAAACAGGTAAACGTGTCAAAACAGAGAGAGTTGAGAAAAGCTTCCTCTCACCACCAGTGATCCTTGGGAAAGAACTCTTCCTGAGACACGTGTTGCTTGGCTCACCAAAGCCGGGCATGTCTGGGGCACGTAGTGTGGGAACTTCTCTCTAGCTTTCCCTGGGAGTTATGCCCACATGCCAGGCTAGGGCCAGGGGGAGGCAGGAGGGGCACTTGCCTCAAATGCAAAATTGGAGAGGGCGCCAAAAATCTCAGAAATCAAGATAAAAAACATTGGACTGCAATATTTTTCTTTAAAAAACAAAAAACTGATGTTAAAAAGCTCTATGATGAACAAAATATTAAAATTTTCAATAAGACGGTGTGACTCTGCTCTTGTGTAATTCACATCACTTGCCATCTCCTGCCTGGTCCCACCCACGCTGGGCCCTGCCTTTACTTAAAATGTTGGTGTTTCGTTCATCATGGATCTTTTTGCCTCAATCTTGATTTAAAAAAACATTCCATTAAAGTGGCCTTTATCTTGATTACTGTGGTTTTTGCTGTTCCTTTAAATTTTGCACTCGCCTTACCCTAGTATGAGCCCTGAACATCGTTAAGAACCTCTTCAAAATCTCCCCGGCCACTCCTCCAGCCCATCAAAAGAATTCCCTAACACACTTTGATGATGAGAAGGCATTTTTTTTTTTCATATACAAACGTAAAAAGCTTACTGGTAACACTAACAAGAGTCAAAGGAGGGATTTCCGTGAACTCCTGGCATGGTTCATTGAGCAGTTTTATAAACAGGAGTTCTAACAGACTTCTAGATCCCAGGGTAAAAATCCATCAACTAAAATGATCTTACATTTCTTCACTTGAACATAAGAGACTAAGAATTAAGGCTGAAAATGTAAGAGTTTGACTATATTTTGTTACATGGGTTATAATGCACATTAATGGATGATGTACTCATGGTTTCAACTGGATGGAATAATTAAGTATCAGCTCTAATACTTCATGGTGGAGTGTGGCCCGCATGGGTGCCATCATAAAATACTAAATCCCTTTTACTCAATTCCAATGCATGTCATTAGAGGCAACATAGAATAACAGTGAGAACTCTAGATTGTGAATCCCAGTTAAGATATGTTTCACCCATATCAATTTGAGCAAGTCTTAAATTTCTCCTGGGTCTCACTTTTCTCATCTGTAAAAGGGGGCTACAAATTTAGCTTAAATACCATGTCATTTAAAAAAAAATCTTAATTGCTTGCTCCTTTTTTTAAAAGATTGTTTTATATTTGAGAGAGAGAGAGAGAGAGAGCGAGCGAGCACAAGCATGGGCTGGGGGAAGGGGCAAAGGAAGAGGGAGAAGCAGATTCCCTACTGAGTAGGGAGCCCGATGTGGGGCTCCATCCCAGGACCCTGGGATCATGACCTGAGCCAAAAGCAGATGCTTAACTGACTGAGCCACCCAGGGACCTGCTTGCTTCTTTATTTATGCTAAATACTTACAGGTCCTCTTGATTATTTTGGGTGTCTAAAATTATAAAGGTAATTTTGAAAAATAAAGAATTATTTCTAAAGAACATTTTGAAAAAGGAGACAGGAATAAATAAAGCCAAATTTTGTTTTAAAGAATAATGATTACAAAACTTTCTGGAGTCCAACAATTGGTATGCATATGCCAAATGCGAGAGGCAGTGACCACTTCTAACCTGTAACCTAATAGAGTTCAGAACAGATGTTCTGAGGAGCACCTGGCTGGCTCAGTTGGTAAAGCATGTGACTCTTGATCTCAGGGTCATGAGTTCAAGTCCCACAATGGGTGTAGAGATTACTTAAAAAGGGTGCCTGGGTGGCTCAGTCATTGGGCATCTGCCTTCGGCTCAGGTCTTGATCCCAGGGTCCTGGGATCGAGCCCTGCATCGGACTTCCTGCTTGGCAGGAAGCCTGCTTCTCCCTCTCCTACTCCCCCTGCTTATGTTCCCTCTCTTGCTGTGTCTCTCTCTGTCAAATAAATAAATAAAATCTTTAAGAAAAAAAAAGGTTCAGAAGAGGTGTTCTGGGCGAAAACATCAGTGAGCTGGGTTGATTAAAAAACAAAACAAAACTGAGCTTAACATCTCAGTTAAAGCTCCAGCAGGTGGAGGAGGAACACTGCACTTGACTGTCATTTTTTCGGGGGTGGAAACATCACATTCTCACCAGGACTTAATGAAGAATCCAGGTTCTATTATTAATTTCCTCCGCAAAGTCTAATCTTGTCGGGATTACAATTCATGATTCTGACTATATAGCATTTGCAAGTTTAGAATTATTCTTTAATTATTTTAGCAGACCATCCCCTTTGCTCCTCATTTTCAGTTCCAGCTGTTCTTTCTCACCTTCTAGTCCTAAGATTCTCTTAGGACCTTTGCCAAAAGCCCAGTTAAGAGACACTAATATCTCAGAACAGGAATAAAACTCTTATGAAGTCCCCTGTATAGTCTGTCTCTTTATAATTTTGTAACGGCTTTGTTGAGATATAATTCGCATACCATAAAATCCACCCATTTAAAGGGTACAATTCAAGGGGCGCCTGGGTGGCTCGGTGGGTTAAAGCCTCTGCCTTCGGCTCAGGTCATGATCTCAGGGTTCTGGGATCGAGCCCCGCATTGGGCTTTCTGTTCGGCGGGGGGCCTGCTTCCCCCCCCCCCGCCCCCGCCTGCCTCTCTGCCTACTTGTGATCTCTCTCTCTGTCCGTCAAATAAATAAATAAAATCTTAAAAAAAATAAAGTGTACAATTCAATGGCTCTGAGTATATTCACAGAGTTGTGCGACCATCACCACGATCAATTTTAGAACATTTTCATCACCCCAAAAAGAAACCTTGTACCCAGTAACAGTTAGCTCTCATTCTCCCATACCTCCCAGCCTGGCAACCACTAATTCACTCTCTATCGATTTGCTTATTATGGACATTTCATATAAATGAATCATTACGTGGTCTTTTGTGAGGGGCTTCTTTCACTTAGCCTGATGACGTTTTCAAGGTTCATTCATGGTGTAGCATGTATGTGTACGTCATTCCTTTTTATGGTCGAATAATATTCCACCCTGTGGATATACATTTCATTTATCCATGCATCAGATGGTGACCATTTGGGTCCTTTCCACTTTTTGGCTATTGTGAATCATGCTGCAGTGGACAGTGTACAAGTTTTTGTTGGACATATGTTTTCAATTCTCTTGGGTATGTATCTAGAAATGGAACTGCTGGTTCCTAGGCACCTTTAAATTTTTCAGTAGAATAATGTGACGATGATCTCTTCCTGCATAGAAAATTATGCCAAAGCTTCAGGGCTTAAAATAACAGTAATTATTTACTATCTCTCACAGTTGCTGTGGGTCCGGAATTTGGGAGTAACTTGAATAGGAAGATCTGGGTCCAGGTCTTTCACAAGGCTGTGGTGGGATGCTGGTCAATGCGGAAGTCCTCTGAAGGAAGGCTTGGCCGGAGCTGGGGAATCCATTTCTCGGATGGCTTGCTCACAGGTGGCAAGGCAGTGCTGGCTATTGGCTGGGGTCCCAGTCCCTCTCCACGTGGGCTCCCCCACA
The DNA here is from genome assembly GCA_028534135.1 of Potos flavus. Taxonomy (NCBI): domain Eukaryota; kingdom Metazoa; phylum Chordata; class Mammalia; order Carnivora; family Procyonidae; genus Potos; species Potos flavus. Next base: position 14,602,329 of record CM052888.1, read on the forward strand.
AGAATGCCTGAGTGTTCTCAGAGGAGCAGTCTTCCTCTAAAACCAGCTAACCGAGAGACCGAGGTGGAAGCTGCATTATCTTTTATGACTTAGCCTCAGAAGTCAGACACCATTGCTTTCACCAAATTCTATTGTTCACATAGGCCAGCCCTGATTCCTGCGGGAGGGGACCAACAAAGGGGAAGAGGGGAAGACACCAGGGGAGGCAGGTGGGAGACGTCTTGGAGGCTGGCTACTGCAAACACATTGACTTCAAAGCTCTGTCCTCTGTTAGTCCTGCAGAGAGGATCCAAAGTGACAGATCCCAGGTAAGAGGTCAAAAAACATGGGTCACAGTCTGGAGGATCATTGACAGCACCGTGTTTCACCCCCTCCAGTGGGGGGATTTAACAAGCTGCAGAGGTGCTTCCTGACTCTCCTGCTGGGGAATTTGAAGAGGAGAATCTAAGTGCACTATGTAATAGAAAGATAAAGAACTCCAAGCCTGCCTGCTGTCCTTGGACTATTGCCCCTAGTGTTCACCTCTGGAAGGACCAACCCTTTGTCTCCCTATCTGCATCAGCAAAATCTTCCTGGAATGTCATTTGGGTTATTTGATCCCGTAGTCAAATCCACATTCTCTCCTGGCAAATCAACAAGGACTTATTAAGCATCTACTGTGTACCCAAGAGCAAATCCTAGGATCATTTGAGACTAGTGTAGATGGATACGCCAAAAATGGCCAGGCATGACCAAAATAGATTGTTGTCAAACCCACCTGTCTTGAGGCTTCAAAGGCACGAACTGAAAAGGACTTTTTTTTTTTTTTTTTTTTTTTGGTTACCAGCATTTAGAGAAGTTACTGGCCAAAGAATGCTTTCAGACTGAATTTCATTTAGAAAACTCCTGAGGACATGAAACACAAAGAAAGATCAAGGAACCATTCTAGACTTTAAGTCACCAAACAACAAAATGTAATGTTTATCCTGGGTTAGATCCTGGATGGGGAAAAATGGCTGGAAAATACATTATTGGAAATTGGTGAAATTGGAATACAAACTGTAGATTAGATAATAGTAATAGATTGACACTATGTTAATGTTTCTGAATTTTATAATTGTATTGTGGTTACACAACAAAATATATTTGTTCTTAGGAAATACACATTGAAGTATTATGGGGTAAATGTGTCTACAACTTAGTTTCCAGTGGTTCAGAAAAAAATTCTGCCTAGACATATGTGCACGCACGCACACACACACACACGCACACACACACACACACACAAAGAGACAGCAAGCGAATGCAGCAAAATGTGAACAGTGAATCTGGGTGAAGGGTATACAGGAATTCTTTATATGTATACTATGTTTGCAGCTTTTCTGTGAAACTGAAATCAAAATTATTTCAAAATAAAAATGTTTTAAAGAGAAAAGGAAACCCCAAGACCCTTCTGTAAAGGACAGGATAGGCTGCGGTGTCATTGCTCCCTCACAGAATGGCATATTGAAGGAGACAAGGTCAGCCGGGTGCCTATTACCCACATGACTAAGCCAGTGCTGTGTGTCGGCTGCTAGAGGTGACAACTGTCTCAGTTGACATTTCCTGGCAGTAACTAAAAAGTCCAGGGGCACCTGGCTGGTTTAGTCGGTGGAACATTCAACTCTTGATCTTGGGGTTATGAGTTCTAGCCCCACATTGGGTGTTGAGATTACTTAAAAATAAAATCTTAAAAAAAAAACAACACTCCAGCATGACCAAAACTTTACACCGTCCTGTGACCCCACAGTCAGCCCCTGAAAGTGACAATCTCAGCTTGCTCCAGCCCTGACTTTCGGATGGGCAGTCATTTCACCTCCGAGAGGTCCCAGGTTGGGCAAGGGCACCGCTTGCCCTCCTGCTCCCTGAAACTGAGTGTATCCTCCTGCTCAGTTGGGCTCTGGGCTGGAAGGCAGAAACCTCTCCTGTTGCCTCCACATCAGGGGCAGCATGGCCAGAAAGCCATGGCACAAGAGCCCCCCAAGTTTCCAAGAACATCTCAGAGCTGCAGAATTAGCCAAATGTCTTTGAACTGGTCCATAGTAAGAAAGCCCTCCACATAGCACAGTTCAGGTTCTGATGTCAGGGGGCATGTTCTGATTCCTAGTCAACTCGATGAGCCGGGGGCAGCTGGGAGCTCCATGACTTAGAAGAAACAGATCCAATCAAGGCCCAGAGGATGCTCACGTTGAAAACACTGGCCCTGTGGCCTTCAGAGTTCACAAAGTATGAACATATGAACTCTACCAATTAGTTTCAAGGCCAGCCAAGCCTGGGTATCACCCTCTGCTGGCCAGAGCCAACTGACTGACTTCCAATTAGCCGTGAGAGCAAGTGGAAAGGCCACCAGCTCCAGGGGCTTCAAAGAGGAGAAGGTCGGGGAGATCTCTGACAAGAGAATCAATCACAGAGCCCTGATGAGAATGATAGGAGAAGAAGGTCTTTCTAGTTCCCATGAAAGGAGTTACCGGACTGTGATGGCTCCAGGCAAGCCCACAGCCCAGCCACCACCTGCTGGGGACAAAGACCTTTCTCCTCCAGCTTAGACTCTGATGTGTGTGTGGGAAAGACCAGCCTCCCCACTGACTACCATTCATAGAGGATGTTCTTGGCTTTCCTGATTACCTGAGACCAGGCAAAGGAATCACAGGCCCAACACGCAGCAAGTTCTCATGAAGAGCAAACACTTTCCTAGCACTTACTAAGTGCCAGGCACTGTCCTGGGCGCTTTACAGATACCTCATGGGACGCCTGCCCCCTGGTAACCCTACGAGGCTAGTACTCCTATTATCCCCATTTGGCAGGTGGAGAAACAGAGGCAAGAGAGATAAAGAAATGTACCCAAAGTCACTGACCTAGTAAATAATGAAGCCGGGATTTGAACTCTTTTACCTGTGCTTTTAACTACTTTCTATGCGAGGTCTCCTAGTATGCTTTATGTGCTCCTTCTGAAAACTCATAGTTGAGCAAATAAACACTCGGATTTCAAAAAACGTATACAGACAGGACAAGATGGAGAACGGGGTCTGCAGAGCAGGTTGATGGGCCCTAGGAAAGTGCAGTGGGTCTCACGGTTACCTAGTGTACTTATAATCGGTACCATCTCACCCGTCCATTCGTTCATCCTCTCACATTTAGAATTTAGGGCCTACTCGGGGTTAGAACAGGAAGAAACAAAAGGAGTACAACTTAGATAATGAACTGAAACTGAAAACACAAACAGCGAAAGACAGAGAGATAGAGGATCTGGGGCTGAGCGAGTCGTGCTGAGGTTAGGAGCAGGGTGGAGGGCCACAGCTCACAGAAGCATTCCCCTGGCCACACACCCCTCCCCCACAGGTTGGGGGTCCTCCTCCACCCGACACACAGCATCCTTATGGTAGCATCTTCCACACTGGGTTGCAGTTTCCTAGGTGCCTCTCTGCCTATTAATTTCTGTATCCCCTGTGCTAGGCACGGATTAGTCATTCAGTGTTTGTCGAATGACTTTTGGAAGGAAAAGGCCCTGAGGGAAAAGAGCTCGGATGCACCAAGGGGAAATGAGTAGCAGGCTCACTTGAGCAGCGTGGGCTAGAGCTGGGCTTCTCGAACTAGAGGAAACATGAGAAGCACCTAGGGATCTGTGAAAACGCAAATCCTGATTCAGCAGGCATGGGGTGTGGCCTGAGTTTTTTTATTCCCAACAAGCTAGCTGGTGATGCCCCTACTCCTGCTCCCTGGATCCGACTTGGAAGGCCCTTGATGATCCCTGGCCCTTCTCAGCTCCAAAGGAACCTCATTCCATGCTTGGACCCCCGTCCTCTGCCCCTGTGTTCTCTCTGCTGCCCCTCACACAGCCTAAGCCACTGATTTCATTTGCCTTCCAGCCCAGATCCAGGTCTGACAACCATCTATCCAAATCCCTGCAGTTCCCACAGCGTGGCCCATGGGTCCCAGGGTGAGCTCAGTGAGGGGGCTCTTATAGTCAAGGATCTCTCCCAGATCACCTCCCCCAGGTGACCACAGGATCACAGGATCTCTGCTCACCTTGGCCTCTTTGAGGCTCCCTGCAGTCCTGCGATGACAAAGGTTTGTTCAGGAGCTGAAGGGATGGCTGAGATGGGGGAGGGACTTAATGCCTCATAATCCCCTCAGCGTCACCCCTACCTACTCGAACCCATAAACAGCAGTGTCCCATCCAGCCAGGTTACCATCCTTAGGAGCAGCATAGGGACATAAGAAAATTCTAGAACTCCCACAGGGAAAAGGCAAGGTTTGTTTCCTCGGGTGGGAGGAGGTACCCTTTCCCTGCCAGTGATGCTCTTTTTCTTCAAAATCTTCAGGACGCTGGTCTCTTACCCCTTCATCTTCTTAAAGGATCTGATGCCATCATATATGCTGAACCGTACATGACTGCTAAGACTAAAACACATCACTCCTGAAGCCTTATTATTCTCGGTTTGCTCCTCTACCCTCAACCCACATCCATTTTCTATCCCTGCGAGGCTGGTCCTTTGGGCCCCCTCACCCTCTGGCTTCCAGGGTGGGTGTGGGGGAGTGGCCGGCCAGTGGGGGACACTGCAGGGAGAGCTGAGGGCAGGAGAGGAACACATCACTGGCCAGTGGCTGCCTCACCACAGCCTCGGCTCTCCAAAGCTCATTTTTACCAGGCTCTCTTTGGCCCTTCCACCCTAGCGTGCTACCCACTGCCTGCCACCACACATCCTGGAGCACCTCACTATCCCTGCTGGCTCCTTCCATCCCGCCCACATCACTGTCAATAGTTGTGTCACTGTCTTCTTTTAATTGTCGGTTAAACCCTTTTGAGATGGCCTTCTGTTTTCCTGCTAGGATTCTGACTGATACAGAAAGTTGAATTTTTACCAAGTACAGGGTCCCAATTTGGTTTAAGCCAAAGCAATGAAGCTCTAAAAGTAGAACTGGGGGCTAGAGGGAGCCCAGAGAGAAGGTATTTTTGAGGGGGGAAGGGTGCCAATGTTTCTCAGTGCCTTGAAATCTAACTACATCAAAGTCTGCCTGGGAGTTTGCTTCTCATTGTATTCTCTTCAGCCATCAGGAACTGAGCAGCTGCTGTGTTCCCGACCCGGTGCTTAGGATTGTGGGAATCAAGGACGACAGAGACCAGGCCCCATGTCCCAGAACCTCACGCTCAGGGACACTCGGGCCGGGGCAGGATGAAAGGCCTGGAATGGAATTGAATGTGACAGGCAGCCAAGCAGGGCAAAGCCGCGGAGATAAGGGCCTAATCGGAGTTCAGACGGAGAACAGAGGCAGTACGGCAGGCAGAGGCTTTGTTCCAAGGCTGGGGACCTGGGAGGACCCCGAAGGGGTGGGGGAGAAGGTCACATGGGACCTTGGAGCACTGCAACGCAGCCCATTAGCAGCGCCAGCCCAGAAGCCAGAGCAGGCCCTTTCTGCAGCCTCCTTGGAGGCCCGCACGGTTTTCTTTGCTCCTCCTCTGGGTTGTTACTGTGCATCTACTTGACTCCAGCAGCTCCCACTGATCCGGCGCTGGCCCTGCACACAAGCTTGTTCACTCCTCCCAACCACCCTGTGGGTGGGCGGTATTCAGCCCTTTTTATAGCTAAGGAAATTGAGGCTCAGTCCAAGTGCCTGGCCCACAAATTTATAAATAGACACCTAAGGGGCCAGAATTTGAATCCAGACTGCCTGGCTCCAAAATGCACTCTCTCAAGCACTGATTTATCTGCTGTAATTTCTAACTCCTATAGTTACAGCAGCATCTACAATGGGCCAAGGGTGGTGCTGAGCACTTTGCATGGAGTCTTCACAGCACCCCCCTGAGGTAGGTCCTAGTACTACCCCCTACTTTCCAGAAGAAGACACTGTCCCACCAAGAGGGTGACATCACTCTCTCCAGGGGCATGGCCCAGCCAGGGTTTGAACCCAGGAGGCCAACTTCAAGTTCATGCCTCCAGCCACAACATTCCTCCAGGGCAAAGCTTAAATTATTTTTTTTAACGGACCTTATTTTGTAGAATGGTTTAGATTTACAGAAAAATTATGAAGATAATTCAAAGAGTTCCCTAAAAACTCGGGCTAGGACTTTTCGATACCATGTTGAGTAAAAGTAGTGAGAGTAGGCACCCTTGTCTTGTTCCTGATTTTAGAGGAAAAGCTTTCAGAGTTCACTGTTGAGTATGTTAGCTGTGGGCTTGCCACAGAAAGCCTTTATTTATTTTTAAGATTATGTATGTATGTATGTATTTTATTTATTTGAGAGAGAGAGAAATGAGCACAAGTAGGGGGAGGGGCAGAGGGAAAGGGGGAAGCAGACTCCCTGCTGAGCAGGGAGCCTGATGTGGGGCTCGTTCCCAGGACCCTGAGATCATGACCTGAGCTGAAGGCAGACGCTTAACCAACCGAGCCACCCAGGCACCCCTTAAGTTTTTATTTTAATCACACGGCTCATCACAACAAGCACACTCCTTAATCCGCATCTCTATTTCCCCCATCCTCCCACCCACCTCCCCTCTGGTAACCATCAGTTTGTTCTCTACAGTTATAGTTAAGAGTCTGTTTCTTGGTTTGTCTCTCTCTTTTCGCCCTTTGCTTATTTGTTTTGTTTCTTGAATTCCACATATGAGTGAAATCATATGGTAGTTGTCTTTCTCTGACTTATTTCACTTGGCGTTATACTCTCTAGCTCCATCCATGTCATTGTAAATGGCAAGCTTTCATTCTTTTTGAAGGCCGAATAAACACATGGCCTTTATTATGTTAAGGCATGGTCCCTCTATACCCACTTTGTTGAGAGTTTTTATTATAGATGATGTTAAATTTTATCAAATGCTTTTTCTGCATTTATTTAGGGGATCCTATAACTTCTATCCTTCATGTTGTTAGTGAGGTCTATCGTACTGATGGATTTGCATATGGGATATGCATCCGTGGAATAAATCCCGCTTGACCCACAATGTATAATCCTTTTCATGTATTGTTCAATTTCGTTTGCTAATATTTTGTTGAGGATTTTCCTCTTCTTGTGTCATTCTTGTCTGGTTTTGGTATCAGGGTAATGTTGGCCTCATAAAATGAGTTTGGAAGTGCTCCCTCCTCTTCTGTTTTTTGGAGGAGTTTGAGAAGAACTGGTATTAATTCTTTAATTAATTCTTTAAATGTCTGGGAGTATTCACCAGTGAAGCCATCTAGTCCTGGACTTTTGTTTGTTGGAGGTTTTTGATTTTTGATCCAATCTCTTGACTAATAATTGGTGGATTTTCTATTTCTTCATGAAATAAAGACAAATAATGTATGATCTCACTCTTATATGGAATCTAAAAAATGAAAGAAACGGGCGCCTGGCGGGCTCAGTCGGTAGAGCATGAAGCTCTCGGTCTCGGGGTTTTGAGTCTGAGCTCCATGTTGAGTGCAGAGATTACTTTAAAAATAAATAAAAATTAAAAACAAATAAGCAAACAAACAAAAACCAAACTTATCAATACAAAAACCAGAATGGTGGTTGCCAGAGGTGGGGTTGGCAAGATAGGTGGTCAAAGGTACCAAAAAAAACCCCAAAAAACAAAAACAAAAAACAGTTTCCATACACCCTAGGCCCAGTTTCCCTTATTGTGAACCTCTTACATTAGTGGGGTATATTTGTTACAATTAACACACCAGTGTTGATATATCATTATTCACTAAAGTCCATAGTTGATTCAGATTTCTTCAGCTTACCTACTGTCTTTTTGTGTCCCAGGATCTCATCCTGGACAATGGGATTTACATCCCATTACATTTAACCATTATGTCTCCTTAGGGTCCTCTTGGCTGTGACGGTTTCTCAAACTTTCCCTGTTTTTGATGACCTTGACAGCTTTTTAAATTGTGGTTAAAAAGAAACACATAAAATTTACCATCTTAACCATCCTTCAGTGTATAGTCACTAATATTAAGTACATTCACACTGTTGTGCAATACATCTCCAGAATGGCTTCATCTTGCAAAACCGAAACTTTATACTCATAAACAACAAGTTTTTTCCCAATCCTCAGCCCCTGGTAACCACCATTCTACTTTGTGTTTCTATGAATTTGACTGTTTTATTTTAAGTTTTTTTTTTTTTTTTTTTTTTTTAAGTCATCTCCACACCCTACATGGGGCTTGAACTCATAACACCAAGATCAGGAGTTGCATGCTCTATTGAGTAAACCAGCCAGGCGCCCCCCTGACTACTTGAGATACCTCATTTAGATCTGGAATCATACAGTATTTACCTTTTTGTGACTGGCTTATCTCACTCATAGTAATGTCCTCAAGTTTCATCCATGTTGTAGCATGTGTCAGCCTTTCCAAGGCTAAATAATATCCCATTGCATGTATAGACCACATTTTATTTATATGGTCATCCATCAACAGACAGTTGGGTTGTTTCCACCTTTCGTCTGTTGTGAACATATGTAATTGAGAAACCGCCATATTGATTTCCATAGCAGCTGTACCATTTTACCAGGGTTAATTTCTCCACATCCTTGCAGACACTTGTAATTTTCTAGGGTTTTTTGACAGTAGCCATCCTAATGGATGTGAGGTGGTATCTTACTATGGTTTTGACTTTCATTTCCCCGATGATTAGAGATGGTAAGCATCTTATCATCTGCTATTGGCCATTTACACATCTTCTTCGGAGAAATGTCTACTTAAGTCCTTTGTCTATATTTTTATTGCGGAGCAATCAACGCATACATCACAATTTATTCATCCGTTCTCCTGGAGATGGGCCTTTGGGTTGTTCCCGGTCTTGGCCATTGCACATAAAGCTGCTGGGAACACTTTTGTAGAAGTCTTTTTGTGGGAATATGTTCTCATTTCTCTTAAATACTTTTTGTACTTTTGTACATTTCTGTATCTACCAGTGCTTTGGACCTAGCTGGTACTCAAAAAAAATGGACTGAGGTAAAGTGGACTGAGTCACAGAACTAAGAGCTCTGAGGTAGTAATAATCACTTCATATAACAAAGTGCATTTCTATAATAAAGTTTCAAAGTTGAGCATGAATACCATTAGCACAGGCTGAATAAAAAGAAAGGACATCTGAGGTAGAGGCTTAGTGATTCCGTTAAAAATTTTGAAAAAGGATAGGCTTTGAAGAAGAGCCAAAACATGGGGACAATCAAGAAATGTCCTCCTACAAGGGACAGAGCCTTCTCTCCCCCATGATGGCTGGGCAGGGAGTCCCAGAGGGTGTCTAGCTGGAGCCACAACAGAGAACACAACGTGGGGGAGGCAGGCCCACCCAGAGCAGAGATTATGATGCCCATAGTTTGTTAGAGAGATTTTCTTGTGATGTTTTATATCTTGCTGAGGAGCACTAATACTCTTTGTTTTTTCCTCTCTAAATCCCCCACTGAATTGCCACACTCAGAGAGTTTGTCCTGGCCAGGATAACCCAGAACAGGACACAATCCAGCAACCTTTTCTCCTTGGCTCTAGAAGATGTTTGTGCGTAGTCAGGGAAACCTAAGTTTCTGCCTTTAACTCACCATGTGTGCCCTTGTCTCCAAAGCTCCTTCTGGGTCTGAGATATTATGACCTAGCAACTACATTTCTTTCTTCAGTAAATATTTTATTTATTTATTTATTTTTAAAGTAATCTTTACACCCAGTGTAGGGCTCAAACTCATGACCCTGAGATTGAGAGTTGCATGCTCTTTGGACTGAGTTAGCCAGATGCCCCTCTTCAGTAAATACTTTTTTCTTATTACAGAGATGTATGTGTTCACCATAGAAAGTTAGAAAGTATAATAAGGGAGCAGAAGAATATATAAAATCACTCATAATTTCACCACCCAGTGCTCTTATTAACATACACTCATTCATATAAAAATGTGTTGTGTGCCTGCCATATACTAAGCAGTTTGAAATACACCTTTCTAGGCTATTTATATTTATTTATTTACTTTTAAAGATTTTATTTATTTATTAGAGAGAGAGATAGAGAGTGAGAGACAGCATGAGAGGGGAGAAGGTTAGAGGGAGAAGCAGACTCCCCGTGGAGCTGGGAGCCCAATGTGGGACTCGATCCTGGGACTCCGGGATCATGACCTGAGCCAAAGGCAGTCGCCCAACCAACTGAGCCACCCAGGCGCCCTGTACTTATATTTTAATGAGATCATCCTGCTTTGTAAGCTGTCTTTCCCGCAACAGACATTTGTGAACATCTTCCCACGTCAGTAAATACTTTCCTACAATGTTTCAGGTTTTTGTTAATAAACACTCTGAGAGCTAGATTTTGAACAAAGTCATCACCATTTTTTTAGACAATTCCGAGAGATAGAATTACTAGATCAATCAGTAATCCCGTTTATGTGTTTGGGCAATGCCAAGGTGGTCAGCACCCCAGCCCTTCTTCACGTCCTTCCACTCACACGTACACGCTGAACAGGATACAGTCCATCACAGCAGGCGCTAGATACGTGTGGCCATGTATATTTAAGTTAAAAATAATTAAAATAAAATAAACGATTCAGGTCCTCAACTGCCCAAGCCACATTTCAAGCACTCAATAGACATATGTAACTAACGGTTACTGTAATAGTTCAGAAAGCATTTCCATCAACACACAAAGTGCTATAAGACATCACTGGTCCAGAATAATGTTCAACTGATGTTAACTGCTGTTGTTTCCGGGTGGAGAGATTTGGGGGAATTTTCCTTCTTGTTGTATTTCTTGGCCCCTTTATAGAGCATTTATCACCGACTCTTTTACATTTATTATGTTTAAAAGCATCTTCCCTTTGGAGGGCTATACCTCATTTCCACTAGCCACCTGTGGATGTTTGATTACGGGAAATCTCCAGAGCCCTTATGTCGGGTCATTGGTTTGAACCCCCCTTTTTTTTTTTTTTTAAAGATTTTATTTACTTATTTGACAGAGAGAGAGACAGCGAGAGAGGGAATATTAATAGGGGGAGCAAGAGAGGGAGAAGCAGACTCCCCACTGAGCAGGGAGCCCAATGCAGGGCCCGATCCCAAAACCCCAGGATCATGACCTGAGCCAAAGGCAGATGCTTAACGACTGAGCCACCCAGGTGCCCCAGGTCATTGGTTTGAATTCAAATTTCCTTCCTGGAGATGGAGTTCAAATAAGTTGTATTAGGAATCTTTATATAGGGGTGCCTGAGTTGCTTAGTTGGTTAAGCGTCCAACTCCTGATTTCAGCTCAGGTCATGAGCTCAGGACCATGAGATTAAGCCCTGTGTCAGGCTGTGCGCTCGGCGTGGAGCCTGCTTCAGATTCTCTCTGTCTTTCTCTCCCTCTGCCCCTCCCTGCCCCTACTCACACATACTCTTTCTTAAATTAAAAAAAAAATACACACACACACACACACACATTGTGTGTGTGTATAAATTTACTTATATATGCATAAAGAAATTCTGGAAGGATACATAAGAAATTAGAAACATTACTTACCTATAGCATGGGAAGTGGATGTCTCTGCAGATGAGAACAAGAATGGGAAAATTTCCTATGTGAATGTACCACCTATTTAAAAATAGATTAAAAATAAATTTAAAACACATCTTTTTAATAGTACACCATCGTAAAAAAATAGTAGGCAGTGAAATTCTTTTCCCCGAAGGTTATTGGCAGGTTAGTGAGACTCCTTCCAGACTTGGGTCTGTTAGACAATCACACATCATAACTTTATTGTATAAATGGCTGGTGCGCACTCATTCCTTAAACATCACCAGAGTCCTACCTCCCTTCCTGTTAATAGGAGCCAGAAAAAGGGCTTCTAAAGCTCCAGGATGTCCCACCGCCCCCTCACCTCTCCAGGGGCGAAGGCCCTTGTGTCGGACCCGTTCCAGGTGACTGCAGAGCTGGTGCCAGTCATCAGCCAGCTGTGGAGGTTTCCTGGTGGGTTTGACCCACTGACCTTGCAGATTCGGCCTCTTTGCATCTCACCCTCTCCCTTCCTCAGGTGGCTCTTTGTGCACACCTTTCTTTTTTCTTTTCTAAGATTTTATTTATTTGACAGAGAGAGAGAGAGATCACAAGTAGGCAGAGAGAGAGGGGGAAGCAAGCTCCCTGCTGAGCAGAGAGCCCAATTCGGGGCTCGATCCCAGAACCCTGAGATCATGATCTGAGCTGAAGGCAGAGGCTTTAACCCACTGAGCTATCCAGGCGCCCCATGTGCACACCTTCCGAGGCACTGTGGGCGAAGGGAGTGAGGAGTGTTTCCACAGTACCGGTTGGAGCCTTGGTGTAGGAAAGAAGCAGGACACGGGGCACGAGTCACCTCCAGGTCCCCTGTCATCCAGGAGACTGGTAACAGCCAATTAACCTACTCCTCTTGGGACGCCTGGGTGGCTCAGTGGGTTAACCTACTCCTCTTGTCCAAGCCCAGTTCCAAACCCACTCCCAACCCCCACCTTGCTGGACACATTTCTGAACCTTCCCTACATCTTTGCATTTCTGTGATGGGTTTGCCACACTGACCTTGGAAAGTCCGCTCCCCCACTCCTTCGCTGGGTGTATCGTGGTCCCTATCTTTACTAGGTTGGGGAGTGAGTGAGTAAGGGGCATTTGCAGAGGACTGAATGGGCCTAGAGTCAGTGTAGGAAGGAGGTGAGGACTTACCTTGTGAGTCATCCGTAAGTGTCTCTGATGCTCTTGGAATTCACCACCCAGTACCAGGACCAAATAGAGAAATCCCAGTTGTGGGGAGTGGTGTGTCCCCTCCCTGAGAGGCCCAGTAACTGGTGTAGCTTCAAAGGCTGTTCTCCCGGCCACACAAGACCGAAACCAGCAAATCCGTAGAGACAGAAAGTAGATTAGTTGTTGCCAGGAACTAGGGTTGGGGGGATGGGAAGCCACTCTTAATGGATACGGGGCTTCTTTTTGGAGTGACAAAAATGTTCTGGAATTGGTGGACTGTGGTGGCAGTTGCTCTGTGAATATACTAAAAATCACTTTAAAAGGGTGAATTTTATAAAATGTGCATTGTATCTCAATAAAAAATTAATTTATCCCTGGTGGTCTAGTGGTTAGGATTCAGCATGCTCAATAAAAAATCGATTTAGGGGGTTGCAAATCTATTGAGATCTAATTGACATGCAATAAAATGCAACCATCTCAATGCACAGTTCAATGATTTTTGGCCAAGACACTGTGCCACCATCACTCTCATCAAAATATAGAACCTGTCCATCACCCCAGAAAGTTTCCCTTGGGCCCTTCAGGACTTTTTTCAACACCAGTGAGCAGAATACAGACCATAAGAATTCATCACATGTAGTAAGGGTATTATTTCATAAAATGTATGTTTCTGCCACATTTAAAGATACATACACACGCATAATAAGGTTGTGTGGGCCACAGTCAAAAAAATGTAGAAGTTCACACAGAAACATAAAGTAGGGGCGCCTGGGTGGCTCAGTCGTTAAGCGGCTGCCTTCGGCTCAGGTCATGATCTCAGGGTCCTGGGATCAAGCCCCGCATGGGGTTCCCTGCTCAGTGGTGAGTCTGCTTCTCCCTCTTCCATTCCCCCTGCTTGTGTTCCCTCTCTCACTGTGTCTCTGTCAAATAAATAAATAAATCTTAAAAAAAAAAAAAAGAAAAGAAACATAAACTACCATGCAATGCTTGGTGGTGGTTGTAGAAGGCGCTCAGTACTCGCTCTCATGGTCACTACGTGCTGAGAATCCTGCCAAGCACTTAGTGCATCATCTCATTTAACCCTTCCAGCCACCAGCCACCTGAGATATGACACATATCTCATCACCTCATTCCGCAGATGAGGAAACCAAGGCTTCACTTACCTGCGTTGGCAGCTGGCTCCATCTGATTCTAAAATGTACTCTTCTTAATGCCTTGGTTTCCTCTTGATGGGCTTTTAACTCTTGCTGAAATGTCAAAGCCTGGAGGGTATAGACAGTATCTGTCAGTCAACCTCAGTGAACTCACACAAGCATGGCGTAAGTACTAAGAGATAAAAAGAAGACAGAGTCCTCCCTCCTTGGAGCTTGCAGCCCAGTAGGCAGCATCCGCCAGAGAGCTAAGAGTGCCAAAGAGAAGGTCACAGGGTCCTGTTGCTCTTTGTCACCCCGGGTGTGACCCCGGGTGTGATGGGCTGGCTCTTCCTACATGCAGGCCACGGGAATGTCACCCCAGCCTTTCTCTGGCAAAGTCCTGGGCAGCCAGGCCAGGTGGAACCTGCCAGGCCCAGTCTGTTCTGGGTTGTTCTGAAAGGCCTTAGACTGGAGTCTTAGGTGACACACATTGTCCTGAGGCCGCTGGAGGCCCAGGCCCAAGTGCAGGGCCTTGCTGGAAAGCTTGGAGCCCTCCAGAACTCCCCACAGTCCTTCTACCAAGCAACTGGCCACAGAGCAGCAGAGGCAGGATTTACAGCACAGAATTCCTTTGTCATTAGGGTCTTTATCCCTGAGGGTGTCTCCGTGACACACGGGTAACCACCGCCAGTCTCTGATTGCAAAAGGGGCAAGACGGAGAGCGTAGGTTCCACCTTCCTGTTAGCCCTAATTGATTTCACCCAAATTGATTTACTGCTAATGAGACTGTCTCAAGACCCAAAGTTCTTCTTTCTTTATTAGATTCTCTGGCATCATTAAATCTTCTGACCATCAGGGATGGTCGTAAAACACTATTCTTAAACATCACTGCACTCAACACACCCCCATGGTCTGGAAAAGTCAGCAGGCCCCCAACAGAGACCAGTTTTCACCCCAGGAGTAGTGAAAAACCCTGGGAGTCTCGGGGTCATTCAGGCTCCTCAGTGTGCTCACCTGGTCTCGATGGCCAGGGCTGAGGTGGAAAGAACTGGAATCAGACCGACCTGGGTTTGGATCCCAGCTCTGTCCCTTTCTAGCTGTGTGACCTTGGGCAATTTACCTAACCTCTCTGAACTTTGGTTTCCTCGTCTCATTAAAAAAGAAACAAAAAAATGAGGCTAACATCCAAAGCCTTGCACGGTTATTGTGGGATTACATGAGATCAAGGTATGCAGCTGGCACTTAATACATATTGCCTCTCTTTTCGTCCTCTTGCCTGCCAAGGAGATTAACATTCTGCAGAGACAGGAACAGCCAAGCAACTTTCTCTTAAGGAGGATTTGTATCTTTGTTATTGTTTTTCCTGGAAGGGGATGAACAGGAAACCTTGGACTGGCAAGAACACCATAACCTTGGCCCTTCTCAAATGTATTAAGGGGAAGTTTCCATGGGGTCTTAACTGCCATGCATTCTAACATACTACGCACCACATGTGTTCACCTGGAAAACAGTCCTCCTCACTCTGACTGCAGCACCCCAATAGGTCTGAGCCACCATCCCCCACTCACCTGTACCCCTAATCGGCCTGGGCCTCGCGTGGCCTCCACTTCCGCTCTTGCTCTCTCAAAACATGCTTCTCTCCCGGAGGCCAGTTCTAAAACTGCAAAGGAGATCACACCAAACGCCAGCTCTAGCCTCTCCGTGCTCTTTCGCCGCAAAGCCCACAGCGATCTGCCCACTGCCTGCCTCTCCCCTTTCTTCTCCCTCCCCACGCCGGACTGCGCCATCCACAAGCGCTTCTCTTTTCCCCACCCCACACGCCGGTTTGTTCCAGCCTCAAGGCCCTGCAGCAGCTGTTCCCTCCACCTGGAGTCTCTTCCTCCCGATGGATGCTTCCCTTTCAATATTCAGGCTTCAGCTTCAGGGCCACCTGCTCGGAGAAATCTTCTCTGATCATGGAGGCGCCACCATCACATCTATCACCTCGTCGTACTTATTTTCATCCTCACACTTGTCACCACCTGGAATTCTCTGGTACCTTGTCTGTCTTATTCACCAGGCGCCTCCCCCCCGCATCCCCCCGACCCCGGATGCCTAGAACACCTCCTGGCACATGGCAGGTGAGCAGTTCGCGTTTGTTACATAAATGAACCCTTTTGTCTCACCCTTGAAGCGTAAATCAATGATCTTCAGGATGGTCTCTCTTCAGAGGAGAGCTCCTAATATGTGTCTAGACAGTCCTTTTATTTTTGGCAATTTTGGCAAAGTGACTTGCTTCTGGAATTTAACAAAACCAGACAACGCCTGTCTCCCTAGTCTCATCCAAAGCTGTGCCATCTCATCCAGAATCTGCACAGACTCTTGCAGTCTGGCCCTTCCGTAATAACTAGGCATGGATGAGACAAAAGTTTGACAAATCCCACTGGAATATTCTGCTGCCTGAAAGACTGGAGCGCTACTGGACTAGGGCTTCAAGCCAGAGGCAGCTTGAAGCTAGAGAAGGCCCCCTGCTCCTCGGCGGCTGGACACATGGGATTAATTCAGGCAGAAGCCAGGCAAGAAGAAGCCCCTGAGAATGCTAAAGGAAGGGAATTTTAAGATCCAGACTGAAAAGAAAGCGGGGGCGGAGGGAGGTGGGGAGAGTAGGAGGGACTCACCCTCCTTAACCCAAGGGATCTTCACCTGCTAGGATTGATATTAAATGTTAAATTGGGGACAGGTGCGTGCGCGTGCGTGTTTTCGGGAGAGGGTTTATGGTTTTTATCAGGGTTGCAATAGGATCTGTGCCCCCAAAATTTAAGAGGCACAGATCAAGAAGGCATGCAATCAGGTTAAAGAATCATCTCCATCCTAAACATGACCTGAACTGGAACAATCACGAGAAAGGAAAAGTGCTTTGTGCTCCAAAGAAAACAACAGCCATTTCCAACAGGAATTGGCTGTCACATTCTCTGCACTTGGAAAAAAAATCAACAGAGCATCCGCCCAGCCTGCTCAAGGCCCATCCCTTAAGCCCAGGTCTCTGGGGAAGTCAGCGAGCCTTTGTTTTCCAGTCTGTGGGCAATTGGCTGGGCAAGGAGCCAGAGGGGAGAGACCTCAATGGAAGAAAATACAGGGATGCGCCAAGCTGTGCGAGCTAGCAGCACCTGAAGGTGGACTCTGGCTGATGCCCCAGGGCCCACTGGGTGAGGAAGAAGGTGCTAGTTACAGACTCCATTCTCTGCTGATGTCTTGATTTGGCTCCAGGGAGGATGCTGGGCCTGCTTTGCCCTCTGGGTGCTCCGAGGCATGACCGTATTAGTCACAGGCCTGGGTGCTTTTCTAGGTCGGTTTTGGACCCTTCACAGTTGGCAGGCCTACCTGTGGCCACCCCAGCCACCGGACTGGAGCTCCTGCCTGTTCAAGGCGATGTGTCACATCTGGTGTGCAGAAAGGACACTCCCTTCCCCTGGCCCTTCTTGCTTTTGTGAAGGGAGAACCTGGGATGTGGCAGAAATCCCAATAAACGCTGGGAGGAGAGCTGCGAGCAGGCGGCAGGCCCCGAGCCAGTGTGCTGTGCCAGCCCTCGGTGTAACCTCCAGGGAGGGCGCAGTCCACACACGTCCCGGCTTCCGCGAGGCAGGCCCTGGATGTCAGCCCGCAGCCCTGGCCTCTCTGGTGAGTCCCATACACTCAGACTGGAGTTATTTTTTGATGTTTGTATATGTTCTATCTTTAATATATCCCAGGGGGGATTCTTGATGTCCTTCCCTAAATCTGATTCTCCTCCAGGCTTCCCCATCTCAATACACAGCCCCTTCATCACTCAGCAGCTCATCCTTCAGGTCCCAGCTCAACAGCACCTCCTCCTTCTCCTTGCAAAGACCTTCCCAGGCACCAAATCCAATGTCGTCATATCCCCCACCCCCCCACACACCCACACACCAAGATGCTCTCTTTCATGTCAGCCTGTTTGCGTATCACATTCTGTAACTTTTATTTTTCTGTATGTCTCTCCACTCAAAATGTCAAGTCCATGAGGACCGAAAGTCTCTGTTTGCTTCTCCCGAGTCACTCTCCAGCCTTCTCTCCTGTCCTCTGGGCCTGAGGAGGCTGCTGATGGGGTCTGCTTTGCCCAAGCTCCCATCAGCCGCTACCAGCAGCCGGGAGAGGGGACCGTGGGTAGGCGGCCCTTCCCTGCCACAGCTCCCACGCGGCCGCCTTCTCCTACAGTTCTTGCTGGGTTCCAGCAACGACTTTCTCCCCTTGCCCTCCCAGGCCCGGGGTGGGCGGCATGGCTGCCGTCTGTTGCCAGCCCTGAAATGCCTCCCTTCCCCAGGGATCTCATCGCCCTGCTTGTACTTCTGAAAATAGTCCTTTCATGAAACTCTCCTCAGTGACCACTCTTCGGTGTGCCGCCCGATACCTGACAATGGTTCTGACCAATACAGGGGCCATGTCTAACTCCTTGACCAGTGTCTCCCACCAATGGGCTAAGGGATGTCTGGCATACCTCAGGTACTTAATACATGGCTTTTGAACAAATAAGTGCATAAGGATACTAGGTTTTTATTTACATTCTTATTTAGAATTCAGATACCATAAAACTCATCCTTCTAATGTCTCTAACTCAGTGGTTTTTAGTCATGTGAGACCATCAGCCCTCATCCAAAACATTTTCTCATCACTTCAGTAAGAAACCCTATACCCATCAGGGTCACTCCTCGTTTCCCCCAGCCTCTGGCGACCACAGTCTACTTTCTGTCTCTATACATTGGCCTAACCTGGACACTTCCTATAGCACAATTACGTAGTACGTGGCTTTCTGTGACTGCTTCTTTCACTTAGCATCCTGTTGCCACATGTAGCACTATTTCATTCCTCTTCATGCTGAATAATCTATCCTGTTGTCTGGAGAGACCGCATCTTGTTCACCCATTCATCAGTTGGCCAGCCTTGAAGACGGTTTCCAGCTTTTGGCGAGTATGAATAATGCTGCCATAAACATCCATGTATAAGTTTTTGTGTGAACACATGTTTTCAGTTCTCTTGGGTAGGTACCTGGGAGTGGAATTTCTGGGTCACGTGGTAACCCTAGGTTTAAGTTTTTGAGGAAAGATGCTTTGTTTTAAATCTCTCCACGTCCCCTAGCACCACACTGCACTCTCTTTAGCCTGTGGCCCCAGGTGTTGGCATCTGCCTGGAGAAGAGCCCAAACCGACAAGATGTGGAGGAAAGGGGGTCTCAAACACCGTAGGTCCACTCCAGGAATGCCCCCACAAGACATTCTTGCACACCTGCCCCAGGATATTCAAACAAGGATGCTCAAAGCCACATCACTGGTCGAACATCGGAAATAAACTAATGCTCATTACCAGTAGCATGGACAAATACAGTGTGGGAGAAAGAAAAGAAATGGATTACAGCTCTGCATAACAGCAGAGAGGAACCTCACAAACACAGTGCAGAAAAAAAAGTTACAAAAGAATATGGGCAGTTTCACTTAATAAATTTCCAAAACAAGTAAAACGAAATCATGTAGTTTAGGGATGCATATGTAGGTGGAAAAACTATTAAAAACCGTTTCAATGGCAAACGGGATATTAGTTACCTCTGGCAGGGAGACGCGGCGGGAAGAGGCTCAGGAAGGTCTTCCGAGCGGCAGCCCATTGTGTGGTTCCTGTCCTGGGTGAGATACATCAAGGGTCATGTGGAGTTATTTTTAACTGTACATAGGTAGTGACCGACCCACGCACTATTCTGAAAGTTTTATTTCACCATTTTTTTTTTTATTTCACCATTTAAAGGACAAACATAACAGAACCTCAGTCTAGATGTCAGGAGACCCAGACAGGAGATTCCAGATCAGCTTGACCGTGCGAGAGCTGTGTGGCACGAGACAAACTATTTAATCTATCTGCCTCAACTTTTTTCTCACATGGGATGATAATAACTGCCACTTATTCGGGTCTTCCTATTCCTAGGCACCATGCTAAGTGCTGTTACATATGGTATCAGTGGTTATTATGTGTCCCTTGGGCATAAAAAAAACCGCAAAACTGAAGGCAGGCTCAGCAGAAAGTCTTACAAGGGTGCAGAAATGACCTACAGAAGCTAAGGGCAGGATGCAGCCAGGGGACAGACTCTGGCAGCTCAGGCTCTCATGGCTGCCTTTCTCTGCATAATTGTTGCATTCTTCTCTTTTCTTATAAACTGCATCCCAGCCCACCTGTGAGGAAACGACCACCCACAACTCTCAGGTTTTTATCTTCTCCATTCAAGACACCAGCCAGACCGGACTCTCAGTGCAAATTACAAGCTCCCCGGAGAGAGAATTCTTACTGCTTTAGCTTGGATCCAGTGTCCACCCCTGACCCAGTCAACTGTGGCAAAGGGGCAGAGTCACACTATGCAAAATGCCTGCTAGGGACAAACATCATGAAACTAAACGGGACTATGGGTTGTTGGCAGTCAGCCCATGGAAATCTAACTCTGTAGCAATGTCGAGTTCTATAAGGGCAGTTCCTCAAAGAGAGGGAAGAGGTAGTGGAAGAACAGACGATCCAATGGCAACTCTTATTTAATCTACTCTTTATAACAACCCAATGAGATAATGTCGATATCCCCATTTTAAAGATAAAGAGACTAAGAATCAGGATGGACACAGGGTTTCTCAACAGTGGCACCATTCACATTTTGGACTGAACAATTCTTTGTGGTGGGGGGCTGTCCTAGGCATTGTAGGATGTTTAGCAGTATCCCTGGCCTCTACCCACTAGATGCTAATGGCACTCCTCCAGTGGTGATAATCAAAAATATCTCTAACGTGGGGGTACCCAGGTGGCTCAGTCAGGTAAGCATCTGTCTTCTGCTCAGGTCATGATCTCAGGGTCCTGGGATGGAGCCCCCCACGTTGGGCATCCTGCTCAGTGGGGAGTCTGCTTCTCCTTCTCCCTCTGTGCTCTCTCTCAAGTAAATAAATAAAATCTTAAAAAAATATGTATCTCCACATTATGAGATGTCTCCTGGAGTGGAGAACCACCAACACAGGCTACATAGACTGTGCAATGGCAAGCCCTCCACTAGTAAGACAGAGACCCGAATCAAACCCAGGTCTCGGTGACTCGAGAGCCTTCTCTTAGTCACTGTCTCTCCAAGGATCAGATCTAACTGACTTCCCTCACAAGATGGTAATGAGGATACAGTGATGTGAGAGCACCGAGAAGTTTGGTGGAACGCAAGGCCTCCACATTCTTTTTGTGCTTCCAGTTCTGTGGATCCGTGTGGCTGCTCAAACAGCACAGGCCACTACATCTCTCAGGAATTTGAATTCCAAGGGCCTGACCACTGACCAACCATACTCCTCATTTAGTTTCGTGACGGGATTCCTCCTCAAATCCTCTCCCTCATGAAGATTGGTATTCTCAGAGTCTTGCTCATCACATGGTCAGTTCCACTCTCCATCCAACTTGTGATTTATGGTAACTTTCCTTAGTAGTTTTCTTCTAGAGGAGTCAAGTCCTTCTCCAATTGGGTCCCTAATGCCCATACATTCTTCTTCCCCAAAACAAAAGCAAAACAAAACAAAAACCTGACGAAGCATGTTACATCTCTTCCTCCATGAATTAGAGGTCTCAATAACCTGAGCTGCATGAGGTCTGTGACTGCATTCTTCCAAACCCAGTGGTTTCCTTGGAGCGGATCCCCTGTAACTCAAAGGCCTCTCTGAGAATGTGACTTGACAAAGCCCTTCATTGACTAACTCTAATCTGTTAGTTTTTGTTCGGGTTTTCCATATTCCTTGTGACTGAATTCTAAAAATGATGCAGTCCTTCATTTGCAAGGTTTGAGGCTTTCCCATCTGAAACAAAAAGAAAACATTTTGGCTGAGATTAGAGGGAGCTGGCCACACACTAGTGACAGCAGGTCTTTACCGTAAGCTTCTGGAAGTTTATGAAAGAAAGCATGTGCCTAGCTTAATTTGGCTGCCTCATAAAATGACCACAATATGCCATTCATTTCCGTCCAGTCAAGATATAGCTTGTTTGGAGGCCAGGTTACAATATATTTTTCAGTAAACTTTTTAAATTGAAGTATGACTTACAAGCAGAAAGGCACACAAATCACAAATACATAGTTTGATGAATTTACTTTAAAGTACACACACCCATACAACCAACACCCAGATCAAGAAAGCACTAGCATTCCAGAAGCCCCTCTCAGAATTCCCTTCCGGTCACTATCCCAACCCTCTCCCTAACTATAATTTTAATCTTATGACCTCCATATTTTTCATGTATCTGATGGCCTAGATAATTATCTCTGGAGGCCAAGGTTAATCAGAAGCTGGGAGGATTGTTTCCCCATGAGTCATTCTTCTTAAGAATAGTTAGCCAGTGAGGATGCTTCCAGCTGCAAGTAATAGAAACTTCAACTCAAACGACTTACACAATAAGAAAATTTATGATCTCCACATAAATGGGAGTCCTGCTGTAGAGTGAGCTTCAGGGTTAATCAAATCAGTGCCTTGAGTCAACAAAGTCCCATGTTCTTTCCATCTCTCTGCCATCTTGGTGTTTGCCTCATTCTCAGGATGGTAACAGGACGACGCAGCACCTCTTTCTGTGACTCTCTCTTTGGAGGAGAAACTTCTTCCAGAGGTCTCCACCCAGTGGTGAGGATTCGGTCACATGTGAGACCAATCAGACCAGGAGACAGGATTGCCCAGTTGCCTTTGACTTATCATATGGGATGAGGTGGAGGTTGAGTAGTCCACTCCAGTGCTTCCTGTGGAACGCCACATAGTACTCATGGAAAATGTTGGGCCCAACTCATCTATAAACATGCTTTATAATGCTAAATGGTAACAAGGGTTAAAAACAGTGGAGATTTGTGGCTGGACTTACTGGTGGAGATTCAAGGTTACAGGTAAGTAACTCGCTGTGAGGAAAGAATAAATTGACCATAGCAAAATAAACAGAGCAGCTCTTGCCCTCTCTCTCCTCTGAACGTCAGTGATCCTTCCTCTCTGAATTGCCTGTTTGGGCGCTGAGTCATAAACATCATTTTAAAAGTCACTGGGATAGTGTCTGTTACCAGTTATGTTAATCACAAGATATAATGGTTCAGTATACACTTAGGACAAATCCCACTTCATTACAAATCACATGATGGTGAGCAGCACACGCATGGGGCACACTATTTAAATGCTACCAGGTGTGTGAGTCACAGCTCCTCAAAGGACTCCAGCTCCTTCAGTTACCCTGATAATACCCAACAGCCATTCAGTCCTCCTAGAAGTCTGAATATTCTCTATGCTAAAATCCCAATTTTAAAATAAATATTATATATTTACAATATATAAAAAATATATAAATAAATAAAATAAAATAAATGAGTCATACATATGTCTTAATATTCATTTGCATAGAGTAGTTGGAAATGTAACATATTGACATCCCCTTTATCACTGTGCTAGTCACATATTATTAGAACACCAGTGAATACCTGTGCTAGAATCCATCATCAAAGAAGATCTGGGTGGGCAAGCCATACTGATGCATATAAAAACAACCATAATAATGATGTACAATAGTCATATTTTTTGTGTTAAATGGTAAAATGTGTATATCTGTGGGTGGTATCACAAATAGTGGATAGGTTTCAAAGATAAGGTATTACACTGGATATGTATGTAAATTTTACCTATGTAAGTATATGTACACCAATAATTTTACATTTTGTAAAGAAAAAAGGGTCTCTAAATAGTCATTCATAGTGAATAAATACATAACTGATACTCTTCTCAGCACATTCTCAGGAAGAATGAACACAAGGGTAATTCCAATTGAAGAGTAAAAAATTCAGCATATCCTCAGAAAAATACGTACCACAAAACTAATAGTCTTGAAGATATTTTTTCATTAAATGTTTCTAATTTTAATTGCCACTATACTTATAAGGCAACATACCAGCACAAATATTGTAATATCTAAATGTATATTCTAACTTGGGAAAGTACATCAAACACACTTGATCCCAAGGGCCTAACTTCCCCCCTCCCCCAGTTTCAGAAAATGTCTTCTTTTTTACTAAAGTAAAAATATAATATCCTGAGATCATCAATCATTTTAAATGCGTTTTATATCCAACAGCCTTCCAATAATCCCTGGATGTTCCAATGTTTGTTATTGTTAGAATTCTAGTTCTTTCTCAAAAATGACATATGAGGCATATATATTTTACTATTCCTTTGTGTATCAACTGGGAATGTGTCTTTTTTTTTAAGATTTTATATATTTGAGCAAAAGAGAGAGAGAGAGATCGTGAGCATGAGAGGGGGGACGGGGAGAGGGAGAGGGAGAAGCAAACTCGCCACTGAGCAGGGAGGCCGACACATGGGGCTCGATCCCAGGGCCCAGAGATCATGACCCGAGCCAAAGGCAGACACTTAACTGACTGACTCACCCAGGTGTCCCTGTGTCTTTTATTTATAATCCCAAACTACCCCAGTTTGCTTTTTGGCCTTTTTTTTTTTTAATATTTATTTATTTATTTATTTTAGAGACAGAGGGAGCACATGCGTGCTCACGCAAGTGGGGGAGAGACAGAGGGAGAGGAAGAAAATCCCAAGCAGACTCCCCGTTAAGCACAGAGCTGGAGGCAAGGCTCGATCTGACGACCTTTAGATCATGACCTGAGCCAAAACCAAGAGTCCAATGCTTAACTGACTTAGCCACCCAGGCACCCCTAGGTTAGGCCTTTTGAAAAGAATTTGAGTATTTCACAATGCCAAAACCCAACAGAGTCAATGTAGAAAATACGGATCTTCTAATGAGGATCCCAAATGATATAAAAAAGCCCATTAGTTTGCTCGACAAAGGTCAGATGAAGGTTGTAGATTTTAAGAAGAATGCTCTTTTCTGCCATACCAGCAGAGGGCATATTTTCTACTTCCCCATACAGTAGTTCCCCCTTCCTGGCAAGTAACTTTCAAGATCCCCAGAGGATGCCTGAAACTGTAGATAATACCAAACCCTACGTGGTTTTTCCTATATACCTACTATGATATAGTTTAATTTATAAATTAGGCACAGTAAGAGATTAACAACAATAATAGCTACTAATAAAAAAAGGCAGTTTTAACAACCAACTAATACAAATTATGGGAATGGGGTCTCTCTCTCAAAATATCTTATTGTACTTTATACACCCTTCTTCTTGTAATGCTGTGAGAGGATAAAATGCCTACATGATGAGATGAAGTGAGGTGGATGATGGGAGTCATGGCGACACAGGGTTAGGTTATGACTGATCTTCTGACCCCGCCTCAGATGCAGGATCATCTGCTTCCAGACTGCAGTTGACCGTGGATAAATGAAACTGCGAAAAGGGAAACCACAGATGAGGGGGTGGGGGGTGGGGACAACTATAACTACTCCAAGTACATGTGTTCTGAGCACCTACTGTGTGTAGAACATTGCACTAAGGAGGGAAGTAACAAAGTATACTGCCCAATCCCCATGCTCAAGGACACTCCAGTCTAGCTGAGATGATTAACACAGGAACTAGTCTGGCACCAAAGAATAAAAATGGCCATACATGTGATAGGCACTCAGAGAAGGGAGATTTCAATTGGGGGGGGAGGGGAGTAATTTGAGGTTTCATAGAGAAAGTGAGACCTAGCATTTGACTGCAATCTGGGTATGATTCATCTAGGCCAACGCAGTAAATAGGCTGCCTATCCACTGCCACTCTTTGTGCCCGTGGCAGGCATCACTAATGAATGCCAGCGTGGCTCCCCTTCCCACTGAGCTCAGACCAAACACGGTGCTCCTGGCAACCAGACCAGTCAACAGGAATCAAAACTCATGACAAAATCCATTTGACAATAGGAATGGGGTGGGAGGTGGATATTCTGGCTCATGGAAAATAATTTTCAAGAATACAAAAGGTAGGGAAGGGCATGTGGAAGGAGGAGACAGTAAGGCGTGTGGTTGGCTGAGAGCAGAATATCTAGGTAATAAAATCTGATAGGTAATATTGGGTCAAATCATAGAAGCTATTGAAGACTTAGCAGTTCTTGAATAAAGAATGTGTTTAAGAAAGGATAGCTTGGAAGGAATAGGCATAGCAAATACAGAAAATGACTGGGTGCACTCATTTAAAAAAAAAAGTCTTGAGAAAAAGCCCACACCTCTGAGTAGACTTCAGGGTGACAATTCTTCTCATGAACAGAAGATTTCCTAACTGTCCTGAAATGTAGGTTAGAAGACATATTCCTTTGAAAGGCATTATTGCACTGTGTTCATGTCTACGGTGCTGCTGTTCACAGACATCGATTTCCTGATTCTTTGTAAGTGATAGATTTTTTTCTCTTTGGAAGCTTTTGAGAGAGTGGTTCTCAACTGTCATCATGAGCCAGGTTCCCCTGAAACAAAAAGTCTGTTTTCATTGATCTGTGGCAGGGCCAAATATGGTCATTTCTTAACGTTTTCATGCTAATTTCAAGGCAATCCAAAGTGTTGCTGTTGTCTGAGGTCTTGGACTTTATTCTTATCCCTTCTGTTCTGAAATTCCACAATGATAGGAGTGG
>CM052888.1:14629174-14665293 GCA_028534135.1 Potos flavus
TCTGCCTGCTTGTGATCTCTCTCTCTGTCAAATAAATAAATAAAATCTTTAAAAATAAATAAATAAATAAAAAATAAAGTAAACCTTTGGAAAAAAACCAAATCCCTGAATACGCGTGCAATACACATTTTTTCCTTCTACAAAATGCAATAATA
The DNA here is from genome assembly GCA_028534135.1 of Potos flavus. Classification (NCBI taxonomy): domain Eukaryota; kingdom Metazoa; phylum Chordata; class Mammalia; order Carnivora; family Procyonidae; genus Potos; species Potos flavus. Next base: position 14,629,330 of record CM052888.1, read on the forward strand.
GGGGCACCTGGGTGGCCTATTGACGTTCAGAAGGCAGACGTTCAGCGTCTGCCTTCTGCTCAGGTAATGATCTCAGGGTCCTGGGATCGAGCCCCGCATCGGGCTCTCTGCTCAGCGGGGAGCCTGCTTCTCCCTCTCCCACTCCCCCTGCTTGTGTTCCTGCTCTTGCTCGATCTCTGTCAATAAATAACATCTTTAAAAAAAAATGCAATAATAGCACCCACCTTACAGAGTGGTTGTAAGGATTAAATGAGATTAAGTTTTAAGTGGAAGCTGCATAGCGGGCTGAGCTGCAGAGACTGTTGGCTTGACTTAACAGAAGTTACTTGTCCCTGTACTGGCCTCTCACCGAATGTGATTCCAATTTATGTCACAACATGATTTAAAAATTACTCAAAGCACGAACTTTTGAGATTACTCAAAACGACTGAAAGTGTCAAAAGTAATTTTGCTAATGGCAAGGAACTACTGAATTTGCAATTATTTTGGCCAAAATAGAGTTAGCTATTAAATTGTACTTTTTAAAAATTGAAATATAGTTAACACATATCTGAAATACAGTAACACAATATTACATTAGCTTAAGGTGTATGACACAGTGATTAGACAAGTTTATACCTATGCCATGCTCACCACACGTGTAGCTACTTTCTGCCACCACACAACACTTTTACAATACCCTTAACTATATTCCCCACTTTTCTTCCCAAGTCAAACTGTATTCTTGAGTTATTTTATACATGTATATTTACGGAAGAACCTCTGGCCAGACATTATGTTGAGCATAAGGAAGTCCATCAAGGGTATACTAACCTTTTGCACGGGGCATCTTTCGAAGGTTCCTGAAGAAGATGCATATTCAAAAGTTACCAAGAAAAACAAAGAAGATTAATAAGTATGTAAATCTTCCTGAATAGCTATATAAACTTGGCAGCTAATAACAGAACTTCATCTTTCATGCAATTTGATGTTTATAAACCTAATGCAAAGGACAAAGAGGACAAAGAATTCTATTTCTGGTAAGGTACTGGTACTTCCTAGTGAAGAACAAGTAAGGAGAGCACAGAAAAATGGCCTAAACTTTCTTAGATGTTAAAAAAAAATGATATTGATACAAACTATATTGAAATGAACTAACTACACAGTCACAATGATATGCCTAGTTCAGCTGGGCTTGCCACTGGCAGTAGCCAAGACCACATTTTCTGAAAATATATTTCAAAAAATCAAAAGTTGTGTCAGAGGGATCAACTATGAAATGCTCTAGAGCATGCAGATGGTTGCTTTGTGGCTTATAGAGATGAACTGGTTACTCTCGGAAATCATAATAATTAGGATTAGAAACCCTAGGGTTTGTTTAACAATGAAATGGGAAGAATGTAATTAAGGGGAAAATATCAAAATAACCTTAAAAGCAAAATTTTGGCAATAGAAAGCAATGAAGTACTGATCCATCCTTCAACATGGATGAATCTTGAAGAAAATATGCTAAGTGAAAGGAGCTGGATACAAAACACGATGTATTATAGAAATATTATAGAAATCCATTTGTATGAAAGGTTCAGCGCAGGCAAATCTAGAGGCAGGAAGATCTGTGGCTCCCTAAGGCTGAGGGGCTGGGTAGGAGGGGCAGAGGAGTTGGAGGAAAATGGGAATGACTGGTAATAGTATGGGGTTTCTCTCTGGAGTGATGAAAATGTCCCAAAATTATTGTGATTATGGTGGCACAGCTCTATGAATATACTAAAACCCCCTGACTGGTACATCTTAAAGAGGTAAATTGGATGGTATGTGAATTATATCTTATAAAGCTGTTATTAAAATTTTTAAATCCAATTTAAGTAAATATCAAACGAAGTTCTGGAGTCCATTAATTAGCTGTGTATGCAAAAGGCCTGCTAACTTACTGCCAGAGGACAAACCCATTAGCATAGGTTACTACTGCCCCAGATATCCTCTTTGCCAATATGCAGAAGTATGCTACGGTGTGAACACAGAATATTAACTCTGCATAACCACAATTTTCAGTCAGCATCAAGAATTTCCAAAAATCCTACATACTGGTCTAGATACTTTAGAGCAGATCATGAAATGAGTTTTAATTTCATATACCCAAAACACTGCCATGCAAATGAATACATGCCCCACACCCAAAAGAAATTAGCCTACCAGCAAATAAAACTTTTCATAAAAAGTTTCAGATAAACCACATTAATAAACTATTACACTTCTTTGAGACCTTGATGATTACTGCTATCTGGGACATTTCTAGTAGAACATCACGAGTCAGGTTAATTAAAATATGTTATAAGTCAATCTTTGAGAAATACAGCAAATGTTTTATAAATTTGGAAGGTGGTGGTTATAGTAGTTATGGTAGTATGTGTATCAGATTTATAATGTTGCCTTTTAAAAGATTCCACTACGGCAGCCATGAAATAATTTAAAAAAAATGTCTATGGTCTTTTATACTTTATCCACATATATACCAATGATTTTGGAACAAAAAATGTACAGTCAGTATTAAAAAAACTGGGACAATTTGAAAGGCTTACATGAAAGCATTATTGAGTAATATATGTGTTATGTTTAATCTGTAACTACAGTAAAAGCCAAAGTTCATAGTACTGGATTCTCCAGATTTCAAACCTTTAGCCTCCTTTACAACTAAAAGCCTGGCATGCGTGCTAACTGGAGTGAACCTCAGACAATGCGGAAAGCAACTGAGAAAAGAAAGAGAAAGACCAGAGAGAAGACCATAATATGCTCCAACTCTATTAGTTTCTAATAAACAATAAAAAACTTTAAACATACTTAAAAAAAAAAAAAAAGCACCTCAATTCCTGTTTTAAGATCTTTCCATCCCTGGAGGCAAAAAGACCAACTTCCCTACCATTGGAGGAAAAAGGAGAGAAAGAAGTGGACCCTCTCTTTAGGACACTGACAGCCAAGTAAATGCCAAACTACAGTGACTCCACATCTAGTCAACTATAATGAAAGAGTTGTTTAAGACACTGCTCTTAGAAGCCAAGTACCTCAGCCAAGTTTGGAAAGAAGCCAAGTAAGTTATTTTTAATTTAACAAAATTAAAAAGAAACGGTTTTGTTCACACAAAACCTTCCTTCACCCCCACCCTGCCATTGTCTCTATGCGCAGCTCCCCATTTCCACTCCAAAGCTCTGTGCTCAATCTAATGGGTGCATAAGTGAAATTCCTACAGTTTATGATTGACTTTAACTTACCCCTTTGTGTGTTCAGGCATATCTGGCTGGTAATGTTCTTGCCCACATCTTAATTTACATGCAAGATTTTTGGTCAGGAGAACACTGACTGCTCAATCTTTGGCATGGAAGGCTATAATTGCAATACTGTATGATTTTAGTTACAAGGAACAGATCAAATTCAGAGTTCTTCTACCAAAAGCCTTACCAAGTAATTAATATGCATGTTTCTGGAATACACTTCTGAACTACTAAACTGTTTTAAGTCTACTCTGATTTTAGTTCAAAATTAACAGATATAAACTGTTTGAATAACTGGTTTCTTAAGTTTGAGGTCCATTAAAGCGTTAATTCACTCATTACATAAAGAAATAAATATGGACTCTGTAGGGTAAAAGGAAATATTTCCTAATATCTAAGTAGCCTTTTTATTAAGCTGCTCCTAACTGAAGCTGTCTACAGTCTTCAAATTCAATGCTAAATCAGTTTCCTCACTTATAAAATGAAAGGCTCAAACCAGATAAACTCTAATTCTAAAGCCATATTCAATTAACTCAACACAATTTTCTGACCTAGGGGCATTTTCACAAAATCTACAATAGCAGCCTTCTAAAGGTTACAGGGAAGGAAACACTAGTCTATGTCTGGAAAGACTGAAGTAGCCTCTACCCACATGCAGATTTTTCTATCTTACAGACTGTGTACAGACACAGGCTCTTCTAGATACTATTCCAAGAGGCACTGTGCCGGAAGTATGGACTGTCTTTGATATGGTTAAGAGAAAGACAAAGAAATGTAGTAATTGGCAAACATGCAGTTAAGGATTTGGGGGCCAGCGGGCATGGTTTTACTATGAAAACCGTTTTTGAAAAAAACATGGGAAAACACATGCCTAAGGAATAGTGTACTCTGTCAAAAGAACATAAACATAGAAAACAATACACCAGAATTATGATTATGATGCATCAAAATATATAGATAGGGTATTTATAAAGTAAATCTTTAGCCTAAATAGTTTAGACTTTCAGAGGTTTAAATAGAAGGGAAATCTACTGCAAGGTGTTTAAGGAGCTTTTTTTTTTTTTTTTTAGGAGCTTATGTTTTAATTCCTAAACTAAATGCTTGCTATTCCAAAAGGATTCCAAGCATTTAAAACTGGAAAAAGTGGATTTTTAGCCACATGACACCTTCAGTGACGCTCATGAGTATTTGGGTGGTCCGCAGTTTTTGTAGCTTTTTATTTAGAACACTTTGGTTTCTATGTGGCCAGTAACTTATAAAAAACAACTTTGGAACTCTTGGTTTCAAACACTATTAGAAAGGATTTTCCCCCATGATACAATGGACTTTATAGCATAAACTGTCATAATATGAATTTTGGTATTACTTTCTTAAAATCTACAAAGTTTGACTATTGAAATACACGACTTCAGCATTTTATAGTCCCAAATATGACATGGCCATGTGTGGATCTTGAGGACAGCCTTCTCAAGAAGCTCCAATGTATTCATCGTCACTGTTTTGTAAAGGATGTATCATCCCTAGAGTCATCCAAGTAAAAAATATTTCCCTGCATATAAGGGCAAAATTCAACAATGAAAAACACCCCCTAAGACAAATTTCTGTACGACTCTCTCGAGAACCCACTGTGATAACATATATAAGACATCACTGAAGAAAAAAATCTCAGCATTTGCAGAGTAATTTCTATTGGGACCAAAGAAGTGAAAAACTAGTTCTAATACTGGAGGGCTGATTTGAAAAAGATGTTACCTTATCCTTCCAACACCTTCTTTTGCAAAACCACACACTATTTCTAAATAAAGCATTATGAGAAGACATTAATCCTTGATATGCCTCAGCAATGGGTATTTTGTTTTACAAGAGGGATTTTGCCATTACATTATATGCTTTATTTCAAAATATTATGTTTCAAAAAAGGAATGTTAGACAAAATCAGGAACAATGAATCAACCACGCAAAATTATTTGGTAAAGAGCAATCACTGCTCATCTGAAGGGCATCTGCATAACCATTCCGAACATTAATAAAGTAGGTTTTACATATGACAGGAATATTAAACAATTCTTTGAAGGAAATTTTTGGTATGATGCAACCCAGTAACTACATTACTTAATTACAATGTATTCTTTTTAGTTTCTCTCCCATAAAAGAGAAGGTAAACTGAATATAATGTATGTGTTCTAGAAAACTGTTGTATAACAAAAATCAGTCACATCAGGAAGAAAAAAAATGTATCTGCTTTTGTTTTTTAAAGATTTTATTTATTTATTTGACAGAGAGAGAGGGAACACAAGCAAGGAGAGTGGGAGAGGGAGAAGCAGACTCCCCGCTGAGCAGAAAGCCCAATGCCGGGCTCCATCCCAGGACCCTGGGATCATGACCTGAGCCAAAGACAGATGCCCAACGACTGAGCCACCCAGGCGCCCCATGTATCTGCTTTTAAATACAACTTATAGATTGCTTCTAACATACATGGAATTTACCACAGTTCAAAAGTTAATTCTTAACTTAAGAAAAAAGGAAGTTTAAGTAACACGTCAAGTCTTTATGGAAACAATCTTATTTGTTTTTATTTATTTTAAAAGATTTTATTTAGTTACTTGAGGGAGAGAGCAAGCAAGAAAAAGAGCATGGGTGGGGGAGGCAGAGGGAAAGGGAGAAGTGGACTCCCCACTGAGCAGGGAACTGATGCAGGCCTCAATCCCAGGACTCTGGGACCACAACTCAAGAGGAAGGCAGACGCTCAACCGACTGAGCCACCCAGGCGCCCCACAATCTTACTTGTTTTTAAAAAACATATCAAATCCCATTATGTATGGCAGATGCCATCTCATCAAAATTCTTGTCTATGGAATACTGTTAAACAATAATCACTAACTGCACTGTATGTTAAGTAACTAGACTTTAAATAAAAATTCGAAAAAAAATAAAGAGTATTTCTTGTAGGAAAAAAAGAACAATCATTAAGATAAAAATTTTAAGTAAAAAGAAAGAACACTATGTGATTTTTTAAAAGAGGCAATGGTTGGTCTGCTTATCAACTGACTGATCAGTGGATCGATCTTTCTGACCACCCATTTATATTTATGAATGCATAGAATCTCTTGGGAAGAGAAAACAAGAAAATGGTAACTGGCTACCTCTGAGGAAGGGGAACTGGGAGACTGAGAGTTGGAGATGGAAGGCAGTCATTTTATATATATATATATGTATATATATATATGTAAAAGTATATATATTATTTGTATATTTATACAATCGACAGAATTAAATGGGTATTATTTATATACAAAATGTATATATAAAAGTACACTTTTTAAAACTACTTCAATTTTTTGCCACGTACATCATGTACTACCCATCCAAAAATTTAAAAGGGAAAATGGTCAGGTTACTGAATCTGCTCATTGTAATGATACTTGAAGCAGCTGAACTGTCACCTAGATAATATCCGTGGATAAATGAATGAAATGGTACTGACTACTTTTGCCAGGTTAGCATGTGTATGTACCTCATCTCCTCAAGTGCTGGCAGCTCAAACAGCGAACCCACAAGGGAACCCATCGCCCAAAGAGAGGCATCACGGACCACAAACGTGTCTAGCTTACTCGCCCTTCAGGAGACAGGCAGGCAAAATGGCACAGAAAACACCAAGTTTTTCTAAGGTGAGTTTCGTTACTCCAAAGCAGACCAAAAAAATGTTAACTCAAGAAGACTGATGGCTCTCAGCAAGGGGACTATTCCAGGGAGGAAGAGATTCAGAGACAAAAAGGTTGGTAATTCTAGTCGGTTATCTACCACTGAAGTAGGTGAGAAAAACATCTGCTGCCAGAGCTGTAGCTTCTAAGCTTTTACATTTTAGTTTTATACTATTTCAAGGCCTCAGACCCCAGGCATTATCAATCTAACAAGAAAACAATGGTGACCAATCAATTATTAACCTCTGTTGTAGCAAAAGCAGTGCTACTGCAAAAGCAGTTTTCCCCAAAAAACTGGGGAAAGGTTCCTGATTTATACTCTGGAATAGCATGTTCTGGGTGGCTTTTTGAAATTTAATTTTGCAGGAGGTGGGGGCTAGTTTCAGGCAGGGAAGAGATGGGAAGCTGTGGGGGGAGGAGAGAAGGGGAGAAATGAAGGAAGGGAGAAGAAAGAGAAGGGAAATGAAAACTGTCCCCTGAGGCAGAAGATGCCTCTTAATTAGGCTTAAAAAAAAAAAAAAAAATCACTTCTTTGTAGAGGTTTAGGAACCTGTAACCAAAAGAAAGTATTAATGAAATGAATTTTACGTCCTTTACTTCATAGTGAGTGAAGAAAAATTAAGAAAGGAGACATCTACATCCTGGATTCAGAAGTGCTTATTTACAATCTTTATAAGAAATAAATCTGAGAGACCAGGACTTTCTTCCTGGAAATGAAATCAGATTGGACTATAGCTCTGTGAAAACCCATGTAGATGGCCTTGAAATTTTTCCCAAAGGTTTTCCTTGCCTGGTCTGCCTAAAATACAGCAGTGTGACTGGAAACACTCTATAACCTACTCTCTACTTAATGGAGACAGTCCTTTGGGTACAACAGACACAAGGAAAACAGCTTTGAATACACTGCCTTTAGTCACTGTTTATACCAGGCAGGGGCCAAACTAAATTTGGAAATTTCTAAATTAATACAGAATTCAGTGAGTTGAAAGGGTTTCTTTTTCTGTAATTCTTATAAAAAGTCCAAGGCTCAACAGATTTAATTTAGCTGAGACATCTGTAATTCATTCTTTGGCCTATACAAGGTAGACAATGCTTTCTACAGAAGAGAATTAAAGTTCCCCAAGTTTTCAAATGAAAAGATGGGCACATCATATAGCAAAAAGTCTGGTGCTTGGCTACCTGGGTTACTTCAAGTGCAAATTCCCAAGTCCCATCTCCAAAGAGTATGAATCAGTGGTAGTGGAAGCCCAGGAAATAGACATTTCAGAAACATGCTCAAGGACCACACAGGTGGTCCAGGGACAGAATCTGAAAAACACCATTCTCCATTCCTAAGAATGGTTCTCACTACATACTGAACTACCAAGGAAGAAAAATAGCAACAAGAAGCAATTTGTAGACTTTTAGACAATTCTAATCCCAAATATATTTTCTATTGTTTTAGTAAAGGTGCTCTCATTGTTGTGTAGAAGTGGGTTGTGGCTCCTAGATATGAAGTCTATCTCTTGTACAAAAGGGAATATCCCTTGAATGAAATGTTTACTTTAACTAAAACCAATGTTTTCCAGACACGTTCAATATACTCAGCAAGGCCACGCACAGCTCGAACTTTACCTTCATTACATGTGCTAGGAGAGGGAAGACAGACAAACCAACAGTGCTCTAGAAGCATTTAAAGAATCATTTCATCCCCCTTCATAAACAATTAAACAATTCAGAACAGCAAAGTGAAGCAAGACGGAAGAGTTAATTTGCACAAAACACTTTGGATTGCACAGTAACACACGGCAGACAATGTCAAGCAATCTCTTGAGTTGAAAGAATTTTTGTGTCTAGGCCAACTTTAAGTGCTGTATCCAACATGTTCCGTAATTCCAGCTCAGTGAGGAAAGGGAAGCAAGAAGCTCGAAGACAGAAAAGTTGCTACCACTTATGTTCTGGTAGCAACTAAACCGCTGTCCCTTTAAGTGAACCGGTAACCTGAGAGCTCTGTGAAGGAGGAAGTCAAAAAAAGCCTGAAGCAGTAAGGGAACTGAACAGCCCCGCTTATGGGAAGCTAAAAGGCTTTCATATTTTGTTCTCAGTATGTTATGCAGTGCACATTAAGGTTTTCAAATATTTAAGTCTTCCGTTTTTGCTGTATCACTGAGTAAATGAAATGGGTATAGGCCTATTTGAGCCTATACGATAAAAGGATTAAATCTGGGTAACAGGGACAGAGAGGCCCACTCCGGTCAATCTGTAACTTCAGTCTGTAACTCCTAAGACTTTAAAGTAAAAATCAACTTTCCAATTATTTTGCCAACACAGAATTATTATCATCTGTACTATTTAACGTAAGAATAAGAAATGCTTTTTTACAACAGAACCCATAAACTAATTTCTTCCAAAACCACACTGGCTCTAGAATTTCCGTTTTTGTTTTTTGTTTTTTTTTAATGCAAATAGAAACACGAACAAAATGTTTCCTACTCTTCAAGGCTAAGCTATTCTTTTTTCCTGAGATGGCGCTGAGTCTAAATTCTTGAAAAAAAAAACAGGATTTTTGCCTGGGGGAAAAGTAAACACTTCTCTTGTTAAGATAATTTTTAAAAAAGCCATTCTATTTGAGTAAATAGAAATATAAACATTTGAAACACACAAGAAAAACAGATGACTTTTTCTTACCTTGCTACCAGTGTCAGGTTTAAGGTCATTCTGTTAAAAAAGGAAAACAAACAATATTTTAAGTCATTTCCAAATGAATTCTCACTCTGGGCACTATGTGCTTGTTTCTAACCTTAGACCATGAGACTATTGTCTGGTAGTAGAGAATTCTCTGAGAGACATTAAGATCTGTAGAAGGGTAGATGCTCTCCCATCCCCAAATCTGAGTCTATCAGGGTCCCTTGTTAGAATGTCCATAGTTACCACCTTTAGCAAGGAACTTCCAAGAACAACGAAATCACTGTTGCAGGTAGAGATGTAATTGCATTATAAAAATCAGTTTAAAAAAATTCCAAAATCATTTCTCTTAACTTTTCAGATAACTACCAGTGTTGCTTTACATACAAGAAGCTCTGTCTCAGCACAGCAGGCAAAATGATTTGGGAGAATATGTAGCCTGATGGCGGGGTTGAATGAATTTCCATTTTAATAATTCATTCCCTCTCCTTGTGTTCTGTGGCTGTTCAGCAGCTTCCTCGCTGTAAGCACTCCTAGCTCAGCGCGTTCTTACCGGATGCACATCACCAATATAGTACTGCTTTAGCATTTCTCTGGCATCAGAGGAGTGGCCTACATCTTCAAAGCTTTCACTTGCATCTGCACCAGCTTGTTCCAGCAGAACCTCTTCTCCCCCAGGATGCTACAAAGAAAAGATATTTGCTGAACATAGGGCCCTCTGAAAACTAATGTAAGTTACTTTCCCCTCTTCTGCTCCTTTTTTTTTTCTTCCTTAATGGGAATCATGGGATGAATCGACACTGTATGCCACCTGACAGGATGCAACAGGAAGAATATAACATGACTGTGATATTTGTACAAAACTGTCTAATACTGGCATAACTGTGAAGAAATCTAGGACAATAGCAAATTGAGAGAGATTCTACAAAAGGACCAAGCTGTGATCACCAAAAATACAAGGTCAGAAAAGCTACGGAAAGCCTGAAGAACAGTTGCAGATTCAAGGAGGCTAGCAAGACAGGACAACTGGGAACAACATGCACTCTGGGCCTGACTCTTTTTGCCAACATTATCAAGATCGCCGCAGAAACCTGAATGGAGACTCCGGTGAAGGAGCGTATGGAATTCTTTATTCTACTCTTGCAACTTTTCTGTAAGTTTGAAATGGTTTCAAGATAAAAAGTTAAGTAAGTGATAACTGCCTTTATAGCTAGGAAGTAGATTCTGTCTATAACTGACTAGCTATACTATCCTGGACAAGGTACTAAGAAATTGAGAGGTCTTTGCTTTCCTGTTTATAAATTGGAGACAACAGGAGTAACTATTAACCACTGTTGTATCAAATGAGATACAGATATGAAATACTTTGTACTCAGAAAGAGAAAGGTATAGTTTATATAATATGCTACCATCTGTGACTTTAAATACATATTTATATATTAACTATTAATAAATTAATAGTTAATAAGTTAATCAATTTTATAAACATTAAATGTATAAATAAATATAAATCTCTCTCTCCCTCTCCCTCTCTGAAAACAATGAAAAGAACCTAGGGGCCAGGAGGAAGATTTTTCATTGTAGACCATTTTTAAATTGTTTTACCAAATAAAGTACCACCTATTGACAAAATAAATATTTAAAAATTACATTTAACACAGTCCCTGACTTAAACATTCAATAAACATTTACTTACAATGAGTAAATTTAGAATTTACATTAGATGACAGATCTGAATCTGTATTTTTGAAATATCAAGTGATGCTTTTAAGTAGTTTTTATTATAACAACCTTTTAAGCAGGAATATTATCCTTATTTTAAATAGATTTTATTTCTTTATTTGGAGGGGGCAAGCGGGGTGGTGGGGGGCAAGCACAGGGAGGGGCAGAGGGGGAAGGAGAGGAAAGGGAGAGCATCTGAAGCAGACTCCTTGCTAAGCCCAACACAGGGCTCAATTTCAACAATCAAGAGATCATGACCTGAGCCAAAACCAAGAGTCAGAAGCTTAACCAACTGAGCCACCCAGGCACTCCCAACCTTTTTCTTTTCTTTTCTTTTAAGATTTTATTTCTTTATTTGTCAGAGAGAGAGAGAGAGCACACAAGCAGGAGGAGCAGGAGGCAGAGGGAGAAGCAGGCTCCCCGCTGAGCAAGGAGCTCCATTTGGGACTTGATCCCAGGACCCTGAATCATGACCTGAGCCGAAGGCAGACGCTTAACCAGCCGAGCCACCCAGGTGCCCCCATCCTTATTTTAAAGATTTTATTTATTTATTTGACAGAGAGAGATCACAAGTAGGCAGAGAGGCAGGCAGAGAGAGAGGGTGAAGCAGGCCTCCCGCTGAGCAGAGAGCCCGATGCGGGACTCGATCCCAGGACTCTAAGATCATGACCTGAGCTGAAGGCAGAGGCTTTAACCCACTGAGCCACCCAGGTGCCCCATCCTTATTTTAAAGATGAATTCAAGTGAAGCACAAAAACTCCTAAGCGTAACCTCCCAAAGTCACTGGCCTACAAGCTCCCTGAGGACAAGGATAATTTCTATATTTCTCTCCTAAAAGGTCTCTGCCAGTGAGTGTTTCTCCCATTCCAGTACTGAAGCAGGCTGTTTTCAAGCAAGAGTAAGACAGCCACCACTCCTCTGTCATTACAACTGAGCTCTCTCACCTGTGGTAATCCATTAGCTTCAGAATTGTGTCCCAATGCGCTCTATAAGATTTTATTTGAGACAGAAAAGGGGAGAGAGAGAACACAAGTGGTGGGGAGGGGCGGAGGGAGAGGGAGAAGCAGACTCCCCACTGAGCAAGGACCCTCAGGCGGGGCTTGATCCCAGGACCTTGAGATCACAACCTGAGCTGAAGGCAGGCACCCAACCAACTGAGCCACGCAGGTGCCCTACAATGTGCTCTATATGACTCAACTATGGAAGACAGTTTTTCCTTATGATACATCCCAACTATTATGTTGCCTTTCAGAGCAAAAGGATAACAAAATCTCTTAGCAGCTTGAGATATTTCAGGAAATGGCTGAATTTATGACTTCCTGCATGGCTTTATCTATATCTACAGAGTATTTTCATTTTCACCAATCTCTCACCACTTATAAATAAATGAGGAAGGTAACACTTGGGGTGCCTGGGTGGCTCAGTCATTTAAGCTCCAATTCTTGACTTTGGTTCTGGTGGTGATCTCAGGGTGGTGAGATCAAGCTCTGTGTCGGCCCTGTGCTGGGCTTGGAGCTTGCTTTAGATTCTCTCTCCCTCTCCTTCTGCCCCTTCCCCCACCACCACTTGTGTGGGTGCACACCCACAAGTGCCACACTTAAACAATTACATGGAATATATATCCACTGTTTTTACTGTATATTCAATCATTTCAATCATTATGCTATAATTTTTATTGAGTACTTATTTGATAAAGTAGGCGGTGATAAATAAAAGTTTTCATGTTTTTATAAAAATGAAGCCATACGGTATACACTGTCTTACAGCCTGATGTTTTTTCACTGAGGCAAGGAAAGTTGGAGTGGTCAAAAAAACCCTAGGTTTAATACTTCTCACTTCAATATGTGGTTTTAATACAGATGGTTTAGAAGAAGGAGAAAATTTTAGGAAACCTTGGTGACTGTTTCAGAACTCTATAAACTTCAGATACTACTTAAAATCAAATGACAGGGGTGCCTGAGTGGCTCAGTGGGTTAAGCCTCTGCCTTCGGCTCAGGTCATGATCTCAGGATCCTGGGATCGAGCCCCGCATCGGGCTCTCTGCTCAGCGGGGAGTCTGCTTCCCCTTCTCTGTCTGCCTGCCTCTCTGCCTACTTGTGATCTCTCTCTCTCTGTCAAATAAATAAAATCTTTTAAAAATTAAAAAATTAAATGGCAGGGGCACGTTGGGTGGCTCATTTGGTTGAGCACCTGACTTTCAGCTCAGGTCATGGTCTCAGGGTCGTGACTTCGAGCCCTGTGTGAGTGCAGAGTCTGCTTGAGATTCTCTCTCTCTCTAATAAATTAATTAAAATAATAAAAATAAAATAACAAAAATAAAATAAAATGGGAGCCCAGCTGAAGGCAGTGCACTAAGCCTGAGGCCACAGCACAGTCATGGCCAGTTCTGGGACAAGGTAATGCCCAGGCTCAGGGCCTGGTCAATGACTCTGACTAGGCTGGCTCTCAATAAATAAAGATGGCGGGAGCGGCGCCTGACTGGCTCAGTCGGTAAAGCATGTAACCCTGCAACAGGGTTGCACACTGGGTGTGGAGTTTACGTAAAAATAAAATCTTTAGGAGCACCTGGATGGCTCAGTCAGTTAAGTGCCTGACTCTTGATTCCAGCTCAGGTGATGATCTCAGGGCTGTGAGATCGAGCCCCAAGTCTGGCTCCGTGCTAGGTATGGAGCCTGCTTAAGATTCTCTCTCTCTCTCTCTCCCCCTCTGTCCCTCCCCACCTCTCTCTCTAAAAAAATAAAATAAAATCTTAAAAAAAAAAAGAAAAAAGAAAAGATGGCAGGAGCTGCAACTCAACTCCAATGTGAGCCTCTGGGTGGTCCTGCCCTTGTTCATCATCACCCCCTCTGTGGGCATGATCCACCACTATGTGTCCATCCTGCTGCAGAGTGACAAGAAAATCACCTAAGAGCAAGTATTTGACAGTTGAAGTCCTATTACAAAGCACAGTCCTCAGGGAAAATGGAAATAATATTCCCAAACAGTCTTTCTTGACATGAAAATATTACTACCAACACCCCAAAGGATGGATTTTTCAAAAAACTAAAGGGAAAACAGTACTACCTTCTCTTACGACTGATTCCACTATGCTCACAGACACAGTAAAAGGGAAGTTAACAAATGTTATCCTAATCACTCTTACTAGTGAATGGATAAACATGACATGCCCCGGCTTTGTTACAACCAAAGCCCTATTTCTACTGACCCTGTTTTAAGCATATGCTATAGCAAGGAATTCAACTACTCACATTAGCTGTATACGGGTAAATGCTACATCCTGGTACGTCTACGTATTTGGAATTCAGAGCATTTATTCTCTCATTCTGGGCCAAAATAAAGCCAATGACCAATCAAGAATAATCCAGGCAGTGCTCGCTTCAGCAGCACATATACTAAAAAAAAAGAATAATCCAGGCAGGCGTGCCCAGGTGGCTCAGTCAGTTGAGTGTCTGCCTTTGGATCAGGTCATAATCCCAGGGTCCTGGGATCGAGCCCCAAACTGGGCTCTCAATCTCCCTTCTCCCTCTCCCTCTGATGTTCCCCCTGCTTGTGCCCTCTCTTTCAAGTAAATAAATGAAATCTTAAAAAAAAAAAAAAAAAAGAATCCAGGCCAAGATGACTGGAGCAGCCATAGCCATGCCCACAAGAGACCAACAAAGCTTTCAGTGCAAAATGGAAAGCTCTGGAGCTAACAGGTTGCCAGTGGGCACTTGATGATATCAAAGAGGAGCTCATGGCCAAAGATCTCCACTTTGAAGGCATGTTCAAAAAAGAATTGTAGACCTCTATTTATTGAAGCAGCGATTAGCTCTGTTGGGAACAGAGTAGCCCTTAACCTTGTAAGCTGTTTTGAGCTGGGGCCTCTCAGAATAAAAAGGAGAACATGTGAGCCCATGAACGTGCAACAAGGATCATTCTTGTCTGAGCCAGGTTTCCCTTTATGTTTGAAACTGGAGGAAATGATTGTGTTCAGGGTGACTTACATGGAAAGAACTATTTTTAAAATGTTTAAAAATTCCCTTCTGGTGACAACAGAAATGAAAGGCAAAGAAAAGGGAAACTCAAGCTAGTGATATAATATAGAAAAATTTAGCAAAAATTCAGTCTTTGGAAGAAACATTGACAATTATAATACTTATCATGTACAATCAGCCTGACATCTAAACCATAGTGAACTCCTGTTTTCTTGGGATTCAAATACCATGAATTTTTAAATCTAATTTCTGTGCTAATATTTAATAACTTCCTTTACAAAAGTAATAGTTTCTATTAATGAAAATTTACTATGCATAAGCAAAACAAATATCCCTGTATTGCTCATTTTGAGCCTACAGAATGACACAAAGAGCAAATGTATCAAAACTTTATTCAAATAAATTATTTTTCAGAGTGAATACTCAGGACCAAGAAAGACTTAACAAACCTTCTATGTCTCTTAAAACTGTCCAGGGAAAATTGGTGACCCTGAGACACTGTGGGATTCTCAAGTGCCTTAAGGAATGATCACCTACAGGTTAAATGGGTATTTTTCATGTGCATTCAGAATACATCAAATCAGCTGAAAAAAAAAAATCAATGGCTCTGTCCTGTACTATGGTGACTCAACTGAACTAAAGACTCAGTTACTCTGGGTAAGTGTTTACATATCATTTTAAGAAGGTAGAGAGGGCAAGTGTTGGTAGATATATAGAGAAAAGTTGCCCAGGAATAACTGTCGGGATTAAATGTCCTGGGGAAGTGGCAAGGTGCCATTTCTGTATCAAGAGGTAAATATAATTTGCATGTTGAGTACTGTAATCAAAAGTGAATGACGGGACTCTACAAATTAAACCAGTTTGTTTTCTCTTTAAAAGGCAAATCAGTTTTATAGAAGTAGAACTGAGGACGTCAGAATAAGATCTGTAGATCCAATTAATGTCAATATCCTGGTTGTGGTATTGTACTACAGCTGTGTTTTTAAAGATTTTATTTACTTATTTGAGAGAAAGAGCATGCGCGAGTGCACATACACAAGTCAGGGAGGGAGGGGCCGAGGGAGAGGGAAAAGCAGACTCCTCACTAAGCAGAGAGCCCAATGTGGGGTTCAATTCCGGGCGCCCCTGTACTACAGTTTTACAAAATGTTACCACTGGGGGAAATGGGTAAAAGATACGAGGGATCTATTATTTTTTACAAGTCCGTATGAATCTACAATTATTTCAATAAAATTTTCAATTAAAAAATCAAATTGAGGGGCACCTGGGTGGCTCAGTGGGTTAAAACCTCTGCCTTCGGCTCAGGTCATGATCTCAGGGTCCTGGGATCGAGCCCGGCATCGGGCTCTCTGCTCAGCGGGGAGCCTGCTTCCCCCTCTCTCTCTCTGCCTGCCTCTCTGCCAACTTGTGGTCTCTCTCTCTCTGTCAAATAAAAATTAAAGAAATCTTTAAAAAAAAAAAATCAAATTTAATTCTCTAAGTATATACCCAAAAGAAATGTGTATAGATATATGAACTTGTATACACACAGCAGCATTATTTGTTATGACCCTAAACTTGAACCCCCAAAGCCTGGGCCGCCTGAGTGGCGCAGTCCATTAACCGTTGGACTCTTGATTTTAGCTCAGGTCATGATCTCAAGGTCGTGAGATGGAGCCCCACATCAGGCTCTGCACTAAGCAGAGAGTCTGCTTGAAATTCTCTCTGTCCCTCTCCCTCTGACACTCTCCCCTGCATGTGCTCACTCTCTAAAATTAAAAAAAAAAGAAAGAAAAAAGAAAACCTAAGGACCATAAGCAGAGTTCAAATAAATTACCATATAATCCTACAGTAGAATCCTAGTCAGTAATGAAAAAGAACAAACCACTGCAATATCTACAACATGAAAGAATATAAATGGCAAACAAAACACACCAGAAATAAAACAATATACTGTGACACTCTCAGGGCACCTGGTGGCTCAGTCAGTTAAGCGTCTGCCTTTGGCTCAGGTCATGATTTCAGGGTCCTAGGATCAAGCTCCCTGCTCAGCCAGGAATCTGCTTCTTCCTCTCCCTACTTCCCTCCCCGCCGCTTGTGCACTCATTCTCTCTCTCTCACTTGCTCTCTAATAATAAAATAAAATCTTAAAAAACAAAACAAAAAACCTGTGACTCTCTCGTTTGTAAAATGTTCAAAACCAAAACAAATCTACAGGATTAAAGTCAAAAGAGTGGGTACCTCTAAGGATGAAGAAGAAAGCAGTGATTAGAAGGAGGCACAAGGGGGTGCCTGGGTGGCTCAGTGGGTTAAAGCCTCTGCCTTTGGCTCAGGTCATGATCTCAGGGTCCTGGGATCGAGTCCCGCATCGGGCTCTCTGCTCAGCAGGGAGCCTGCTTCTCCCCCCCCCCCCCCGCCTGCCTCTGCCTACTTGTGATCTCTCTCCTGTCAAATAAATAAATATCTTAAAAAAAAAAAAAAGCTTTAAAAAAATGAGATATAGAGATTGAAATTCTGGACAGGACAAAACTACTTTCAAAACAAGTCTGACAGGGCAGAGAGAGATGACAGACCTGAGTGGTAAACAGGAGGAAACGGTGGGGGTCCACAGGTATGCATTCACATTCGGATTAGGAAGTGTGGAGTAAAGTAGCGGTGTCATCTAATAGAAGCTAACTTGATGGCTGCCAGAAAGGGTGTGACCTTGGCAGTCACCACTGCCCAGGGGTCAAATCTCAGGTCTTCAGATCCAATCATAACTTATCCCCACCAGATTAAATCCCATTGCCATAGATTTTCACAATTCCTTGGTTACCTTCATAGCATTCATTTATGACAACTGCCATTATTTATTTGATGTTTCTGTTCACCTGCTAGACTATAAGCTCCATTAGAACAGTGACAGTGGTTGACTTTTTCACGGCTGTATTCTAGAATGCAGTATGCTTGGAACATAGTGAGATCTACAGAGATAGCTCACTCTGCCCTCCTTCCATCCCATTTGCCCCACCCCGCCTCATGCCCACATGCAAAACAAACAAATGAAAGTCAATTTGTTCATCAGAGGATCTCACCTGTATAGTATTGGAGGTTAAATTTTGTCTCGTTTTATTTCTAGCTTTCCCTAGGACTAACCACTTCCAACTACTCAAGGAAATAGAGTATTCTTGGGGCTCCTGGGTGACTCAGTGGGTTAAGCATCTGCCTTTGACTCAGCTCATAATCCCGGGGCCCTGGAATTGAACCCTGTGTCGTGTTCCCGGCTCCCTCTGCCCCTCCCCCTGCTTGCACTGGCACTCTCTCTCTCTCTAAAATAAATAAATAAAAATTTTTTTTAAAAAGTATTCTTCCAAAAAAAAAAAGTATTCTTCCTACAGATTTGTTAATTTCAAAAGCTAGATGACAATCAAATTACACTTTCTTTTCATCAGCCTTAGAAAAATCAGTAAGAATTGTTATCAGTCAAGCTCTGAAGCTTTCAGGGGTACCGTCAGTACCCTGATATCAAACATAGTCTGTGTTCTCTTTCTTGCATGACAATTACTTGTGCACAGATCTCATTCTCCCTCACAAGCCCAAGACATCTTATTCACCTTTACATCTTCAGAGCACCTGTCACTTAAGCACTCAAAAGATGCTGCAGGGAACAAGTAAGTTTTATTATTAATAAAAATAACTTCATCAATTATTCAATGGCCCCTAACACTTACTGAGCTCTTTATGCCAGGTACCGCAAGACTTTATATGCATTATCTATATTAATTGTCTTAACAATTCTGTGGACTAGATACAATTATCTCTATTTTATAGATGGGAAAGGGCCTTGACAGAGCTATTTGCCCAATGTTATACAACTATTAGGTGGTAAAATGGTAAACTGAACCAGACATTTGGACTCCAAAGCCAGTACCCAGATATTAGAATTATATTTCATCTATACAAGGAACCAAATTTTCTTTATATATTTTTTTTAATTTCTTTTTAAGATTTTATTTATTTGCCAGAGAGAAAGAGAAAGAGAGAGAGCACAAGCAGGGGAGTGGCAGGCAGAGGGAGAAGCAGGCTCCACGGTGAGCAGGGAGCCTGATGCGGGACTCGATCCCAGGACCCCAGGATCATGATCCGAGCCAAAGGCAGACGCTTCACCAACTGAGCCACCGAAGCGTCCCCCAAATTTTCTTTAAAATACAACCACTAAAATACACCACAGGGTTTCTGTGTGGCTGTCAGGTAAGTGGCCAACTCATGATTTTGGCTCAGGTACTAATCTCAGGTCACAGGATTGAGCCCTGCCTCAGGCTCTGGGGTCAGGGCAGTCTGCCTGGGATTCTCTCTCCCTCTGCCACTCCCCCCACTCATGAGCGTGCTCTCTCTCTCCCTACATAAATAAAACCCTTTTTTTTTTTTAAAGATTTTATTTATTTATTTAAGAGAGAGAAAAGAGAGATTGAGAGAACAAGTGGGAGGAGGGGCAGAGGGAGAAGCAGAGTCCCTATGGAACAGGAATCCCGACTTGGGACTGGATCCCAGGACCCTGGGATCATTACCTGAGTGGAAGGCAGACAGGTAACAGAACGAACCACCCAGGTGCTCAATATATAAAATCTAAAAACAAAACAAAACAAAACAAAACGAACCACTATTAAGAAAATGAAAAGGCAAAACACAGACTGGGAGAAAAAAGTCACGATACATATAAGGTTGACCCTTAAGCAATGTGGGGGTTGGAGTGCCATTGAACCCCATCCTCTACACATAGCTGAATACCTGTATATAATTTTGGACCCCCCAAATACCTAACTACTATTAGCCTCCTGTTTACCAGAAGCCTTACCAATAAAATAGTCAATTAACACATATTTTGTATGTTATATATATTATACTGTGTTCTTACAATAAAGTAAGCTAGAGAAAAGAAAATGTTATTAAGAAGATCATGGGGATGGGGTGCCTGGGTGGCTCAGTGTGTTGGGGCCTCTGCCTTCGGCTCAGGTCATGGTCTCGGGCTCCAGCCCCGCATCGGGCTCTCTGCTCGGCGGGGAGCCTGCTTCTCTGCCTACTTGTGATCTCTTTCTCTCTCTCTCTCTGTCAAATAAATAAATAAAATCTTTAAAAAAAAAAAAAAAAAGAAGATCATGGGGTGCCTGGCTGGCTCATTTGGTAGAACATGGTACTCTTGATCTCAGGGTCATAAGTTCCACATTGGGCATGGAGCCTACTTAAAGAAAAGAAAAAGTAAGATCATAAGAGAAAATACTATGTTGAAAAAAAATCCATGTGTAAATGGACCTGTGCAGTTCAAACCTGTTATTCAAGGTCAACTGTATTTGAAAGGACTTGCATCTAGAATATAAGAAGAATGTGTTCAAGTCAATAAGAAAACAACTCAACTATAAATGGCCAAGATAAAAGACACTTCACAAAAATCCATACAAATGGCCAATAGTACCATGATGATACTCAGTATCATCAGTTATCAAGGATATATAAGTTAAAACCATAATTTATATGCCAGCACACACCCATTAGGATGGTTCAAAGTACAATGACAGATACTGTGTGTCAAGAAGAGTGTGGAGGAACTGCAAAACCATATATTGCTGGTGGGAGTATAAAATGATACCAACACTTTGAGAATAGGCCTGAGATTGCTTAAAAAGTTAAAAAAAAAAAAAAAAGTATGATCCAGAAATTTCACTCCTAGGTATTTAACCAAGAGGAATGAAAACATATGTCCACACAAAGATTTGTAACATGAACGTTCATAACAGTTTTATTCATAATAGCCAAAAAATGGAAACAACACAAATGATGATCAACAGGTGAACAGATAAATTTCAGTTCAATCATAAAATGAAATAAAAATAAAATAAATAAAATGCAACAGGAACAAACTGCTGATACACAGGAAAAAACAAAGATACGTCTCAGATATTTGAAGCCAAAGACACTAAACACAAAAAAGTGATGCCGTTATTCTATAGTGTTACAAATAGGGGCGCTTGGGTAGCTCAGTCAGTTGAGCATCTGACTCTTGATTTCAGCTCAGGTCATGATCTCAGGATCTTGGGATCAATCCCAAGATGGGAAGTCTGCTTGAGATTCTCCCCCCTCTCCCTCTGCACCCCACCCTGAAGTCAATAAATAAATCTTAAAAAGTAAAGGGATGGGTTGTTAGAAGTTAAAAGAAAAATTACAGGTAAAACACTCAGAATAATAAGCACCCAGTAAATACTATTTGTACTACTAAAACAAATCAATGAATAGATACTATAGTTCAATTATGGAATACTACAATCGGCATCCCTCACTGACTCAGTCAGAGGAGCCTACAACTCTTGATCTGCGTTTTGAGTTCAAGCCCCATATTGTGTGATTACTAAAAAAAAAAAAAAAGAATACTACGACTCTTTTCCCATATTTATATGTGTGTATATATGTGTACACTATATCACTATATACTGGTATATATATGAAAGATGCAGAAAGATTCAAACAAATCCTTGGGATAGAAAGAGTTTTACTTTCTTCCATTCTGTATCACTTTTCCCTCCGACCTATTCTCGACTTCTAGGCCAAAGTAATCTACTGGAAAAGCAAAGTTCTTTAATGTCACTCCCATCTTGTAAGGCTTCAATGGTTTTCCAATACATTTAGGATCAAATCCATACTACCTACCCTGCCTTGCCTGGCCTGGCTCTCACCAAGCTCTCTGGCCATTTTTGAGCTTCACTGGCCATACCATGGCCACAGCTGCTTTCAATCCCACTGATGGGCCAAACTCTTGCTTCACTCTGCAAATGCCCTCACAATGCGCTTTTCTCTAGTCTTCCTGAACGAAGCTCCTTCCTTCACCTTAGCTCAATGAAAAGTCATCTCAGCTTTCCAGGTCACTCTTAATAAAGTAGGTCTTTTGGGGGACGCCTGGGTGGCTCAGTTGGTTAGGCAGCTGCCTTTGGCTCGGGTCGTGATCCCGGGGTACTGGGATCGAGTCCCGCATCGGGCTCCTTGCTCGGGGGGGAGCCTGCTTCTGCCTCTGCCTACCACTCTGCCTGCTTGTGCTCTCTCTCTCTGACAATAAATAAATAAAATCTTAAAAAAAAAAAAAAGTAGGTCTTTTGGGATGCCTGGCTGGCTGAGTCAGTAGAATTAAAAAAAAAAAAAAAAAAAAATTAAACCCTCATTTTTCTTTCTCAACTCCTATTTGTTTTCTTCGCAGAAGGCACCATCATTGAACATCTTTCTGCTTTTGTTT
Source organism: Potos flavus (assembly GCA_028534135.1). Classification (NCBI taxonomy): domain Eukaryota; kingdom Metazoa; phylum Chordata; class Mammalia; order Carnivora; family Procyonidae; genus Potos; species Potos flavus. The sequence continues at coordinate 14,651,867 of CM052888.1, forward strand.
TCTACTGTCTTCCCTAGAAGAGTAGGTTCAAGAGGACAGGACCATGTTTTTATTTGCCACCAGGGCCTAGTACCACAGCACCTGGTAACACCTAAGAAATACCTGTTGAATGCTATCCCATTTGTGAGGCAAGCCCTATAACACTACTCCCACTTATGCCCACAGTCACTAAAAAATACCTGGAAAACTTTAAAATACCACAAAGTGGTATTTTAAGTTATTCTTTTTAGAAATGGTTATTTATACATAAGATAATGGCTTCCAAACTTCTCTGACCTGTGATACACAGTAAGAAATACTGTGATACACAGTAAGAAAATTAAAATATTAACTGAAACAAAGGTTCACAAAATCATACCTACCCTTGCTAAGGGAGCTGTACTTTGATATCTTCTAGTCCATGTCATAAGATAGTACAACCATTTTTATGTGCTCTTTCTATACTACTAAAAGTGGAAAGACAATGATGAATGATGTATACTGCTGCAAGGTTTGGTTTTTCATTCATGATTTCAATAAATTAAACCAATACCACTATTGAAAAATGCAAAATTAATGTTAGGGGAAAGGTAATTCAATTCCCTTACCATTTCAAAATTATCATTCAAACTTCTGAATAACATTAAAACTATATTCATTTAAAAAAAAAAAGCAACCTACAGACACAGGATTTCTCAGATTAGGAACCCCTTTCTAAGGATGAACCCCAAAGTGATTTCAGATTGTAAAGAGCAGAATGAGAACCGACGTAGGTCTCCCATCTCATCTAACAGCAATTCTGTTCTTCTTGACGTACAGGCCAAAAACCTTGGTGCCATTTTTGACTACTTCTCTCACTCCTCAAATTTAATGCAACATTAAATTCTATTGCCTCTACCATTAGAACACATCCAGGGGCACCTGGGTGGCCCAGTTGGTTAAGGGACGAACTCTTGGTTTCGCCTCATGTCGTGATTTCAGGGTTGGAGATCGAATCCCACATCGTGCTCTGCTTAAGACTCTCTTGCCCTCTCCCCCTGCCGTTCCCACCCCCACCCCGCCAAAATAAGCAAATCTTAAAAACACACACACACACACACACACACAAACATACACATCCAAAATCCGATAGTTCTCACCACCCTTCATTGCCACCAGCCTGGTCCAAGCTGCTGCCACCTCTTGCCCAAATTACTACAACAGCCTCCTAACTGGGCTCCTCAATTCTCCCTTTGCCCTCCTCCAGTCTCTTTTAAACCATGCACAGTGATACTATTAAACCATTAAGTCACATCATGACACTCCCCTGCTCCAGTGTGGATTCGTTCCTAGCCCACACAAAGTCAAAATCCTTCCTAAAGCCTGCAGAGCTGTACTTGATCTGCCCTCACCTAATCATGCTCAGCTCATCTACTACTACCCAGCCACTATGGCCTCCCTCACTTGTCCTCAAACACCAGACACACTCCCACCTCAAGGCCTTCGAACTTGCTCCCTCTGACAGGAATGCTCTTCCTGCAGATATTCACATGGCTAGCTCCCTTAACTTCCTTCTGGCCTTTACTCTAGTCATCTTAATAAAAACAACTCTGGTCAACATACCTAAAATCTCAACCCCTTACACTTACATCCTCACCCCATATACATCTACAGTCCTCTTCTCTGCTTTATTTTTTTTCTTAGAACCTACCATTACCTAACATAGCATATATTATAGTTACTCTGTTTATTGTCCATTCCCATAGATTAATCTCCATGAAGACATAAATACAGCATATCCACTGCTGTATTCTAAGCACCTACAACAGTATCTGACACATAATAGAAACTTGATAAATATTTGAATGAGCAGGTGAATGAATGAATAGGCTTGGAATGAACAAGAATACAGGAATAGAGACAACAGAACAGGTAAGTAAGAAGAGCTAACTGCAGGTAAAGAGCTTCACGGGCAGCTCTGGCATACCTGTGATGTCTCTGACTCTACCAACATGTGTGAACCGGATCAGCAACCACTACTCAAGACTGAACTAAGGTCCACTACAAGCACTGAGTGTTCCTTCCAAGTTCATTATGTATTCTAAATCAAAAAGGAAGAAATTTGGGGGAAATGAAACCACAAATGAAAAAACATTACTACCTACCATTATGAACTACGCTTTAACAGGCTACAACCCACAACTTTAACTTCCCATGAGGCATACAACAAAGGACTAAGCTAAGACTAGAATTCAGAAGTAATGCTATGTACACAAGAGATATTGAGGGATCTATTTAAACCAGATTCTGCCACTCATCAACCATACAACCAAAATCTCTGTGAACCTGTTTCTCATTCTGTTATCATAAGGATCACTACATCCAAGTCACTCTCAACTAGTTATTCATGTATGAAATAATGGGAAAGTACTTTCAAAGTACCCTTTAAAAGCATAAAAGGCCATACCCACTCAAATACAAGTTACTAAATTCTAAGCTGTTTATTTACTGGCCATTAAGAAGATTTATTAAAAGTGTCCTTTTGGGGGGCACCTGGGTGGCTCAGTGGGTTAAAGCCTCTGCTTTCGGCTCAGATCATGATCTCAGGGTCCTGGGATCTAGCCCCGCATCGGGCTCTCTGCCCAGCAGGGAGCCTGCTTTCCCCCCCCTCTGCCTGCCTCTCTGCCTACTTGTGATCTCTCTCCTCTCTGTCAAATAAATAAATAAAATCTTAAAAAAAAAAAAAAAAGTGTCCTTTTGGGAAACTTTACATTTCAAAACTTCTTTTATAGATTTATGAATCAGAATGTAGAAAAAATATTTTACTAGTATATTTGATTCACAGAAAGAACTAACAGAAATTAACTTTTTCTCAGTTACAAGGTTATACTGAGCAAGGATTTCCAAGGAATTCAAAAGATTTTATGACTCAAAATGATACACACCAACAAAATATATGTGTTAATATGTGTATATACATAAATACCTCAAAGCCTCAGGGACTGGGGTGGGTGGACTGCCAAGGAGCAAGAGGGAACTTTTTAGGGTGATGGAAATGCTCTGTCTTAACTGGGAGTGTGATTACGTGGATGAATACATCTGTAAAAACTCATTAAACTGGGGGCGCCTGGGTGGCTCAGTGGGTTAAAGCCTCTGCCTTTGGCTTGGGTCATGATCTCAGGGTCCTGGGATCGAGCCCCGCATCGGGCTCTCTGCTCAGCGGGGAGCCTGCTTCCCCCTCTCTCTGCCTGCCTCTCTGCCTACTTGTGATCTCTCTATGTCAAATAAATAAATTAAATCTTTAAAAAAAAACTCATTAAACTGTACATTTTAAATGGGCATAATTTTTGTATGTAAAGTACACCTCAATAAGTTTGTTTAGACGAAAGTCTACCCTGCTTCCTTAAATTAAAAAAAAAAAAAAAATCAGTTGCTGTCTCAAGAACTTAAATAATGAGATCTAACGCAACAGGTTTGAAGGTTTAACGAAGAGGATGAGTCAAGGACCAGAAAAGTTAACTCATGACCTTCTGGCCTCAAGGTCAAATTAATAGAAATTATAGAAATTAATAGAAAATAAAGAAATTAATAGAAAATAAAGGTAGCATAATCAGGGGTAAAAAAATCTCAGTTTCTTCTCAAGAAAACAGAAATGAATTACTTCAGAGGGCGCAGTAGAAAGAGCAGATTCAGAGCCCCTGAAACCCACACTGGAATGATTATAGGCTGATAAGCGTGTGACTTTGGGAGTCCTCAGTCCCTGAGGCTCAGTTTCCCTTCCTGTAAAATGGGGATAAAGACGGCTTAATGCTGGCTTAAAAATTTGACCTAGCGAACAGTTAAGTACCCAATATATGATATGCAATACATGACATTATTGAAGACTCCGGAATTTAGTGCTGGTTAGAAACGCATGCAGAACTAAGGCCCCTCAGTTTCCGTCTAGGGGAGTTGTGGTCCCTTCCGTTCGCCTTATCGCCCTCAGCCAGGCTTCATTTCCCTCCTACACACACCCTGCAACTTTTCCGGTCCGGACCACCCCTCACCCGTGCAGCTCCCAAGGGCCGCCCACCTCCCGGGCCCCACCTCGTTGAGGAAACGGGTGACATCGTAGACTCGCCCGTGGATCACCAGCCATATCTCCTTCATGGAGTTGCGCTTCGCCACCTCCTCCAATCGATAATAAGTGAGGGAGGTCTCGACCCCTTGCCCTTTCCCATCGCTGTCGCTTGCTTCCACAGTCGCCATTGGGCCTGAAATAGCTGTTCTCCACCACTATCCGGGTTTCCGAGGTTAACTTCCTCGAGGTGGACCCTGTGTTAAGCCCTCCCCGGCTTCCGTAACTAAGGCCCTTACGGCCGTCGGAGGGATCCTGGCAACAGCCAATCACGCTTCCGGATAGTTCCTGGTTCTTTTTTCTTATCACCAATGAAAAAAGAGGATTCAGCTTCAAGTCCCGCCCACCTCTCGCCCGATCCATGGAGCGTAGGCCTGGTTCGAGGTCCAACTAACCAATCAGGATCGTCTATCCCTCCAATCTCACCAACCAGGTACCGTGATTTTAGAAAGAGGCCTGATGGAGACGGGTTCATAGGAGTTAGGCAAGAGAGGTTTCCCCTTCAGTCAGAGTAGCGGCCTGCGGAGTCCTGGACGTGGGGGTCGAGCACGCCACTTCTTTTCCTTCCAGTGCCTACTCACTTTCAAGCTCCTCCTGAAATTCTTTTTCACAAACTCCCCTGCCATTCCAGCCTCCAGTGGTCCCATCCCCTACAGCACCTAAGCATATTACTATTTCAGGAAACCCCCTGTATCTGTAAATCTTAACTTCCCATATCTTACCTCCCAGATGAGACTGAAATTATGAGAGAAATCCCACATGATTCTTAGGATATTCCACAAACTAGATTGAAATACTTATATTCATTTCAGAGATATTTACAGAACATTTACTGTATCTCAAGTACTGTGATAGGCTCTGTGTTAGAAAAGGAACATAAGAAATAAGCGTTCTGAGGGCACCTAAATCTGCCTTCAGCTAGGGTCATGATCTCAGGGTCCCGGGATCAAGCCCACGCGGGGCTCCCTGCTCAGCGGGGAGCCTGCTTCTCCCTCTCCCTCTGCCCCTGCTTGTGTTCCCTCTCTCGCTGTGTCTCTATCAAATAAATAAAATCTTTAAAAAAAAGAAAAGAAAAGAAAGAAAGAGAAATACAGATTCCGGGGTGTTTGGGTGGCTCAATCAGTTAAGTGGCTGCCTTTGGCTCAGGTCATGATCCCAGGGTCCTGGCTAGGGGGGGGGGGGGCGGTTGGTGCTTTTCCCTCTCCCTCTCCCCCTCCCCTGGCTTGTGCGTGCTTTCTCTCGCTCTCGCTCTCAAATAAATAAAGATCTTTAAAAATACAAATTCCTTCCTTTCCAAACAGTGGAGTCTCTTCCTCACCTCGAAATCTTGGCTTGCCTTATTACTTACTCTGACCAATTGTGGCAGAAGTGATGCTGTGCAAGTTATGAAGTTCAGACCTCAAGAGGTATTGAGGTTTCCATCTTCACAGGTAAGAACGCTACCCCAAATGAGATCAAGATGCTGTGAAGAAGCCTGGGATTAAAGATCAGCCATTTAAACTCTCAGCTGAGCCCACCCCTTCATCAACTTGTCAGCTGAGTGTGAACACTGAGTGAGCCCAGGCTTACTCAGCAGTACTGCCCAGTCAACCCACAGAATTGTGAGAAATAATAAAACACTGTTTTAACACAGTAAAGAAAAAAAATGCAGATTCCCAGCCCCACCTCCAGAGATTTAGGCCCAGTGGGTCTGGATGTAAAACCAGAAACGAACATTTTTAGCAAGTATCTTTGATGACTGATGCAAGTGATTTGTGGATAACTTCAGGAAACTCTGAACTTTTTCTGAAGCATATATATCTCACATGCAAAAAATTAGTAAAATTACACAGCATTTCCTCTACTATCTCCACCTTTGGGAAACTGAGTCCAATAGTATTTTTAAAGACCCGAAGATGGTAGTATAAAAGAACTTGTCAACAAAGGGAAGGGTTAGAGAAATATTTTTGGAGTACCGTAATACCAAAAGCAGGTTTTCTGAGACTGGGAAGAGAAAAGTGGTTTGGGATTCCTCCTGTAACAGTAACAGGAAACCCACAAGTTTCCTCAAACGGACAGAGTCGGGGAAGGAGGGGAGCAGTAGAGGCAAGAGGACGTCAGAGGGGAAGGGCTACATAATGTAGGCAGGGAGACAGGACCTTCTGTGCCAGGGCCCCCAGCTGGCAGACTACTTGAGACCTAGTCAGCTCTATGAAAGATCTTTTGGGAAGTGAGCAATGTGGCCTGAAGGCTGGAGGGCCCTTCCTGAATGTTTTGAACTATGTAAAGCCCCTGGGGAGGAGAGGAACTGCTCCCATAAATGACTAAGACTGAATTTGTCATCATCCTGGCAAGTGGCATTAGGATCACATTAAAGTGTTTTTTAAGTTAATATTTAAAATTCCTTTTTTTAGAATTTCAAACAGGTACATTGAAAGAATAATACAATGAACTCCCATATACTTTTAACTTAGATTTACTGTGAATATCTTTCCATATTTGATTTCTTCCATATATATTTATTATTGCTGTTGTTGTGAATAATGTTAGATCACTTCAGAACATGTTGCAGACATCATGACGCTTTATCCAAATAATTATGTATCTTGTAAGAATGAGAACATACTCTTACATAACCTCAGTATGATTTTCGAATTCGAGGAATTTAACATTCATACAAATCCAGGATCATGCATGGCATTTACTTATGTCTCCTTAGTTTCCTTGAATCAGGTACATTTCTTTAGTCTTCATTCTACTTTTAAGACATTTACATTGTTAAGGGGCGCCTGGGTGGCTGAGTCAGTTAAACATCTGCCTTTGGATTGGGTCATTATCTCAGGGTCCTGGGATGGAGCCCTGAATCCGGGCTCCCTGCTCAGCAGGGAGTCTGCTTCTCTCTCTCTTCCCTGCTCCTGCTCTTTCGATATCTATGTCTCTCTCTCAAAGAAATAAATAAATCTTAAAAAAAAAAAAAGACATTTACATTGTTTAAAAGTATGACCTCAGGTTGAATTTTTTTTAAAGATGTTATTTATTTATTTGACAGAGAGAGATCACAAGTAGGCAGAGAGGCAGGCAGAGAGAGAGGGGGAAGCAGGCTCCCCGCTGAACAGAGAGCCAGACTCGGGGCTAAATCCCAGGACCCTAAGATCATGACCTGAGCCGAAGGTCAGGTGGGAACCCACTGGGCACCCAGGTGCCCCCAGATTGAATTTTTTTTAAGAGATTTTATTTATTAGAGAGAGAGAAAGATAGTGAAACAGAGAGAGCACAAGCAGGGGGAGCTGTAGGCAGAAGGAGAGGAGAAGCAGGCTCCCTGCTGAGCAAGGCGCCTGATGTGGGGCTCAGGCTAAACTTTTTATTCTGGGATAATTTTAGATTTATAGAAAAGTTGCAAAAGTAGTACAGAGAGTTCTTATATACCCCTCACCCAGCTTCCCATAATATTAACATCTTACAGTTACTATAGTACATTTGTCAAAACTAAGAAATCAACACTGGTACCTGACTATTACTTTATCTGGATTTCACTGTTTTTTCCCTAATGTCCTTTTTTTGTTGTAGGATCCAGTCCAGGATATTACATTGCATTTAGTTGTTTAGATCTTAGTCTACTTAGGTCTGTGATAATTTCTAAGTGTTTCCTTGTTTTGTTTTGTTTTTAGTAAGTTTGAGTTTTGAGGAACACTGGTCAGGTATTTTGTAGAATGCCCCTCAGTTTGGGTTTGCCTAATGTTTTTCTCATGCTTCCAGTGGGATTGTGGGTTTTTGGGAAGACTGCATAGTGATGAAGTGCTCTCCTTATCACATACCATGCTGCCAATGTGATTTATCACTGGTGATGTCAACTTTCATTACTTGGTTCAACAAGATGATTTTAAAATTTATGTGGAAATACAAAAGATCTAAAATAGCAGAAACCATTTTGAAAAATAAGAGCAAAACTGAAGGATTTACATTACCTGACTTTAAGCCTTACTATGAAACTATAGTAATCAAGACAGTGTGGAATTGGCCCCAGAATAGACAAATCACTGGAACAGAATAGAAAGTTTCAGAAAAAGATCCACATTGATGCGGATAATCCATTTTCAAGAAAGACATGAATATAATTCATTGGGGGATTACGTTTTCATCAAACAGTTTTGGTACAATTGGGTATCCACTTGGAAAAAAAGTGATCAAGAAAGCTACCTAATATTAACCAAGTTTGTGAGTGGCAGGGACGGGGATTCCAAGCTAGACTTTCTGGCTAATGCGTCGTAGTTGTGAATATGAATTTAATAATCAGTACATTTAGGCCACAATCTTTTCCTGAATCGAATTCAATCTGAAGGGGAGCTTCAGTGGCTCAGTCAGTTAAGCATCTGCCTTCAGCTGGGGTCATGATCCCAGGGTCCTGGGATTCAGTCCTGCATTAGGCTCCTTGCTCAGTGGGGATCCTGCTTCTCCCTCTGCCACTCCCCCTGCTCGTGCTCTCTCTTTCTCTCTGTCAAATAAATAAAATCTTAAGTAAATAAATAAATAAACAAGATGTTGTCTGTAGATTTTTCAGTTGATGCCTTGTATCAGATACAAGGCAGAATTCCCCTATATTCAAAGTTTCCTTTCTTTTTTTTAAATCATAAAAGGATATTGAATCGTGTCAAATATTTTTTCTGCCTCCTTTGGGATGACCATATGATTTTTATCCTCTATTCTGTTAATATGGTGAATTATTTTGAATGTTTTTTAAAGACTTAACCATCTTTGCATTCCTGGAATAAACTCCACTTGGTTATGATGTAGCCTTTTTTTATATATTTTGGGTTTAATTTGCTAGTGTGTTTTTTTTTAAAGATTTTATTTATTTATTTGACAGAGAGAGAGATTACAAGTAGGCAGAGAGGCAGGCAGAGAGAAGGGGGAAGCAGGCTCCCCACTGAGCAGAGAGCCTGATGCGGGGCTCGATCCCAGGACCCTGAGATCATGACCTGAGCTGAAGGCAGAGGCTTTAACCCACTAAGCCACCCAGGCACCCCAAACTTGCTAGTGCTTTTTAAAGATCTTTGCATCTATATTCATGAGGAATATTGGCTGTAATTTTCTATTCTTGAATGCCTTTGATAGTTTTTTCCAAGCTTTTTGATAAATATTTACTGAGTAACTACAACTAAGTACTGTGTCAACATGAGTATTAAACAAAACTCAGCACAGTGCCTGCCACACAGTCCTCAGTAAATGCTGGATATTTTGGAGTTACTACTTCGAGATGCTATAAATGAGACATTTACATTGTTTAGGGCCTTTTACAGTGTTGAAATAAAATAATAATGATTAAATAATGTTTTTCCAGAAATTTTTTTCTGGAAAAAAATAATTCGGCTACATATCCATATACCAGGAGAAACCCCAGCTTGATCAAAGATAAACATAAGAAATGGGTGGCTCGGTCATTAAGCATCTGCCTTCACCTCTTAAAGAAACTTACTAAAATGAAGATGGCACCTACCATATAAAACTTTTTTTTTTTTTAAGGTAGTCTCCACGCCCAATGGGAGGTGTGAACTCACAACCCTGAGATCAGGAGTTGCATGCTCTACTATCAACTGAGCCAGCCAGGCATCCCACCATATAAAACACTTTTTACATTAACATTTTACTTTTGCTGTTTTTATGTATTAGAAAATCTCCCCTCAAGCTGTCCAGGAGCATGCTCTGAAATTTATCTCAGCTAACAGTGGGATCAGTGTGTGAGAATCTGCTCCAGGGAAGTCGTTATTTACCTTGCAAGCTCATTCTACTGTTTTTGTATAAATAGTGGAATTGGAACAGGAAACAGTCAAGGAAAACACTGTGCATGCTCCATGAGAATAGAGCAAGAAACGAGGATTCTGTCTCATTTTTTGCAGACATCAAACACACCTCCTGTGTTCTCACACCTTTTTGTGGGGGGAGGGGTCCCCCTTTCCTGTTCCAGGAACGGAATACAATGAGGTAGCCCTCAAATCTGTTCTTGCCCTTCTAAGGGTATTATGTCCCCTGGCAACCTATTCTCTTTCCCTGCCAGAAGGAAGACAAACTCTGAAAGCCATCACAGTCCAACATTCTCCTTCCCTTCCTAGGGCCAGGCCCAGGTCATCCAGTGTCAAGGAAGCTTCAGGAAGTTGATGCAAAGTGAGAAGCCCAAATTCTCCAGGGTATGGCCTCAGGGAGGGTTTGGTTGCAAGCATCCTAGAGTTGTTCCAACCGTCAGGTCAGCCAGACCTCCCTGGCCTGTTGGGTGGACTCTTCTGGAGCTTCCCCCAAGACCATCCTGTTCAGTCTTATGCCAGTGGGGCCCAACCCCCAACAGCCCAGCCAGTTTCATTTCCAGAAATGAAAGAAACTATCACTCTGTAAAGAGCTATTAATGAGGATAGCTTCTATCCTGGGTTGGTTTTCCTGGCTTCAGAACACCCACTTTTTTTTCCTTCTGATGTTTATTTACTCTTAACAGGTAATAAATACATTCACATGTTTCAAAAAGAAAATATATGTGTGTATAAATATATATGTGTGTCCCTATATATATATTATACACACATATATATGCACATATATATCATTATTTGGGGGGGCAGCAAAGCAAAATTTATTGAGCGATAGTAAAAAGCTCCCGATGAGGGAGGGGACCCGAGAGGTTGCCCATGTGTCCCTTTATATTAATGTGTATATAAATATAAGCAAATTACCTTTCATATGGGATGTATTGATTTACACACTCTCCCACAAGGTGTCAGGATGCCTGCTTTTATGAAGTCCTACCAATAGTGTGTGTGTTCAATAGACCAATAAAACAAAACAGAGTCCTAAAATGCATTCAAGAATAGAAGACGTCGGGGCGCCTGGGTGGCTCAGTGGGTTAAAGTCTCTGCCTGTGGCTCAGGTCATGATCTCAGAGTCCTGGGATCGAGCCCCACATCAGGCTCTCTGCTCTGCGGGGAGCCTGCTTCCCCCTCTCTCTCTGCCTGCCTCTCTGCCTACTTGTGATCTCTGTCTCTGTCAAATAAATAAATAAAATCTTTAAAAAAGAAAAAGAATAGAAGACGTGTAAAAAAAAAAAGAAGGGTGGCGTCTATCTGGCTCAGTTGGTGGAGCATGCAACTCTTGATCTTGGGGTCTGGAGTTTGAACCCTATGTTGGGTGTAAAGATTACTTTTAACAAAATAGAAGATGTGGTAAAAATATTATCTCAAATCACTGAGGAAAAGGGGGCCTTTTACAGTGTTGAAATAAAATAATAATGATTAAATAATGTTTTTCCAGAATTTTTTTTTTTCTGGTACATATCCATATACCAGGAGAAACCCCAGCTTGATCAAAGATTTAAACATAAGAAATGGGTGGCTCAGTTGTTAAGCATCTGCTGTCACCCCAGGTCATGATCCCAGGGTCCTGTGGTCATGAGCCCCACGTCGGGCTCCCTACTCCCTCCCCCTCTGCCTGCCGCTCGCCCTGCTTGTGCTCCTGCTCTCTCTCTCTCTGTCAAATAAATAAATAAAAATCTTAACACAAAACAACAAAAAAACATAAGAAATGAAAAAAAAAAAGGGTATCTTTCTATCTATTCAAAGCTCAAAAATGGGAAAGGCAAATACAACAACAAAAGTACAAGTGACCAAAAAAAAGAAAATTGAACTTCATCAAAACTAAAAACCTCTGTGCTGCAAACAATACTATTAAAGATTGAAGAGACAAGCCATAGACTGGTAGAAAATATATGCAAATCACATATCAGATAAGGGATTTGTATCCAGAATACGTAAAGAACTTTTACAATCAACGATAGAAAGATGACCCAATTGAAAAATGCGCAAAGGATCTGAGTAGACATTTCACCAAAGAAGCTCTACAAATAGCTAGTAAGCATATAAAAGGATTCTCAACATCACTCTTAGGAAAATGCAACTCAAAACCTTGATGAGATTCTACTTCACACTCACTAGGATGGCCATAGTAAAAAAGGCAGACAATAACAAGTGGTGGTGAGTATTCTGAGAACGTGGAACACTCCTACACTGCTAGGGTGAATGTAAAATGGAGCGTCCACTGTGGCAAACAGTTCGGCAGCTCCTCACCAAGTTACACATGGAGTTGCCATAGGATTTAGCAATTCCACTCCTACGTATATACCCAAGAAAAATGAAAACTATGTGTCCACACACAAACTTGCTTACAAATGTTTATAGCAGCACTGTTCATAATTGCCAAAAAGTAGAAACAACCCAAAATGTCCACCAACTGATAAATGGGTAAATAAAGTACTGTGTGTCCTTACAATGGGTTATTATTCAGCAGGAAAAACAACTTGCCGAAACATGGATGTACCTTGAAAATATCATGCTAAAGTGAAAGAAGCCAATCACAACAGACTGCAGACTGTATCATTTAATTTATCTGAAATCTCCAGGAGAGGCATGTTTAGAGACACAGAAAGTAGATTTAGTGGTTGCACAGAGCTGAGAGGATTGGGGGATTGGGGATGACTGCCAACAGTGTGGGGAGTGAAAATGTTCTAAAATTAGTTTGCACGGTAGTTACACATCCCTGTGACTATACTAGAAGATATTGAATTGTACATTTTCAGTAGGTGAATTACACAGTATGTGAGTTATATCTCAATAAAGCTATGGGTGGAAAAAACAGAAAACTTAGAGACAATGTTAGAAGTCTGGATTAGTGGTTGAAAAAGGGCAGGAAGAGGGGGAAGGAGAAATATTTTTAAAAAATATATAAAAGCTGGAATAATTCCCAAATGTGGAGCCAATGAAAGAATGGATGTAAAAAGACATTCAAATGTTGAATTTTTTTTTGATAAAGATAATCTAGTACATAGACTGGATGATGTCACTGTTCTTACTTCAATCTATTGGACAAAAGCCCACTTTGAAAAATCATATTTCCATAAACACAATTTCATTTAGGCTGGTTTTGCCCTAGAAATTCTCCAATTATTTTTGGTCAATGGCCTTTATTCAGTCTGTAGAGGATGAGTAGCAAGGCATAGAAATCTCCTTGGTGATTAGATTAACTGCTGGGGCGCCTGGGTGGCTCAGTGGGTTAAGCTTCTGCCTTCAGCTCAAGGTCGTGATCCCACGCTTCTAAGATCAAGCCCTGAGTCTAGCTCTCTGCTCAGCGAGGAGCCTGCTTCTCCCTCTCCTCCCTGCTTGTTCTCTCTCTGGCTATCTCCATCTCTCTCTCTCTCAAATAAATAAATTTTTAAAATAAATTTAAAAAGTAAACATCTCAATGAAAAGTCCTTGCCTAGGGGTGCCTGGGTGCTTCAGTGGGTTAAAGCCTCTGCCTTCGGCTCAGGTCATGATCTCAGGGTCCTGGGATCGAGCCCCAC
>CM052888.1:14665793-14832269 GCA_028534135.1 Potos flavus
CAGTTGGATAGTTTCCCATAGCTAATATTCATTGTTTGATATGAATGTTTCATAACTAGTCTCCGATGGGAAATTTGGGTTTCTAGTCTTTTGAAATTACAAACAATGCTATAATTAATAACCTTGGTCTTACATCATTATACACACTTAAAAGAAATGGGACTTCGAGGTCAAAAGCATATGCATGTGTAGGGTTAGCAGTGGACCGATTTATATTTTCTTTGTTTTTTTTTTTAAGATTTTATTTATTTATTTGACAGAGAGAGACACAGCAGGAGAGGGAACACAAGCAAAAGGAGTGGGAGAGGGAGAAGCAGGCTTCCCACCGAGCAGGGAGCCCAATGTGGGGCTCTATCCCAGGACTCCGGGATCATGACCTGAGCTGAAGGCAGACGCTTAACGAATGAGGCACCCAGGTGCCCCCTGATTTATATTTTTACTGGTGATGCATGTAAATGACAGCCTCCTCACAACCCCACAGAGCATGTTATCAAAGTTTTTTAATGATACCAATCTGACATTTAAAAAATGCTATCCCGGGGCACTTGGGTGGCTCAGTTGGTTAAGTGTCTGCCTTTGGCCCAGGTCATGATCCCAGGGTCCTGGGACTGAGCCCCACATCAGGTTCCCTGCTCAGTGGGAGCCTGCTTTTCCCTCTCCCTCTGTGTGCACTCTTTCTCAAATAAATAAATAAATAAATAAATAAATAAATAAATAAATCTTTAAAAATGCTATCACACTGTAGTTTTGATTTGTATTTCTCTTCTTATGGGTGAGATAGAACATCTGCACAGTTAAGATTCAGAAAGAAATTTATCAACTTAATATCTAGATCAACTCCTGAAAAACAATCCTAATAGCCAAGAATTTCTTCTGAGTTGAGATGGTTTATTTTCTGCATGACAGGCATGAGCCTGCCTTAGGGGTATTCCCTCTACCTGGAATGGTCATCTCTCATCCCGACTTCACATTCATATTTTATCTCTCTAATCTCAAGTTAAACATCACCCCCTTGGTGAAGTTTATGTGAGCCACCTCATCCTAAGTGGCTACCCTTTCTAATATATGATTCTATTTTCCTTTTCTCCATAGATCTCATGGCTACACATATTTTTCTGATTTATGTGTTGATTGATTTGTATGTCCACCACTGTAGCCCCAGTATCTTGGCACATAGTCGGTGTTTACTAACAATCTGTTGAACAGATAAATGCCCAACTCCTGGAATGAGGGAGAAGGGGTTAAGTTTCTAAACAGAGTTTTCTGAAACTGGAGTGTGCGAAAGAAATTTGGCCTTGCCACTGGATTAAGAATGCCTACGGGCAGCCCCTAACCCTGAAACTTTATTCTTAAAGCGTTTTAACTTCATACTAACTTTGAGCTGTGGATGCGAGACCCACCCATGGTTAAGTTCAGGTTAGGTTTGGGACACTGGGATATTTTCTTTCATCCATAATCACTGGATCAAGGCCTATAAATCAAATAGTTAAGACACAAAACACAAACAAGGTCGTAATTTGTTTCTTCCTGCCCTCTGTTTTTCTTGGCATGGAAAAACTCCAGCTTTTCCTGACTGGGGATGGGTAATGACACTGAGGGGTGATTCATTAAAAGTGGCCTGAGTAACTGGCCTTTTATTTCTTCTCATTCTTTCCCTTTATTGTCCCAACTCATGTAAGGAAACACATTGAATAAAATAATTCTCCTGATGATAAAGAACTTTCCCTTGACTCTTTGTTCACTTGCAGTTACATGTTCCCAGAATCAAAGTCTTGGTGCTAGGGAGGCTGAAGTGGCTAAGGGTGGATGTGATGTGTATTTCTGGTAGGGAAGGAAGGCCACGAGTTCTAGCTTATGGAAGTCCCTTCTTTTGCCTCCTTTTCTTAACAAAGTTGCCTTTTTTTTTTTTTTTTTTAAGATTTTATTTATTTATTTGACAGAGAGAGAGATCACAAGTAGGCAGAGAGAGAGGGAAGCAGGCTCCCTGCTGAGCAGAGAGTCCGATGCGGGGCTCGATCCCAGGACCCTGAGATCATGATCTGAGCTGAAGGCAGAGGCTTTAACCCACTGAGCCACCCAGGCGCCCCACAAAGTTGCCTATTTTATTAGGAAATTATTCCAGTCCCCAGGGAACCTGGCAGGAGTTAAGTGCCGCTGTGGGTAAGTCTGAGAACCTTACTTCCCTATTTCTAAATTGGGTGTCATAGTATCAACACTTTCCTCTCAAATGAGTGCCATTAATGTCAACCATTCCTAAGTCCAGAAGAGAGAAGAGGAAGTGGTAACAACAAAAAATATTCAATTTAATAATAGTACACATAGATCATAATATTAAGAGAAATTGCAGAGTACATTATTTTCATCTTTTACATTATATACTTCTACTTTATTTGAAATTTTTAAATTTTTTTAAAATAAAGGATAATTTTTAAAATATGTATAGAAAAAAAGGCTGGACGATAAGAGACCAATATGCTAACAACAGCTATCTTGGGGCTGAGGGCTAGGAGTGGATTTTCGTTTTCACCTTTATCCCTATCTACAATTTATTAGTTGTTTTCACAGATTGTGTATTACTTTTGTGATTAAAAAGAAATAATAATAAAATGTTGTTACATTTAAGTTGGTTTGTGTGTCCCAACCTCCTGTACCTTCCTGTGGAAGTGGAACAATTTATTTTCCAAGAGGTGGGCACAGAAGGACACAAGTGGGACTATGATCCCGGTCAGGGTGAGGCAGTGGAAAAATACCAGTGCTGCCTCACCCTCAGCATGGTTCTGGTGAAGGCCACTATTAAGTCACCCCTCCTTTGGTTTCTTTTTCCCCCTCCACATGAAATAATCCCAGTTCCTCTCACCTGCTGTTGTAAATCTGTTGTCAATCCGGGAGCCTGCTCCTAGCGCTCCACTGTCTCTGTGGATTCCCCAGGTAACCAGCTCCTCCACAGGGGATGCATCTAGGAAGGGGAGAGTGACAGGATGAATCTGTGGGTCCCTGATGTTCTAAATTGGTGGTTTTTGTTGACTTGTGAGAAAGGTCCTCAACAGACAGCATGCCTCCTTCCTACTCAGGCTCTGGGTCGATTAGGGGTCTACGTAGTCAGAAGATGGATTATCTTCTACTATGGCTACACATTAGGTTGGAGAATGTGACTCAGGGCGTGAGCCCAAGAGGCTTCCTTGTATCCTAATTAAATAGACTTTCCTACCAATCCTCAGCAGCAGTGGACCAGGCTGCCTCCCTGTGTGGAGTGAGACAAGAACTTGTGCTTTCCCTTTCTTCTACAGGCCCCATTTTCAGTATGCCCCACCTCCCCTTGCTTACAGCTGAGGCATGTAATCCAATCTATTCAATCAGAGAAGCTCATCTCCCTGGCCCCGCTGTTTCAAGAACCCGCACTTGATTTAAAGCAGCCAAACAGGGACCGAGAACTCAGAGAGGGTAGAGGGACGACCCCTTCTTTATTCGAAGAATATTGAACTGGAGAAAAGTGAAGCTTGAGGCTCTCCAGGGCTATACTGTCTGACTAGTTGAAAGAGTCATGAGAATACAGCCCAACAAAATGGAAAGGTGCCCTCAGGACATACTCCGGGCTAGCTTCGCAGAGGTTAGCATGGGAACAGTCCTTAGAGGAAAATGGGGCCTGTAGAAGAAAGGGAAAGACTGGTAGATATAAACCACTAATATCAAAGTCCAGCACGTATGTGCACTTTTCTGAGGTGGTGGTTTATAGCTTGCTTCATATCCTCAAAGCGTTCTATAATCCAAGAAATAGTAACTTTTGGAGAGGAAATACTTTCTTCCTGCTCCAGGTATTTCCTTCCTGTAGAGGGTCATCAATGCTAATGCTCTAGGCCCTCTTTTCTAGGCCCTTCTGCACTTATAGAAGGAAGAACATGAGGAGAAACTGGGCATGAGTCGTCATTGTCTTCTTCTTCCTGGTCTTTTACGACCATGATCTTGGGAGGACGCACAAGTTCTTGTCTCACTCCACACAGGGAGGCAGCCTGGTGTGACAAGATGAATCTGTGGGTCCCTGATGTTCTAAATTGGTGGTTCTTGCTGACTTTTGAGAAGGGGCCTCAACAGACAGCATGCCTCCTTCCTGCTCAGGCTCTGGGTCGATTAGGGGTCTAGGTAGTCAGAAGATGGATTATCTTCTACTATGGCTACACATGAATCTGGTCGTGAATGAAACTTAACCTTAAATGAGCCACTTAATTTCCTCCCCTCCTCCTCCCAAGCTACGTTTCTGTTCTTTGTAACATAAGTGCCCACAGGGAACTTTCCGGGGGTGGTCAGACTCTGAAGCCCAAACCTCCATTGGACACTCAGAGCCCTTTCTGGTAGTGGCGCCCCTTATAAATTTGAAAATTGATCAAGTATTCCAAAAGAGTCAGATACATCTGATAACTGAATTTGAGGCCACAGTACTTGGCTTCCTCACGTTGGCACCATTTCTGCTTAGCAGCAACTCAGGAGCCATATTGAAAGCGCAGGTAGAGAGCCCAGAGCTCGAGAGAAAACGAGTAGCACGGGTATGTTAGAATGCAGGAAATGCTAGCAGAAAGCGCCTCGTCCTCTTTTTCTTTTAATATAATCCATCAGAGTTGCAGGTGGAATGGAGAAAAAGAGAAACCTACCCAAACCAAAGAGGATGTGGGGACCAGTTAACCTGCAAAAAGACACTAGAAATTTGATACAGGGTGATGTAGAAAAAGCTCTGGAATAATAAGAGCTTACATTTTATTAAGCATTTACTCTAGGCTAGAGGTTACACTAAACACTTTACATGCATTATAACTACTCTAGGTAGTTATGGGTGCTAGAGAGGAAATTATTCCCCATTTTGCAGATGGTAACACTGAGACTGAGAGGGACTAGGCACTCAGAAGAGAGTTCCCAAGCTCCACAGCTTGTGGAGCCAGATTCTGTATCAGATGAGTCTGACTCCGGCACTTCCTAACCACCATGTCCCTCTTGTTTAGCTAAGGACCTGGGTTAGAATCAAGCTTCTAGCACTTGCTGGTTGAGTGACCTTGAGTAAATCAGCCTCTCTGAGTTTGTTGCCTCATCTGAAAAATTCAGATATTGTATTACATAACTTAATCTCTTTCAACTCCAACATTTCAACAAATTTTTCAAAAATTTCAAGAATTAAAAAAAATCCCCAACTCCGCAAATGAAGATTTGTATAGCTGGCCTGTGCTTTTCCCCTCAAGACCATATAGATTTGTTTTCTCATGGATTTAGGATTAAAGGGCTCCTTCGGGTTATGTATTCCTTTGAAATGAATTCAAAGGCATGCATTTTCAAAGTGCAGGGGGAACTGGAAAGCCTTCATCCTTGCTGAGTGAATCAGTATCCCGGGAGTACAGGTGACAAGTCCTGACCCATCCCTTCGCTGTCTGATAAGCCCAAAGGTCACAGCTCTGAACTTGACCCCACTTTTCCTTCTTCCTGCCCCTTTTGTGGGTTTTCTGATAAGGTGCCCTAAGTCAGCTGTGACAGTTTTCTCTCTCTGCAAACATAGTCCCCAGGGCATGCACTCTGCCTGTGAGCTCCCCAGCTGCTTCCAGCTCTCCCTCTGCCCACAGCCCTTTAATTGCTGCATTCCAACAAATTAGCCATGTGACAGAAGATTATTTTTAACTTCAATAGAGCAGCTCCCTCTCTTTTAATATATCATGCTTGGCCCACATTCCCTCGGTGAAAAGGGCACCATCGGCTACTTCTGAGAACTTTTAATTACTCCAATTGTTTGCAAACCTCTTAGAAGCTTAGAAAAAAAAATACATTTCTTTCTCCTTTCCCAGCTTTCCCATTTCTTATTTAATGGGAGCTGAGACTGAGTCCAACGGGGACTTACCAGCTTCAACAAGTCTCCCCAAATCCCCTCCAGCCCCCTCCCACCCATTCTCCACAGGACTTTTTTTTTTTTTTTTAAGTGCAAATCCACTGGGAGGATGAAGGGTAGGCAAGTTCCAGAGTGACAGGGACTCCCCCCAGCCCTAATGCCACAGAGAGCCCAGAAGATAGTAGGAATGGAGGGGGGTCTGGTGGCCCCAGGAAGACTGAGTGCTCAGCACCTCCTAGGTCTTGGGATCCTCCAAGAGGGTCCTGTTGATTGAGCTTGAGCTTGAGTCTGAGCCTTCCAAGTTTGAGTAAACCACACAGAACAACAAGCATCTCAATGGCCATCACATGGACCAAAGGCCCGTCTCCAATTTTTCTGAATGTCCTAAACCCCATATACTTCTCTAATCTCAGGAAGCCAAGTGGGCTGTGTGGCCAAAAATGACTGGGATTATATCACCCACCTCCACCCAGAAAGGTAGAGATTGCGTTGCATTTAAGTTTGAGTCCCCCTCCAAAATTGAGAAATGTGCAATTTCTTATCCGTGAGTTTTGCAAAGTAGTTCAAACAGGTTATATCAGTGTGGGATCATTCCAGCCATTTGCTATGCTATATGTATTTTGACACACAGTGAATTATAAAAAGATAGGTGTGTGTGTGTGTGTGTGTGTGTGTGTGAGAGAGAGAGAGAGAGAGAGAGAGAGAGAGGGAATGGGTGTAGTCGTCCGTTGGTAAAAGGGAAGAAAAAGTGTTCCAGGCAGTGGGAATAGCATATATGCAAGCTGTTGGGTGGGAAAAAGCATTGTGTTTGGGGAATTAAAAAAAGGTCAGTGTGACTGGAATCTACAGAGAGTAACACATTATGCTCCCAAAGTCCAGTTCTCTCAAGTTTTTAAAAAACTGAAGTATATTTTACATAAAATAAAATGCTAACATTTTAGTGTATAGGTCAGTGAATTTTGATAACTGTAAACGCTGCTACCCATATCAATATTCAAACTTTTCCGTATCTTCAGAAAGTTCCCCAGTGCCCCTATCCAGTCAATGCCCCCAACCACAGGCGGCTGCTGTTCTAATTTCTATCACCATAGATTCAATTTGTTTGTCCTTGACTTATCATCCTATAAATGGGATCATACAGTATGTACTTTTTGTGTGTACTTCTTTCTATAATACATCATCTGTATTGTCCCAACAGTTCCAATCTGTATGGTGTTTTTCTGTTGGATTTGCAGGAATTTGTGAGTTCAAGCCCCACATTAGGTATAGAGCTTACTTAAAAAAAAATTATATATATATATATATATATATATATATATATATATACACAACAATAAAACCCCTGCCCTCATGGAGCTTCCATTTTAGTGACAGGGGTGGGAGAAAAAATAAACAAATAAAAAATGTATAGTGTGCTATCATTAATGTAAAATGTAAGAATAAAAGTGGAGGAAGAAAACATAAATGTATTCTTTTATTTCTATTTATTTAATTTTTAATTTTTTAATTTGTAATTTTATTTTATTTTTTAAAAGGTATTATTTATTTATTTGTCAGAAAGACAGAGAGAGAGCAAGCACACAAGCAGGGGGAGCAGCTGGCAGAGGGAGAGGGAGAAGCAGGCTCTGGGCTGAGCAAGGAGCCCAACGCGGGACTCGCCTCCAGAACCCTGGGATCATGACGTGAGCTGAAGGCAGCCCCTTAACTGACTGAGCCACCCAGGTGTCCCTATTTTTATTTTTTTAAAGCTTTTTTTTTTAAAGTAATCTCTACACCCAACGTGGGGTTCAAACTCACGACCCCAAGATCAAGAGCCACACGATCCACCGACTGAGCCAGCCAGGCGCCCCACAAATGTGTTCTTTTAAAGCTGCAAAAAATACCTATCTCAGAGAAGACATGCTAGAAACTGGTAGCTCCAAGGAAAGGAGCTGGACAGCTGGGGGAACGCAGGCAGAAGAACAAAGTCACCTTCTGCTCTGTGTATCTTCTGAATTTGTAAATGATTGAATGTGTTATCTAATCCAGAGTTAATGGATATAATTACAATAGTTTTGTTAAGTTGGAAGAAATGTTTGGCAGTATTGCCGAGCACCTGGGCCCTGAAGTTGTGGGAAATGCCTCACGGCGTTTTAATCAGGGCAGGAGGAAAGGGTGGTCTCCCAGCTGTCACTCACGACAGTCATGAACCAAGTTGTACCACCACTCCGGTAAGATAAAAGAACCACTGAGAGGACAGAAGGAAACAAAATCAGTCTTGAGTCACATATGTTTCAAGGGTTTTATAAAAGGCTTAGGCAGCTCCTTCCTAAATTTGAATTAATGTCAAAAGAGAATCATTTCAGGAAGTGTTGAGTTCCTCTCTTCAAACTTTTTGGGACCATCCCACACTGGTATGAATCACATAGACCCAAGTTCATTCACAGGGAACATCTGTGTGGGGGGAAGTAGGGGAGCACAATAAAGAGACCATCTGACACTGAACTTGGACACCTATTGTCTTTTTTCCCAGCTTCCCTCGGGAAGGAAGCTCTATAAAATGCTTATGGTTATTATTTGGGTTTATTCATGTAACATGTGAAAATGGCAATTTGGAAGAGGAGCATGACTGAAATCTGCATTCTTTGTGAATGTTTGTATTCCAGAAGCTTTGCAAAGTTGTTGGAAAGTGGCTCTGTGATTTCTGTCTGCTTGTGGTCTCTAATCAACCAAAATGATAAAAAAAAAAGAGGGGGTGCCAGGCTGGCTCCCCCTCGTCTACTTGAGATTCTCTCCCTCTCCCTCTGCTCCTCCCCTCATGTGCTCTCTCTCTCAAATAAAGAAATAAAGCATTTAAAAACAAGCAAACAAAAAACAAAATGATGAAAAATGTTTGGCTTCGAATATCAAGTTTATAATTATCTTATCTCAATAAATTACCTCTTTCAAAATCCTACCATTATTTTTCCTATTTATTTTATTAACTTTTAATTGCTGTTTATATATTTTAATTGCTATTAATATAGGAATACATCCTTCTTTTTTTAAAAAAATTGAAAGTTGCAGATAAACTTTTGGTTCTCCTTAGTCATATTCCATAATGCTAATTTAATTGGCCTCGAGTGTGGTTGGCAAATACTTTATCATAGTGATTCTAATATGCAGCAAAGTATGCGAACCACTTGTCTAACTGATATAGGACCCCAATGTTCTTGGAAACTCAATACTAGAAATGATAGGAAATACATATTTTAAAAATATAATAAACGGTTTTCCTTCTTTAAGTGAAGGGTAAGATTTGCCTTTCAAGATGGATTGTAGTTTAGCAAAAATGTTTCAGTGAACTTTTGGATTCTGCAAATAAAAAGCCAATATGCAATTCTAGAATGGAGTCTCGGAACAATGAGATCCTAAGATCACCATAAAAGTTGTCATTGTTGTGGGCATGTTGCATCTCTGTAGAGTATTAAGATACTGCTGGAGACTAGGGATTGAGGAAGAACTGATGAAAGAAGTTTCTTGGCTAGAGAAAGAGAGGGCCATAAAAAGACCCCTGTGAAAGAGTCAGGCTGAGACTCTTAAGGACTGTGTTGTCCAACATGGTAGCCACCAACCACATGCAGTTATTTAATTCTAAATGTAAGTGAATTGAAATGAAATAAAATTAAAAGTTCAGTTCCTCAGTCATGGTAGCCATATTTCTTTCTTTCTTTCTTTTTTTTTTTTTAAAGATTTTATTTATTTATTTGTCAGAGAGAGAGAAAGCACAAGCAGGCAGAGCGGCAGGCAGAGGCAGAGGGAGAAACGGGCTCCCTGCTGAGCAAGGAGCCCGATGTGGGACTCGATCCCAGAACCCTGGGATCATGACCTGTGCTGAAGGCAGCCGCTTAACCAACTGAGCCACCCAGGAGTCCCTTGGTAGCCATATTTCAAGTGTTCAACAGCCACATGTAACCAGTGGCTACCATACTGGGTGCAAACATAGAACATTTCCCTCACGAAAGAAAGCTCTATGGGACAGTGCTACTCTAGAAATTATTTTACATGGTTTTACCTAGTAGCTAGTTTTAAATTTTTATTCACAAAGTGTTATTACTTGCTTTACAACCAAGCTGTCAACAAAGTTTTAAAATAATAGTAACAGCTAACATTCATTGAATACTTAAGTATTGGTCAGTTTTCTTGGTTGCAGACAACAAGTTTCACTCTTGTTATTTTAGGCACAAAGAGATTTACTGAAGGGTATGGCTAGCTGACAGAATCATTTGGAAACTTAAGAAATACACTCTAGGCTAAACATCCAGGAATGACTCCAAAATTATACTACAGAACTGGGTTGACAAGCAAGCTGCACCCTCTGCCACCATCCAGAAGATTCAGAACTGCTAAGCTGCCACCAACAGCTGTTGGCTCCAGAATTATACTGCCTTTGCTATGATCAGCACCAGGAAAATGGATGCTTCGCACCTGCCTCTCCCTCCACAGAGTTCGTAGCTCTGAAGTCTCACACAAATGGCATCTAAGTCACAAACAGAATCAGAGCTGAAGGGAGTTTGAGAAGTATAGTAAGTGTTTAGCTTTCTATTTTCTGCAGTTCAGAAAGCAAAGTAGAAAGGGGTTGGAATGGCTTTTGAGAGAACCAGTCTAAAGTATCTGTCACAACTTGCCATGTGCCAATTCCGGTAAACATGCCTGATCTCATTTCATTCTTACAAGAATTCGGTGAGGACGGCTCTATAATTATCCCCATTTAACAGATGAGGACACTAACTACAGTAAATGGTGGGACTCACAGTATGAACTTAGTTGTGCTTTTGGAAGTTAAAGGAGCCCTATGTCCACTCTTGGGAAGAACTAAAAGGAAGCAGGGAAGGGACAGCTGCCTGAAGAAGCCAGGATGGAAGATGACAACCCACGAGAATAAAGTAGCAGTCCCAAGGTGACAAAGGACAGCCAGAATGAATTTGAGAACTCAGGGGTAGTGCCAGATTCATGCCAGATTCCGGAGTCTCTATCACTCCGCAAAGTCCATGCTGCCCCCAATGGGAAGAACCAGAACTTACACGCACATGACAAAGACTGAGAACACTTCTCTGGTTTCAACGGTCCCAAATGCATCTGTGACACAGAACAGAATGCAAAAGTAAAGAACTCAGCAGGGAAGGCGTCCAGAAGGAGGTGAGTTTTCAGTTGATTTTAGAGGAGAGAAGTGTTAGCTTACCTACTGCAGTCAGAAGGCAGAGGGTTTCAGGTGAAAGAACTCCTATGTCTCAGGCCAAGACTCAGGGCTGCAACAGACAGCCGCTGTAGCATATCAGAGGAATGTCCTTGACTGAGGAGGAACGAGGTGGGTCAGTGTTTAGGAGAAAACAATAAATAACCTGTGGGGAAAGGAATTGATTGCAGGATAAAATCACATGAAACCTGTCCCATGATTATAGTAATCTTAAAATATTAATAAAGTATGGATTGAAATTCAATTCGGAGCAAAATGAAAATCTCAGAGAGTGGAACCCAGAAATGTTCTTTTTTCTTTCTTTTTTTTTTAAAAAAGATTTTATTTATTTATTTATTTGGGAGAGAGCACAAGTTGGGTAAGGAGCAGAGGGAGAAGCAGACTCTAGCAGGGTAAGGGGCAGAGAGAGAGGGAGAAGCAGACTTTCCGCTGAGCAGAGAGCCTGATACGGGGCTCAGTCCCGGGACTCTGGGATCATGACCTGAGCCGAAGGCAGATGCTTAACCGAATGAGCCACCCAGGCTCCCCAAGAACCCAGAAATTTTCTAACAAACACTCCAAGTTGATCTGTCTTGATTTGCTGTCACAAGGGCTGTTCCCAGCCCCAGTTCTCCTTCCCTGTGAAAAACCCCAAGCTTCTGGTGCCTGGGGTCTGGGGCTCCTTTGCCATATTATTCTTTCCTGGAGACTTTCTAGTAGGATCACAAGATAACCATGTCAGGGAGAAGAATAAATCTCAAGGAAATGGGTCGCTTGGTGCTGGGAGCTTCAGAATCATTTGAGAAAGCAGTGTCAACATCGCAGAAATGTGGTAGTTATGTGTCACTCTTACTTTGCTCAAGCTTTATCAAACAATATTATTAACTAACATTCTATCAAGCCTCTCCATCTGCTAGGTCCTAGGCTAAGCAATTTAATAATGCTTTATATCATTTACCCTCACAACGACTACCTAATACTAGAGGCTATTAATATTCCCATTTTACCAATAAGGAAACTGTGGCTTAAGAGGTCTCACAGCTAAGAACTGGACTCTGCAGCCCATAGATTTAGCCATCCTGCTATGGTGCCTTGATTTCTTCTTTCCTAATTGTGTTTCCCTATTATTTTTCACATGTTATGTTTGTTTACTCATTGCCTCTTCCCTCCTCCCAGAACTGGAAGTTTCTTAAATGTGATGATCAAGTCTAATTCATCTTTTGACACCCTTACCCTCAATTCCTGACAAAGACTAGCACATAGTGAGTGCTTAATATATGTGAGCTCGACAGAGCTTTGTGACAGAACAGCTACTCACTTTATATACTTAAACACGATGACTCTTGCAGCTATTCATAACTCTGGATAACAAGTTGATGATGTGTGTCCTCTCAGTTCATATAGTGTCATGGTCAAGTGTGAGGGTCTTGGACCCAGATAGTTGCAGGTTTGAATCCTGCCTCAGCCACTTCTTAGTGGTGTAAACTTAGGCAAATGTTAAAAGAAAAAAGTGTTATAATTTATAAAGGGTTATCTGAAAAAGGAGCACTGCTCTTGGGTCATGAAGAAATAGCTAGAAAAGTTTATGATTCAGATGTTTAAAAATATATATGTGTGGAAGCACCTGAGTGGCTCAGTTGGATGAGCACCCACCTCTTGATTTTGGCTCAGGTCATGATCTCAGGGTCAGGGGATTGAGCCCTGTGTGGGGCTCTGTGCTCAGCACGGAATTTGCTTGTCTCTCTCCTTCTGCTCCTCCCCTTACTCTCCCTCTCTCTCAAATAAATAAATACATTTAAAAACTATATATATATATATATATGTGTGTGTGTGTGTGTGTGTGTGTGTGTGTGTGTAAAGGCACATGAAAAGATACTCAACATCACTAATCATCAGGAAAATGCAAATTAAAACCATAATAAGATATCACCTATTCCTGGCAAAATGGCTATTATCAAAAAGATAAGAAATAAATATTGAGACACCTGGGTGGCTCAGTTGGTTAAGCATCTGCCTTCGGCTTAGGTCATGATCTAAAGGTCCTGGGATTGAGCCCCGCGTTGGGCTCCCAGCTCAGTGAGTGGGGAGCCTGCTACTCTCTCTCCCTCTGCCCCTCCCCTGGCTCATGCTCTCTCTCTCTCTCAAATAAATAAATAAATAAGTAAGTAAATAAAATCTTAAAAAAAAAAAAGAAATAAAAAATGCTGGCAAGGCTTTAGACAAAAGGGAACCCTCATGCACTGCTGGTGGGAATGTAAATTAGTACAGCCACTGTGGGAAACAGTATGGGGCTTCCTAAAAATAAAAATAGAACTGCAGTATAATTCAGCAATCACATTTCTAGTTATTTATCTGAAGAAAATAAAATACTAATTTGAAAGGACATATACACTCCTATGTAAACTACAGCATTATATACAACAGCCAAGATTTGGAAGCAACCTTAATGTCCACTGATAGATGAGTGGATAAATAAGATGTGGTATATACATGCTACGGAATATTACTCAGCCGCAAAAAGAATGAACTCTTGCCATTTGTGACAACACTTGTGGATCCAGAGGGTATTATGCCAAGCGAAATTAGTCAGAGAAAGACAAATACTAAATGATTTCACTTATATGTGGAATCCAAAAATCACAACAAATGAACAGACAAACCAGAAATAGATTCATAGACACAGAGAACAAACTGATTGTTGCCCAAGGGGTGTGGGGAGTGGGAATGGACAAAATAGGTGAAGGAGATTAAGAAGTACAAAATTCAAGGGGTGCCTGGGTGGCTCAGTGGGTTAAGCAACTGACTATTGATCTCAGTTTAGGTCTCAGAGTTGTGAGTTCAGGCTCCACATTGAACTAAAAAAAAAAAAAAGTACAAACTTACAGTTACACAATAAATAAGACATGGGGATGTAACATACAGCATAACGTATATAGTCAATAATATTGTAACAACTTTGTATGGTGACAGATGGTAACTAGATTTATGTGGTGACCATTCTGCAATGTATATAAATATCGAATCACTACGTTGTATACATGAAACTAATATGATATTGTATTTCAATTATTCTTTAATAAAAAATATGTACTTAATAAAAGTGGTAGATGGGTGGGTTCTAAGAGGAGCCCAGGGTCTTCCTAGAGTAGCTAGCAGCCTGCTGACCGTCTCAGTCTCCTCCTATTAAGAAAGATGGAGCAGCAAGAACAGGGACTTGCTGGGGTTAAATGTTAACTTGTGTTTATTTCTCTACAACTGCCTGCTGTTTAATTTGGCCAAGCCAGTGAAGATTCTTCGGTAAGCCTGCATATAATTTCTAAACACTAGACCTACAACCTTTATGCACATGCTAAACATTTGTAGAACGTGAGAGTTCTCCTTTTTCTCCATCGGTGAATTGAATAAATAACAATATCTTCCTCTCTCCCCCCAAAAAAGTATTCTTTGATCTACACTAAAGATATATTGGTAATAATTCATCCTGATCAGCAAAGAATTGTAAAGCAGATTCTTTGATAAGCCAATTAATTTCAGAGGGCACTGGAGCTTGTTTCTTCCTGATACTGATTTATATTCTCAAAGCCATAGAATGTTAGAGCTGAAAAGAGACCTTTTAAGATTATCTCTTCAAATCTTCTGATTTTCATGGATGAGAAAACTGCGCACTCCAGAGAGGAAAGTTTAGACAAATGTTAATAAAGAACCGTATAGAAAATGCTTTGTCACAATTCCTACATCATATTAAGCTTTCTGTGGTTATTGCTTTTTGTCTCCGTTTTAATCTGGTGATCCAAATACATTATTTGGGCCTGGAATTGGAAATCTGTGGACACTAATCCTGTTTTGTGGTGACGTCAGAGATATTTGAGAATCACTGCTGCCCCCTGCTGGAAGTTTAAATCTCAAAGGTTCTCAAGGTTATACGGAATTTTTTAACAGTCAAAAAAATTATAAAAGTAGTATTTCCTTAAGTTAGTAAGTTTAAATAGCATAAAGGGGTATGAAGAGAAAAGTTAAACTTGCCCTCCTTCCCAGTGATAACTGTCATTAACAATGTTATTGAACTTTCTTCCATAATTTTTTAACTTACATATTTGTATATATCTACACTTGTGTAGATATATACATACGTATATATATTTTTTAAAGATTTATTTATTTACTTTAGAGAGAAAGAGAGAGAGAGAGAGCACGTGCGTGTGTGCAGGCATAAGGGAGAGGGACAGAAGGAGAGGGAGAGAATCTTAAGCAGGGGCAATGCTGGGGAGCTCTGAGTGTGGGACTCCATCCCACCACCCTGAGATCACGACCTGAGCTGAAATCAGGAGTCCTGTGATTGACGGATTGTACCGCCCAGGCACCCCAAAATGTTTACAGACGCATAGGAAAAAGCTATATGCAGTGTTTTGTAGCTTAGTTTTCTCTTTTCTTTATTTATTTTGAATAGTAATATGTTCGAAAGCTTCCTTATTTTCTTTTTTTAGAAATATGTCTTGAACATTTTTTTAAAAAGTAATCTCTGTGCCCAGTGTGGGGCTTGAACTCAACTGGGAGATCAAAAGTCGCATGATCTGAGCTGAGCCAGCCAGGTGTCCCCAGGCCCCCCCATGGGCTCCTGTCTTGAACATCTTTTTAAAGCAGTATATTGACAACCTCATTTTTTTTTTTGATGGGAGAATAATAGTCCACTGCTCAGGTGTATCATAAACTATTCGTTCAGTCCTCTTTTGATAGACTAAAATGTAAATCTCTCTAAGAGCAGGGAATTTATTATTTCGTTGTTGTTACTGCTGTCTCAATAAAATTTACTTAATAAATGACTGGACATTTTCCTAGTTTTAAGTAGTTCTCTGCTTAAAAATGTTGCCCTCTATACCCCTGTGCCTGTATTTGGGGGCATTGGATAAGGCTTAGGAGGAAGTACAGGTTCAAAGGCATGTGAATTTTAAGTTTTGACAGATACTGCCAAACGAATCCTTTTGATGAAGCATGGATGCAGATGATTAGTAATTCTATAGTTTCCATACCTGCCTGGGCATCAAAGCCAGAAGCTCCCGGAGAATTAATGAAACATAGCTCTTTTCTGCACATCCCTTCTCTGTTTCAATTCAGTAGTCGGGGTGTGGGGTTGCAGAAATATTTAAAGCCCCCGCCCCCGACTATGATTCCCGTGCACACGAACTGGCAATAGCTATCTAATCTACCCATGTCTTGCTACACTGCTGCAGAGGGGAATGTGCTCCTATATCCCAATCTTCATGTGGTAACTTATTTGTTATTCACCTGATGCTTATCCAGTGCCTATGTGCAAGACCCTATGCTCGCTCAACCACAGACAAGACTGTGCAGGGGGTGTGGTATGGATTTCGCCACTGCCCTGGGTGGTGGTGCTGGGGGTGAATGGGTGAGTTTGTTGTTGTATGCATTGGCCAGGGGCTGAGGTTTGGGGAGGGAGTACCATGTGGGTGAAACTCGGGAATCCTGCAGTACTACAGCAGCAGGAATTTTAAAAAGGCCCAGCCCTGCCCTCGGTGACACGTATGTGTGTCTAACAAACATGGAGTGGAGCCCGCACAACTTCCAGGTCTTTTTAGGCAAGAGCTCCTGGGGGTCACCACAAGCCGAGGCGTGGGGCGCGGCCCAAGCCTTTCCCTCTGGGCCCTTCTAAGCCAGATAAAATATCATGCAGATGCAACACATGTGGGAAATGCGCCATGGACAGCCAACAGATGGCAGTCATAAAAAGAGATGACAGATTCCACCGTCATTCATGACCCACCCAAATGTCACGTCCGCTGGGCTCTTTCCCTGGCAGTTCCTGCCCCGAGCAGGTGTTGTTTTCATGTACTCCATGGTAGTTAAAATATAACAACAAAAAAAAAAACGCAAAACACAAAAAACAAACCCAACAACCAAAAAACAAAAAAATAAAACTATTACTACTGCTCCCCGAGGCTTACTGGATCAGAACTTCTAACCACCTTATTGCATGGCCCCAGAAAAACCGAAATTGGTCTCTACTTCACAGCATACACAACATCAAATCCAGGAGGATAAAAGACAAATATGAAGGCAAAAATCTACAGCTTTTTAGAATATATGAAAATATCTTCTTGACTTCTGAATAAGGAAGGAGTTAAGCCACTAACTGCCCTCAAGACAAAGAAAAACAATGATAGATAAAAGAGAATGATTCAGTGACACTAAAGTTATACACTGTGGTTCATAAATATATTAGGTAAAGAGTTTGATAAATAAACCACAGAGTGAGAGAAGATAGTTACAACAAATATAACTATATGCTCATCAGCTTGTTGCAACACTAAAGTAAGGCAACAGTATCCCATGGTATTACTTTGGAAAACAGTTTGGCATCCTTTTTGTACAAATGTTATACAGTTGCCCCTTAAACACCACTGGCGGTTTGATTGAATGTGCAGGTCCACTTACACACAGATGTACACTTAATATTTTTTCTTATAATTTTCTCTTATAGTTTTCTTAATAACATTTTATTTTAAGAATACAGAATGTAATATACATAACACACAAAATATGTGCTGACCAACAGCTTATTTTATATTGGTAAGGCTTCTAGTCAACAGTAGGCTATTAGTAGGTAAGTTTTGGGAGAGTCAAAGTGTTATGTAGATTTTTGACTGCATGGGGGTCAGTGTCTTTAACGTTGCATTGTTGAAGGGTCTACTACAGTTCACAATTAAAAGGAAAAAGAAGAAACCACTGTCTAAGAACATGTATCTCCTTCCACATTTTAAAGTTGACATCTAAAAGTTTCCATCTTAAAAATAAATAAATAAATAAATAAAAGTTTCCATCTTACTTTTTTTTTTTTTACTTGAACAATAATGCTTGTAGCAGACGTATTTGTAATTGCCCCAAATAGGAAAAAAACCAAATATCCATGGAGAATGAATAAATAAACTGCGGATTTTCATATAATGGAACAATACTCAGCAATAAAAAGGAATGGCATGGGTGAATCTCAAAAACACTGTAACTCAAATGAAGTTAGACGCAAAGAGTACCTACTATATTATTCTGTTTGTATGAAATTCAGAAACAGACAAACTAAGATGTTTGAAATCCAAACAGTGGTTGGTGGATGGTGAGTGTCTTGAAAGGGGCATAAGGGAACATTCTGGGGGTGATTCAGCATGCATTTAACTAGATGCAAAAGATGTACTTTCTGGCACATTACAGATCTTAACATTCAAAAATAAAACTGTGATAGCACCGCCATAAATACACCCAATGAAATATAAATACCATACTGATTTGATATCCACCATCATCCACTTAAAAATGAGAAAATATGGAGAGGCCCTTCTTGAACAATCATACATTTTAATAAACATTTTTTTTTTTCTTAAATAAGCTCTACCCCCAATGTGGGGCTTGAACTCACCACCCTGAGATCAAGAGTCACATGCTCCACTGGCTGAACCAGCGAGGCACCCTAACAGTCATACCCTATAAATTCTTTTTCTCCTTGAAATCTATGTCTCCCACCAAATATTACTCTGAAGTAACATGGTTTTATGTTTGAAAGTCCTCTATTCATCATCTATTACTCTGCAACAACATATGACCGTATATTTTTTTTGCATTTAGAAATCTTGAAAAATAAACTATCACCACTTTTTTTTCCCCTTAATTTATTTGTCAGAGAGAGAGAGCACAAGAACAGGGGGAGCGGCAGACATTGGGAGAAGGAGGCTCCCTGCTGAGCAAGGGGCCCATTGTGGGACTCGATCCCAGGACCCTGGGATCATGACCTCAGCCAAAAGCAGATGCTTAACCAACTGAGCCACCCAGGCGTCCCTCACCACAAGATTTTAAATATTAATTTTCTCTGGGCTTAAGCTAGCATTATAAGTTATACACTAATAATATCGATCAAAGCAGCCTAAGATTATATCCATTGAAAATTCATCTCTCAGGGTGCCTGGGTGGCTCAGTCGATTACGTGTCTGACTTTTGATATCAGCTCAGGTCTTGATCTCAGGGTTGTGAGTTCAAGTCCCGCACTGGCTCCCTG
Organism: Potos flavus; assembly: GCA_028534135.1. Taxonomy (NCBI): domain Eukaryota; kingdom Metazoa; phylum Chordata; class Mammalia; order Carnivora; family Procyonidae; genus Potos; species Potos flavus. The sequence goes on from CM052888.1 coordinate 14,684,904, forward strand.
GTGGGCATGGAGCCTATTTAAAAAAAAAAAAAAAAATCATCTCTCAATGAAATGAATGAGGGAGTAATGGGACCTTAATTAGTCTTTTTAGAAAAGGGAGAGGGAGGAGAAACAGACTCCCTGCTGAGCAGGGAACCAGACTTGGGGCTTAATCCCAGGACCCCAGGATCAAGACCTGAGCCAAAGGCAGACGGTTAACTGACCGAGCCACCCGGGTGCCCCGGGACCTTAATTAGTCTTAAACTATGCTGTATTTCTATCCAAACTTCGTTTCTTTTTTTTTTTTTTAAGATTTTATTTATTTATTTGACAGAGAGAGAGAGATCACAAGTAGGCAGAGAGGCAGGCAGAGAGAGAGGGGGAAGCAGGCTGCCTGCTGAGCAGAGAGCCCGATGCGGGGCTCGATCCCAGGATCCTGAGATCATGACCTGAGCCGAAGGCAGAGGCTTTAACCCACTGAGCCACCCAGGCGCCCCCAAACTCGGTTTCTAACATCATAACATACACCAAAGTGAGATACAGATGGTATGCTTTATCTTTTTCAAGGTGGGAGAAAGCTGTTTGGGAAAGGGAAACTGGCAGGATCTCTGACATTGGTGTATTCTCACATCAGTTTTAAGAAAGATAACACATAAAAGTTGATCCCCTTGAAAAGTGTTCATGCTTAGGGATAATTCCAGTTTGAATACCACCAGTTTAAAATATGTGGAGATGGAATTCTGATGCAGATATGTCTGACTCCCAGCCTAGATTCTTTCAACTGCCCCATACAATCCTAATTTATTCCTTATCACTTTGACCTAAAAAAAATTTTTTTAAGGAATATTTATTTGCCGGGGGAGGGTTAGGGGCAGCTCTCGAAATAATACATCACAATTGCTCTAAATTAAAATACATTAATTTGCTCAGAGTGGCTCAGGGAATGCAGGAAAACATTTATGTTTACCAGTTTATTAAAAGATATGATTAAGAATAGAGATGAACATCCAGCTGAAGAGATACACAGGGCAAGGTCTGGGAGGGTCCCCAGCACAGGAGCTTCCGTCTTGGTGGATTGAGGTACGTCACCCTTCAGTTACATGGATGTGGTCGCCAACTTGGAAGCTCTCTGAACCCCATACTACTGGGATTTTATGGAGGCTTCATCATGTAGGCATGAGAGATCATTAACTCCATTGTTAGCCCTTCTCCCTTCTCAAGAGAATAGCGGAAGGGGTGGAAAATTTCAAGCTTCTAATCATGGCTTGGTCTTTCTGGTGACCAGCTCCCATCTAGGAGCCATCTTGGAGCCCACCCAGATCTATCACTTTAGAATAAGAGATGCTCCTAGTGCTCTTATCACTTAAGAAATTAGCAGAGTTTTAGAAGCTCTGTGCCAGTAACCCGGGGCAGAGACTAATATATGTATTTTCTACTATCTCACAGTGTACTCCTTAAAAAATCTCACATATAAGACTTGAAATGTCCTGTTCTAGACAGGTAGCTATGAGGCTCTGCAGGTTTCTTCAGCTTTTGAGTCAGAGATCATGATAAGGTTTCATAAAGGTTAACATTTATTGGGGATCTTTTTCCCCTACTCAATGTAGAAAATTAGGAAAATGGAGAAAAGTCTAAGGAAGAACAAATTTGAAATCTCTTGTTGTTCGATCATGGTTAACACAAATAGATCTGGATTTAAAATCAGACTCAGGGGGCGCCTGGGTGGCTCAGTGGGTTAAAGCCTCTGCCTTCGGCTCAGGTCATGATCTCAGGGTCCTGGGATCGAGCCCCACATCACGCTCTCTGCTCAGCAGGGAGCCTGCTTCCCCCTCTCTCTCTGCCTGCCTCTCTGCCTACTTGTGATCTCTCTCTCTGTCAAATAAATAAATAAAATCTTAAAAAATAAATAAATAAATAAAATCAGACTCAGACATAAATTCATTATAACATCTTGGGCAAGTCACTTAACCTCCTGGAGCCTGTTTATTCATCTGTAAAACTGGCACAATAATACCTTTTTTGTAGGATTTTGATGAAGATTAAATGAATAATAGCATTTATTTACCCTAGCATAGTAAGTGATAAATAGTAAATGCTCGAAAAAATATTTTACAGATTATAACTTCCATAAATATGTGGTCACATTATATGTTTCTACCTCTTTTATTTTATCTTGAGCATGAACTAATCTTTGAGTACATAATTATTTGCTTGTTTATTTTTATGGGAGGGGCATAATTTTTATCCCAGAATAAAATTCCCTAATATGAACACATGATGACTTATTTAATAATCTTATTATTGGCTCTTTCCAGTTCTCATGTACACTAAAAGTAATGCTGTGATCAAAAGCCATGCACTTAAATCTTGGTCCTCATTTACAATTATTTCCACAGAATTAATTTCTAAACAATGGAAATTTTATGGCTCTAGTTCTTTTTTAGTTTAGTTGTTTTCTTGAATTGCTCCCTAGAAAGGTTTTATAGATTTACACTTTCAGCACCACTGGCTGAAAGTGCTTGTTTCACAGCACCTTTCCCGACACTGGGTATTACTATTTTTTTTTCTAGGCTTGCTGACTTAATTAACATCTATCAGACATTGTTTACAGGCCTTATCTCATTTCATCTTCACTACAACCCTATGAAGTGTCCATTTGGTAGTCCATACTCTTTAGCAGGTGGAGGAAACAAGATCCCTAGAGGTTAAGTTCTTACCCAAGCCAGTAAATTATTAGGCCAGGAAAAGTCTGTTGATGATTAACTTGCTGACTGTAGCTTTTCCCCTATACCACCCTGCCTCCTGCTGGTGTCCAGAGAGAGGGCAGAAAGCACTGAAGTTCTCAAAACAGAATCCTTAAATCAGAGCCGGGGTGTTTGTGGTGAGTAAAGAAGAGAGTGATGTCAAGACAACCATACGATGGTGGGACTTTGAAAAATGAGGAGAAAACTCAACAAGTTTTAGACTTAATATTTATGCGTTTTACGTATGTTATACCTTAACTTAAAGAAAAAAAAATGAGAATTTTGATAGAAAAGAGGACTTTTCAGACAGATAGTAGATGAGCTCATAGAAATAGCTTACACTTACTGAGCCCATACGACCAGCCAAGCCCTCCACGAAGGGCATTGGAAATAGTAACTCACTTAATTTTTATACAATCCCCATGAGGCACCTCTGTTATTTGTGCTTGACAGGTAAGAAACAGAAGTAGAGAGAGACGGTTAAGCAATGTTTAAAAATTTATGTATTTGAGAGAGAGTGAGCATGCACTTGAGCAGGAGGAGGAGCAGAGGGAGAGACACAAGTAGACTTCACAGTGAGCTCAGAGCCTGACGCAGGGCTCAGGGCTCGGTCCCAGGTCTGTGATATGAAGACCTGAGCCTAAACCAAGAGTCAGACACTCAACTGACTGAGCCACCCCAGGCACCCCAACAGTTAAGTAATTTGCTCAAGTTTACATGGCTAAGGAGAAGAGTCAGAATGCAAGGCAGGTAATTTAGCTCCTGGTTAAGACAGGCTGGGATGGCAAAGCAGCCCAAATCACCAAAGATCTGTCAGACTTAGAGGCCTCTTCGTATTCTGGAATGTCCACAACATAGAGATTTTGAAAGACCAGGATTCTATACAGATTCAGGTCTATGCCTAACTAATTCAAGGGTCTAGCATGTAATTTCACAACCTCAGTGATGCTGCTACCTGCCCTCTTGAGTTGTCCTTTAGTAGTCCCAAACTGGATCTTTGCTTGTTCTAATCCAGTGGAACAGGTAGAAAAGCCTTTTAAGCTCAACCGTTACTGGACCTCTCAGAGAGGGGGCAAACCACTCCTACAACCGGATTTCTCTATGTGGTCCATGTGCTGGGTCATGAATTCCAAGAGCACCAAAGACATCTATAGGTGATTCTCATCCTATGTCCCCACTTCCTTTCTACACTGACTTCACGCCCACTCAGTCCTCTGGAAATGCTCCTTGTTCATTCATTCCCACACCTGTGGAAGATATGGACAACAATGTACCTAGTGAAAGAATGGGAATGGACTCTCCAAGGTCTATGTGGCAAACCCACCACAGAAATGGGAAGAAAAAAAAAAAAAGTAAGGTTCAGGAATGTGTCAAGCAAGGCGAGGGCTGAAAGTGGATTTGGAACTGGAGTTGGACAAGAAGAGAACCTGGAGAAGGAGAAAGGGATCATGATTTTTTTTTTTTTTTTTTTTTTTGAAGTCCTCTCCAGGCTGATCTACCAGGACAGAAAGGGAGAAAAGAACTCAGGGAAGATGTCCTGTGTAGTCATAAAATTATGTAGTCAGCTCTTCTGTACCTAGAAAATCATGACACAAATACATAAGAAATGGGAGGCAGCCCTAAGAATGTCGCTATTTCAGTAAATATAGTTTGCTGGTAGGTATGAAATTAAATTGCAGTAAATATAATTTGCTGGTGGTATGGTTTTTCAATGTGTATCAAAAGCCTTCCTCATGTGCCTAGTCAACTCCAACCCCAAGAAATATGTCAGGCCCTGAGCTAGGTTCCAGGATGTAGGGTGGACTAGCAGACAGGGTATCTGCTTCCCAAAGCAGCTAACTCTAGATAATGTATTTCAGGGATGAAGTATGAGATGATAAGGAGGGAGCAATGAGGAATTTAACCCATCCCAGAAAGTCAAGAAAGGTTGAAATTCTCTTAAACGAGGCTTGAAGGACAAGAAGGACTTAGGCTAGAATAGTCAAGATGAAGGCTCCATGGCGATTGCGTAGCAAGTGAAAAGGAAATGACAGATGTTGTGCATACATACCCTTGAGCACAAAATGATGTTGGCAAATAGGCAACCTCTTCAAGCTTTAAACATCATATTAACGAGTCTGCGACTTGTTCAAAAGCAAAAGGGAACTGCCAAAGAGTAACAAGTGAAATATTTTGATGTGTGTTCTACTGTGTTTCTTTTGACTTACTAATTCCAGGTTAAAGAAATGATCCCAAGGATATAATTATAAATTTATGCAACTATACTGTTAAAAGTTTGTTTCTAATATTGAGATTGTCTAAAATTAGAAAATTTTGAAATAACCTGAACATCTTATAATAGGGGCTTAAATGAATAAAACTTTGGTTCACCCATACATTAGAATGGTATATAGCTGTTAAAGATACTGTGGAAAAATATTTAACGGCATGGAAAGACGTTCATTATACGTTAAATGAAAAATGATTACATAAAATATATATAGTATAATACCGTTTTTAGTAGAAAATACACACACACACACACACACGCACACACACAATACGTACAAAAGAAACTGGAAGGCTATACAACTGCACGTCAATGTATTCTTTCCTGTGGGATTAAATGTTAATCTTTTTTCCTAACGTGTTACTTTTGTAATTAAAAAAATCATATGTCTTATACGTCTAGAGGTTTTTGGGGTGCCGACCATAATCTATTTCTTGACCTCCATTGGGTTTACACTGGCCTTTGCTTTAAATTATGTTAAAAAATAAAATAATTTGTTTAAAAATGTAAATCTGTTTAATAAGCTTTCTTCTATAAAATGTGTTACATTTTACAACTTTGTGTTTAATAAGCTGCACGTATTTATTTTTCAATATCTTATACGTAGTCCCAAAATCTTAAAGTGTTTCATAATTTCGGAGTACAGTGCGCACTTGACCGCAAACCCGCGTGGTTCACCCGCCTGGACGATTTGGACTTCAAGCCCCAGCAAGCATTGCGATCTGCACACCGGGAACTACGGGGTCCAAGGCGGGGTTAGGGAAAGCACGGTCTTTTCCCTCCCAGAAGCCCGCGGGCGGCTAGAAACACTGTCCGTGTCATGGCCGCAGGAGCCGGGACGGCAAGCCCTGCTTCCGGCCCGGGCGTCGTACGTGACCCGGAGGCGTCACAGTCGAAGAAGCGGCCCGGCGGGGAAGGCGGGGAGGGCGCGCGGCGATCGGACGCGATGGCGGGAGGAGGCGGGAGCAGCGACGGCAGCGGGAGGGCGGCAGGCCGACGGGCGTCCCGCAGCGGCGGGCGGGTTCGGCGGGGGCGCCAGGAGCCGGGGCTGGGGGGCGCCACGGAGCGGGGCGCGGGGGAGGCACGGCTGGAGGAGGCGGTCAACCGCTGGGTGCTCAAGTTCTACTTCCACGAGGCGCTGCGGGCCTTTCGGGGTAGTCGGTACGGGGACTTCAGGCAGATCCGGGACATCATGCAGGGTGAGGGCCGGACCTGGGGAAGGAGGCTGGTTTGGGAAGGGGATCTGTGGGGCCCGGGGGTCGGCGCTGGGGGGGATCGCCGAGCCAACGATGTCTTCTTTCCCAGCTTTGCTTGTCAGGCCCTTGGGGAAGGAGCATACCGTGTCCCGGCTGCTGCGGGTTATGCAGTGTCTGTCGCGCATCGAAGAAGGGGAAAATTTAGGTATGGCAATTTCTGTATTCTTCTCTGGGTTTATTTATGGTTACGTTGTTTTCCAACTTATGTCTGGAACTGAAGGATTCGGGGTTAAGGTGCACTACTATGTTTCGATCACAGTGGTCTTTTCCCTTCTAGAATGAGTCTGTTCTCTGGGTCTAGTTTTCTGCAGTTACGATTCTCTTGGCTGCTTTTCTATTTTTTATTTCCTCCCACCTGTTTCTTGCTTGCCCCAACTTTGCTGCGATCTAGTGAGTTATGTTAAGGCCAGATTTTCCCCCATAGTAGAATGTTTTTCGGAGTATAAGCACTTTTTTTTTTTCCTTTTAATTGAACTTAAGAGCTGTTTAGCAAAACTGTCTTCAGTTTCTGGTCGCTTGTATCTGAGGAGGATGTGTGTGTCCTGAAATTTGAGATGCAGATTCATGTGTTAAAAAATAAATTTTTACCTGTTTTTGAAAATAATAAAAAATAGTCACTTCAAATTTATTGGTTTGATTTTGAACTCTTAACATGTTTGTGAACTTTTAACCAGTATGTTAGCAAATTAAAAGCAAATCTTTCTATATTTACATGTGTCTTTTCTGATAAATATGTATTTTTGGACATGTTTCTGCTCCTTATAAAATAGCTTAAAGCGAAAACTGTGCTCTTTGTTCTAGACTGTTCCTTTGATATGGAAGCTGAGCTCACACCACTGGAATCAGCTATCAATGTGCTGGAGATGATTAAAACGGAATTTACACTGACAGAGGCAGTGGTCGAATCCAGTAGAAAACTGGTCAAGGAGGCTGTAAGGCTCTATTTTTATTTCCTTTTTCTTTTGACAAAAATCAGATGTCTTTGAGGATACTGCTTATCTTTTCTGTATGGGGATGGAGAGAGCAAGTGAGCACACTCAACATAGACACACACAGATGTTCCATCTCTTCTGCCAGGCTTGGAAACTGTTAATGGCAGGTATGCTGCTTTTGTGATTTTGGTTGTGTTCCTTGTGGCCTTGGCAGGAGAGGCCACAATACACTAGAATTCGGTTGGCATCGAAGACTGACATTTTGGAGGTTATTACACCATTCAGGAGCATTGATTGTTAAAGGGCTAGAAGCAAATGGCCTAGGTTTTGGTCATCTTTGTTTATAATAAACCAAAGAGGATAGCGGGGGCCATGGGAAATGTGGGACTGACTTTGAAGAGGAACATTCCCTTTCAACAAACAGAATTAGAGATTCTAGGATAATCAGCCAGTTAGAAAAACAGTAATGGTAGAAGGCTGGCATAGCCAGTGTTCTTGACAAGGAAAAAGCTACTGGAGTGTCTTGGAACTTCTCATTGGCTCAGGTAGCTTCAAGTAGTAGAACTTATTTTTATTTAAAACATGACTGGCAATGGGAACCAGTCAGAAAAAGCTTTTTCTTCTTCAGTAACCAAGTCCGGGGGCGTGGAAGCAGATGTAGAGGTGGGGACTGAAGAACAACAGCTCAGCATTGCCCTGGTAGAAAGTAAGGGAACTGGTAAGAAAAGAGCACCCCCTAAAAAGATGGGATCTTACATAGGAGCAGGAAGATAAGACTTTGCTTGGCAATGAAGACTTTCTGTCCCTTAGCTGTGTGCTGGGTACTTAGGTACCTGCTAAAAAACAACTAGTGTGTGTGAGGTGCAGATATTTATTCAGTTAAGGACCTTGGGCAGGAACTACTTTCAGTCTTGGAAGGAATGCTCAGATAATCCAAATTCCAAAGAGGAATAATTCCAAGAATAGATTTTTAGTACAGGTAGGTCAGGTTTGTGTTGGAGGGAAAATGCCAGAAAAGAGATAATAGCAAAGGAGGAGAAATCCATGCCTGCTTTCAGAAGAACTAAGGATCTTTTGAATGGGAAGAAATGGTACCGTGGGGCACTTGACTGGCTCAGTCGGTGGAGCATGTGACTCTTGATCTCGGGGTTGTGGTTCGAGCCCCACGTTGGGTGTCGAGATTATGTAAAAATAAAATCTTGAAAAAAAACTGGGCAGGGAAGAAGTGGTACCCATTTCAAAGTAATTCATGTAATTCCTGTTAAGTAGGTAGTGGATTCAGAAGTGCAGTTCCTTCAGAACAGAAGAGCTATAGATTTGTCTCTGTCCCCTCTTCTGGAAGAGTCTTGTGGGCTTTCATCTGTATATTTGTTAATTTACTATTATTTCTTATTTAAGCTTATAGATCTCGTATGGGAGGCTTCCTTATGAAAAATCTGTTAGCGAAGTCTAAATTCTTTCAAAATAGTCAACCGTACTCTTATCTTGACTCCCTTCTGCTTTTCCATTTTCCATCATGTACCAGATTTCTTGTTACACTTACCATATTACTGTTATTGCTGTGCACCAAATTACCCCCAAATCTAGCAGCTTAAAATAGTAAATATTGTCTCTCATTTTCCAAGAGTTTGGTTCAGCTGAGTGTTTCTGGCTTGAGGTCTCTGATGAGATTGTAATCAAGCTGTCTGCTAGGGTTGCAATCATCTCAAGACTCAACTGGGACTGAAGGATCTGTTCCCATGCTCACTCACATGGTTGTTAGCAGGATTCACTTTCCTTGCTGGCTGTTGTTTGGAGTCTTCATCTCCTTGCCTCTCCACAGGGCTGCTTACAGCATGATAGCTTATTTCCTCTAGAGTATGTGATCCAGGAGAACAAGAGCCCAAGATAAAAGCTGCACTTTTATAACCTAATTTCAGAAGTGTCATTACTTCTGCCATATGCTGTTGGTCACACAGACTGGACCAACTATGGATTAGTGTGTGGAATGGGACTATGCAGGGGGTGGGGATCATTGGAGGCCATCTTAGAGGCTGGCTACTACAATTACCTTGAACTCTTAGCTATTAAATGATACCATATCACTTGCCTCAATGTATTTTGTTTTTTAATTTTTCATTTAGAGTCATAGGATCTGTTAATGGTCATCTTCAGGAAAATACCATGGGATGCCTAGGCTATTGAGGCTTTTTGATGCATTTTAAGCTTTGTAAAGTGTCACACAGTTTATTTAAAAGTCTGTTAAGTTTTTGTTAAAGTGTATCAAATAAGTTAAGTTGGAACTTTTCATTATATGGTATAGGGATTTCTTCCTTTTTTTTTTTTTAAAGATTTTATTTATTTTAGAGAGAGGGAGTGAGAGAGAGCATGAGAGGGGAGAGTGTTAGAGGGAGAAGCAGACTCCCTGCTCAGGGAGCCTGATGTGGGACTCAATCCTGGGACTCCAGGATCATGATCTGAGCCAAAGGCAGTTGCTTAACCAACTGAGCCACCCAGGTGCCCTGGGTGTAGGGATTTCTGCAGGTCTAAAGGACCCCTTCAGGAATCAAAACTATTTTCATAATAGTGCCAAATCATGAGTTGACTTTCAGTGCACTGACTTTGCACTAATGGTGCAAAAGCACTGATGGGTAAAACTGCTGGTGCCTTAACATGACCTAGGAAGTGGTAACTTGTACTACTAGTCATTGTAGTCTTCACTGCCACAGACTTGTAGTTAAAAAATAAATAAAAGCCAGTTTCAATTAAGAATGTCTTTGATAAAGCAGTAAAACTAATTTTATTAAATCCAGGCCCTTGAGCAAACATCTTTCCAGTATTTTGTGACAAAGTAGGAAGTTCGCCTAAAGCATTTCTGCCACATAACATGATGGTTGTCGTCAGGAAGTCACTCATGTGATTGCTTGAGTTGCATGCTGCTCTAGGTGCTTTTTCAATGGAACACCTTTCTTTACTTGAAAGAACTGACAGATTTTGGTTATTGGGTCTGGGCATATGGCAGTCATTTTCTTGCTAAAGAGCATTGGGAACTTGTCATTTCAAAGAAAACAGTTGGTAGTATTTGTTGCCAGTGATAAAACTCAAGCTTTCAAGTAAAAATTCAGATTTTGGAAAACTTGTATTGATGTACTTGACAGCCTCCCAGTCCTTAGGCTTTTCTGATAAGAGTGATGGTGGTTATTAACAACTGTGATTTAAAAAATATTTTTAATGAATGTGTCAACATTTGGAAGATCTGTATAACTTAGTAAATAAATATTTTCCAAAAGGCCAGTGCATTATATTACAAAATCATTCATAGGTAAAAGATCCATTTAAAATGCAAGATAGACTAAAAGATTTTCATGTAACAGATGATGAAAGTTCACTTGCCCAAGTTTGGTGTAGAGTCAAAGAAGAATATCCACAATTTTCTGAAAGGTCTATTAAAATACTCCTCCCTTTTCCAACTTCGTATCTGTGTGAAGCTGGATTTTTTTTATATGTATATATACTTTAACCACAACGACACATCAGTATGAATGGAGAAGCAGGTATGAGCATCCAACTTTCTTCTATGAAGCCCCGATATTATGGAGATTTGCAAAAATGTAAAACAAGGCCAGCCTTCTCATTAAACGTTTGTTGTAGAAAACAGTAATTTTTCATAAAGTTATGTTTTTTACATTAACCTGCAATGCGTTTGTTACTTTTTAATGAATTAATAAATATTATTACTTAAATTTTTCTTAGTTTTACGTTTCTAATATGGTGATATAATGCACATAAGCAAAAGCTCTTTGGGGTCCTCATTAACATTTAAAAGTATAAAGGAATCCTGAGACTAAAAAGTTTGAGAACTGATTCTATAAGCTGTTAATGATATTGAGGCTAAATTGGTTTTCTCTTCGTAACTGAAAAATTCCTCAGTTAGGTTCCTGTGGAGAACAGCAGAGAGTAACATGTATGGCATATTACCGGAAAAGCATTTATTTGTTGCTTTTTGCTGTGGAACATTCTCCACTTCACCTTTGGTAACATCATCTTTTCTTTTGGGGCCTTACCCCATTTTGGCGGGGCTGGGTGCATAAAACACAGTCTCTAAATACCTTAACTCTTAAAAAGCTTTGTCAGAGCTTTTTGAGCATTCCTGCTTCCCATAACAGTCTGGGGTTTTTTTTGTTTTTTTTGTTTTTGTTTTTTTTTTCTGAGTTTGCTTCTTTAGTCTTTTTTCCCTTCTGTGAATTTTGGTTTTCTCTTTCTATGTGCTTTCTGCTATCTCCCCTCAACAGACCTATCCCACCTCTACTGAAAATCTGTGCTTGGAATTTCCTTTTTGTTTTAGTTAGCCAGAGACCATTGCTATTGCTTATACCCTAAGAACCTTAACAGCTATGTAAGAGAAGAAATTATACTTCTTTCTGAAAACTCTCAAATGAAAAAAAAAAAAAGAAAAGCAGTAGTTCATCTCTAAAAACAAAACAACAACTTTCCAGGAAATTAAAATTAGTTTTAAAAGATAAGCTCATAGTACAAACGTTGGAGACAGACTTCTAATTTAGAATTTGAAAGCATTCACATTTCCTTTCTTATTTCACAAATTAAGTATAGTAGGACCTGGTTCTAATTCTGGAAAAGACAGAGTAACTAAGTATACTCTTTTCTGTCCTTGCTAATGCAAGTATAAATCCTAGACAGAATGTGTAGAGCAGCTGTCTGAGGATTCATAAATGTAAATGGGTAGTAAACAGATGGGGAAGAAGACCAGAATTTGAAGATCCACCAAACTGGCGATAATTAGTATACCATTTTTTCCTTCTCTAGTAACATCCAGCCTGGACTTGAAGTCTCTTGAGAAACCTAGAAATGCACTCTAGGTGGGAACAGAAAGAATTCCAAGAAAGTCTTCCTCTGGCCTGAGGAGCAAGAAAAAGATCTGAAAGTCAGGGAGGGTGGGAGAAATCCTAGGGTTTCTTTTCTCCCTTCTCTCCTGCCCTGGCATTCAGACAGTACTGCCCTGGTAGCAGCAGTGGCCCAGGGACGACAGTGACAGTGGGGTGACACTAGAAAAAGGAACAGAACCCGTTACTCTTTAGCAGTGGAGCTGTGACCCCCAGAACCTAGAGCAAATTCCACTGCCTTTTTTTTTTTTTTTTACTGTCTGTCCTGCTGCTTAACTCTGGATGCAATTGCAGTTTAGTAGGGAAACTAAACCCCAGGAATACAAGGCTAATTTGAAATTTGAAAATCAATCAATGTCCTTCACTCTATTAATCTAAAGAAGAATGAAATATATCAGTTGATGCAGAAAAGGCATTGAACAAAATTCAACATTAGTTCATGATAAAAACACTCAGCAAACTATAAATAGAAGAGAACTTTCTCAACCTGATAAAAGACATCTAAAGAAAACCTACAGCTAACATCATACTTGATGGTGGAGGACAGAATGCTTTGTCCTTAAGATCCAAAGGCAAGGATGTCCATTCTCACCACTTCCATTTCATGTCATACGGGAAGACCTGGCCAGTGCAGTAAGTCAAGAAAAAGAAAAGGCAAAAGACTAGAGAGGAAGGGAAGAAATGTCCCTATTTGCAGATGATATGACTGTCAATATGGAAAATCCCATGCAATATACTAAAAAATCTACAAGTATGTTTAGCAAAATTGAAGGATACAAAAATCAACACAGAAAGTTATTCATATTTCCAGTATATAGTAGCAGTGAATGGCTTGAAATGAAATTACCAAAACAGTGCCACTTATAATAGCTCCAAAAAAGAAGAAAAAGAAATACTTAGGTGTAAGTCTAGCAAAACATGTATAGTATCTGTATGTGAAAAACACAAAATGAAAGAAATCAAGACCTAATAAATGGAAAGGCACACCATGTTCATGGACTGGAAGATAATAGAGCTAAGAGGCCAGTTCTCTCTGGCTGATCTGTAGATTTAATATAATTCCAATCACAATCTCAACAGATTTTCTATAGACACAGACTGATTCTAAAATACAAATGGTAAAGCAAAGGAACTAAAATAACCCAAACAATTTTGTAAAAGAACAAAGTTGAAGGATTCACTATCCAATTTTAAGAATTATTATAAAGATACTCATAACCATAAACATTAATGGAACAGAAGACAGAGTCCAGAAATAGGCCTACACAAATATGACATTGATTTTTGACAAAAATGTGAAACCAATGCAGTGGAAAGGTATTCAATAAAAAAAGGATAGTCTTCAACAAATGGTATTGAAATGGTTGGGTGTCCATATGCAAAAACTGAATCTTGACCTCACAAAAATTAATTCAGAATGGATCATAATCTAGATGTGAAATGTAAAGCTGTAAAGCTTATTAAATAAGATGAAAGAAAAACTTTATGTCCTGGACTTAGGCAAAAAGTTCTTAGTTATGACAATAAAAGCACGATCCATAAGAGGAAATTTTGATAAGAGGAAATAATGGTAAATTGGACCTGATCAAAATTTAAAACTTTTGTTCAGAAAGACACTGTTAAGTAAATAAAGACAAGCTATAGAGTAGGAGAAAATATTTGCAAATCATGTATCTGACAAAGGACTCGTGTCCAAAATATATAAAGAACTCTCAAAACTATTTAAAAAAATGGGCAAAAGCCTCACCAAAGAGAATATACAAATGGCATATAAACACATGACAAGATGTTCAATATGATTTAGTCTGTAGAGAAATACCAATTAAAATCACAGTGACTACTAGGGTATACCTATTAGAATGACTAAACTTTAAAAAGTACTGACACTGGGGTGCCTGGGTGGCTCAGTCAGTTAAGCATCTGCCTTCAGCTCAGGTCGTGATCCCAGGGTTCTGGGATCGAGTCCTGCATCGGGCTCCCTTCTCATTGGGGAGCCTGCTTCTCCCTCTCCCTCTCCCTCTGCTTTTCCATATGACCCAGCAATTCCAGGTGTGGGTATTTACCTTAGAGAAATATTAAGTTCACCTCAAAACCTGTACACGAACGATTTAACATCTCTTCCTACTCACCAAAAATTGCAGACAACCCAAATATCCTTCAGTGGTCAATGGATAAAAGTAGCACAGTAGCTCTCCCATCCCATCCATAGTTTCACTCCATGGTTTCAGTTACCCACAGTCAACTGTGGTTGGAAATCAGACGATTCTCCTTCTGACATATGGTCAGAAGGCAGGAGGTCAGTAGTAGCCTAGGGCTAAGTCTTAATATCTATGTTATTCACCTCACTTCACCTCATCACAGGCATCGTACCATCTCACATCACAAGAAGGGTGAGTACAGTACAGTAAGATATTTTGAGAGATAAACCACATTCACATAACTTTTATTACAGCATATTGTTATATTTGTTCTAGTTTATTGTTAATCTCCTACTGTGCCTAATTTATAAATTAAACTTTATACGTAGGTATGTATAGGAAAGAGGAGTGGGAGGCATTATTACACATTCAAATAATGGAATACTCAGCCATAAGAAAGAAAGAACTATAGATAATGCATCAACATAGATGGATCTCAGTGGCACTTATACAGAAGGAAAGAAGTGTCTCAGGGTTATATCCTCTAAAAAATAAGCACTGCATGCTAAAGGATTCCATTTATATGACATTCTTGAAGAGATAAAACAGTGAAAAGATGAGTGGTTGCCAAGGGTTGGGGATGGGGGCGGGGTGACTACAGAAGGATAGCACAAAGGGAGGTTTTTGGATTCATGGTTTTTGCATCCTCATTGTGGTTACAGGAGTCAATACGTGTATTAAAACTCAGGATACTACGCTCCCCGCCAATAGTCCATTTTACTGTATGCATGTTAAATAAAATGTAAACACATAATAGGATCTAAATTATTTGATACAAAGTAAAACCTCTGAATTCTTCAAGGAAGTAAGTATAGTCTTAGTACAGTTATTCTCCTGAAAATGATGTAAAAGTGAATGTGGTCATCTAACTATAAAACATAAAGACCTACTTTGTACCTTCCCTGGGCAGCAAGAATTTATGGTTGTGCCTGCTATTCAAGAGCATTTGACACCAATTTCCTTTGCATGCTGAAGACAGAATCACCAGAGATTAATACTGAATTCCTTTTGCTAGTCCTACTTCTCTTGGTCTGTATCTCCTTCAGTTCTTCCCTGAAACGAAGATTGAAAATATCTATGGACCAGTTTTTCTTCCCTGTTGTGTGTGTGTGGTGTTTCTTTTACCTCTCTTTGAGACAGGATTTATCCTGTTAGATAACTCCAAGTGCTCTCAAGTTTTCCCTGGCTTTTCTAATTTTTTTAAAAAATGACACATTTTTAAAATATCACTTAAAATTTTCAATCACTGTCATTTTTCCTCTACATATATTTTCTTGGGGTCTTTACTAAAGGACTCTTTTTCTCTGTGGCTCATGAAACTTCTGCATCCTACCTGGAATTTTGCCCTCCTCGTGTGCTACCTGTGGATGCACTGGGTTTGTTTATTTCAGTAATTCCCTGCACACTTGAACTGGAGTTGCCAGCTGGGGTTTAGGATAGTGAGAGGCTGTGTTGGATGTCCTACAGAAATGGCCTCAGGCCTTTCCTGAATGGAACTAGCAGAACTTTGTGGTCAGCAAATGGGTTTTTTTTACCCCTCACAATATATCCTCCCCTCTCTGTCCCCATCATTATATCAAAGCTTTTGCATCCAAAAAGAACAGATCCAATTGTTCTGGGGACCTGGAATGACTCCTGCCCATTTTGCCTTTCCTTAGGAGGCCCTATTCAAATTGGGTAAATGGTCTATAATCCAGAGGATCAGATTTTGCTTTATCAGCTATTTTTTTAAAAATCCAGTGTAATGTTGAAAATCTACTACCCTACACAGTGAAAGAAGAGTGCTTACAGTTGTTCATAATGCCTGAGCAGTGACTGTTAGTTTTTAAGTACAGGAATTTGACAGAATGTGAAAAAGTTCTTGGGTATATATGACTCACTTTTACTTATTAGTAGTTTATTTTAGTATCTGATATTGATTATACCTGTCATTATTACAGTTAAAAAAAAAAAGGTTTTTTCCCCCTTTTGTAGGCTGTCATTATTTGTATCAAAAACAAAGAATTTGAAAAGGCTTCAAAAATTTTGAAAAAACATATGTCCAAGGACCCCACAACTCAGGTAAATTTGATATATTTTTGCTCCCATGACTTAAATCCATCTCATTGTTTTTTGTGGGGAAACAAGAAAAGGGTTCTTTGTCAGGAATATTATCTAAATATTCGGCACCTTTAGCATGTTGTCTTTTATATCCGAGATAGCTTACGGTGAGATTGGCTTTTCAAAATTTATTTTCATTATATAAATTTACCTAAATTATTATCTTGCCCATTTCTGTCAGGTCTGTGACAGAACTTTATTTAAGTGATCAGCACCAGGTATTAAGCTATCAAGTTCTGTAACACTTCTAACTTTACGTAAATGCTGATCCTGCAGACTTGAGACTCTGTCTTGGTGAGGTCTTACTTCCTCTATCTTCCAGTGTCAAAAGCTCTGTTGGTGCCCTGCTCTTTTTTTTTTCTTTATAAATCTAAATTTGAGTTCTTGAAAAGGTAATACCTGTATATAATAAAATTCAAAAAGGAAACAAAAGAGTTTAACTCATCTCTTAAGTCAGCCACCTCATTCCTCTCTTCATAGGCAACCAGTTTTTTTTTCTTTTATCTTTTCAGAGATACTCTACGCATATGCAAGCAAACAAATGTGCATGTGTGTATATAGAGATGTATACGTATATCCATTCTTCCTGCTCTTTCTGTATGCATATGTGAGCATATTCTACACCCTAATTTGAGCATTTCGTAAATTGCTTTTTTCACTTAACATATCTTGAAGATCGTTCTGTATTACCACATAAGGAGCTGCTTCATCCTTTTTTTTCTTAAGCTTAAAAATCTTTATATAAATGTATAAAGGTAATTTAGATTCTAAGTTATTCATCTTTTTTTTATAGCTACATAGTAACCCACTGTGGCTGATCCATAATTTATTGACCTGCTCGTTGTGGTAGGCTCCCCTTCCTAGATATGTACTAGTGATTGCCATTGTGAAAGTTCTAATAGTGTTGTCTCAACTCACCATCATTGAATTTTTACTGGGGTTCTTCTTTCTTATGTCACAAATATCGGTCCTTTGTGTAGAAGCTGAGAAATGATCTCCTGAACATTATCCGTGAGAAGAATCTGGCTCACCCTGTTATCCAGAACTTTTCCTATGAGACCTTCCAGCAGAAGATGCTGCGCTTCCTGGAGAGTCACTTGGATGATGCAGAGCCCTACCTCCTCACGGTGGGCCTTGGCCTTCTCTTCCCATAACCATGATGTGGCCTTGATGATGTGCAGGCAATAAGAAAAGGATAGCTCTTTTTATAAGTGAAAAGAGTAAATGCATGGAAAAGACTCTGAATTGTATGCACTGTCTCTCTTAATTAAATGCCTTAAATACACAGAAGCAGAGATCCTGATAGAGGCAAAATGGAACATACCTGGTTTCCCTCACCTCCCATTTATACCTCCTACATGTGATTAATCTGGCTAAAGTAGGGGCACACTTAAAATTAGTGGTGGTTTGCAGAGATGAAATTTGAGTTGAATTTGGGAGGAAGAGTGGTTTGTAGACATGGTGTGATGGGGTTGTTAACAGGAAGAGGGAATAACTGGAGAAAAAAAGGTGTGACTAGAAGTATGATAAGGCGAAAGAAGCCAAACGGAGACATTCTTTAATTGGATCAAAGTGATAAGCAGAAAGAATGGTAGCAGTGAGGCTCAGGACAGCATGTGGAAGAATTAGAACCCAGACTATCCTAAAGGGTGGGCTATGATATTGGGAAACTGAGAGAGGAGGTTTGTTGTTGCTTTTTTTTTTTTTTTAAATCACCAACATTTGGAGAGTTGAGAATATCTTAGCTCGGGGTGGCTGGCTGGCTGGCTGAATCGATAGAGCATGCAACTCTTGATCTTGGGGTTGTGAGTTTGAGCCCCACACTGGGTGTAGAGATTACTTACAAATAAGATAGAAAGAAAGAAAGAGAGAAAGAAAGGAAAGAAAGGAAGAAAAGAAAGAAAATATCTTAGTACATAACAGTAGATCTGTCAGGCCCATATTAGGATAGTGTCACTGATAGTAGCAGTCATTTGGCAGTTGTCAAATTATCTGCAAAGCAGATAGTTTGGGATATTCAGGGTGCAAGTCTCAGGATACTTGAGCCTGGCCTACCATCCTTTCTTTTGTATTCCTGATAACTGGAAAATAACCTGCCACTGTTTCTGTGAGGGGAGAGTCCTCTCAGTTCTTAAGACATCACTTGTTACAGGCATACATATCTGAAACAGAATGATACTGGACTGATTAGAAACGTATAAAATTTTAGTCAAAGGCAGGCAGATGAGCAGTTAGAGTCAGAGCAAGATTGGCCCACTCAGGGCTTTATGTGGTATTAGTTAGGATTTTCAGAGTTAATAGGCAAAATATATTTGTGGAGATAGAGTTACAAAAAATCTTAGATACACACTAAAAGACACTAATATAAACAGCAGTTATCTTAAGTTTGAAAAAAAAAGTCTGACTTTTGTGCATGACCCCAAAGGTATATTTGGCATTCAGAAACTAGATTAGGGATGAGATTGGAAGAACAAAAAAGGAAGTACAAAGTAAAATTACGTGCTTATTTGTTGTCCAAAAGATTAAAGAATTCTTGCAGTGTCAAGATGGTTAGCGCCACTCAAATTGAATTCTCCTTTAGTATAGAAAACTATGAGCCATTTTTTGAGGAAGGAAAAAGCAAGACATTTGAAATGTTCTTGTGAGTTCTCTCCCTTTCTATGTCCTCCTCTAGTTTATGCCTAGATTGGATTTGTAAGTGAACATGTCTGCATGTTGAGTATATATGTTCGTGGCGAAAGAAGAGAATTAATGAAATTCTGTGCCTTCCTCTTCCTGATCACATCCTTCTTTTCCCAGATGGCCAAGAAGGCTTTGAAATCTGAGACTGCTGCCTCCAGTACAGTGAAGGAAGATAAACAGCCAGCACCAGAGCCTGTGCAAAAGCCACTCAGAGAACCTGCAAGGTGAGAGGGATGCCCTTCTGCGATCTTGAGTAAAACACAAGGGTAATCTGTTGGCAGCAGTCACCTTAGAGCAGAATCAGTTAGTTCCTCCTGGTACTGAAATGTTACTGGGTTACCTGTACAAGGCACTGTGGGAATTACAGAGCATGCCCTGGGAAAATGAGAATATTGAAGACCCTGACAGAAGTTCCTGACTGGCTATTCCTCAGGCTTTTTTCCTTCTCTGTTCTCCTATCGTTGCCTTCCCCATATCTACACACTACTTCCTTGTGGATACCTGATCTCTTAATGCAGTGTTCAGACTTGTGAATCAGATTCCCAAAACAAGTTTTTAAAGCAGGGATCACAAGTTTAGATGCCTTTGGAGGCCCAGTAGGAAATGTACAGGAATGAGTGTAAGATAATATAGTTCAGAGCATGTGAGTGTGAACCAAAGAGGGCATGCTTTTCAGCTTCGTGTGATTGTTGCTATGTGGGAATGTCCAAGGATGCCCAAACTGTAGTTCAAATTTTTGTGTGAGACATCTAGGGTTTTTTTGGTTTTGTTTTTTGTTTTTTGTTTTGAGCTTTCCCGGTTTCTGAATGTTGGCAATTAATCCAACTAAAAAACCCAAAACTTGCATAGGTTAGGCAACAAGACATCTGCCAGCTGGGTTTGGCTTGTGGGCTGCCAGTTTGCCCTCTCCTAACAGTTTTTATTTAAAGTGTACTAGTTATTCCAAATGATAGATGAACTTAATTTTATTATGAAAAGGCAGTTTCTCATTGTTCTAAGACCGTGTGGCACACTTCTAATTCGGAGAATTCTCAAAAGTCCCATTTAAAAGTGTACCGTAGGAGAAAGAGGGCAGAATGGAGACTAGTCTTTTCCTTTTCTCACAGGAGGGTTGGACGGGACAGCAAAGTGAGATTGCTAGATTGTCAGTTGGTTGCCCAGGCTGACTCGTAGCTGTATGGCACTATAGAGTTCTGACGTAGTGGAAAGCAGTGCTTTAGTTCATGCAGACAGAAGGGGTTAGTGCACCGGCTAAAAAGGTCTCTTGGAGGGGGAGTGTCATTGGCCCTAGTCCTTTAAGGTTCTCTTACTTGGAGTTTAAACTCCAGAGTTCAACTTATATATTTAAAGCCTCTACTTATGCTTATAAATGGAAGTTTTATAAAGTTGTTCTGAGCAATTTCTTGTCTTTTCTTTTTTTAATTTTTAAAAAGATTTTATTTATGTATTTGAGAGAGAGAGAGAGCTCACAAGCAGGGGGAGGGGCACGGGGGGGAGAGATGCAGACTCCCCACTGAGCAGGTAGCCCAATGTGGGGCTTGATCCCAGGACCCTGAGATCATGACCCAAGGTGAAGTAAGACGCTCAACCGACTGAGCCACCCAGGTGCCCCTCTTTTATTTTTTTAAATGAATAGTCCTCCACTTGAAGGGTCCTCTGTCTCATTTGAGGCTTCACACTTTGGAAAAGTTGTGATTTGGATGAACATCAATAATGGTGAGATTGATCCTTGCATATTTGCTTTATATATAGGCAGTTGCGGACTACTCCAACCACCATTGGAATTATGACCTTGAAAGCAGCTTTCAAGACTCTGTCCAGTGCACAAGATTCTGAGGCAGCCTTCTCAAAACTGGACCAGAAAGATCTGGTACTTCCTAATCAAGTGTCCCTGCCATCACCAGCCCTCAAAAACAAGAGACCAAGAAAAGATGAAAATGAAAGTTCAGCCCCTACTGAGGGTGAGAGTGGCTCTGAACTGCAGCCCAAGAACAAGCGCATGACAATAAGCAGATTGGTTTTGGAGGAGGACAGCCAGAGTACTGAGCCAAGCGCAGGTCTCGACTCCTCCCAAGAGGTCGTCCCAGCATCACCATCCAAGCCCACCGTTCTCAACCAACCCCTTCCTGGGGAGAAGAATCCCAAGTATGAAGACCTTCTTTGTAGCAGTTTTGGGGCTGGTTGGTGGTCCTGGTTGGGCCTGGTATTGCTTCCATGAATGAAGTAACTTTCAGCTAAGTTATTCACCACCAAGGCTTGCTCAAACTGCTAGAATGTGACTTGGGAGTGGGGAGTGACGACATAGCCATCCCTGGCAGTTCTGAAGCCCCACCCATGGGCTTCCAGGCATTGCTCTAGATGTGAGTGAGGATGGAAGGGTTTCAGAGCATCCTACTCAGCGCTGCTTTCATTTTTAGCAAACTTCTGAGTGCCTTGACAACTAAATACCAGTCTTCTTTGTTAAAAGAAATTTGTTTGAATTGGGCTCCTTTAGACTTTGAGCCTTAAAAAAGATTTATGAATATTTATAGTTTTGCACCTTCTAAGAGCAATTAAGACTTGGCAAATTGAGTCTCTCGCATTCTGCTAGGTTCTATGGGGCAGTGGTTAGAATGCTTTTATTTTGCTCCCCATCATGACCCCCAACCTGGCTTTCAAGTTTTGCTACCCCTTGTGTCCTTTTGTGGATCCTTCCAAGCAAACTGGTTTGCTTGTTCTCTCTGGAACACACTCTGTTTTTGCTACTGTATTCTTCTTGTTTCCTCTCATTCCTCCCTCATTGCTTATGACAATCCCATCCATCCTTCAAAGGGAAGAGATGCCGATATTGACTAGAGTACTTTCCATGGGCAAAGCGCTTTTCACATATTATTTTACTGAATCTCTAGAATCCTCATTCTGTGAGTGATATATTAGCCCCATTTTAGAAGGTTTAGAAGTTATTAACTTGCCTGAAGTCACAAACCTGAAAAGTGGCAAAGTTGGGCTTTGGGATTTTTTTTTTTTAAGTGTGGAGCCCAATGAGGGGCCTGAACTCAGATCTTGACTCAAAAGTCCATGGCCTATACACCACATACACCAAGCTGCCTCTTAAAATTCTGCCTCCTCCGTGAATCTCTCCTGGTCACCCTGCTGTAAGTGATCACCTTGCTGGTCTCCCAAGGCCATTGCCATCTCTACCACTGCTCTGTTGTAGTTGTGTGTGGGGACCTGTGCTCTGACATGCAAGTCCTAGGTGCCCAGAGAGGCTGTGGCATCTAAATGATTAATACTCAGGCACAAATCTGCACTATATGTACCACTACCTGCATGTGGAAGTGAGTGAGTCATTGGCTGGGCAAGCAAATGGAGCTCAACACATTTTATTCTCATGTGATAAATGATCTTCTTTATTCCTTACAGCAGTCCTATAAAGTATACACATTATTCCCATGAACAGATGAGGAAACTAGAGAGAGTACATGGTTACAGTGGTTTTATAAAAGGGAGGATTCGTGAAGGTTTAGACCTATCCACCTCTCTCATGTGTCAAGGGCATGAAGTATGATGGGTACTCTAAAGCAGAGGTTGGCAAACTATAGCCCCTGGGCCAAATCTACTTGGTACCTGTTTTTGTAAATAAAGTATTGGAACTCAGCCACAAACATCATGTATGTATTGTCTGTGGCTGCTTTTGATGCTACACTGAGTTGAGTAATTGGAACAGAGCTGGTAAGGCCTACAAATCTGAAGATATTATCTGGCCCTTTACAGGAACAGCCTGGCTTTAAAGGAATTGGGTGAGCTACCCGGGAGCTCCAGGAAGAAGAGTTGAACCTGCTCAGCAAAGTTGTGGGTAGAGCAAGCCTTGCAGAGGTGCAAATGTTGAGCTGACCTTGAAGGAAGAGTAGGAGATCATCAAGCATATTGTGGGGTGGGGGTTCTAAGCAGCAGAAACCCCTTGTGTAAAGTCATGAGAAAGCCTAGTATGCTTTAAGAAAATATCATGTACTGTGCAGAATAATATAGTGCACAGAGAGGATGAAGGGAGAAATGTCTGGATGGGAAGATGGGCCAGGTCTTAAGTTCCTATTGTATTCTATCAGGCAGAGGTTCTGAAGCTGGGCTTCATATCACACTTCTCTGTGGAACATTTAATAAAATACATAATCCCAGGCTCTTTAGTACTGAATTAGAAGGGGCAGGGGATGGGTCTGTAATCTGCTTTTCTAACTGTGCCCCCAGATCATGAGGGCCTGATGAGCTACCATTGATGGTTTTTGAACAGGCACTGAGGCAAAGGGGACAAGATGGGTGGCTGGAGACTGCTACTGGATGAGTAGTTAGGACCGCTGGTGGAATTGAAGGCTGGATTAAGGTGTATCACCTGGAGGGCATGGTCACAACTACTACATTTTTATATGTCCTATGGCACTTGGCAAAGACAAATGTTGATTAGGTATTTATTAACCAAATATTAATTATTGGTTCTTGCAGTTTAAAGGGTCATACCCAAAACTTCTATAAAAGGCCAGCAAAGGGTTAACATTTTAGGCTTTTTGGACCACTTATGTCTCTGTTGATAATTTTTTTTTTTTTTTTTTAACAACGCTTTGAAAAGGTAAAAACCATTCTTAGCTCAAGGGTTGTACAAAAACCAGCCAGAGGCTGTAGTTTGCCGACCCCTTGGGACCAGACCCCTTTAGCCCATTCATTGCTCATCACATTCTAACTTTACCAATAGGAGCATAAGGACCAGGAAGTGACCTGACTTGCCCAGGACCGCGGAGCCATCAAACAGTGAGAGGAAGACCCAGATCTCAATCTCTTCTACAACAGAAGTTAGGCAGTACCAAACATTTGTACACAAAATAAGTGCTGAGTTCAAAGGAAGAGCAGGAGTTTACCAAAGTGATCTGTGCAGACTGTCTGCAGGAGGAATGAGCAGATATGCAGGTGGAAATGACAGAACCAGAGGTTAAAATCAGTTTTATCACAGCATGGGGATAAGCAGGTAGAAAACTGAAACTGTAATCCTGACTTATTTATAAATAATAATTAACACAGTTAATAATATCTTTTCACTTGTCTCAAGCAAATTATTCTCAGAAATAACATTTTGGGGAATATGAGTTAATTTAAACGGAAAGTAGATGGTTCACCATTTGTCTCATTCATGGAACTCAAGAATTTTTTTCAAGTCTATGCTTCTTAAATGAACTGCTTTCATTACTCATTTGCAAAATACCTAGCCAGCCTTAAAAATAAATTTCTGTTCATAGTGGGGATGGAGACTGAGGTTTGTCTCTACTCTCTTGATCAAGCTTTACAGGTCATTTGATTTATATAAATTCTTCAAAATTTAACTCAGATACTTTCCATGTTGCTTTGTAATAGATGTTACAATTCTGAGGTCAGATTTGTGCTGTGTTCTGTTTCCAGGAGAGTTGTACTATTAATCAGGTAAACACGGTTACAGTTGTTTAGAAAAGACTGACTACAGTTTTCATTTACTCAATAATTTGGGTTTGGGATTATTTTTTAGTTTTGAGATGTTTTTTGGTTATACAGTACTTAACATTTCATGTGCACAGGTAGGATTCTTATTTGCTTACTGCTCTAATTGTCAGTGGTATAACTTATTTGCAGCTCTTTGATAATCCTGTTATTACTTTAGCACATGTTTTTCCAGCTGCTGTTAGGGTATATGTTACTGTGCTAGGTGTTTGGGGTAGTCAGATAAAGATACAGCCCTTGCCTGCAATGTGCTTATGATTAGGGTGTATGTTATGAAATGGCTGTTTAATAAAATGGAAGCACAACCACAAGGGCAGAGGGGTGGGGGCTTTTTGTGTGTGTTGGGGGCCTGGATTTAGGGTAGACTTCATTGGAATGATGGCCTTAAAAAATAGATAGAATTACTCGGCAGGGAAGGGAATCCTAAGCAGAGGGGGGAACCACAGAGAGGAAAGTACGGAGCTTATAGAAGGAAAAGAGGAGCAGAAGGCGAGCCTCTGCTATTTGTGCTGATGTGGTTGTGGGGGCAGGGTTGGAGAGAGAAGGCTTTGGTAGCCAGAAACTGGCCAAAGCCAGAGTGGATGATCTTGACTGACCCATACAGGCTTCATTGTTGAGACAGTTGTAAGTGATCACGGAACAGAGAAGGGATGAGGTAATTTTAAACTGATGTTCAGGTAATTTTGGAAGGGGATGGGGCTAGGGACAGAGACTCCAGTTAAGAGACTAGTGTAATACTGGTGAAAGGTACCATGTGCTTGGACAAGAGGAATGGAGAGGAAAAAGAACACAGTCCAGGGATCGGGCATGTCTTTGAAGGACTGGGAGCAGTTTGCTCATTCTAGGTTAGAAGAATGCTAAGACCTTCAAAATTAGAGTCCAAACCAACCAAACAAAGACAGGAAAATGAGATTTTGATGGGGATAGTTCTATATGCACTGCTCAGTTTGAGGGATGATCCTGCAGCCTGTGGGATGATGACATGGAGATGCCGGGCCAGGTCAGGATTTGTTTGGGAGTTGTGTGTAAGTGAATCTCAACCGTGGTCACAGCAGAACAGGGAGGAGTACGGCCATGAGAGAGCCAAGGACAGAATATGGGATGACCCCAATGATCTGTTTTACATCTTGTCCTCTTGTTGATTCTCCCCTCAGAGTACCCAAAGGCAAGTGGAACAGCTCTAATGGGGTTGAAGAAAAAGAGACATGGGTGGAAGAGGATGAACTGTTTCAAGTTCAGGGTAAGCTAGGACATTCTCCTTGGTCCTTGACGCTAGCTGAATTATAGATGTGTGTTATTTTCACATTAATGTTCTAGAAACTGCTAGTCTCCAAACTAGAAAAAGTCCAGTACGTTCCTTATTGTGATTCATGAGGAGTCAGTTTTATGTCCTTTCCCATTAAACAATGGAGACTGTCAAAGCAGCACCTTATATTTGAAGAGAATTCCTGGTTTTGTTTTAATAAATCCTATACTTAATTGTAGCTGATGTTCTTCATAAAGTCTTTTAATTAAAAAAGGTAGATGTGGTCATTCCCTGCATTTCTTGTTTAAGTAAAAAATCTCTTACCAGTGTCAATATATAATTTTTTTCTGAAATAAGAAACTTTACTTTTCCATGATTAATACTAAAGTTCATAGCATTTGCAATAGAATCTCTCCCACCACATACTCTGCATTCTAATGGAAATATCTAAGCGCTAAAACATAATCTTGGGAGATTCGAAAGACCTTGGTAACACAGCAACAGTAAACCTAGGCCAGTCCCAAAGGTTTTGTCCTTAAAAAGTACCTTCATCAATAATAAAAACTTTGCTCTGAACAACAACAACAACAAAAAAGTACCTTCATTGGCACAAATGTAGTTGGCAAGATCAAGATCACACAGGAAATGGGGGACGTAACAAAATCAGTAAAAGTGGCATAAAATCTTTAAAAAAAAAACAGGATATAAAACTTCTAGAAAACATCCATGTCCAGTGCAGTCCAGATTTGTCAACTGTAAAATCTGCTTCTTCTATAGTATGAAATACTTCATAATTTAAAACTAAATAATCTTCCCCTGTAAGTATCCCTTTTCCTGAGCCACCTTCATTGTTTAGGAAGCACTGCTAGGACAGTAGCATCTGCTGAAGCACACACTCAGCAAGTTATGTTTAGGCAACTTTGCCTTTTCTTACAGCTTTTTAATGGCTCTCGGCTTCCAGTGACATGTCTTCTATACTAGTAGACCCTCCTGTAGCCCTCTGGCCTTTAAAAAAATTATCTTGGTGCATTTTTTTGAGGCCTCATATGTTTCCATATGGTGAGAGGGTGGAGCTTGAACAGATCTCCTATGGTCTCTCTGACTGGGGAGCAGTAACTCTCCTGTTCTTTTGTTTAAGGAACTGAATCACATTTTACTTAAATAAAATTATCAGGGATTTGGAAATTCTGGCATAAAACAATAAAATTGTGTTAGCAAGGGGTTACAAAGGAGAAATTATACATACACACACACGCACACACACAAGTATTAATATAGTTGACCCTTAACACAGGTTTAAAATGCACAGGTCCACTTATACACGTTTTTAAAAATACAGTATAATACTGTAAATATATTGTTATGATTTTCTTTTTTTATGATTTCCTTAATAACCTTTTCTCTAGCTCACTTTATTGTGAGAATATAGTGTATAATACATTTAACATGCAAAATATGTTAATTGACTGTTTATGTTATTGGTAATGTTTCTGGTGAACAGTAGGCTATTAAGTTTTTGGGGAGTCAGTATGGATTTTTGACTAAATGGGGGGTTGGTTCCCCTAAATCCTGCATTCTTTAAGGATCACCTGTGGATGTGTATATATTAGGGTTTTAAATACCACAGTCCCTCAGTAATCATGTAGGTTTTACTAAAGAGCCTGAAATCCATCACTAACCAGTATTTATTGAATGCCTGCATGTAAAATATTTGCTTTGTACAGATTTTCATTGGCTGAAATGATTGATACCTTGCAAACAAAGGACAAAAACAAATTACCCTTTAGTGATATCCTCCTTCTCTCAATGTTGGGAAATTTCAGTCAAGCTTTCCCTTTAGGAACATTCGATGTCTTTTTCTTCTGGTTTGTGCAGAGAAAGGTGAACTCTGAAATGAGTCTACTTTTAATGTTTTCCAGCAGCACCAGATGAAGAGAGTGCAACCAGTGTAACAAAAAAGCAGGTAATTTAAAATTATTTTCTGACCTTTTCTGGTAATGTGGGTAGAACAGAGGTAAAATAAGCACATCTCCTAGCATAGGCTACCCATGCACCTGTAAAAAGGTCTTTTGGAATCTTTAGATAATCCAAACTAAGTTACAGTAATAAGTATTTTCTGGAAGAAAAATCTAGGACAGAAATCTGACACATTTTCCTGATAATGAACAACGTACGTTTGAAGTTTTGAATGCAGAAGTGATTAGGATGAAATGGCAGGACAGTGAAATTACTAAATGTCTAAATCTACAGGGTTAACTTATCTCTATCGTGTTTTCAAAATACAAACCCTTCTTTTGGGTTCAGATTATTGTCCTAGGATTCTTGAGTTTACCTCTTCACTGTATGAAAATGTAAGTAGTAAGTGGAGAGACAGGGTGTGATAAATATTTTGGTCTTCTTTTGCAGAAGTGGACTGTAGAAGAAAGCGAGTGGGTCAAGGCTGGAGTGCAGAAATATGGGGAAGGAAACTGGGCTGCCATTTCCAAAAATTACCCATTTGTTAACCGAACAGCTGTGATGATTAAGGATCGCTGGCGGACCATGAAAAGACTTGGCATGAACTGAAACAGGCTTTCATTTCCACATAATTCACAGGAGCATGGTTCCTAATAATAGCCCCTGATAGTCTGTTGTTTTTTTCAGAAGCTGGGCTGGGATGAGAATTTTGGGCATCCTCCTCCGACGTGGGGGAGGTCCCAGTTCTACTTCACCACTGTTGGAGATCATGGAGCTGAGAAACAAAGCCAAGTTCACCCCATGTCCTTGGCAGAGATGACAGGCATATAGCTTGTACAGTGCCAGAATATCATTAGTATTTCCCTTCTTTAGTGGTTTGCTTGAATTTAAATCCCTGGTAATCAGTAGAACCTTCTCCTAGGAAATGGTGGAGTCTGTTAGGAGCCACTTATGACTCTGACCTGTTAAAACCAGCAATG
Organism: Potos flavus; assembly: GCA_028534135.1. Taxonomy (NCBI): domain Eukaryota; kingdom Metazoa; phylum Chordata; class Mammalia; order Carnivora; family Procyonidae; genus Potos; species Potos flavus. The sequence goes on from CM052888.1 coordinate 14,713,622, forward strand.
TGAGCATTATTTGGAGTGAAGTTGTTCCAGGTAAAGCTTTGGCCTTCTAATACAAATGCAAAGGAACTTCATCTGTCATGAACGTAGGCTGATGAGAGACCAGTCTCGGTGGTGGAATCAGTCTCTTTTAAAAATTCTTAAGCCAGTTGTAACATCAACATCTAGACCTGACAGCCTTGGCATTTGCTCTTAATATTTGCTGGGCTACGTAGGCAGGTTTAACCTCCACCTCTCCTGTGGTTGAACCAGTGTGTTTTTTTGTAAAACGGTGATTGTAGATAAGCTTAGCCCTCTCCTCCATTCCCTCTGCCCAATTCCCTTCCTTATGCTGGACTTTTAAGGCTTAAAAAATCCTGACTGAATATAAATGCTTAATTCCATTCTTTGTGAAATGGTTGCTTCCGCCTGATTCCCTAATTGTGCTTGTGTTTAGTGTCTTGCTCTAAAACTCAACATTCCCTTCTCCTTTTGTACTGTGTTGTGCTTGCTGTCTCTCTCGGACATCCTTAAAGACCGTCTTTTTGGCACAAAAAAAAAAAAAAAAAAAAAAAAAATCAGTAAAGTGTTTTCTGTAATCTTTTTTTAAAATATGAGAATTATTGTCCATAATTTGTAGCATTCTTCATTAAAGTCTTGCTTCTCTCAAATGTTAAGGAGCTATTTAATTCTAGCACAGCATGTATGAGCAGTTAGAGAGAGCAAACTGTTGAACAAGCTTTGCTGAACCATGTTGACTATGTTAAGAAGCGGATGTCAGACTGTATTGGATGTTTTAATCCTTGAAAGCCATGTTGAACAGAAATGTGGGAGTGTCCTCTTAATTTGTCCATACCCTTATATAACATTTTTGGGACAAAATTCCCCCTTTCTGACTTCTGAGCGAAAGGCAAGATGTAAAGAAATGCTGCAGTTTTAAAATTCCTCCTGTAGGTACAAGTTAGAAACTTTGTTCAGCTTTATTATCTATTTACATGTTTTGATATTTGGTACTACTGTTTTTCTGTCAGTTACCCCTAAATGAAGTGAGAGTGAAAAGGTGAGACCCAGATCCCTATCGATCTGGTTGCAGCTAGTTGTGGTCTTCCTCTAAAGGGGGTTAGGATCCAGGAGCTTTTAGCTCTTCCACTCTAACATTATTTGACTACACTCTCTATGTAGAAGAGTGACACAGAGATACATTTAAGGAAGCAGAATATCCTTATCAGTGTTTCTCAAATTGAGAAATGCATAAGTCCATTAACATTTTTTAACATAACTTCAGGGGTATTTTTATTATAGTATTTCTGAAATGTGTACAAACATAAAACTATGCCCACAGCTTCTATAGAACTATAATATGTACTATGAACTGATGATTGTTTTGCTGAATCTAAGTCACTGCTTCTGACATGGGTAGTGTTGGGGCTGTAGCAATGATAGGATGTGGGTGGGGATGCTTGATTGTTGAGAAGTGATCCCAGTCTCTGCCACCTTCACCTTAGCAAGACTGCTGCAGAGCACTGTGATGTCCCGTGGCCTTTGCTAGAACTGAATACAATTATGAAATCTGTTCTTTGCTTATTAGCTTATGACACTTAAGGGATTACCACTTGGGAGTCAATGCAATGAATTTTGGAGCAATACCTGGTTAGAAGGTGCTAATGCTGTTTTGTTTTAAGATTATGGCTGAAATCAAAACATTTAGGCACTCAGCACTCACAGACTGACAAACACTGGCCTGATAGGTGAGAGTGTGAGACCCCCTCGGGGCCCCAGCTGCGCTTTGGGGACAGGGACCTGGCCACTGGAATCTCTGAATGTCCATTTCCTTATATCTAAGGCAGTAGGTAATGGTACCTCCCTCCCAGGACTGTTGTGAGAACACACAGGAAGCAAGTAAATCTTTTAGTTCGATGCCAGCCATGAAGTCAGCAGGTGTTCAAATGCGCTCCCCCCCTCCCCCCGCCCTGCAGTGAGTGCTGAAGAAGTCATAAATAAGAGAGGAAAGATAGTCTTTAAGTGGGTTTTTGGATAGCTTTAGAAGAGTGGATCAGTAAGGCGAGAAAGTAGAACAAGGATTATCAGTGAAGAAGTTTGACCACTGCCTCTTGCTCACTTTATTTGTCCATTAAAATTTTTGCACACACTAACATGCTGTGCTTTTTGCTAAGATCTAGCACTGGGCAGAAAATACCCTGTTTAAACAGGTTTGCCCCATGTATCTTATTGAAGCATCGAGCAATTTGATACGAATAGGAGAAACAAATCTCTCCAGGCAAACTTTGTATATTCAGATGGTTATAAATAAACTTACCCAATGCTTATTCCCAAGAAGAACTGAAAAATGATAACCCAAAGGAAGGACAGAAATGCCTCTTCTGGAGAAGATGCTATCTAGGAACCATGAAGTAAGTAGGTTTGGTAAGCCCCGGAGTTTTTGAGGTAAAAACAGAAACTCTTCCTGTGAGCCAAGCATGGGGATATCATGCCAGTTCTATTATGGAATATCTATGTGTGGCCCTGAAACTGACCTAAGTGTGACTTGTAAGTTAATGATTGCCCTAGCAGTTGTCTGAACTACTTGCTTTCACCAGACTGCAAGCAGTTCACCTGCAGAGGAGTTTCCAGAAAGCAACATGTTCCCTTTGCTCTTTGGGGCTGGACTGATGGTTCTGAACCTAGTGACTTCTGCTAGGAGCCAGAAGACAGAACCCCTTAGTGGCTCTGGGGACCAGCTGCTCTTCCATGGAGCAGATCGATCTGACTTTGCCATAATGATCCCTCCAGCAGGCACAGAATGCTTCTGGCAATTTGCCCGCCAGACTGGATACTTCTATTTCAGTTATGAGGTGAGTACATGGGCTCCTCTGGCCATACTGGGGACTTGTTTTTTTGTTTGTTTCCTTTTGCAAAGTGGGACAGGTTTTATTCAAACACAAGATTCTAGTTGTCTTTATTATGCTGTGATTCCCTGCCTGTTAATGAAATGGACCTGCACATAGATGGAAACTCTTGATGGATAACTAATCACTAAAACATATGGCTTAACTTCTCAAACTGGGGGCAATGGAGGTGTGCTCAAAGCCATGGGACAAAGACACTGCCTCTTTCTAGAGAGGTAATCATATATATATTAACTCAGATTTGGAGATGAGAGGAGAGAGAATCCATTTTTTTAAAATAATAAAATATGGATATGGTACAAAGTTGAATGAAAACTTACATAAACTTTGGCAACAGACGCTGATATTTCAAAGAAAGATGCTTCAGTTTATGGGACTGGGAGAGCAACATTTACTCTGCTGCTTTAAGGGGTAATTCTGGCAAACTACAAAATCACTGGCTCAAGGTCTCTCTATTTGGCCAGACAGTCCTCTGTTTCTTCGGGAAGGTAAATGTTTTCAAGTTGCCTGTTTACAGGCTAAGTACATTCATCCATCCTGTGGTCTTACACCACAGTGCCCAAGAATGGTGAACTCAATAGTAAAGTCAAAGGCTATTAATTTCTTTTGTTCTTTATCTTAGAAACCTGTTAACTTTCTAAATTTTGTTTACATAGTAATAGACTATATTGATCTTATTCCATTGCACTGTGACTCAAAGCTTATTTTAAGTTAGCTTATCAGAGCCTTTTCTTATCTCTGAATTTAGAACGGAACAGTAGCTACTGGTAAGCTCACTGTAGCCTGGGCTTATCAAGACCTAGCTTGAGGAGAAGTGCCTACTAAATGCCGTATTTATTTGCTGTCAAGCAGCAAGTAAGCCCAAGTCTGGGACACCACCAGGGAAGTCAAAACCAATCAAGTTCAATCAAGATCTCTACAAAAACATACATATCAATCAATATACACCAGATGTACGTTCTCAGACAGGTCTTCTCAACAGGAGTATTACTGGCATTTTGGGTAATTCTTTGTCTTGCAATACTGTTTCTAATGTGGCAGGATGTTCAACATTGCTGTCTCTTCCTACTCACCCCCCAACACCACTGTTGTCTCAATCCAAACTCCCAGGGAGGATTGGGCAGTACCATCCCTGATTGAGAACCACTGTGATGATGATCAGGAATGTCAATCTTGGCACTTAGCTAGCTTTCTGTGATGTAGCAGGGGCTTTTCTCCCTCTTTAATGTGTCTTGGCAGGTGCAGCGAACACTGGGAATGTCACATGACCGACATGTTGCTGCCACTGCACATACCCCACAGGGTTTCCTCATAGACTCTTCTCAGAATGTTCGAGGCCAGATAAACTTCTCTACCAAAGAGACAGGTCTGTTTTCATCACCACAGTTACTGTAATAATCATAAGTTTCTCTGAAACTGGGTCAATAATGAGGAAGTACTGAAATTACTCGAGTACATGAGACGTAAAAGCTCTGGCTTTTTCACAGAGGGATGATCAAACAGTAGGGGGACTAAACAGCTTTGGACACCAAAAACTAGCCTTCAGCACCAACATCAAATCTTCACTGGAGACTGCCAGCAGCAGAGGCAGTCTGTCCACCGGCAGGATCTCCAGGTGACCAATTATTGTAACTCCAGGGTCCAGAAGCTCAATTTTATCTCATTGTCTCCAACTGATCGGGTTATGAGAAAGTGACCAAAATAGGCCCATTTATAATACAGAATTCCAAATAACAAATTTATTTTGGGATAGTACTTCTTTCTAGTTATCAGAATACTTGAGGCAGTTACTTCAGAGCAGACTCAGAACAAAAGGAAACGCATAGCCATGGAAATACCCATATTCTACAACAAAGCACTTCTTCAGTCACCAGAAAATTTCTACAGCCAGATCGAGTCTGTCCCCACCTTGGACAACATGGGTCAGTTTTTTGGGTTTTTGTTTTTTTCTTTTGAGAGAGAGCAAGCAAGAGCACAAGCACTCACGTGGGCAAGTACACAAGTGGGGGAGGAGCAAAAGGAGAGGGAGAAGCAGACTCCCCATTGAGCAGGGAGTCAGACCTGCGGCTCAATCCCAGCACCCCGGGATCATGATCCAAGCCGAAGGCAGATGCTTAACCAACTGAACCACCTAAGCACCACAGCCATGGGGTCAGTTTTAATTGCCTTCTCTACCAGCTGGGTATACAAAGAAAAATAATGTTCTCAACTGGGACATAAAACAATCCTTCATTGTATAGCATAGGATATTCATCACTCTAGGATATTTAGCATCTTTGGCCCCTACATGCCAGTAGTGCCTTCCAATCATTTTGACAATTAAATATGCTGCCACACCTTTCTAATCTTGCTCCGCCCCACTCCCACATACATACAAAGGGTGGCGACCCCCATTAAGAACCAGCACCAGTACATACCCTAAACCATCAGTTCCTCTACAAACCACCTTGCAGAAGTTACTCCATCCAACAGGATAGCTTCTTTCATTCAAAACACATCAATTTTTTCTCTAGTTTCAAGTTCAAGATGGTATCCCCCCAGCTCTAACGGTGTACAAGAAGCAGGAAAACAACTATGCTCTTAATTTTGATTCATTTTGTTAAGCAGAAGAGCTTAAATAAGAGATGTGAGAAATATATGTTGAAAAAGACAGAGAAAACATTGTTTTCAATCTAGTATAGAACTAACTTAAATTTACTTACAAATTTACTAATTTATAGAACTAAGTTGCTAATATTTGGCAAAACACTGTATTATAACTGGTACTTAGTAAAATAAGTTTCATGGAAGATCATGTAAGTTCTTCCACATCAAAAATTGGATCTTTCTACTTCCTAAGTAAAAAGAAGGAACTATAGTAGTACCTTTAACACTGGTAAACATGTATCTCCAGGAAAACCTAGAGGGTGGTAGAGCAACAAAGGGTGGAGACCAAGATTTGGTAATGATTTAGGGATTCCTACAGGTTTTTATCAGCTTTGTCTAAAAAATCAGCAAAATCACTTTGGTTCTGTGCAAGTGTACCTGAATTTTGGAGTCTTCTATGAGGGGCCTGAGATGGACTACGAACAGAAGAATGAAAGAAAACAACTGAATGATACTCTGGATGCAATTGAGGTAACCATTTTGTGGGAGAAACAATGTGGAAACATCCTTAGAAATAAGTAATATCATCTGAGTGAGAGCTCATTTGGGGAGAAACCAAACAGGCACAGGGATCTGAAACCTCCAATTTTTAGGACTTGGAGCTCTTAAAATTCCTCACTTGTTTTATACCAGGACTTGGCAAACTATGGCACACAGACTAAATCTGGCCCATTTCCCATTTGTCTTTTTAATTAAGATAGAATTCACCATTTTAAAATGTACAATTCTGAGGTTTTTAGTATATTCCCAAGGTCCTGCCACTATCGCATCTAATTCCAGAACAGTTTCATCACCCCAAAAAGAACTCCATACCCATTAGTCACTCTCCTTTCCCAAGACCCTCTCCCAGTCCGGGGCAATCATTCACTAATCAACTTTCTGTTTCTATAAATTTGCCTATCCTGTACATTGTATGAGTGGAATCATACAATGTGGCCTTTGTTTCCAGATTCTTTCACTTAGTGTGTTGTCAAGGTTGATCCACATTGTAGGATGTATTAGTACTTCACTCCCTTTTATGGATGACTAATATTCTCTTGTATGACTATACCACATTGTGCTTATCTACTCATCAGCTGATAGACATTTGGGTTGTCTACTTTTTGGCTATTATAATGCAGCCATAAACATTTGCGTGAAGTTTTTGTGTGAACATGTTTTCATTTCTGTATACCAAGAAGTGGTATAATCTGGTGGGTCATATGGTAACTCTGTTTAACTCTGTAACTCCTGTTTTCCAGTGGTTAAACCATTTTACACTCCCACCAGCATATGTGATGGTTTCAATTTCTCTACATCCTCGCCAACATGAAACTGTCTCTTATTATAGTCATCCTAGTGGGTGTGGAGTTGTATCTTGTGGTTTTGAGATCTGTCTCCCTAATGGCTAAGAACATTGAGCATCTTTCATGTTTTTTGGCCATTTGTATATCTTCTTTGGAGAACTGTCTATTCAAATCCTTTACCCATTTTAAAACTGGGTGGTCTTTTTATTGAGTTATAAGTTTTTTAAAAATATTCTGGATATAAATCCCTTATCAGATAAGTGATTTGCAGACATTTTCTCCATTCTGTGGGATGTCTTTTCACTTTTCTTGATAGTATTTTTCAGTGCACAAAAGCCCTTTGTAAATGAAGTTTCACTGAAACACAACTATGCTCATTTGACAATTACACACAGCTGCTTTTGTGCTAACAGCAGAGTTCAGTAGTTGCAAAAGAGACTGTACTGCCTGCAAAGCCTAAAATATTTACTATCTGGTCCTTTAGTAAGAAATTTGCAGGCCGTCGTCTTCTACCATATACAAAGAACAGAAGACATCACCAGAACAGCAATGACGTACAGAGCACACACCTAAATCTAGAGATACTCTGAAAGAGCTTTCTAGTTTCAGCACTGAAAATTTTCATTATAAAATTATGTCTTTTGGGCAACCGTCCTGGGTCCCCTCCCTCTTTGGGAGCTTTGTGCTATCACTTTGCTATGGCTCAAATTTTGCTTTGCTGCCCACCACCAAAACAAACAAACAAAGTCTTTTTAAACTAAAGTCCAGACCTTTTTTTCATATATAGCAAAACCAGCTTTACTAAAAACTACAACAACCAACTTACTACATATCATAAAATTATAAGTTACTCAACTTCCAGATAACTTAGATTAGTGCTTATGAGCACCCAGGTGAGACTAGACGGGAGGTAGGGAGGACCCTCTCTTTATTTCATTTTCTGTCCCACAGGAGAGTACACGGAAGGTGCAGAACAATATCTTTCACATGTGGCGATACTACAACTTTGCCCGTATGAGGAAAATGGCTGACTTTTTCCTTCTCCAATCAAACTATAACTATGTGAACTGGTGGTCGACAGCTCAGAGCCTTGTTATTGTTCTTTCTGGAATCCTGCAGCTGTATTTTTTGAAGCGTCTCTTCAATGATCCAAAGACTACCGACACAAAAAAGCCAAGATGCTAAGCCAAAATGACTACAGCAGCCTAGCTCTCTTCTTCTGGGGCAGAAGCTTTGTCAAAGTTTCAGTCAAATAAGCTTTGTAAATTATTGGAAAAAATCAATTTATCTTGATAGAACATCTTAGTCTATTGCTCTCCTTTCCTCTCCAATTGCCTCAAAATGGCAATAAAATAATAAATGTGCAAGTTTTTATATTAGCTATTACTAAAGTGTGTACCAAATGCTACCATCAAAATACTGTTCAACATACAGCAGTCCCTCAACCTTTACTAAGTCTATCTAGAGGGTTTATACAGAACCTTGGGAGGGAGAATTGAAAAAATATAGGACAAAACATATAAATCTCAGTTTTATATGTTGCATACAAAAATAGGAATTGGTAGACTGCTTTTTTGTAGTTGAAAATTTTATTTTTAGAGATGTCACCTTTGGAATTTAAAATAATCAGGAAAAAAAGTGTATTTAAAGAAATGTTTTGTAATACAGGCAGTTTAAAAAAAAACTTAGTGGAATTTTTTCATTAAAAAAACATTTTAATAATTCAAAAAATAATTTTGTCAGACATGGGCAAGGTTGGAGGAGCTGAATTATTTCAGTGTCTATGATTAGTGCTTTCTGTCTAGTCCAGTCAGGTAAATAAAGGTTTGTAAGGGAAATAATGTTTTAAGAAATCAAGGTGATGAAAATAACATTAGCCTGGGGTCATACCATCTAAGAAAAAGGGGGACAAGAACCAAGATATATAATCAAACTATACTCATGAGATCCTACCCTTAGTAATAGAAATACCCAGTATATGCAATATAAAAATAATTTTTACCATTTATTTAACACCTAACATTTGCCAGGCACTGTGGTAAGTGCTTTACAAATATGATTTCTAATTCTAAAAACCATTCTTAGGTAGATGATAAAAGCTGTTTTTTGAAGCAGAAGAAGAAAATAAGCTTATCAAAGTTTAATGACGCATCTAAAGCCATACAGCTGGCAGGTGTCAGAACTGGGGTTTGAATCCAAGGTTTTCTTCCACACCACACAGAATCTACTATATAAAAAATTCGCAGAACAAATTGCTGTTATTTTACCCAAATTTCATTTGTAAAATCCCATATGTGACCTACCATTCTAATATGGCAATATCTGACTTTCACGGTATTAATAAATAATGAAGAAACTCTATTGCGTTCTTATCATGAGTTTGGAAAACAGTGTTATCACAGATAACAATAAGCTAGCTATTCTTGTCCTCAGTTCCAATGACTTAGAACCTGTTACTCAAGACAAGAAGCCCCTTGATTCAAATATTCAACACAGTATTCTATTTAGTCACAAACACCAAGATCTGAAACACCGTTTTTGAGCCATTTCCGCATAAGAATCCAGCCTGCATTCGTCCATAATAGAGAGAATATTAAACTAAGAAGTCCCTGAAGAAGTCACAGTGTCGACAAAATTCAACATGATGATGGAGCCTACACAGACACAGGAAAGAAAGCTAGGCCCTTCCACACAGCCATAAGTCCTCGCGATGATTTCGTTTTAAGTCAAAGTCTCTTCATGCCGCACATATTCCCCAATGTCTGCTTGATGAAATACCACAATCGCCATGGGGTCTACTTTCCTGCAGTCTTGTGTAGACTTTGCTGCCACCCCAAAACCCTGGGATTCAAAAGAAGAGACACTGATTCACTCAAGTCATTCAGTTGGCACGCATTGAGGGGTAGAAATAATGAAGATGAAAAAATACAGTTATCTTTGAGAAATTTGAAAGGTGCTAAGAATTTAGTCTCTAAAGCGCACAGATTGAAAATACATCCTTCTTGATTAAAAAGATACTTGATTTTTGTAACAGCTACCATCTCTACTCACCAAAGGGACGTCTGCCATGGAGTACACCACCACTCCCTGGTACTGACAAGTATTTTCAGTGATTCGACCCAGTCCAGATTTCAACACATGGTTCCCATACAGGAAGGACTGCTCTGCTCCAGGCTTTATCCACACTTTATACTATAAAAAAACAGAATTAAATCCAAGAGACATTAAAATGCTACTTGTTGTATCCCTGCAGATAGGCCAGCTGCTGGATATGTGATTAATTTCTTGAAAGCATTTTAAGGAAAAGAGAAAAGTGATGGTTATCTCAAATTATTCACTCCCTAAACAGAACTGCCAGGAGGTTCTTTCTTCAACTCTAATCTCTCTCATGGATAGTTTAAAAGCTCTTTTTCTGGATCCCACTATGCTCTCACCAAAGCCATCAGTTTGCTTTTCTTGAGCTGAGGTCTGCATAGGCTTTTCTACTCTGTTGGACATAACTACGACTATGCAACCACAAAGCATTCTCATGCCAGAACCCCAACCATGCCCAAGCAACAAGTCCTGCAAACATCCCCATGTCCTGGCACGGACTCCGTGGCAGAGGAGCTGCCCCATTATCTGCGTTCTGATGTGGCCCTCATGTATGACTTCCTTCATCCCCAGTGGCCGACTGAATATCACCCTACAAACCTTGGCATAGGGTGCAAGGTAATCCAGAGCTGTGATGTGCAACCGGAACTTGTGAGTCTTAGTGAATTTTCCGAAGCAGGTCCCCAGCGACACTAGCTTGTCCCCAGAGATGTTGGCGGCCAACTTCAGGATCTTCTCACTGAAGGGGTAAGGAAGAAGAAAGTGTCAGATGAGGGAAGCTGGTGAGACGCAGTCCTCCACCCTGGACCACTGCCGTCCACCCGGCACCGCCTCACCTCACGTAGTACACCCGGTCGTTGTGCAGCCTGAAACAGTAGGTGCCGTCGGGCCTGTCGACCAGCAGCTGAAGGTTCTCCCCGATGCTAAAAGCAAAAGGAGGACTGGAGACAGCGCCCCAACAGACTCCTCCTGGCCCCGCACCCCCACTCCACCCGCGCCCTTCCCGCCACACACACATTTCCCCTTCCCCTCCGCGCGCTCTTACTATTTCGCTATCTTCTCAAACATTACGCGGGTCTCTTCTTCAGTCAAAGGCCGCATTTTCCCGCTGGGTTACAACACCGAATCCGCGTGCCTCAGAGGCCGGAAACGGAAGTCAGGCGCCGGCCGCTCCCTGGCAACCCCAAAGCCTGCCTCTCTAGCCGCCTTCAATTTGTTCCCCACGCCAGTGCCCGGTAGCCTGGAGGACCATCGGGAAAGCAAGCCGGCCGGATACTAAACCCCGGCTGCTTCCGGTCCTGGATTCCGAGCCAGCGCCCTCGCTGGGCCGGAGGGGAAGTGACGCTGCTGCCGGAAGATGGCGGTGACGGCGACAATCGCTTCGTCCACCACGGCCTCTGCTACAGCGACGGCCACTGCAGCGGCTCTCGGGGAGGTGGAAGATGAAGGGCTCCTGGCATCGCTGTTCCGAGACCGCTTCCCCGAGGCCCAGTGGCGGGAGCGGCCCGATGTGGGCCGCTACCTCCGGGAGTTGAGCGGCTCCGGACTGGAGCGGCTGAGGCGCGAGCCCGAGCGTTTGGCGGAAGAGCGAGCGCAGCTGCTGCAGCAGACGCGCGACTTGGCCTTTGCGAACTACAAGACCTTCATCCGAGGTGCCGAGTGCACCGAGCGCATCCACCGCCTCTTTGGCGACGTGGAGACGTCGCTCGGCCGCCTGCTCGACCGCTTGCCCAGCTTCCAGCAGAGCTGCAGGTGCGGCGGGGCCGGCACTAAAGGGGCTTTTAGCAACTGTAATAGCTGACATTTATGATGAAAGAAATAGCTAACACATAGCACTTACCATGGGTCAGGCTCTCCTCTGAGCATTTTAAAATTTCATTTACGCTTCACAACAGCTTTCGAGGTAGGTACTGTTATTCCCATTTTATGTATGAGGAAGTTGAGACAGTTTAGGGATTATCTAGGGGCACTTGGAAGCTAGTAAATTTCCAAGGCAGAATTGGAAACCAGCAGCACGCCCCTCACTCATAGGACTGTTGTGAGTCCTAGAGCATCCATGCAAAGCACTTATCATTGGGTCTGACATAGCGAACATTCTGCAGTTGTCAGCTACAATCTACACACGCCGACTTTCATTGCGAGAAGTCTTTCCGCCAACTTAACACTCTTTTTTCTTTCATTGAGAAGAAGGCTGACAACGAATCCTTCATTTGGAGGCAGCAAAAATTATTTTTAAAAAATCTCTCCTTTTTATGCCATATTCTGCCTCTCTAGATTCACAGTCGATTATCCTTAATTCTACCTTTCAGCCTTTCTCGATAACAGCTTAAAGCTTTGAGTCTTTGGACGCCTTCCTATATAGGGGACTTCATAAAGCAGGTCTCTAGTTATGCAGAAGTGAAGACTGTGAAGTTAAAAGTGGAACAACAGGTTAAGAAAAGATTAAGAGGGAACTTGAGGGTAAGGTTGTAGCTTCTAAGCTGGTTAGTGATGACATAAAGAATAGCTATTATTATCATTTACTGTGTGTCAGGCTCTGTGTTAAATGCTTTATACACATCATCTCATTTAATCCTCATGCTTATGAGGTGGGTCCTACTACTATTTTACCAATAAGGAAAGAGTTCAGAGAGCCAAAGTACCTTGGCACTGCTAGTTAAGTGGCAGATCTGGGCTCACAGATTTTTTATCATTTATTAATTGTGTGATCTTGGACAAGTTGCTTAGCCTCTCTGGGATTAAAGTTGCCTCAAGGGTAATAGTACTTACCGCACAGGTTTGATGTGAAGATTAAATCATAAACCATCCAGCTCAGTGACCAATTCATAATAAATGCTTGGTAATTGTAGCTAAGTTTTGGATGTAGAGCAGTGAGCGACCAATATTCTCCTGTTTGTTACTAGAAACTTTGTGAAAGAGGCTGAAGAGATCAGCTCCAACCGCCGGATGAACACCCTGACTCTAAACCGGCACACAGAAATCCTAGAAATCCTGGAGATTCCTCAGCTAATGGACACCTGTGTCCGGAACAGCTATTATGAGGAGGCCTTGGAGCTTGCAGCCTATGTACACCGACTGGAAAGGAAATATTCCTCCATCCCTGTCATCCAGGTAGCCACACTGCCCCAAAAGGACACAAACTGATGTTCTTGTAATCAGTAATTCTGTGGTTATCACTGAACCTTTAGGCAGAAACCTTAGGGAAACTTTGCATGTTTTATATCGGTTTCTGCCAGCCAGGCAGGCTTGAACATGAAACATTCAATTCATTCATTCATTCATTCATTCATTCATTCAACTGATAAATATTAATCATGTGCCAGACACTGATCTAGGTGCTGGGGAGACAATACACAAAGCACAGAAGGCCCTGGCTTTCATGAATGTAAGCGGATAGTTGGTAAATAAATAATATGATCCTTTCAGATAATGGTAAATATCTGAAGAAAATAAACTAGGGAATGGGTAAGAGACTAGGGTGAGGTACCCTACGTAGAGTGGTGAGGAAAGGCTCTGTTGGGAGAGATAATATTTAAACTGAGACCCAGATGATGAGAAGGAACCAGCCACATGAAGATGTGGGGAAAGAGCAAACCAGAAAGTGGAAAGAACAGGTATAGCAGACTAAGGAGGGAACAAGTTGGGAGTGTTTAAGAAATACAAAGACAGAAAATGAAAAAAGAAAAAGACAGCCAGTGTGACTGGATTGCAGTGAGCAGAGGGACAGAATTAGAAAGCCGGTGAGGCATGACAACTAAACAGGGCCTGTAGGGCACAGTGAATTCGATCTTTGTTGGTAAACCTGTACACATCAACTTTAGGAAATCTTCCTATCAGGAAAGCAGTGGAAATGTTGATCTCCAATATTAAGGAGTAGTGGAATGAGTTCCCAGAAGTGTTGTTCCCACTGTGATGTGACTGACCCCCTATATTGTCAGGGCATCGTGAACGAAGTGCGCCAGTCCATGCAGCTGATGCTGAGCCAGCTGATCCAGCAACTAAGAACCAACATCCAGCTCCCCGCCTGCCTCCGTGTCATTAGCTTCCTCCGGTGCATGGACGTCTTCACTGAGGCTGAGTTGAGGGTGAAGTTTCTTCAGGCCCGAGATGCTTGGCTCCGTTCCATCCTGACTGCCATCCCCAATGATGACCCCTATTTCCACATCACAAAAACCATTGAGGCCTGTCGTGTCCATCTTTTCGATATCATCACCCAGTACCGTGCCATATTCTCCGATGAGGACCCATTGTTGCCCCCTGCCATGGGTGAGCACACTATAAATGAGAGTGCCATCTTCTATGGCTGGGTGCTACAGAGAGTCTCACAATTCCTGCAGGTGCTGGAGACCGACCTTCACCGGGGGGTTGGTGGTCGTCTAGATTCTCTACTGGGTCAGTGCATGTACTTTGGGCTGTCCTTCAGCCGGGTGGGGGTTGATTTCCGGGGCCAGTTGGCTCCTGTTTTCCAGCAGGTGGCCATCAGCACTTTCCAGAAAGCAATTCAGGAAGCAGTGGAGAAGTTCCAGGATGAAATGAATTCCTACACCCTCATCTCAGCTCCAGCCATCCTGGGCAGCAGTAACCTGCCTGCTGCTGTGCCAGTCACTCAGCCGGGGACCCTGCAGCCACCCATGGTGCTCTTGGATTTCCCCCCACTTGCCTGCTTCCTCAACAATATTCTGGTTGCCTTCAATGATCTGCGCCTCTGCTGCCCTGTGGCCCTCGCACAGGAAGTGACTAGGGCCCTGGAGGACGCCCTTGCCAAGGTGAGCACATCCTGTTGGCTCTCTCCTGGGGCTTTCTTTGGTAACAGGTGGCCAAACTTCTGTAAAAAATAAACCAGTCTGTGTGATAGGTGGTTGCAGACTTAGGTAGTGGGGTTTTAGAGACTTTTTCTGATTGAGAAGCTCTGGTTAGTCCCCTATGATGGGACCTAGAACAATTCATGCAGTGGCTCACCTGTAATAATGACTGAGTAATGTATTAGTTTTCTCCTGCTACGTAACAGACTCCTACAAATGTAGCAGCCAGAATAACATATATTTATCATCTCCTAGTTTCTTTGGATTGGGAGTCCTGGGCCCTCTGCTCAGGATCTAACAAGGCTACAGTCAGGCGGCAGTCTCATCTGAAGCCTGGGGTCCCCTTTCAAGCTCATTCATGTTGGCAGATTTCTGTTCTTTGCAGTTGTAGGTTTAAGGCCCTCAGGTCCTAGAAGCCACCTCCCGCCATAAAGTGTGGCTTTCTGATTCAAGGCCAATGGAGAGCAACTCTCCTGTAGTGAGTTGAGGGTTGAGGGAAATCCTCAACCTTTTTTAAAAAGGCTTATCTGATTAAGTCGGGCCCACCCAGGATATCCCTTGATTAATTCAAAGTCAACTGATTAGGGGCTTTAATTACATCTGCAAAATCCTTCACCTTTGCCATATTCTAGTGGTTAGAAACAAGCCACACATTCTGCCTGCAGTCAAGGGGAAGGAATTACACAAAGGCGTGGATACCAGGGGGTGGGATTCATAAGAACCATCTTAGAATTCTACGTAATACAAGGAATACTACAACTAATGATATCCTGCACATTTTTTTACATATTTAAACCTTTAGATAATGGGATGTTTCTTACGACTTATGGCATCTTCCAATTGCTGTCAGCCAGGTGGCAGTTGCAACATGGTTATATAAAATCTTTCTGGGCCCAGCTCTCTCACTCTTGGGCTTGCCCACTCTCATATCTCAAGAGTGTACTTCTTGCTTTAATAAACTTTCCCACTTGTGTTACTAAAAAAAGAAAAAAAAAATCTGTTAATGCCCACCTGTAAGAGGAAGAAAGCACGAGTACTGAAACTTTGTAGTCAATGAAATTCAGGTAATAGTAGTCTGCTAATATTTATGAAGAACTTACTCCATGCCAGGTAGTGTTCATTATACTTTATACCTATTGAGAATTGATCCTCACAACCCTAAGAGGTAGGTCCTTTTGCAGGCCCTACTCTATAGATAAGGAAACTGAGGAACAGGGGGCACAAAATGTTTAAGTAATCACTTGGAAGTCACAAAACCAGCAAGTGGCACAGCTAGGACTTGAACGAGGAACCTCAGCTAGGTTGCTGTTATTTGTATGTGGAACTTCTTTTCTAGCTCTGTGTTCTTTTATAATTTTTTAGCGGTCTAGCTTCCTGGAACCTCAAAGGCCTTACTCAGTAAAAATCTTTTATAGTTTTGCCTCATTTTCCTGGATCCAATATAGTTCTGGTCCATCTCCTGTAGGAATCAAGAACCTCTTGATGCTCTTCTACTGGAAGTGGAAACTGTGCCAGTAATGAAACAAGTTGGGTTTGGGTCAGAAATACATCAGTGAAGTGAAAGAACTGTGGAGAGTGACCACATTTCTGAATTTAAACAAGACAGTAATATAATGTACTGTTTGGAATGACTTTCTTTATGAAAACTTGAAGGCTGCATATTTGTGCTTAGTTTCAAGTACTGCTGATGGTGATAGTCTACTCTAGTGACTGATGGTGCCTCTGTCTCCTAGGTAACCAAAACAATCCTGGCCTTCCATCGTGCAGAAGAGGCTGCTTTCAGCAGTGGGGAGCAAGAGCTCTTTGTCCAGTTCTGCACTGTCTTCCTGGAAGACCTTGTTCCTTATTTAAATCGCTGTCTCCAAGTCCTTTTTCCACCAGCTCAGATAGCACAGACCTTAGGTAAGAGAAAGGGGAAAGATCTTTAAAACTACTGTATTGATATAATGCATATACTAAATAATTCACCCATTTGTAAAATTCATTGTTTTTTAGTAAGTATACAGAGATGTACAACCATTACCACTGTCCAATTTTAGAATATTTCCATCACCCCAAAAAGAAGGCTCCTGCCCAATGCAGTCATTCCCCAATCCCCCTCTTAGTTCCTGGCAACCACTAATCTGCTTTCTGTTACAACATATTTGCCTTTTCTGGACATTTCATATAAATGAAATAATACACTATGTGTATTTGGCTAAGTGGAAGAAGCTAGTCACAGGAGAACCACATATTGTATGACTCTTATTTATATGAAATGTCCAGAGAAGGTATTTTAAAAAGATTTTTCCCAATTTGTCTTCACTTTGCTGTGCCCAGTCTCTCTGTGCCAGGAGTGAAGGCTGGGGGAGACAGCTTCCCTAAGGGCAGTCGGCCAGTGGCCACACGAGCAGAGTGACTCTTGGCCACTTTCCCCCCAGCTTTTTCCTTGGGCCTGGCACAGGGAAACCAGTGACTTCTGAGGTTCTCTTGGCTCTTAACTCGATCAACCCTCCACTGTGTTGTTCCAGATTACCTTCAAAGTCTCGTTTTATAGTATAGTTTCATGTCCCAAATCACAAAGATGGCTTTTACTGTATGGAATTGTGGAAATTGTGTCTGTCCCGTCCTCTAAGATTTTTTTCCCCTGAGACACATCAGTATTTAAATTTATTAAGTGTTTTTTCTATTTCACTTTCTCTACCTCTGGGTCAGGCATTCCACCCACTCAGCTCTCCAAGTACGGAAACCTTGGGCATGTGAACATCGGCCTCGTCCAGGAGCCTCTTGCCTTCCTCCTGCCGAAGAGAGAGCTGGTCCTCTGTCTAGATGACAAAGAGCTGGTGCCGGAGCTCGCAGCTCCAGCACCCGCAGCCGCCGAGTCCCGCGTGGAACCCGCCGCTGCAGCTTGCCCTGAGGAAGCGCAGGAGCAGGCGGACCCCACGGAGGCGCCGCCGGCCGAGGTGCCTGGTGCGGACACCTAACGGGCGTCCCTGCTGCCGGCGGTGGCGCGGCGCGGCCTGGGATCCGGGGCAGCCAGAGCTTCGTGCCGCGCCCGCGGGGAGGTGAGGCCGGCCTCGGAGAACACAGGGCAGCCCCAGGGGGGAGGCTGCGAAGGCACTCGTGACAGCAAACGAAAGGGGGAACCTCTATGCGTCACGCTTGCAAACGGTTGACTATACAGTAAAACACGGAATTCAATAATAAAGCTGCTGACATCACGGAGGCGGGTTGCGCTCTGGGGGCCGCGCTGGCGCTTCCGGAAGGCGCGCGGGAACTCGGCTTCCCGGCGTCCCTCGCGACGGGAGCGCGGGCTTACGGGGGCCGGGGAGGGCGGCGGCGGCCGAGTGGCTCTGCTCGGCGCACCGGGGGCCGGATTGGAGCGGGGATGCTGCTGGGGATGCTGCTGGCGCGGGCGCGTCACTGCTTGGGGCCGGTCCCACCGTGGGCAGGGGGAGCGGCGGGCGGCGGCGCCCGGGCCTGCAGTTTCGCACCCACCCGGGACGACCTCGAGGGACCGGCGCGCCGGCGGTCCTACTGGCGCTATGTGCGGCGTCTGGTGCGGGGCGCCCCCGAGCCGCCCTACCCGCACGTGTGCCAGGTCGGGGACCCGGCGCTGCGGGCCGTGGCGGCCCCAGTGAAGCCGGCGCAGCTGGCGGGGCCCGAACTGCAGCGGCTGGTGCAGAGGCTGGTGCAGGTGATGCGGGGCCGGCGCTGCGTGGGCCTGAGCGCTCCGCAGCTCGGTGTGCCGCTGCAGGTGCTGGCTTTGGAGTTCCCCGAGGCACTCTTCCGCGCCTGCGCACCGCGCCTGCGCGAGGCCCGCCAGATGGAGCCCTTCCCCCTGCGCGTGTTCGTGAACCCCAGCCTGCGGGTGCTAGACAGCCGCCTGGTCACCTTCCCTGAGGGCTGCGAGAGCGTCGCCGGTTTCCTGGCCTGCGTGCCCCGCTTCCAGGCCGTGCAGATCTCAGGTGCGGCGGGGGGCAGGGTGGTGGCTTTGGGGTGGTTGGGTAAACGAGTGCGTTTCTTCTCCCCCGCCCATGGAAACGGCGACCTCTGGTCCCATGAAAGTTTTCGCAAAGCTCCAGTTAAAGTGCAGACTTGTGAAGTGCAGGCTCAGCGAAGCCTCTCGGCAGACCCCTGCAGTGGACGTGATTCAAGACTGACCGATGGGGATAGGGGCTAGTGTGACAGCAGAGACAGCTCGTCGGGGGGTGGGGGGTTGTTTGCGCTGGGAACGCGTCTTAGTTCCAGCATTACCTCACTCCAGGTCCTCTGCTCTGTGCCCTCTCACTCGCTGTCTTGCACACGTACACTTTTTACCCAGTTGGATCCGTCGCGGTGGAATGGGAGAAGTGGGACCCAGCTTTGCCCAGCCCGGGATGATAAGCCGTACCTGGTTTGTCATACCACAGGATAATGTGGAATGTGATTTGTTGCTGGGGTTGGGATGATTGTTCTTGAGTAGGCTACTTGGGCCAGGTCAGAAAGTAAATAGTATCCCTTTATTTTATAGTGTACCAAGTTGAAAGACTTCTAGGAATTGAAATAAATCAGCAGTATTTCAGAAATGGGAGGAATATTCAGAAATGAAGCACCTTACAAAGATCATTTCTCATCTCAGCCCCATAGTAAGTCCAGCAACCTATTGTCAGCGTTAGAACCACACTGAATACTTGGTAATGGGCAGAGTTGAGAGATCTTTTCTGGGAAGAATAGGGGCTGCTGTCTACATTCCCTTCTGATGTTGCCTTTTGTGAACAGCCAGAGGCAGGGAAAAGGTAAGGAGATTTAAAATGATGCGGTTAAGCATATCCTTAACCAGGCTGTAACTTACTTTGCAGGGCTGGACCCCAAAGGGAAGCAGGTCATGTGGCAGGCGAGCGGATGGGCAGCCCGAATCATCCAGCACGAGATGGACCACTTGCAGGGCTGCCTGTTCATTGACAAAATGGACAGCAAGACATTTACAAACATCTACTGGATGGAGGTGAATGATTAAATTTTTTCTGCTGCATCTGAGGATTCTGGAAACCAAAACACAAACACTTGGGATTTGAGCTGGGCATGGCTTGCCTGGTATCAACTTGATACTGGTTTGGTCTGACAGAAAACAGTGAATTGCCAAACCAGGTTGGAGGAATATATAAAAAATGTTTGCCCTGAAATCAGCCATGGACAAAATATTGCCTTCAACTTGAGAAGAAAATGAACTCCCCCCAAAGAGTGGACATTTCCTGATGATTCTGTATGGTAATAAGTGGGGAAAATAAATAACCACTCTTAGTAGACAGGATTTCATAGACCTGTATAATCTACCCCAAAGCCAAGATTTCATAATGACATAGTCCCAAATATCTGAAACCTTTGTTTAAAAATGCAGGTTAAGACTGTGGTTGACCACCTTCACTGAGTTCTTATTTTTACAAAGGGCTTGCATGTGTCTTACCTGCAGAATCCTTTGCCTTGGACAGCAGTTTGCTTGTATAGGTAAAACAGAACAGAATGGCCACAGTTCATGAAGTGTTTAATGACAGTATTAACATAAATGATTACCCACACATTTTACCAGGGTCACAAGTTTTGCGTGATGATTTCCCTGCTAACATTTCTTGGGCAGCTGCTATTTGGCTCATTCTTTTGGTGGAGCTCATGGATCAGGGCTAGGGGAGGGATGATAGTTGAGGAAGCAATGAACCTTTTCCTGTCACAATTAGAAAAGAAACAAAGCAAAACTTGTGCTTCCTGGTCACCAGACCTATTTTGGAAAAAATAAATTAGCATCACCCTGACCAATGATTAGCCTTAATATACTGTCAGAGCTTTGCAAGACGTGAAGGAACTTGTTTCTCTAGATACTGGTCTTCATTTTTATGTTGAGTTTTGCAACACAGGTTCTCTTACCAGAATCCTCAAAATCCTAGTACCCATGTAGTCAGTCCAGTGAGTTGTTTAGAAAAAACTTTTTTTAAAAAGTAGTTACTAAACGAACCCAGTATGGCTTTCTGGGAACAGGCCACCCTCTGGGGCCCTACGAGGTCAAGCAAAAGGGAACTGGCTCTCTGCATTAAACTTTGGAAGGGAATAGAAGCCAGCACTGCTCCAAGGTGAGGTTAGATACTCAGCCACTGGGGAAGTGTGTATACTAAAAACATGGATCCTTATGAAAATTAGAAGTCAGTGACCCTCCTTTCCCTTGGACAATGTTCAGAAGCTCCTGCAGGGTGGCTTCAGAATATTCTGATGCTTCCTTACAGTGCTCTGAGGTTAACATTCCTTACAGATGCCTTTGTAATGTAGATCAGTAACATCTGCCTGCAGCTTTCTGACCTGGGGGCCCAAGAGTATGTGGCTGCTCAGAGTGGACCTTGGAGAAAGCCTGAAACTCTATATTGCTGACAACAGGAGGTTTACTATTGTAACCAAATCCATCTAGGAGAATTTGTCCAAGTAGCTACTACAGCCTAAAGCCACAAATCTGCATTTCCAAAAAATACTTCACCCACCTCAGGGAGATGTATCAGCCACAATAACCACACACACACAAATCATCTTGAGCTAAGGAATGTTTTAGAAGTCAACTACTGAAGTGAAAGCCAAGGTAGACAGAAGGTTTAGGACAGAATTCCCAAGTAGGGAAGAGTAAATTTCAGAGTTAGCATTTAGGGGAGGAAATGCCTCTGCACCTGTGAGCTGTGTTTAACAATGGATGGGGAGGGCACACCATCAGTCTGAAGTGACTTCAGCCTCACATGTGCATAGGACAGTCATCACCCTGCATCCTGTCACTGGTGATGGAGAGGCATGACATCTGTAATAGCCGTGACCAGAGCTGTGAAGATGAACCACAGCAGCCCGTTTCTGTTAACCCCTGTGACTTGTCAAGGTGTCTGAACAGTAGAAAGGAAGATTTTAAAAATAAAGCCAGCAAGGACCTTCTGATTCAAGTAAATGTGGCTGGATGTAGAATAAGAAAAAACAAGTAGCTAAAAAGAAATCGTACGAGCAGGACAGTGTCCTGTGCAGGCTTCTAGTCCAGTGTTCACAAACAGTAACTGGTAGCTAAGGGCACATAACTAAAGTGAGAGCCCTGGGGGCTCCTGAGTGACAAAGATGCCAGCCACAGTTACTCAAAGGTGTCACCTGGTATTGAGGCAGGGCTAACGTACCCACAATGGAGAGGAGCACTTGGGCCTGAGCCTTCAAGGAGCCCAACAAAAAGTTGGCTCAATTCAGCAGCCATTCCTAACCAAATCAAAGACCACCACGGTGCAAGGCTACCGTGATCTAAGAGTCGGCCACAACATTGGTTCTGGACAGTCTGGGTTCTAGTAAGACCTGGAGCAATGATCACGGCTTTGGGAGGGGGAGGGGAGCTAGAGGAGCCCGAGGACAGGCCTTTTGTGTATTCATCCGCACAAGTCAAGGCGCAGAGCCTCCTACTCAGCATTTCTAGGGCTGCCAGCTCTAGAGCATTTGGGGGGGGAGGGCGGGGCGGGCCTCAGGATCAGGAGTCACAAATTCAAATGGCCACAGTGGCTGGGCAGGCAAGCCGAAGGAGTGAAGCAGTCCACTTGGGGATGGGCAAGCTCGAGAGAGTGTTCTGCCTCTGAACAGGGCAGCCCCCCCCCCCCCCTCAGCTGTGGCTTACAGGTTGCCTCCTGGGTATGCAGGCCCAGCACTGCCTAATCTCCCAGAAGCCAGAAATCTGAATTTTTACATCAACTCTTGATTTTTCAGTGTTGGCAGCAAACCAAACCAAACACAGCTGCAGGCCATGTCTGGCCCACAGGCCTCCCAGTCTGCAGGAAGAACTGTCCAGGTGCCACAGGTGTAAGGCCTGCCAGCCTGACTGGAGAACAGGCGTGGGAACTGTGGCAGTTGGCAATAACCTCATCTGATGAAGAGAAGAGCGCACAAAGAAAACCAGGGGGTCTTTCTAATGGAAGCAAGCATGGCCTTCAAGGAGCCCAGATAAGAATCAAAGATGCGATCACTCAGGTGGCTCAAGAGGGAAAGATTTATTAGCCCATTTCCAGGGCAGGGAGCCAGGAGCAATGGCGGGGTGTGGTGTTCTCACATTCAGAGGGAAGAAAAGGCAGCCGGTAAACCCACCTGACTGCCTTCACTCATTCTGATCTACACAGCTTTGTGCTCACAAAAACCATCCTCTTGTCCTGCAGGGAGGACACAGGGCCCGGGATGCTGACCTAGGAGGTTGGGAACGGCTTGGTTTGACTCGTGGCCTTCCCAGGCAGGGAGTAAAACTTGGGTTAGAATGGACAGGCTGAGGGAGCTGCAAGCCGTCCTGAAGGTCTACGACCCCAAAGTGCGGGCTGCTCCCACTCCTTGACGCTTCTGGGAGATTTTAACTTTATTTATAAACAAGACAAAAATCCAAGCAGCATTAACTTAGGGGAACAAAGAAAGGTTTAAAAAAAACAAAAAACACCGAGGGGCAGGACAAGGAGTTGGTGAGCATCCAGAAGAAGAAGAGGAGAAGAGGAAGGAGGAAGAACCAGTATTCCACCCAGTGCTGAATGTGCTTCTGTGTCTCTGCGGCCAGGGAGGCCCTTCCTTCCTGCTCCCCGGCCAGTGGCCAGACAGCAGAGGGGACGCTGCAGTGACGTGAAGACGAGCCCTGGAGCGCTGTCTGGCCACTGACATGGGGAGTGCCGTGGATTTATTACCCCAACCTCCCACCTTCACCGTCACCAAGTGAAGAAGTTTTTAACTCTCCTGTCCAAAGTCCTCTGAAAATTTCTTCACTTTCAGGAGGTCATCTGCATTCACGGTGGGCCGAGTGGTGGCCAGAGACCGGAGCATGTCCGACTGCAAAGACAAGGGCACGAAGCTGAGGAGGAGCCAGGTCCTGGGTCCTCAGCCTCCCCGTGTCGCAGACCCATGGGCTCCAGCAGGAAGAGCCCAGTGTTCCCAGTCACTCCCAGCTCCAAAGGCAAAGCTCCCTCTGGTTGCCTGGCGCCTGCCTGCATGTCTCCCATGACTGCTCTTCCCTCCGGAGGCGGCTCATGTCGTTTCCAAACAGGCCTACTTCTCGTCTGAGAGAATTCAAGCTCCCCTCACGTCTTAACTCCTGGGAGAAGCGTGTTCTGACCACACACCCGCCCCACACGACAGGCAAGACCATCAGGAAGACCAGGACGAGGAGAGGGCAAGACTAGTCCCATGAGGCTGCCTGTGCAGTGGCACCAAAGCCAACTGCCGGCAATCGCTCGCTGCCTCCTTCTAGGCACAAAACAAGCCAAACCCATGGAATGATGTAGTCACGCCAGCGGGACTTTATTCTTGCTGAAGAAAATAAAATGCTCATGCTATGGCCTCCATCCTGGGTCCCCAATGAGTCTAACAGCAGGAGTCCCAGCTACTCAGAGCCCCAAAGGCTATTCTCTGTTCCAGAGGAGCCACAACAGCCCAGGACAGAGAAGGGGAGAAGCCTATTTTCAGACCCAAGACCCCAGTTTTTTGGGCTCTGTTTAGTCCCTCTCCCAGCTGGCCACTTACCATGCAAACCACAGGCTCTAAGAGTTTGTCACCAGGGACATCCATCCAAGTCATTTCCATGGCTCCTGGGTCCCCTGGTGAGCATGGGGTCAGGAGGTCATCGATCATAACGCTAGGATTGGTGCGGGAAGGGCCACAGACCTGAAATCAAATAGGAGTCAGGCTGGAGGGGCTGCACCTCGATGCTTGGGGAAGGGACAGGATGCCTCAGATTTCTGAGTCCTGAAGAGAAGGTAGTGGGAGAGGATGAATGCATGCCTGGCTTTCTAGGTCATCAGGCTGAGAAGATAATGACTCCTTCAGAAGTCTCAGGCTGGCAGTCAAAGTAGCTCAAGGTAGGACTTCAGAGGTTGGTGGTCAGCATGATATTCCAGGCACTGTTCTCCAGAACCGCAATCTGTGGCCCGAAGTGTCTTAGTATTTTCCTCTTCCTCAGTAACTCCATCAAATCTCACCACAAATGTAGTGACATCAAAAATGTTTTTCTAACCACAGTCCGCTTTATTGGCAACATCCCCCCAAATATCCCCAAGGCTAATTCCCTCACCTCCCTCAACTCTTGACTCAAATGTCATCTGGGATGGCCTATCCTTTAAGAATACAACCTGCCTTGGGGCACCTGGGTGGCTCAGTCAGTTAAGCACCTGACTTTATTTCAGCTCAGGTCATGATCTCAGGGTTGTGAGATCAAGCCCCGCATTGGGCTCAGCAATAGGCATGGAGCTTGCTTAAGATTCTCTCCCTCGGGGCGCCTGGGTGGCTCAGTCGTTGAGCGTCTGCCTTCAGCTCAGGTCATGATCCCGGGGTCCTGGGATTGAGCCCCACATCGGGCTCCCTGCTTGGCGGGAAACGTGCTTCTCCCTCTCCCGCTCCCCCTGCTTGTGTTCCCTCTCTTGCCGTGTCTCTCTCTGTCAAATAAATAAATAAAATATTAAAAAAAAAAAAATTCTCTCCCTCTCCCTCTGCCTCCCCACAACGCGGACTCTCTCTTCCTAAAAAAAAGGGGGAGGGGGTGGAAAGAATATGAGATTAAGGAAAAAAAAAAAAAAAGAATACAACTTGCCCGGGGCACCTGGGTGGCACAATCAGTTAAGCGTCCAACTCTTGATTTCGGCTCAGGTCATGATCTTAGGGCTGTGAGATGGAGCACGGAGTCGCTTGGGATTCTCTCTCCCTCTGCCCCTCCCAACCCTCACTCGCTCTCTCTCTCAAATAAAATTTTTTTTTTATTAAAAGAATACAACCTGCCCACTCAACTCCAAACTTCAGAAACACCAGACTTCATCTCCTGCTCTGTCTTCCCCCTCATTACACTCTTAAGAAATGAGTATCTTGTCAACTCCTATAGGATAGGGATTTTTGTCTGCTGTGGTCCCAAGTGTCTCCCCAGGTCCTAGAACAGCACCAGGTGCACTGTAGGACCCTTGGCAGACACTCGACAGAGACACGCTGTGTAAAAGGAGCTCCTCCTCAGAGCGGGTGATTTTGTACCTGCTGATTCTTCAGACACTGAGTGGGGTCCCCACACACGACAGCGCAGCGCTAACTGTGGAGATGGCAGAGGTGACTGGCATCGGGCCATAACCTCTGGCTTCACACAATCTCAGATGGTTACATTTGAGCAAGAACTACAGGGAAAGAGAGAGCAGGTGCAACCCCAGTCCCTTGGAGCCAGAGGGCTCACGTACTTGTCCTTGGTTCTCCATGAGACCAAAGCAATGTCCCCCGAGCAGCCAAGGAATTGGCAGAGAAAGCTGACATCCCCATTCCTGTGACACCTTCTCAACAACTCCGTGCTGGCCCACTCACCTATTTTTTTTTTAAGTAGGCTCCACACCAGGAGTGGAGCCCAGCGTGGGCTCACAGCCCTGATCAGATCAAGACCTGAGCTGAGCTAAGAGTTGGATGCTTCACCAGCTGAGCTGCCTGGGTGCCCCTCCACTCACCTTTTTGAAGTGTGTTGCTGACTGAACTTTTCTGACAGGCTGCATGAGGGAGTCCCGCACAATGATGCTGATGTCGGCACCTGAGTAGCCTTCCGTCTTCCGGGCCAGCTCGTGGATGTTGGCCTCCGTGAGGTTGTGGGGAGTGCTCCCCAGATGCAACCGGAACATCTGGGCTCGGGCAGCCTCCTCAGGCAGCGGGATGTAAATCCTCTTTTCAAACCTACAGAGCCAAGCACACGGCAGGACTTGAGAAGAGAGGGCGGAGTCTCCATGGAGAGGGGTGCTGGGGCCCTCCGGAAGCTGGCTTCACTGAGGACTCTGCTCACCACGCAGACACGAAGCGGCCTCCAGGGAAGCGGAGGCCGTCCGCAGCCACAGCTGCAGCAGGAGGAGACCACAGGCTGACTGCAGCTGGAGAAACACCTCAGCCCCCGGCTCCTACCGGAAGACTCACCTCCTTCTAATGGCCGAATCCAACACCCAGGGGATGTTTGTGGCACCAAGAACCAGAGTCCCATCGTTGTTATTCCCCACCCCTGTGGAGAAAGGGAAACACAGACGCTCACTCAGGACACCTGCAAGGAGCAGGGAGCATCTGGGGGAAGCACCTCAGGGGCCTCTGTGTGTTCTGATCTGGGGCCAGCCCCGTGCCCCCATCAGCAGGGCCCCAACCAGCTCCGCTGGGCCACAAGCCTTCTCTGAAGCCCTGCCGGCCTCGGGAAGGGCAAAGGGCTGGCGGGCAAAGCCGGGGTGACCTCTCTGCGGGCCTGTGGAGTCGGAGCTGAGAAGGGCTGCTCTGCCATTTTCCCTCTGTCTTAAGGATCATCAGACCCAGCCGCAGCTAAATAAGGACGCACTGGGCTGGCTGGAGGCGGACCGGGCCCCGGGGAGGGCACCCAGCGCTGGCACGCACCCTGCATCTGGACCAAGAACTCTGTTTTGATCCTTCGAGCAGCCTCGCTCTCGTTTTCATTGCGGGACCCGCAGAGGGAATCCACCTCATCGATGAAGATGATGGAGGGCTTATGCTGCCTGGCCAGCTCGAACAGGTTCTTGACTAGCCTGTGAAGGTGACAAGTGGGGCTGGGATCAGGATGCCCACATATATCCCAGCCAGGGGCCCAGTCACTGCCTCTTTTTGCCTTTCCCACAGGCAGGTCAAGACGCCGGTCCCGCTGGGATTTCAGACTGCGGTCATCACAGATCCACGGGCAGTGCTGTGCCATGAGGAACAGCCAGCCCTGGCGACAGCCCCACTCATTAGCTCTGGATTTAGGACAAGTCACTTCCCCTCCGCTCAGCCTTAGTGTTATCCTCTGCAAAACGGGAGTTGGTGTGGAAAATAACTGAACCACGTGAAGTCCCCAACAAAGGACACCCACCTGATACCCAAAGACTGGGAGTGCCTTTGCTTTCCCTTCACGAGGACTCCTCTCCCCCGAGCGCCCGTTCAGTCTTGGCAGGCTCTGTCAGGACAGTGTCCCACCCAACAAGCTAGCAGGATTCCCCTCCGCTGGCTACTTCTCCGTGACCCCCAACAGCAGTTCCTCTGGGCGGTGGCTCAAGGGCAGGGAAGCAGGGCCTGGCAGCTGACTTACTTCTCACTCTCCCCCAACCACTTAGACATCAAGTCTGAGGAGGACACAGAGAAGAAGGTGGAGTTGTTGGCCTCTGTGGCCACCGCTTTGGCCAGGTAGGATTTCCCTGTGCCAGGGGGTCCAAAGAGCAGTATCCCTCGCCAAGGTGTACGCTTGCCTACAACAAAGAATAAACTGAGGTGAGCGTCCTCCTGACTGGGGAAAGGGAACAGAAAAAAGCAGAGGGGACTTAGTTACTGTAAGTACGGTCAGAAGAGAAAAGTTCTACAAGACAACTGATTCTAGAAGCAAAGGAAGAAAGGGAACTGAATTACCTGCTGAGAGCCTGCTCCTAGCCCTGGCTCATGACTCCCAGAACTGTGCGAAGTGACACTGGCTGCCACTGGTTCCTGACCCTACTCACCCACTGGGATGGTCAAGGCAAAGTTCTAGTTGCAAAGGTGTTTCTGACACCAGAGAGGAGCCATGGAGCAGATGACTGTGATGGGCAGACCCTGGGCCCTCTCTCCACTGAGAGCCCTGAGAGGGAAGGTTGGGCCCTCACCCCCTGAGGGCCAAGAGAGCTGAGTGGCCACCTGCTCCTGGATACCTTCCGAGTGTGAGCCCTGGGCTGGCTTCCTCGGAAGCCTGCTATTTTTCCATCTGGGCCTAAAGTAGCTCAACTCTTACCTGTGAACAAGTGTGGGAATTTAATTGGCAAAATGACAGCTTCTTTGAGGGCCTCCTTGGCCCCCTCCAGCCCAGCCACATCATTCCACCGAATGTTGGGCTTCTCCATCACAACAGCACCTGCAAGAAGCAAGTAGAGCCTTTGACCTGGAGCCCAACTGATGACTGTGAGCCAACCCTCCAGGGGACCCTCGCCACACACACCCCCATTGCCATTGGGGGGCAGGCCTCTTACCCATCAGTTGTTCTTGCAATTTCTTTTTCTCTGGATTATCCCCTTCACTGTCACTATCACTGCTGGGAAAGGAGACAGAAGATGACAGGCTAAAGCAAGAGGCAGTTGGCAAGACGGCTCTGAGAGCGAGGCCAGGCTCTGGCTGCTGGCCCAGCAGTGGAAAGCCGCTCGCCCTGCTCAACAGTGGCTCCTCAAGGAGGCTCAGACCACCTGTAATCGACACTCGCCTCCGCATCCTCCAGGAAACACTCCCACGACCCATTCTTGTTTCTTCATTAATGGAGTAAGAACAGAGATGTGTGCACTCTCTAGAAGGCTGGTGAGGGGTATGTGCTTTGGCTGGACTTCAGGAGCAGCTGGGCGGGCAACCAGAGCTGTCACTGGCCTTTCACACAGATTCACAACCAGACAGCAAGTGGCTGTGACTTGGAGAAGAGGTGAGGTTTAAAGGGGGGGGCCTGGGAAAGGAACACCGTCACAGGTCTTATCCCAGGGCCAATCCCTAATGGGACAAAAGTGATCAGCCATCCTCAGAACTCTTCCAGCCCTCCCAAAGATGCTTCACCTCCTGGCCCCTCCTCTTTCCTTGCCAGAATATGTCTGTCTCTCTGGGGAACCCTGTCTACCCGGGGGCAGAGCCCGTCAGCTCTGGTGGGGCGGCAGACACACCACCCACCTCTCTCCTGCTCCGTGACCCTCCTGCCTGGGGCCCTCCCCCTTGCCTCCAGGACACCACTGGCCTTTATGCTCAGCTAACTGGAATCTCTGTGGTGGGCAAACCACACGTGAGGTGAGAGGCTGCAGAGCAAACACTGGCTTTAGGGTGGGTGGGACACAGAGGCCCTGCGTGTGGGTCCAAACTCCATCCGGTGCCAGCTCTGTGACCTGGGCCATCTCATCTGTCAGATGCAGACAGTAACTCCGATCGTCACAGCAGCTGGCACTTCTTCCATCCTTACTGCCCACCACACTTTCCTCTCGGGCCTTGACCCACATCATCTCATCCCCCCTTTAGAGCAATACTGGGTGGGAAGGACCGTTATCTTTCTTCTACAGTTGAGGAACCTGGAAGCACAGGGAGTCATGGCACGCGTCCATGGTCACCCGGCTAGGAAGTGGCAGCGGCAGGATATACCCTGAGAGAGTGAGTGCAGAATCCAAGGCTTGTATCCCCCTGCTGGCTTGCATTTCACTCACAGCTTTTCTGTACGGATCCAACGAGACACCGTCCAAGGAAATATTGCGCAAAGTGCCCGACAAAAGCAGCTAGGGGCATTATCACTAGGAGCGGAATTCCCCTGAAGGAAGGCAGCATCAGCACCAGGAAAGGCAGCAACACGGAAAAAGGACACATGCTCCTGGGGTCTCTGGTCCCGGCAGGGTCCACCACTCCTCTGTACTCACCCCTTACTCTCACTCTGATTTTCTTTGACTGGCTTCTTGCCATGCTTCTCTTTGTTCCGTAAATAATCCTTCAGCTTCTCTGCCCGGTCTAGGTACTGCATGCACTTGGCTCGAATGCTCTCCTTGGCCTTGTCGCTGTGTGCCTCATCTGCAAAAGGGGAAGTGGAGAGGGTGTGCCCACCTGCTCTTGAAGGGGCTCCACAGGCGGGGCGGGCCCTGCGTGACTCACATTTGATAGCGTGTAGGAAATACTCCACGGCATGCTGGTAGAGCCGGAGGGCCTCCTCGTAATTCTTGGCTTTATCCTCTTCCGTGGCTTTCGTCACCAGATCAATGGCTTTCTGGAAAGGCGAAGCAAATACTTCAGATACCTCAGTGCTTCCCAAGAGACCCAAAAAGCCCTTGGGGTCCCAGGGCAGCAGGAATCCTGTAGATCCTTTAGACGCACACAATTACGTCAGCCTATTTGTCCAACATCAACTAGAAAGGCGCTGAAAGGGAACTTTAGCAGACAGCCATGCCTCTTCACAATACACTCATACAGCTGAAAGCAACCTCCTTCTCAGTTTCACTCCGGATTTCAGTAAGTGGAAACCTGACCAAGTATCTCAGGTTAGGACTCAAGAGGAGCATCCACTTTCTATTCCTTGTGTCAAGGGAAAGAAAAGTGGCCCTAGACCCAGCGCCTGGAACAGGGGAAACACCAGAACCAACTGATTGCTGTGCTGCCCAGCGTGAAAGCCAGGAACCGCACTTGACCTCAAAGGCCAGAGACGAGCCAGCCCTGAGTTCTGCTGGATCTTCCTACTGGCCCAACCTGCTTCTCTGTGGTGAAAAAGAGATGCTTTTCCTAAATTTGCTACTTAGGGAGGGGATGCTTAGATACACGGATCACTATACCAGTAACTCTAGTAAGAAAAGTGCTTGTTGGCACACGGTTAAGTGTCTGACTCTTGGTTTTGGCTCAGGTCATGATCTCAGGGGCATCCGGCTTTATGCTCAGTGGGGAGTCTGCTTGAAGATTCTCTCCCTCTGCCCTTCCCCCACTGGCATATGCACATGCTAAAATAAATAAATCTTTAAAAGAAGAAAGAAAAGGGCTTGCTTACTCCAAAGACATATATGTGTTGCCAAGTGAGGGGAACGGTCCTCTGGAATCTTCTAAGAACTCTGTGAGAGTATTTTTGTGAATCTCACAATTCCTGGAGGCCTGTGCTCTAAATTGAACTCAAAGCATGCTGTATTTTTCAGGCAGCTGCCCCACACCTACATATCCAGTTTTAGAAACCATGGCTTCACCAACCCAGGAAGCGTTACCAGAATTACCCTCCTCAAGCTGATCAGCACTGGACGCGAGGCCAGCAGATCCCACTGTGTCCACATAGTTCCGTCCACAGCAAACAATAAACCTCCTGACCAGCTCTTGGCTGGGTTCAGGCATTTGTGCAGCCCTTCCTCATCTGAAAGTCAGAAGTCTCAGCAAGACACAGCTAGCTCTACAGAACTAATGGACTGGAGTCGGTTAGGCCAGGTTGATGATAAATGAACTCACCAGGTTGATGAGATGAGGAAAGGTGAAAGAGTGTTGGCTACTATTTTCAAGCTCAGCTACCTCCATTACCTACAAATAGAGAACAGCCAGGAGCCCAGAACCTTCTCAGATGATTAAACACAAGCTTCGCAGATCTACTCTCCCCCAACGACCTGCTCTATTGATGAGACAATGGAATGAGTTCTTCTGTCCCTGATGACTTCTCTTCTCCAGAACAAACATGCCCAGTTCCTTGGACTTTTTCACTCTATATTCCTTCTTGCTTGGGTCTGTCCTTTGGAAAGGCAGGGCTCAGAACAATACTCGAGGGATGTTTTGCTCCCTTCCCTTTGAGATACTTTATTAATTAATGCACCTAAGAGCACATTAGATCTTTCTGGCAAGTGCATACAACATTTCATAGGCAAGAGGCCTTGGCTGCAATCTGAAGAAGAATAGTTTTGCATAACACAAGGGTGAGATGATAAATAAAACTGCCAGCCTGCCGCATCTCTAGTAACACATATAGCAAGGATGAGGGTGAAGGACAAGGCTAAGGAAGATGTGCTAACAGAAGAGCTGGCAAACTGTAAAGGACCAGATGGTAAATAGGTTAGACTTGCCTGGCCATACAATCTCTGGAGCAACTACTCAATTCAGCCTTTGTAGATCAAAAGCAGCCATAGAAAATACGTAAATGAAAGAGCAGGAATGTGGGGCGCGTGGGTGGCTCAGTGGGTTAAAGCCTCTGCCTTTGGCTCAGGTCATGATCTCAGGGTCCTGGGATCGAGCCCCGCATAGGGCTCTCTGCTCAGCAGGGAGCCTGCTCCCCCTCTCTCTCTGCCTGCCTCTCTGCCTACTTGTGATCTCTCTCTGTGTGTCAAATAAATAAATAAAATCTTTAAAAAAAAAAAAAGAGCAGGAATGTGTTCCAATAAAACTTTATTTATAGACATTGAAATTTGAATTTCATGATTTTCACGTGTTATGAGATATCTTTTCCCAGCCTTTTAAAAACAAAAACCTACGACATTATGTTAAGTAAGAGAAGCCAGTCACAAAGGACCACATATTCTATGATTCCAGTTACATAAAATACCCAAAATAGGGGCGCCTGGCAGCAGTTGGTTGAGCATCTGACTCTTGGTTTCTGCTTGTTTGGTGATCTCAGGGTCAGGGTCAAGGGATCGAGCCCCGAGTCTGCTCCATGCTTAGCGAGGAATCTGCTTGAGTTTCTCTCTCCCTCAGCCCCTCCCCCTCTCTAAACTAAATAAATCTTTTAATAAGTGAACAAATAAATAAAGTGCCCAGAATAGGCAAATCCATAGGGACAGAAATTTTCTGAGTGTTTGCCCAGGGCTGGGAGAGATACAAGGTTTGTGGGAGTGATGGTAAAGGGTGTGGAGTTTCTTTTTGGGGTGATGACAATGTTCTAAAAGTGTGATGATGGTTGCACAACTCTGCATATACTAAAAGCCACTTAATCGTATACTTTAAACGTGCCAATTGTGTGGTGAATTATAGCTTAACAAAGCTTTTCTTTTTAAGATTTATTTATTTATTTATATTAGAGAGAGAGAGTGTGTGAGCAGGGGGAAGGGCAGAGGGAGACAGAGAATCAAGTAGACTCCCTGCTGAGCATGGAGCAGATACAGGGCTCCATCTCATGACCCTCAGATCATGACCTGAGCCAAAATTTGAGTCGGAGGCTTAACCGACTACGCCATGCAGGCGCTCCTTAATAAAACTTTAACAGAAATGTAAAAACAGGGGGGCCTGGGTGGCTCAGTGGGTTAAAGCCTCTGCCTTCTGCTTGGGTCGTGGTCTCGGGGTCCTGGGATCGGGTCCGGTGTTGGGCTCTCTGCTCGGTGGGGAGCCTGCTTCCCCCTCTCTCTCTGCCTGCCTCTGCCTACTTGTGATCACTCTGTCAAATGAATAAATAAAATCTTAAAAAAAAAAGATGTAAAAACATTCTTAGCTCACAGACAAAAACTGGGCAGGTGGGATCTGCAGGTGAAGTTTACAAACCCCTGCGATAACACATCAGAGCTTCTGCTGGTGGATGGTGGGGTCTGGCTTTGGACTCTAGTTAATTCCTGGCCAAGCAGCCCAGTTTATTCCATACCTCTGTTCCCACTTTTTCCTCCACCTTCAGGTGTCTGAATGCTACCCATCCTTTCTGGATCCAGCCATATGCCCCTTCTTCCACGAAGTCTTGCCTAACTCCTTCACAGGCTTTATCTTGAGCACTTACTATGTAGCAGACACTGTGTTAAGAAGACTTTACCTGAATTACTCAATCCAGAGCCACTGTCACAACAACCCTACAGGGTATTACCCCATTTCACCGACAGGAAACCCGAAATTCCACGATCAAGTAACTAGCCCAAGGTCACCTGCGACTGAGTGGCAGAGCCAACACTGAAACCCAGGTCTGTTCGCTGGCCCAGCAGGACCGGCAGCACCTGGAAGATAGGTCAGTCAAGAATCCAGGTGGCGCCACCCCAGCACCACCAGGCAAGACCTGGGGAATGAATGAAGGGTCGCGGGCCCACAGGAGGAAATCCAAGCCTGGGGGAGGAGCGGGGACTCGTCCTAAGGGAAGCAGGAGAAGGGAGAGCAAGCAGCCTGACTGAGGGGCCGAGCTTCCCCGGCGGCACCTGTGTGGTCCGCAGGAGGCTGGTCCCGGCGACGGTACCGCGGCCCCGCCGGCTGCAGGGAGCGGTCTCGGGGCTCGGCCTGGCCGGACCGGGGATGGGTGGGGGTGGCAGGGGAGTGGGAGTTCTAGACGGGAGACGGCCCGTGGCTCTAGGCGCGTGAAAACAGAAACGGGCGGAGGCGGCGACAGGGCGGCGGGGAGAGGGCCGCGGGGCCGGGGTTCCGAGCAGGCCGCCCGCCCGACTGCTGGCTCGCAGGCCCCGCCGCGCCTCCTCCGGCCTCCAGAAGCCGAGCCCCGCCGCGCCGAAGTACCTGGAGGGTTGACGTTGTCATTTCATCTCCTGGGTCCACCCCACACCCCGCGGCGTTGCTTGCGGCCTCAGTCCGGCCCCCGGGAGCCGAGCTGCTGGGTCGGGCGCGGGCAGCCCGGCGGCTTGGCGCTGGGCGCTGGTAGGGTGGCCGCTCGTAGCCGGAGCCGAGTCGGAGGGTGAGCGAGGAGCGCGGCCCAGAGCGGTCGGGCCCGAGCCACGCGGCTGCCCCCTGGCGGCCACGGCTGGCACTGCAGGCACCGCTCCCCGCGGCCCAGGGGCGGCCGGGACAAGGGCCCTGGTGGGGCTGGGCAGGAGGCGTGTTAGGGGCGGGGAGACCAACGAAGGCTAGCGTGGGGTTTTGGGCGGGGGGAGGAGGGGGCGGGACGTGGGGGCCTCGGGGGCGGGGCCAGAGGGAGGGCGCCCGGAAACCTCAAGTTCTAGATCCCTTATCTAGTAAAATAGCGCCTGTTGGACAGTTTTTCTCGCACAGTAAACCTAACTCCCAGACCTTTGGGTTTCTTATGTTTAATAGAGTATACTAATAATTAGTATCTACCTTATCTGGCTTTTGGGGGGAATAAATGAGCTAGCTAATGTAAACACAGTGTACCCCACACTGGGGATTCAGTCTCTTAACTATTTTTATTTATTCATTTTTTTGAAAGAGAGAGAGAGAGAAAAAGCATGAGCGGTGGGAGGGGCAGAGGGAGAGGGAGAATCTCAAGCAGGCTGTATGACCAGCACGCAGCCAGAAGTGGAGCTGATCTCAGGAC
Organism: Potos flavus; assembly: GCA_028534135.1. Classification (NCBI taxonomy): domain Eukaryota; kingdom Metazoa; phylum Chordata; class Mammalia; order Carnivora; family Procyonidae; genus Potos; species Potos flavus. Next base: position 14,748,954 of record CM052888.1, read on the forward strand.
CCCGAGATCACGACCTGAGCAGTAATCAAGAGTCAAGTGCTTAACCGATTGAGCCGCCCAGGCGCCTCCTCTGTTAATTATTAATATAATGCTGGTGGCTCAGTCTAAAGTCAGATTTTGGTTTTGTTTTTTAGTATCAACCCTGCTACTTTTCTCTTTAGGAAAGTGGTTTTCTTTTTTTTCTTTTTTTTTCTTAAGATTTTTCTTTTCTTTTCTTTTTTTAAGTAATCTCTACACCCAACCTGGGGCTTGAACTTACAGCCCAGGAGATCAAGAGTCACATGTTCTACCAACTGAGCCAGCCAGGTGCCCCAGGAGAGTGGTTTTCTTAAATCTCCAATGCTGGGGGCTTTAGCCCTGTGAACTTCGGTATAGTACATCTATGCTAGTTTCTGGGGATATAGCAATGATCAAAACAGCTCTAGGTCAGCCTACAGTTTGAGAAGAAAGATGATGTTCATCAGGAAAGATGATGTAATAAGTGTTTGAGGTCCATGTGTGAAAATCTACATGCTATGTGAGCATCTAACAGGCCACCTGCCCAAGATAGGTGGTCAGCAAAGATTCCCAGGTAAGCCGAGGTTTGAGGCAGGAGAAAGAACACTCCAGGTTAATGAAACAGCCTGTAGAAAGGTCCTAAGGCCCAATGGAGGCCACTGGTGGAATTTAGGAAACTGGAAGAAGGCTCAGAGAGGCAGAGAGCAGAAAGAAAGTCAAAGTCTGATGTGAACTGATGTGGGGAAGTTGGGCAAAGCCAGGGCATTTGGCTATGATAGATTTTGGATTTTATCCTGAGAACAGTGGGAAACTGTTTTTATTTGTTTGTTTTTAAAGATTTTATTTATTTATTTGAGAGAGAGTACGAGCAGCAGAGGGAAGCCGACTCCCAGCTAAACGCAGAGACAGGCAGTGGGCCTATCCTAGGACTCTGAGACAAAACCAAGAGTGGGATGCTTCCCCAACTGAGTCACCCAGAGGCCCTGTTGTTGTTTTTTCTGATAGGTGACTTGAACCCTCCTGTGCAGAACAGCTTGCAGGGATGGGGTGGCTCCTGCATGCGAAGCTATTGCTGTAGCCCAGAAGTATGAGGGAAGCCTGCACTAGGGGCAGGGGCATGGAGAGACATGAACAAAATGGAGACATTGGGGAAGACAAATCACAAGCACATGGAAGTGTTTTAGACTTGGGGTATGGTGAGAGGCAGGAAGGGACAGAGGTGACTCCTGGGTTATTGGCTTCAGGACCCGGACAGATAGTGGTGCCGCTGAGTTGGGGAATACTGAACAGAGCCCAGGTTTGAGGGGGTGGAGGAGTGAGGAAGATCACGGATTTGAGGTGCCTTTGAAACATCAAGTTTCCATTAGGAATATGCGTCCAAAAGTCAGAATAAAGGTGAGGCTGGACATACACAGCTGAGAGACCTCTGGGAATAGGTGGGAATGAGATCTCCTAGGGCAGAGCAGAGTGCAGGCTGAGGTGAGGGGAGAGCCTAGGACAGAGCTTGGACGCTTGTTGGGTGACAAAAGGAGGATGAGCCTGTCAAAGAAGCTCAGAAAGACGGGAGGCTAGCCACAGGAGTGTTTTGGGAGTCAGGGAAGGAGGGCTGATAAGGAGAGGGGAGCACAGTATCTAATGCAGCTGAGGAGTCAAACAGTAATAGGAAGACACCAGCCGCCTCAGCCAGAGACGTTCCAGTCATGTGATGGAGGCAGAAACCCTCCTGCAGTGGGCTGGCTAAGAGGGGGTCACAAGGAGGCACAACTCTTCCAAGAAATTTGGAAAAAAGAAAGGGAGGCCTAGAGCATTAGCTGCAGGAGTTGAGGGGTCCAGGAAGGAATCTGTGATGGGTTTTAATGGGAGAAGAGTTGAACGTGTTTAAAAACCCAGTAGGAAGGATCTAGTTGAGGAGGTTAATGAACAGGAATGGGATCAAAGCAGAGGTAAGAGGACTGGCTTTAGACAGTATAGTTAGAGGGAAGAAGATAGACAGATCCTACCTAGGTCAGCTGGAAGGGGAGGAGAAGTTGGGAGAGTACCTTTGGGTGGCTGCTGTTTTCTCAGGGAATTAGGAGAAAAGAGAATCTGCAGAGAGAGGGAGAAGAGAGAGAGAGAGAAGTGGGAGGCCTGGGGTTTGAGGAGAGTCAGATGGTTTGAAATCCTTTCAAGTGACCCAAACTTGAGCAGTGCTAAGGGCACACCTGGTAAAGGCTGGCAACCTCTGTAAATGTACAGAGGTACCAATATGCCTTGAGCCTTGCTGCTCAGGACTCAGCTACTCACCGAGATGCAGGAGGATAGCTGGGTTCATCCACGTGGCTGCCATGACGGCAGAGCAGCAGGGAATTCACAGGTTTTGGCGAGCGCGGCGCTGCAACGGTGGGCTATGGGATCGGAGCTGGGTGAGGAGGAAGACGAATGAGGAGAAGGTAAAAGAGTCCATGGACTAATTGAGGACCCAAAAGGTTGAAGGATAGTCCCAGTGGGAGCCCGCTAGAGAGGGATGCTTCAGTTCCTGATTTCGGAAATGGGTCTTTCCCAGCAATAACACTCTAGGGGGCGACTGTGGGAGCAGGAGGATGGCTGAGCTGGAGCAAAAGGGCCATCGTCACACACAAGGAGGTTGAGGAACCAAAAGTCCAAGCAGGGTGCTGAGCATGCCTGTGGACACTGGAGTCAGGGTCGTGGCGGGAGTGGAGGGACAGGGCTGTGATGAGCCTGGGTGAGACGGGGAGACGCACACACATGGGATGAGTCATGTCTTCTCAGCTTCCACCCTGGACACTGTGCTTTCAGACACCGACGGAGCTGTGTGGTGTGAGGAGGCTTGTATTTGCTGCTACGCCCCTGGCATCGGCGCTGTCCTTTGACATCACTGAGGGCAGGGCTGGATCTTTTCCAGGGCTTGATAGAGACTCACTTAATATTTGCTGGACATATTAATAATAAATTCATTCAGAAGTAGTAAGTGAGCAAATGAAAGAGAGGGACCCTAACTGGTGGATGAGAGTGAGGAGGAGTCGAGAGCAGATTAAACCCACACACTGGCTGGGCTGTATGAATTGGAAGACCCTACAGTTAAGGAGAGCTGGGTTAGTCGGCTAGGGCTGCCATCACAGAGGACCACACACTGGGGGGTTTAAACAATAGACATTGTCTCCACAGTTCTGGAGGCTGGAAGTCCAAAATCAAGGTATAGCAGGGCTGGTTTCTTCCAAGGCCTCTTTCCTTGGCCATGCTTTTGCTGTGTCCTCGTGGGGTCTTTCCTGGGTGTGCATGCACCCCTTATCTCTGTCCAAGCTTCCCTTTTTTTCTAAGGACACCAGTCAGATTGGCCAAGGGCCCACCCTAACAGCCTCATTTTAACTGAATCGCCTCTTCGAAGGCCTTATCTCCAAATACAGTCACCTTCTGAGATGTGGGGGGTTGGGCTCAGCCTGTGAATTTGGTGGGACACAATTCGGCACCTAGCAAGGGCTGGGTGTGAGATCCACAGGTTGTGTTTACCTTCTCTTTGTTCTGTTTATTCAGCTTTCTCGGGACTCTGGGCTTAGCTTGTCTTTCGTGAGCTGGCAGTACAGACACAGGCCCTGCTGACAAAGCACAGCTTCCCTCCAGGGGGAAGCTGCATCTGACGGCAGGAAATGGAGATCTCCTCGCCGTCTCACTTGGTCACCCACTGCTGACCTTCTCCTTGGAGGACAGCTTGAAAACAGACTCCGAGAACCCCTCAGTTCTCCAGTGGTGTTGCCACTGCGGGCGGTGGGGGAGTCTGTGGGGGGGCGGGGAATAAAGGCACTAAATATGATTTGCGGGCTGGCACATGGAGCACGTTCAGGCTTCGTAGATCCGAATCAGATCAAGAACTTCACATTCTGACTTTCTCAGTAGAGCAGAAATCAGATTCTCAGCTCCCACACATTCGAACTCCCACAGTTCAGGTAGAAAGTCATTGACTTGCAAATACACGGTTCTGTTTGTTCCTTCGTGCACCGCACTTTCCCAGATGGGATTCGGCTGATACTGGCAGGGTGGCACGTGTTGTGAACCTGCGCTTGGACCGGTGAGTCAGCTCTGCTTAGCCAATACAACCTAGTAAAATCAGACCATACAAATGCCAGTATTCTAGGGCTCCTGCCAAGGAGTATTTAACAACTTTGTTAAGGCTCCCTTGAGTGGGAGCCAAGAGTGCGGAAGAAGAGCTACAAAAACTAAGTTCAGGTGAGTAACAGTTTGGAGAGGTAGGGCCGGGGCGAAATCTCGTGCAAAGTGACTGACTGACGCCCGAAGGAATGGAGCACTGATGATTCCTGATCTGATTGCTGAAAAACCATCTCCCCTCCTCTGTGTCACTCAAAGTGTAATAAAGCTCAGAGGGGTCCAACAATTAAGCTCCTGTCAGTGAAAGTCAGTAGTGGAAGTAGAAGTCAAGCTAGGTTTTTAAGAGTTTGGAGTTGTCCTACATCTGCTTAAAAATGACACCAGCAGAGACTGAGGAGACACGACAACAGAACGCCCCCTGTGGTACTGGATAGGCTCCTGTGCCGGAAGGGAAAAGGAGACTTTGCTGGGACGACTGGCACCTTGTGAATGGGGTCTGTGGCTTAGGTGGTAGTGTTGGGCCTTGGCTGATTTCCCGGTGGGAGTTGGGCTGAACGGTGGCAGTGCAGGAAGAGTGTCATTGTGTTTGGGAGGGATACATTGAGGATGCAAGGGTGCTAGAGCAACATGTCAGAGAAAGACAAGAGGGGACAACGGCACAAATGTAAAATGTTCACAACTGGGAAATTTGGATGAAGAGGACGGATGTAGGTCTTTGTACTGCTCTTGAAATTTTCCTGTAGGTCTGAAACCATTTTAATATAAAAATAAAAGAAAAAATACAAGTCTAAAAGCATTTTTTTTATTTACAGTATAAAGGTTACAAAGGTATATATGTATTTATATATATAATACCCTTAAGTTACAAATTTTCATTGTAATGTACAATGCTGTATGTTGATGTGCAACTCAAGGGGAAGTACTGTCTATGCATTTATATTTATAGAGTACACATAAAGCTTTTTTTAATTCTTAAGAACACAAATACTGCCCTGTTTTATGCCATAAGTTTTGATTTGGTAGTCTGGCGATACCAGAGGATTTGAGAACTAAATTTTAAACAACACTTAAAAAGAAGTCTTGTTTAAATACAGGGTTCTAAAAAGAAGAAAAAACCAGAATATCACATACTTTTAATTTCTTGTAGAAGTATTATTCTAGCTTTCTAAGACTTAATACTTAACAAAAATGAAAGTTGTGTGGAATAAAATACATACAAGGGGGCATAATCGGAATTTGCACAGATTAGCCAAAATGGCCTTCATAGGTAGTGGTTTGCCACATTATCTTCTAGAAGACCTTGGGTCTGGTACCAAAAGGGAAACAAATTCTTTGGGCACCAAGCTCTTATTATGCTGAACACATCCAAAAGATTGTAAACATAATACTGGAGTCTTATGCTGGAGAAAAAAAAAATACAAAACTAAAACCAGTTCTTGTAACCAGGGTAGACTTGCTACGGGGGTGAAGAATATCACTGAGACTGATGATTGTGCCAAACCCAAAACTTAATTGAAGTCATTTCCTCTCCCCCAAATTTTAGTAATTCACAAAACAGGGGTGAGAAACACAACGGATACCCTCTAGAACAGGTCTAAGGTAGAAGGAAAGCACTTCCTCCAACGCAGGAGGAACTGACACTTAGACGACAATACTTATGTGCTGGTTCCAATACCACAGAATCATTAGCATCTGACTGTCAAACGGTAGGTTTAAATCAAAGGCCAACACACTGAAGGCAAGACCTACTTTGTGTGCACTAATCCGGGACGCTGGAAAACAAAAGGGAAAGAGCCTATGTGACCATGTGCCCTATGCCATTCCAATCACAGATGACTGAGGTACTTTCTGGGTATGAGATGAAGGACGCTGCCTTAAAAGCTGACCCTCGTAATAAATGGAAGGCAAGGTGGGTGGGAGGGGACTGTCACTGTATGAAAATTATGAAAAAATGCAACTAGCCTCTCTTGTTTCCTTTAGGTGTCTCTTTTGTTGAGTTTGAGTGTCAGAGTGTTCTACAATAAGTAGAATTTTGCTAGGTTTAAAATGTCTTCATTTTGACACACCATTATAGACAAGTGTTCCTTTTACCATGTATAAGGACTTTAGCAAATAAGATGTTCAAAGGGTTTAAGTGTGGAAATGCATGTGTCAGCACAATTTAGAAACAGGGGTAGATGAAATATACATTCAGCTTTGCTACTTATAGTTAAAAGAAGCATTTCTTTAAAAAGACTTTCCTGTTGATTACTTTGGGCAACAGAGCTTAAGTTTTGTTGCTGTTGTAATTTATTCCTAGGGATATTCTACACTGTTCTTTCCAAACTAAAGTCTAATTTTTTTAAAAAAGATTTTTAAGTAATCTCTACACCCAACATGGGGCTCAAACTTACAATGCCAAGATTAAGAGTTGCATACTCCACCAACTGAGCCAGTCAGGTGCCCCTTTAAAGTCTAATTTTGCATTAAAAAAAATTAAGTACAATAAAAAGACTGACCTACTTAAATGTGCTTGGAGTTCTTTCATGTTGTCCTGGACCAAAGACCGAGCATCGTTTTAAATATTTTCCAGTCAGCCAGAGGAGCAGAACTGCAGAGGTACTTTGGTAAAAGTATGAAATGGTTAATTACTTAACCACTGACTGATAGATAGATGGCATGGTGTAACTGAGAAATAATGGATTATGTGCTACTTGAGGGCAGGAACTTTCTTTTGGACCCTTCAGAGTACCTAATAAGTGCTTATTAGATGAAACAATACTTGAATTAATATGTCATTAATTAGCCTTGCAGTTTCAGAATTCCTCCAGGCCCCCAAAGAACCTTTTGTCTATTCATAAGAGATTTCCATCACTTTGGAAGAGGTGACAGAGCACTCAGGTTCCAATGGTGTAATATGTGACTGGGATAAAGAGGGACTCTAAAACAAAGCATCTGGGTCAATAGCATGGAGGTAAGATAACAACAGAACTGAGGAAGGTACTAGGAATCTACCAGGGTAGCTAATCTTACAATACCATAAAGTACCATTTCTCTATTATAGCTTTTTAGTTTCAACCAATCTATTTTGGAACAACTCAAGGATTATAGTTCAGATGGTAGATTTTTGTTAAATATAGTCAAATGTTCATTAGAGAGCAAGGAATCATTGGCAAATGGCATTACTTATGAATCACACCAAATGTAGATTCACTTTTAAAACTTAAGTCTGGGGTTACCTGGGTGGCTCAGTCATTAAGCGTCTGCCTTCAGCTCAGGTCATGATCCCAGGGTCCTAGGATCGAGCCCCGCACGCATCGGGCTCCCTGCTCTGCGGGAAGCCTGCTTCTCCCTCTCCCACTTGCCCCTGCTTGTGTTCCCTCTCTCGCTGTCTCTCTGTCAAAAAAAAAAAAAAAAAAAATCTTTAAAACTTAAGTCTGCTTTGGTTCAGTCACCTGAAGTGGGAAGAATAGAGGTGGCAAGAGATTAATCTCAAGTTTATCAGTTTTGATACAAAAGAAGAAATCTTGTTAAAATATTTTGTTGAGCTAATACATAAAAACCATTCTTCCAGTTGGAGTTTAGCTATTGTCAAGAAAAAAAGAAAAAAAGACAACAGATGTATAGGTGTGCTCTATAAACCTATTTTTGGTACCTTATTTTAACTTGAAATTCTATCCTTTGATAAAATGAACTTGTATCACTGATCTGCCAGATCTACTTTTTTTTTAGAGAAATGGTTTCAAATCTGCCACTAAGCAGTCTATTTCTAGCATAAATTTCACTTATCATTACATGATGGGAGTAGCTCTATTGCTCAAAAACACATAATCTTGATATACAACATAATTATTTTATAATTGTCTGTCTTCACACATTTATTGTCTATATACCCAGCACAGGGAAGGAGACAGCTTTAAAAAAGGAGGGAGGGTAGAGACTGCTGCTGTTGGTTTTTAAAGACAGTGTGTAGAAAGTAAAAAGAGTTCTAGATTACCATGCAATCTTGAAAGAGAGAGAAGAGTAGCAAATGGCAGATTCCTCTGCTTTCATCTTCAGGAGGGGAAAAAAAAAGCCACAATAACAATTTAAATTTAACTGAGATTTCCAAACTTAAGATAGAATATAATATAATACCACCTGGCACATTATAGACCTGATAGAGATATACATACAAAAAGTGTGAATATGATTATGGTCAAATTCAACTTAAAGTTTAAGCCGAATTCCAAATTTAAAGAAGTCTCATTTCCTTACATAGATATTTGATCTGACCAGAGCAATTTGCTTTGAGACCAAAGAGATCTGGCATTTTACTTCATTAGCAATCGAAAAAAGACCTTTGGCTTTCTAACCAGCCATGCATTCATGGCATCAACGGTGGATGGCAGCGACATGGATGGCAGGGACGACATGGAAATGTACGCTGGATATTTGGATAGTTTCAATATTATGTACAATCAATAGCTTATAACCAGTGAAAATAATAAGAACAAAGTTCAGCATAAGTGTCCAAGATAAGATACAAAAAAGCAGAGAAAGTGCTTAAGTCTACAGGTCTTCCCTGAAAGCTTCAAAATGTTTAGCTTTTAAGCAGGTAGGGCTTTTAATAGAATTTGCATAGCAGCTTACAATAGAATTTGCATTAAAAGTATGGAGATTCTTCCATGTTTTTGACAACATACAAATATATCCACATCCACATAAATTAAAAAAGAAGACCTGGAGGTTCTCACAAAATTAAAAAAAAAAAATCCATCGTAACCTTTTCTCAAAAGTGGTCACACTTTTGTCCATCAAAACCATTTACAGTGAAAACTTTCTCAGGGAGAAACATAATCTTGTCCAGATTCCACACAGCTTAATTTTTTTTTTAAAGAATAAATTTTGGTCTATTAGCTAAGTGCATTTAATCCGCTGAAAAAGCTTTGTTACCATTCTGCTTAGGACGATAAATTAGGAAAACAAATAATCAGTGACAACTTTCATCATTTGTTGGTTAGATTTTCCACTTCTAAAAATATAAGAAATAATTCAATCTCTCCTGCCATCCAATAATGTTCCATAACAAAGTTTGTGAGGGTACAGCTGATAAAAACAGGCATGATCAGACTTCACCTAGCCTAAAAAGTGCTAAAACATGGCTTTAAAATAGGTGAATGATATGTAAAGTAGTATTTTTGATTGCTTGTACATGTCCCAATATTTAATCCAAAACTGTCTACTAGGCAGGTGAGTTTATAGTTATAACTATCTAATAAATACTGTATAAACACATTAAAGTATTTCTTCATATAAAATATTAGATACTTATTTCTGGGTAAGGTTTGTTTGATAACTTCAGGAAAGGGCTTACCTTTTTCAGAAAAAGAGTAACTGAGCCTGCCTTCCTTCCTTCCTTCCTTTCTTTGGAGAGGAAAGGGAGAAATTTTAGGGAATGAGGAGGAAGAATTTTCACACGCCAATTGGCTACTTGTAGACATCTGTGTGGAAAATGGAGAAGATGTCAAAGCCCCAGGTCTGGGGGGAACTGAGGGCACAGGAAGTGGGTTCATTGGGATCAGGTGGACACTACTCTGCAGGTTCATTTCCATTTTACACATGGAAGTCCACAACATTCTCAGCAACTTTCCTAATTCAAAATGAAAAAGAAATGACAAGTTAAGCTGTTCTATAAAAGGTGTGAAATACCCCAAATGCCCATTTTTAGTTATCATTTGAAAATAATTTGCCATATTTTGGCATCTTAATACAAAATACATATTTATCAAGGCTGTCCTAGTCATAAAAAGCACTTGATTTGTGGTTTGAAAATTCCACAAACACACTTAATTGAAGAACAAGCTGGTCACCCATGATTGGAAAGCTGCTGATGTTACACAGGCAGCTTAAGGGCTCTTGCTCTCGGGGGTGCTAGTGGTCAAAGGATATCTCCCACACATTTTCATTTCACATTAAGTCTCAAAAGATTTAAAAAACCCTACGGACCTTGGTGTTAAACATGGCAGCTCAAGCTTGAACAAAATGAGCCCAAATGGCTCACACGCTTTACCTTCTCCTGCTCACATGTGCATCACACCTTTTTTAGAGATCTTTTTCATACAACTGATGTGCAAGGGGGCTCAGAAGTTCCCCCTGAAAATATTCTCAGTGGCTTAGCCTTTCACACTAACCAAGAAAACCTCAACCAAATGGCTTTGCTGCAAAGTCTGTGACTGCATTGTGTAACTTTTCAGGTTAATAATGCTATCACTGCCAAGAGTGTCTAAGCTCCCTTATCTGAGGGTATTATGAGTTGAAATTCTGCTTCCAGAAATCATAGCTGGACCTTCAAGATATTTCTTTTCTTCCCTTGCAAATTTACTTCAGATGGAACTAAACATAGGTTTATGAATCTTTAAAACATAAAAAAAGTTCTTGAAAGGCATATTCTAGTCTAGATTCCAATTTCCAGTTTTAAGTGGATCAAATAATTTATTTTTGGAACTGTAGCCGGGGGAAGAACCGTTATCTCTCCCCAGCCTCTGCATGTGGTTAATCTCACTGTACAAGGGGAAGGAAGACTGACTTATGGGCAGAAGAAAGACAATGGGGTTACAATGTCTAACTCAAACTCTCTGCTCATGAGTCTGCTCTTTCAAATGTCCCACCTAGGTCAGTCTGCACTCACACCAAATAGCTCATGTTTTGCATTTATGGTTGTGGGGTTTTTCCTCCCTATTTGGAGTGTTACCTTCCTCTACTCCCTGAAGTGCTCACATCCTCTTATGGCACTCCTAATAGATCTAGTAAGTGAGATGTAAACCCTAGACTTTTCTTCAGAGAACACCGAGAACATCTGAGTCAATATCACCTTTTCTTTCAGATCTGGGGACTGCAGTAATCTTGACATTTTATATAGCTATTATACTATTTTAAATGTTTTCAGATATATACCTCCTTCATAATTAGAAAAAACAAGCTGAGTGTGATTCTTTACTACCACAAAATCAGCAATCTTACTGCTACTAAGTAATGATGACATCTGGCAATGCTTAGCAAAACCCAGGTAGCTGTCCCGTGGTCTCGTCACCCTGTCCACTGTAGGATGCATTACTAAGCCAACAGCGAGTCTTGAATTAGCAGCTGCCTGTCCACGTCACTCTGCTGCCACAAAGGGAGAGGACCAGGGCCAGGATCCAGCATGAGCTCACAAAGCCCAAAGCAACTCCACATGATGTTTGTGCTGAAGAGCTGGCTTTATAGAGCCTACTCTTTAAACAAGCGGGATCTCCAAGATTTATCTTCCTCAGTGAGATCTGCCCACTAGAAAAGATACTCCTAAGGGAACCCATCTCAAAGACTGTTCCTCAAAACCAAGATGGATGATCTCCCTGGAATGGCAGTGATAATCCAGTTATTCAAACAGTGACTAATAAAGCTCCACTAACCCAACCAAAGGCACGTTTGGTAAGCAATAAAAAAATGGCTTAGGCTAAAATGAGGATTTTCTTTTAAAAGAAATCTTATCCCCTGGCTCCTACCAAAGATAAATCAGAAAAATCTAAAACAAGCAAACCTCTTCTTTCGAATCAGTGGTTTCCTACTTGGTCACCATTAGAAAGGGAGTGGAAGGCAAGGCAAATCAAATTTCACAAGTTCTAAGTCCTAAAGTTAGCACTTATGAGTGGCAAAGCTTGTGATGCAGTGGGAAAGTGATGGCCAGGGTGGGATGCAGGAGAGCCAGGACAGATAGGAGAACGCTTTGGTGTGCAATTCAAGGACTTCCTGGGGTGGAAGGATGAAGTGACAGTAAGCTCCAAAAGCACGTACAACCTATCTGGAATGGCCCAGAAGCACAGGAAGCTGTAAACTAGCACCTGGGAAGAGATGGTTGAACTAAGCAAGAGGTCAAGGCTAGTCTTGAAACAAATCCTGTAGGAAGAAGAAAACGAAAACTCTTGGATATTTGATTATGTCCAAAAAAAACCAACCAAACAAACAAAAAAAAAAACAACCCACAATGAGCCATCCTTCTTCACAGGGGAAATAAATCTAGTGACTTAGAAAACACATTAGGAAACGAGGCAATAAATCAACAGCTTCAGTCTGGAGCTTATTAGAGTCCTAGAATTTCTGGCCAAGGTAGCTTGTGAAAGGCAGGCTCTTCTAAACACGGTTACTGTTCAGCAGTGATCTGCAGGTCCTTGTCAAGGCACTGTGCTGGAGGAGAGAGCAAAGAGCTTTCTTTTTGTGCTTTTTTTTTTTTTTTTTGAGGTGGAAATACTTCTTGTGACATTCAAGACTCTTTTCTGATTTTGTGCTGCTCATACGAGCAGTCCCATGCGAGTGACTTTGGCTGACAAGAACGTGTGCAACACAAATACGATCGGCTTCGGACAAGAGTGCAGGTCCACGGTCTGTGGAGAAAGCACACGAATGATCACTACCATACACAGAAGCTTTCATAAACAGACACAAAATGAACAAATTTGGATGTGATGTTCTACTTTTTAGAAAGAATTTGGATTGGGGCCCCTGGGTGGCACAGTGGGTTAAAGCCTCTGCCTTCGGCTCAGGTCATGATCTCAGGGTCCTGGGATCGAGCCCCATATCCGGCTCTCTGCTCAGCAGGGAGCCTGCTTCCCCCTCTCTCTCTGCCTGCCTCTCTGCCTACTTGTGATCTCTCTCTCTGTCAAATAAATAAATAAAATAAATCTTTAAAAGAAAGAATTTGGATTAAGAAGGTGCCAGATTGGGGCGCCTGGGTGGCTTGGTCGGTTGAGCGTCTGCCTTCTGCTCAGGTCATGATAGTTGGGTCCTGGGATCGAGCCCTGCATCAGGCTCCCTGCTCAGCAGGGAGTCTGCTTTTCTTTCTCCCTCTCCCCTTGCTCATGCTCTCTCTCTCAAATAAATAAAAAAAATCTTAAAAAAGAAAAAAAAAGGTGCCAGATTTATGGAAACATCTCTCAGGAACTTAAAGCCACAAATGAAAAGCATACTCTGAAGTAAGGTCACTCCATATAGTAATGAAACACTAGTGTGAGCTTCCACATCACAGTAAGGAGACAAGTGGTGGGGTGTTGGATTCCACCGTGCCTGGTAGGAAGAACCAAACAGTAGAAGACAGAAAAGAAAGAGGAATACCCTATATGGAGACCATTAATTAAGATTACATTCCCAAGGGGAATCGCAGTGAATGCAGCTGAATGTGACTATGATTTTTGGTATTCCTCATAGGTTTGGGGTGGGAATGACAACTCCTGAGGCTAGTTAGGAGGGCTAGTCATAGCTTCCTAAGCTCAGGCCTCTCTCTGGACAGCTGATACCAGGTGAACAAGGAGACCTGCATCAGGCTGCGTGAGTCAAGTCAGTCATTGGCACTGATGTAGAAACCAGGAATAGGACACAGTTAACTATGGCTTTTAAAGAAATATACAACTTTATTCAAAATATGAATTACAGAGCATGAATTTCATCATTAAACTTTGTATATATTAAGTATAAAGCAGGGATTAAAACTATATAGCCAGGAATAATCTAATACCTGGCTTGCTAAATGCCAACTGCTATTAATAACTGGTTAATTTAACATAAGTTAATTTAATAGAAGCATTTAACTCTATCTAATGCTTCAGGCTTTTTGTGTTTTTTTTTTAATATATATACATATCTTTATTTCTCAGCAAGGTCAAATATACCAGAAATATAGATGCAATGCTGAAATCCAAATGATTTTAAAGTGCTTATTTGATTCTTGAGGCCCTTAAAACACCCCATGATCTAATCAAAGACCATTGGATGGGAAATCAGTGATTTGATGTTTCAGACTATACTTCCTCTAGCCTTCTGAGGGATGTTTCCCACTTCTTTTTTTTTTAAATTTAAATTCAATTAATTAACATATAGTATATTATTAGTTTCAGAGGTAGAGTTCAGTGATTCATCAATCTTATATAATACCCAGGGCTCATCACATCACATGCCCCCCTCAATGTCCATTACCCAATTACCCCATCCCTCCACCTTTCCCCCGCCCTGCCCAGCAACCCTCAGTTTATTTCCCATGATTAAGAGTCTCTTATGGTTTGTCTCCCCCTCTGACTTCGTCTGGTCTTATTTTTCCTTCCCTTCCCCCATGATCCTCTTTTTTGTTTCTTAAATTCCACGTATGTGTGAGATCATATGATAATTGTCCTTCTCTGATTGACTTATTTCGCTTGGCATAATTCCCTCTAGTTTTATCCACATCGTTGCAAATGGCTGCTTCAGGCTATTGAAAAGCCCTGGTCCATGGTCCAACCATAGTCTCCTAAAGGTTCATCATTTAAAATAAGATTTCTAGACATGATTTCTTATTTGGAGGTTATTATCTCTAAGATATCTTTCAGTAATAAAATGTCAAGATTCTGTTCTGCAAATTTCCATCTATGGTGATTGTGTCAATAGACATAATATTTGGGGTGCCTGGGTGGCTCAGTCATTAGGCGTCCGCCTTTGTCTCAGGTCATGATCTCAGGGTCCTGGGATCAAGCCCTGAATCGGGCTCCCTGCTCAGCGAGGAGCCTGCTTCTCTCTCTGCCTTTCTCCCAGCTTATGCTCTCTCTCTCAAATAAATAAATAAAAATCTTTAAAAAAAATTAAACCAATAAACTTAAAAAAAAGTTTAAAAAAATAGACATAATATTTCATGTGTAAGACTTGAACTACTGGCTCAAAACTGATAAGACAGAAAAGGCATTATTTTACTCTTTTATCATAATTTATGATTTCTGAAGTAAACCTGACACACTTCTGTGGTTCCCTAAGGGAAATCATGAATTCTTGCTGATCTTTCCTTTAAAAGACAAGGACGTTTAAAAAAAGATGGTTGTGTGGAGATAGCTCTGTATCTTTTTTTTCTCATCGGCAGAATATCTGTAGCAACCAAGTCATTCTATTACTTTTAACTCCTCTCAACCAACTACTAATAATAGCAATGGATAGAATTTATTTTATCTTTAAATAAAATTTAAAGTTTACCGGCTTTCGTATTTTATAGCTCGTATTTGATAAAAGCCTATTTCTTAAAAGGGCTATCCATTTTTTCTTTCTACCATTCAAACAAAACTTTTTAAAAAGGAATGATTTCCTAAAGTAAGGGAAAGAAAAACACACACACACAAGCCCCAAACCCAAACTCAATGCATCTTGAAAACTGAAGAACAATTTCCAGACTCCAAATGGATTACAGGTCCACAATTTTCTATACAAAAGGTTAAGATGCAATGAGAAAGACAGAAAATACCTATTAGAGTAAACATGGTTTTCAGAAACACTCTTACCAGTTCTCCTTCAGGACCACCAAAATCCAGATACAGATTTCTAATGCCATCATCAGCAGACATTTTCAGCCTTTCAAAGGGGTAGCGGTACAATATGCTGCTGGAACCTCCATTCTCCTTGGAGATAGTGAACCCATTTTCATAGTGGACAGTGAATCTTACTTCTTGGCCATTTAGCGTGCAGCCTGTTGAAGACAAGCAAAAACCATCATTAATAAAGTTAACACTTCAGTTATCAAGTGGAAAAGGATTCTTCTGACTTCAACAAAGGAAAAAGAATCCTTTCTTGAAAATGTGTGATACCTAACTTATTTGGAACTCCCTAAAGTAAGTTTTGTTCTGGTTGCTTGGTTCAATATCTTGACTGAGGTGAGAAAGAGATGACCATAACTCTCCATGACATCTGATCTGATTCGTTCGAGTCACTGAGTATCAATTCAACACTTGTGCTGGCAGTAGGCTGTGCGTGGTACTGGAGAAGTGAGGGCATGGTGCCCGCTCTCGAGGGCTTTATAAATGAATAGGCATAAACGTGAAATTCCTAACTGTATTAGGTAGAATGTATAGAACATGACTAAACACTGGAGTGAATAAAGCCAAAATCAAGGAATAGTTTCCTGGAGGCGAAGGTACTTCAGAGAGACCCTAAAGAATACGTCAAACTGGATAGGCAGTGAAGTAGACAAATGTTTCAAATGGGCAAGAAGAAAGAACAACCAAAGGAGAGAAGGCAGAGATGCCTTTTAGGGGCAGTCACATGGTTTGGTTGGTATTTGGGAAGAGGATAAAGATAATGTTTGTTATCAAAGATAAAGGCTATAGTTAGCAAAAATCATACTGTCAGTCTTTTCAAAGATAAAATTCAAAGGATTGATCTGAATTGGTAGGAAAAAAACCCCTTTGATCATTAAGACTGACACATGCCTTTTCTCAAGACTGGTGATGTTTCCGTTCCACTAACATCTGAGCACAGTTTTGTTGTTAGTATAGAGGCTACTATAAGACTGCAGCTAGCAAATGCCCTCCGAGACCCGGCCCTTTGAGAGATGAACTTCAAACCACCTAAAGGATCAGAGTCACGCTATGCTTGGTCACAAAAAGTAGCTTCCAAACAAGCAAGTCCTCCTATCCAGGGGCACTTGCAAAAACATTCAATTAGTTAAGATAGCTCTGTGTTTAAGTAATAAGGAAAAACAATAACAGGAGAAAGAATAACAGACAAATATTGGCAGTGTCCCTTCTCAGTGCTACTCAAAGAAGAGAATTTTGGACAAAAGACTTTGAATATTAGTTATCCTCAGGAAAAAAAAAAAACCCTTGGGGGGAAACATGGATAAAGCTAACTACCTGTAGAAAGTAATTCAATGCAATAATCTCAGAATAAATGGCTACGGGTTTGGAGGAAGAACAGACAGATCCCAATCAAAGCAACTACGGTACAGTTTTCAAGGGAATTTTATTCTATTAACACCCCTGAAGCTATAGTGCAGTCAAGGGTAGTGAGACTTGTTTGATGAGAAGAGAGGGGTCAATTCTAGCCTAGAAAAGAGAAACTCAAAGAACAAGGAGCTGCTCAAGTTCTTGAAGCACTGGCTAGAGAAGGTGCCCTGCAGGTGGGTGAGTACTTATGCCTGCAGGTGTGTCATTGTTGGGGTAAGATCAGGTGACTGCAGCTAGCAAAGGCAAGTCATTAACCCCTTAAGAGCTCGCCATAAACGAAGTTTCCCAAAGATTCTATTCAGGATTGTTTCTCCCTCGGAGGGAAGGAAGGCAAAGCAAATGTAGTGTCTGTGTATGTTAATTAAGAAAAAAACGAGCACCTAGGTGGCTCAGTCGGTTAAGCATCTGCCTTCCGCTCAGGTCATGATCTCAGGGGTCCATGTCGGGCTCCTTGCTCAGTAGGGAGTCTGCTTCTCTCTCCCACTCTGCCTCTCCCTCAACTCGTGCTCTTGCTCTCTCTCAAATAAAATTAAAAAAAAAAAAGAAAAAAAAGAATATTCTTTATGATTATCTCAACCTTGAAGGGAAGAAGTAAAGGAGACACTGAATATGTCTGGGTTTAGAAGTGAGTTTGTTTTCACTTAAAACTGTTAATTAATACCAGATAATTCTGAGAGTATGAATTGGCCATAGCAATGTTGTGTCTAATTGTCCTAGTTAAATGGTTTCTCCCCAAATGGTAAGTGGCCTTATTCTGATGAGACAGGATCTGGGACTTATAAGTCATGCTCTGGGCTACTCCAGGTGGCTTATTATAACCATTCTAATGTCTTGATTCAACTAAAATCCTTTCATGGGCTATAAATCCACTATGTACCTTAATTTATAGGGAAGTCAGTAAAAAATGTAATGTGCTGATTTTGCTTAACAGGGCTGTTATCAGAAATATAAAAAGACACGACAGCAGCATTCAAGGACACTCACAGAACATCAAATACTGAAGTTTAAAAGACAGAAAAAACTACAGTTTTTGAGGTAATCAAGGGAGGAAGATAAACATTCAGCACCCAACAGTGGGGGGCTTTGTGTTCATTTTGGAGGGTACAGTATGGGTTGATGTTGTTCAGAGCTCAAATTAGGGGAAGCAACTTCATGGGCCCGGACCCAGAATAATCAGAAAACATACATGAAGTCCAGTGGAGTTGCGAATTGTGTATTAGTTTGTTTGCTCATTAAATCATTTATTCTTATTTTTCAAGTTCTCTGCTCTCACAGGGCAGCAAGGATGACAGACAGGTCATTACAAACAATCTACAATGGAGAAATCATTGTTTTGCTTTGTTTGTAAGATTTATTTATTTTAGAGACACAGAGAGAGAGAGCAGGGGGAGGGGCAGAGGGAGAAGGAGACAAAGAATCTCAAGCAGACTCCGCCTGTTGAGCATGAAGCCCAACACGGGGCTCAGTCTCAAGACCCCGAGATCGTGACCTGGGCTGAAACCAAGAGTTGGATGCTCAACCTACTGAGCCACCCAGGTGCCCCAAGAAACCATTGTTTTGAACACTTTTTATGTGCCAAACACATGGTTACATGTTATATTATGTGTTAGGTGGTGGGAGATACAGAGTTAAATAAAAGATGCTTCCTATTCAGACAAGTGAGAGAGAAAAGGAAATATGGATACAGAAGAATGAACTACGTTCTATACTAGGGAATTGGACAAGACACTGTATGGGAACACAGAGGAGGGGGGAATAGTCTAATTCTGGGGAACCGAAAAAGGGTTAATTAGAGGTGCTAATTCTCTGGGGTTTAAGTAACATTAACAAGTATAACAATGGCCACTTTGCTGAGTGTATACTATGCACCAGAATTAGTAAATCAGGACATTTTAACTCATCTAAAAATCTAATAAACTTTCAGTGTATTTTGGAAAATTTTATTACCAAGTAATATGTAAAACAGACACCTTCATCTCTTCTCTAAGTTCATTTCATCCCTGAGACTTAATTCATAACCAACCTACCACCTGGAATGGGGGTCAAGGACAAGGTGGTGACCAGGGATGGGGTGAGAGGCGGGGGGTGGGGGGAGAGTGAGAACGCTTACGTGCGCACCAACCACCTAAAAACCAGAAATCTCCAGTTTACCACATGTACTCTCATCCAAGCTCA
The DNA here is from genome assembly GCA_028534135.1 of Potos flavus. NCBI lineage: Eukaryota > Metazoa > Chordata > Mammalia > Carnivora > Procyonidae > Potos > Potos flavus. The sequence goes on from CM052888.1 coordinate 14,767,949, forward strand.
ATCATTCTGAACAAAGTTCTCTGAGGAGAATCTCCCTGTATCATTAATAGTCTGCTTTAGGAAATTCTCTGACTTCATGTTTAACGTTTGATTATTACACTCAAGTATTTCTTTCTTTCTTTCTTCTTTCTTCCTTTCTTTTTTTTGAGAGAGAGTATGGGCACATGTGGGGGGGAGGGGCAGTGGGAGAGGGAGAGAGAGAGAATCTTAAGCAAACTCTACATCCAGCGTGGAACCCATCATGGGGCTCGATCTCACAACCCTGAGAATGTGACCTGAGCCGAAATCGAGAGTCAGACGCTCAGGGTGCCTAGGGCTCAATCAGTTAAGTGTCTGCCTTTGGCTCAGGGTCTTGGGATGAGCCCTGTGTTGGGCTCCCTGCTCAGAGAGAAGTCTGCTTCTCCCTCTCCCTTTGCCCCTCCCCCCAACTTGTGCTCGCTCTTTTTCTCTCTCAAATAAATAAATAAAATCTTAAAAAAAAAAGATTAGCAACCGACGGAGCACCCAGGAGCCCCTCAACATTTCCCTTTAAACTAGATTTCCTCCATTAACATTTTTAGATGTTCAAATCTCTCATTATTAGAAGAAATGCCATTACTCCTCATCTTTCCTCTTTCTCTCTCTTTTTAAAAAGATTTTATTTTTATTTTTAAGTACCTCTACATGCAACATGGGGCTTGAACTTACAACCCCGAGATCAGGAGTTGATCTCTACCAACTGAGCTCTACTGAGTGAGCCAGCCAGGAGCCCTGCTTTCTTTTTTTAAAAGGAGCTGTCTTTAGTCAGTTTATCCATGTTTCACTTCGCATTCAATCCTTAGTCCTTTGCAGTCTGCCAAAGCCATCACACTACTGAGCGTCTTTCCCTAAGGGCACCAATAATTATCACCATGTTGCTGAATCCAACCAGCTTCCTTAGCTCTTGTCTTGATACTTGTAAGTACTCACTGTCAGCTGTCTACCCAGTTTCTATTTACCCATTCTTCATTTACAGCCAAACCCCAACTTTATTCAAGTTTCTACACTCTTTCCTCATGTGTTTCAAAGAAGGGTGATCTCAACTTCAAGAGTAGATAGCCCCTGAGCCAATCAGAGCACAGCTTTCCCCTGGTGACTGTTGTTGGTCCAAAATATACACATGAACCAAATTGGCTCAATCAGATTGGAAAGAAATACAATTGGGAAGGGAAGACCACCCCTCACCTTCTAGTCTTTTTTTTTTTTTTTACGATTTTATTTATTTATTTGTCAGAGAGAGAGTACAAGCAGGGGAAGTGGCAGGCAAAGGGAGAAGCAGGCTCCTGGCTGAGCAGGGAGCCAGACGTGGGGCTCGATTCCAGGACCCCGGGATCATGACCTGAGCCGAAGGCAGACGCTTAACTGACTGAGCCACCCAGGCATCCCCTCACCTGTTATTCTTGCTCTTTCTTTTATGGAGATAATACATTTCTTTAATGTTTAGTCTAGTTTTAGAGGGGACTTTCTGTTAATTTCACCCTAAACCATCCTAACTGACACATTCAGCCCTATTGGCTATTTGTTTCCTTCTTCCTGTGGTTTGCGTGAAGCTTATGGTCCCCGACTGCCTTAGTTTTCCTTCAAGCGTTCTGGCTACTACCTCACAATCTGCTTAGTTGGGGAGATACTGGCTTTTTCAAACTATGGGATATAGCTGAGTACAATGATATACGTTAAAGAGAACTTTCCAAACAGCTTTCCAGTAGTAAAAAAATTTCATAAAGCCAAGAGGAAAATAGGCTCATTAACAAATTTATTGTTATATCAAGATAATTGCTGGTAAATACATCCCATGGTTTCTACTTTGTGTCTTTTCATTTTACTTATTTTTAAATTTTTTTTTAAGGTTTTTATTTATTTATTTGACAGAGAGAGACACAGTGAGAGAGGGAACACAAGCAGGGGGAGTGGGAGAGGGAAAAGCAGGCTTCCTGCTGAGCAGGGAGCCTGATGCGGGGCTCGATCCCAGGACCCTGGGATCACGACCCGACCCAAAGGCAGGCACTTAACGATTGAGCCACCCAGGAGCCCCCATTTTACTTATTTTTTCATTTTTTTTTTTTACTTTGCATCTTTTTTAAATGAGAGACTACTGGAGATTAGCAGTGTATCCTGAAGGACAAAGATCCTAACATCAAAGAAATGTTCTGCTTCAAATCTTGTTTCTGCTGCTCTGGGGCCAGTTACTTGGTATGAGGGCTCTGGAGGGTTGCAATATTTCCAGTAAGACCTTTCTTCAGTAGTTCCAGGACTGAGCCACCTTGGGCTCCTCTGGATCTCCCAGAAAAACCCAGAAGGTAATGGACTTTGTGGGTTCAACCTGGCCTGATTGCCCAGGACTCTCTTGGAGAAATGCTGGAGCAAAATTCTCTGCTCCTGCACATAAAAAATGCCAGTCTATCAAGTATAATCAATGGGTTGATCATGCCCAGGGTTACAAAGAACATGGCACTATGTTCTTTTCTTATAGCTATTTGGTCAAAGGCATGAAGTAGGTCTTATTTATTTTTATTTCTCCCATTACAAAGCACAGCACTCTGTAAATAACAAAACACTCAATAAATATTTGTTGATGTAAGGAATTAAGAGAAACTGATACTGTATATGTCTCCTCTAGGAGTTTAATCTGGGCATAAGAATGAGTCATTTAGAGGGGGGAAATCAGGAGCTTAAGGCACTGGTTTTGGAATCAGAAAGACCCAACTCAAGCCCTCACAACATTAACCCCAGTTCTTTCATCTTAAAAATAGAGGTAATAAAACTTGGCCTAGAAGTGTGTGTTAGGGTCAGAGGAAACACATTCAATTGTGTTTCAATGACTTATAACAACCCTGATAAGTACTCAGTATTCCTTCTGCTTCTGTCTTCCCAACTTCAAAGGCGGGCCTTGCCTACTCTATTTTAGTGTAGCCAGTAAAAGTACAGAATATATACTCAATCCATATTTGAGTATATATACTTGAATAAAAATTCAAGAGAATTTTACAAAATTGAGAACATGGTAAAAGCAAACTCTTTCGTTATATATGGTAACAATATAAATACTTCAAAATGCTCATTTTTCTTCTCCTTTTGCAGATTTTCTACATCTTTACTAGGCTACATCTTTCCTCCTGTATCTACTACTTCTTAGTCTTTGTAACACCAAAACTATAGAAATGCAGAGTATCTCCATAAAGTTCTTCTTTGATTTAAAGATTGTAGAGTTTGGGTAACTGGTATGATGAAATCAGCCTTTAAAAGAATATTTATTAAAGTTCAAACAAATATATACATATATGCATTTTCATACACTGAATTCCTATAACAAATGAAAAATGGTTTTATATACCAAAGAATTAACTGTATTTTCTGCTTAGTGATCTTGAGGTTCGTATTTGCTAAAAGGGAAAAGTCCTGTGTTCTGGAAGGATCACAGATCAATTCTACTGTAATTTAACAAAGATTTAAAACTAAATGAACATTATAGGGATGCCTGGGTGGCTCAGTGGGTTAAGCGTCTGCCTTTGGCTCAGGTCGTGATCCCAGAGTCCTGGGATGGAGTTCCCCATCAGGCTCCTTGCTCAGTGGGGAGCCTGCATCTCCCTCTGCTTGCCTCTCTCTCTCTCTGACAAATAAACAAAATCTTTAAAAATAAATAAATAAAACTAAATGAACATTATGAAGTTCATGTATTGCATTCACTAGCAAAATCTTACAGGTAGTCACTAAAATTTTTCTAAGTGAGTAAACTATACAAAGAAATAAATAAATCAGTAAACCATAACCAAAACACATATGAGACAAAGAAACAGCTTAAATTTACAATTTCTTCTTGTCAACGTTCTGATGTTCTTTAGGCCACGGATACCTGAATAGGTAGTACAATGTGCCATAATTATAGTTTTTTTTTTTTATTTTTTCATAATTATAGTTTTAAATAAACCTTTCTGAATTTCCCAACAATTTAACACCATGTGGTAACATGTATCTGAAGGACATGCTTGCTTATGTATGTATGTGTGTATATGCAAATGAGGATGTGCACATTAAGCACACACATATTAAGACACAGATCAGGTGCATGACACACACATACACAAATGCATCTTAAAGGAATTCTGGCTCTCATCAAAGCAGTTTACCTTCAGCCAGTTTAATACATGTGGCACAGTTCTAAATACAGAGTAAGTGATTAGCAAGTACATCAGTTGACCTGAATTGTGGAAATGAAAGTATGACCAAGGTAGTATTAAAATACAGCTGTAAATGGGAATAAAAAAGTTCAAAATTACCAAAAAATAAAGTATAAGGACCCAACCAATTCTTATTCTTTCTCTTCTCAAGCCATCTGTATTTAAACAACTGTTAGCCAGGGACTGGACAGATTTTTGTTTCCAGCCAGAAGTTTAGCTGCCAGACGCCAAAGCAACAACATGAAACTAAAAAATGTTAAAAATCTAAATTGCATTCTTTGTTTTGGGAAACACATATCTGTGGATTTTTTTTTTTTTTTTTAGATTTTATCTATTTATTTGAGAGAGAGAGAGAGCATGAGCAGGGGGGATGGGCAGAGGGAGAAGGAGAAGTAGACTCCACGCTGAGCAGGGAGCCTGATGCAGGGCTCAATTTCAGGACCTTGGGATCACCACCTGGGCCGAATACAGACGCTTAACCACCTGAGCGACCCAGGCACCTTTCTCTCTGGATTCTTAAAGAAGATATGGTGATCTCCCACGCCAGTAAAGGGCCTAATGAATGTTCCTGGGCTCCCCAAAGGAACACAAAGCACTATAGACCTTCACATTGAGGACACAACCCAGAAAGCACATTCTGTGGCCAAGACTAAAACCAGAGCCATGAAGCCCTTACTGTGGTCACCAACTACTCTATAGAGAAAATGGGTGGGAAACACACAAGTGAGAAAGTGTGGATATGGTAGCTTTGGTTGAAATCCAAGGTGGGGTCTTACTAGTCACTGGTGTCACTACTTAAATCATCACTGTGGTTGTAAGGAAAATATCAAGCAATTACTAACGAGTTGAATTATGTCATTTTGACAACATTTAAAAAACTGTCCCTCTGCCAGTGTTAGAAGATGACCCACAGAAATGTTGCCTATGCAGTTCTAAAGCCATGGAGATCCTCACTTTCCGAAAGCAATGGAAAGAAGGATAAATTACAAGACATTCTTCCCTTTAAACATTTTCTTTTTATAAAATTCTATAAAACTGTTTATAAAATAAAATACACAGAAAACAGGAGCAAAATTAAGTAGACTGACTTGGAACCAAGATAATCAAATTAGGGGCACCTGGGTGGTTCAGTCGATTAAGCATCTGCCTTCGGTTCAGGTCATAATCCTGGAGTCCCAGGATCAAGCCCCACGTCAGGCTCCCCGCTCAGCAGAGAGTTGGCTTCTCCCTCTAAACCATCCCCCTTTCACGCTCTCTCTCTCTCAAATAAATAAAATCTTAAAAAAAAAAAAAAAAAAAAGATAATCAAATTAATTCAAACCATATTAGAAACTCCGTGTCTTCATTTCGACTATTCTTTGTTCTTGTTAAAATGGAAAGCAGTCTGGAAATATCTATACATACATACACATGTACATACAAATACATAAAATGAAGCCATAAAGATTAGCCACAAGAGGGCGCTTCAACAATGAAAAGACACCACCAGGCTTTTCCTTTAGATGCTTATTTCAAACTTTTAAAGACAAATTCCTACTCAAAATTCCTTATTTTTCTATAGCCATAAGCCTTGCCAGATGCCCATATTTTAAGGGTGTCTCTCCATATCTTAGACTTTAAATCTTCTGAACGAGAAGGCTAGTGCATCTAGGATTTAGTAAATCAGTCGTTACACTATCACATACAGATTAAAATGATGAACACAAAAACTGCCATGTGGTACAGAGGATGTTATGAAGGAGCCATATATGAGGCTTAGGAAAACTTTACTACTGAAACAGAAGAGCCAGGTTTCTTTCATCATGATCATTTTATGCTGCCATATTTTAGAATATTTTTGAGTCTGGCCCATACAGTAATGGTTTTTACTTTATTATTATTTTTTTAAGATGTTTTAAAGATTTTATTTATTCATTTGGCAGAGAGAGAGAGAGAACATTAGCAAGAGGAGCAGCAGGGAGAGGGAGAGGGAGAAGCAAACTCCCCACTGAGCAGGGAGTCCAATGCGGGACTTGATCCCAGGACTCTGGGATCATGACGAGAGCGGAAGGCAGAAGCTCAACCGACTGAGCCATCCAGGCACCTCTTTTTATTAAGATTTATTTACTTATTTATTTGAGAGAGAGAGAGAGAGCACTAGTGGGAGGGGCAGAAGGAGAGGGAGAGGGAGAATCGCAAACAGGCTCTACACCCAGTGCAGAGCCTGATGTGGAGCTCAATTTCAGGACCCTGAGATCACGACCTGAGCTGAAATCAAAAGTTGGACGCTCAACCAACTGAGCCACCCAGACGTCCCTGGCTTTTACTTTAAACAAAGTATAACATTTCCATGTAATTACTATTAGAAATGGTATGTCAGGATCTATACCTAGAGAGACTTCCTTAATTAGCTCAGCAGCAGCATGGCAACCCTGAACAAGTATCCGGGTCCAGGTTGACAGATCCCGATGTGTCTCCACCCTGAAGAGATGCATCTCAATGCCCTGCCGAGAGCCTGTTCTGGTAGCAAATGTAAGGTCAGATCCAAGTGAGGGTGATCGACATCCGGAGCCAGAATGAACCAACCTAGGACCACAAAGAGGGCAAAGAGCAAAAGTAATTAATGTAGCGGTATAAGAAAAAGTCAGCAATTTATGCTGATAAATAAGCAGAAAGTTATAAAAGCCATCTGCAGTTTTGGAAAAGTACATTTCAAAACAATATTATAGTCTTTGAAGTATATACCATGCTGTTTTCCCATAAAATGACCCCTCAGGTCATGGGCAGAACACTGGGCTGGATGAGCTAAGGCCCAATATTCCATTGGCTTTTTATGCTCTGAAAAGGCTGCACAGGTCAAAGAAAGGTTCAATTTTGACTAGGAAGTGTTAAGCCCCCACATACAAACAGCCTTCCCTCTTATCAACATTGCTCACTAGATGGTACTTATTTTTTTCCTACCAAGAATGAACCTACACTGACACATCATAATCACCTGAAGTCCATAGTTTACTTTAGGGGTCACTCTTGGTGTTGTACATTCTACAGGTTTGGACAAATGCTTAACAACATATATCCGTCATTATAATATACAGAATATTTTCAGTGCCCTAAAAATTCTCTTTGCTCTGCTTATTCATCCCTTCCCCCTCCTCCTGGCAACCACTTATCTGTATACCTTTTACTTCCTTTTCTTAACTTATTGCATTAGCAAGGATTGCTGGTATGATGTTGAAAAGGAGTGGGAAGAGGGGACAGGACATCCTTGCTTTGTTCCTGATCTTAATGGGAAAACTTCGTGTTTCTCACTATTAAGCATGATATTAGCAACAGATCTTTTGTAAACAGTCTTTATCAAGTTGAGAATGTTCCCCTGTATTCCTAGTTTACATTTTTTTAAAAATCAGAAACAGGTGTTGGATTTTGTCAAATGACTTTTCTGCATCTTTTGACAGATTCATACGATTTTTCTTGTTTAGCTTGTTGATGGGATTACATGAATTGATTTTCAAATACTGAACCAGCCTTGCATATCTGGGATAAATCCCATTTGGTCATGGTGTATAATTCTTTTTATATTTTCTTGATTTGATTTGCTAATATTTTTTTTAAAGATTTTATTTATTTATTCAACAGAGAGAGAGAGATCACAAGCAGGCAGAGGCAGGCAGAGAGAGAGGGGGAAGCAGGCTCCCCACCGAGCAGAGAGCGCAATGTGGGGCTCGATCCCAGGACCTTGAGATCATGACCTGAGCTGAAGGCAGAGACTTTAACCCACTGAGCCACCCAGGCGCCCCTGATTTGCTAATATTTTGTTGAGGACTTTTGCACTTATATTCATGAGAGATATTGGTCTACAGTTTTCTTATAATGTCTTTGTCTTTTGTTGATATTAGGGTAATGCTAGCCTCACAGAATGAGAAAGTATTCCCTCTGCTTCTATCCTCTGAAAGAGACTGTAGGGAATTTCTTCCTTAAATGTTTGGTAGAATTCACCAATGAACCCATCAGGCCTGGTGTTTTCTTTTGGAAGACCTTACACTTTCCACAAAAATTAATTCAAAATGGATCTTAGACCTAAATGTAAAAGGCAAAAGTATAAAACTTCCAGAAGACATTGTAAGAGAAAATCTAGGTAATCTAAAAAGATGCAACACAAAAAAGTATGATTCATGAAAAAAAAAATTGGTAAGTTGTACTTTCTAAGTTAAAAACTTCTGCTCTTTGAAAAACACTGTTAAAAGAATGAAAAGACAAGCCACAGAGTAAGAGAAAATAAATGAAAAAAACATATATGATAAAGGACTAATATCGAAAATATACAAAGAACTCTTAAAACTCAACAATAAGAAAACAAAAAACCCAGTTAAAAAATGGGCAAAAGAGGGGTGCCTGGGTGGCTCAGTCATTGGGCGGCTGCCTTGGGCTCGGGTCACGATCCCGGGATCCTGGGATCGACCCCCGCATCGGGCTCTCTGCTCAGCAGGTAGCCTGCTTCTCCCTCTTCCACTCCCCCTGCTTGTATTCCCTCTCTCTCTGTCTCTCTCACTCTGTCAAATAAATAAATAAAATCTTAAAAAAAAAAATGGGCAAAAGACTCAGATCTTAGTATATATCCAAAATAATTGAAATTAGATTCTTGAGATATTTTACATCTATGTTCATTGCAGCATTATCCACAATAGCCAAGAGGTGAAAGCAACTTAAACGTCTACTGACAGAATGAATGACCGAAGAAAAAGTGGTATATACATTCAACAAACTATTATTTGGTCTTAAAAAGAAGGAAATCCTATCATACACACCAACACACATGAACCTTTTAGACATTAAACTAAGTGAAATAAGCCAGTCACAAAAAGACAAATACTGCCTGACTCTACTAATATTAGGTACCTATAGACCAACTCTTAAAAACAGAAAATAGAATGGTGAGTTGAAGCCAAATAAGTCATATCAGCGACTATGCATCTCAGGGTTTCAATGAAATGCTTATATGAACACTTCATCTAACTCCTGGTTGATGGAAGAAGGGATCATCATCTCTTTCTTTCTTTCTTTCTTTTTTTTTTTTTAAGATTTTATTTATTTATTTGAGAGAGAGAGCACAAGCAAGGGGAACAGCAGGCAGAGGGAGGAGAAGCAGGCTCCCTGCAGAGCAGGGGGAGCCCGCTGTGGGACTCGATCCCAGGACTCCAGGATCATGACCTGGGCCGAAGGCAATTGCTTAACCAACTGAGCCACCCAGGTGTCCCGGGACCATTATTTCTGATAAATGTTGTACCTAGGGATTTTGCAAGTCCAGTCTGTTCTAAAAGCTTTTATTTTTAGGCTGTACAAATTATGATAAGAATTAGACATAACTGGGGTCCTGTCTGGCTCAGTCAGTAGAGCATGAGACTTGACCTCAGGGATGTAAGTTAGAGCCCCATGTTGGGTGGAGAGATTACTTAAAAATAAAATCTTTTTTTTTTTTTTTTAGATTTTATTTATTTACTTGACAGCGAGAGAGAAAGAGAGCACAAGCAGGGAGAGTGGCAGGCAGAGGGAGAGGAAGAAGCAGGCTCCCCACTGATCCCCACTTATTCATTCCCCATCCCACTGACGTGGGTAGCTCAGTTTGTTAAGTGTCTGACACTTGATTTCAGCTCAGGTCATGATCTCAGGGTTGTGAGATGGAGCCCCACCTTGGGCTCCATGCTGGGCATGAAACCTGCTTAAGATTCTCTCTCCTTCTGCCCCTCCCCCCCTCAAAAAAAATCAATGTATTCATTGTATATAGTAGGAGCAAACAATCTAAAAAGGAAATTAAGAAAAAAATCCATTTACAATAGATCAAAATGAAAAAATACTTAGGAATATATTTAGCAAAAGAAGTATAAACTTATACTCAGAAAACTATAAAACATTGCTAGAAGACATTAAAGACCTAAATAAATAAAAAGATACCCTGTATCATGGACCAGAAGACTATATTTTTAAGGTGGCAATATTCTCCAAATTGATCTATAGATTCAAGGCAATCTCTGCCAAATTTCATCTTTTTTTTCCCAGAAATTGACAAGCTGATCCTAACATCCATATGAAAATGCAAGGAACTCACGATCACAATCAGAAGAGTGAATACTGATTTCAAAACTTACCATGAAGGTATAAAATTGAGAGTCCAGGAAGAAAAGCCTCGCAGTTATGATCAATTGGTTTTTTGTTTTTTTAAAGATTTATTTATTTATTTATTTGACAGAGAAAGAGAGAGAGAGAGAGAGAGAGATCACAAGTAGGTAGACAGGCAGGCAGAGGGAGAGGGGGAAGCAGGTTGAGCAGAGAGCACAATGCGGGGCTCGATCCCAGGACCCTGAGCAGAGAGCACAATGCGGGGCTCGATCCCAGGACCCTGACATCACGACCTGAGGTGAAGGCAGAGGCTTTAACCCACCGAGCCACCCAGGCGCCCCTGATCATTTGATTTTTGCCAAGAGAATTCAATGGAGAAAAAAGTCTTTTTAACAAATGGTACTGTGATAACTAAATATTTCCAAGCAAAAGAATGATGTTTGATCACTATTTCATACTATACAAAAACTGACTTTATATGGATAAAAGAATGAGTGAGAGCTAAAACTATAAAACTTTTAGAAGAGCTCACAGGAGCAAATTTTTGTGGCCTTGGATTAGGGACAGTCTTCTTAGATGTGACACAAAAATGCAAGAGAAGACTGATAAATTGCATTTCATCAAAATGAAAAACTTTTGTGCTTCCAATGACACTGTCAAGAAAGTGAAAAGACAACTCATAGAACAGGAAAAATATTTGCAAATCATGTATTTGATAAGGTATTTGTCTACAGAATATATAAAGAACTCTTACAATTCAATAATAAAAAGGCAACCCAATTAAAGGATCAAGGATTTGAATAGATACTGCTCCAAAGAAAATACAAATGGCTAATAAGTACATGAAAAGGTGCTCAACATCATTAGCTATTAGGGAAGTATAACTTAAAATCATGAGGATGTGGAGAAAATGGAAAACTCATACCCCGCTGGTAAGAATTTCAAATGATGTAGCGTCTGTACTAAACAGCCTGGTACTTTCTCCAAAAAGGTTAAACATAGAGCTCCATATGAACCAGCAATTCTATTCCTAGCTATATATGCCCCGAAACCAACATACATTCACATAAAAACTTGCATACGAATATTAGAGCAGCATTATTCATAAGGCTCAAAAAATGTAAATAAGCCAAATGGCCATCAACTGATAAATGTGGTATGTCCATACAATGGAACATTATTCAGCCATAAAAAGAAATGAAGCTATGACACATGCTACAACATGGATCAACCTTGAAGACAGTATGCTATGGGAAAGAAACCAGACATAAAAGGCTACATATGATTCCATTTATATGAAATGTCCAGAATAGGCAAATGTATAGAGACAGAATTAGATTTCTGTTTCCTGAGGGCTGGCAGAGGGGAAAATGAGAAGTGACCATCAGTGGGTAAGAACTTCCTTTTTAGGGTGATGAAAGTGTCCTAATATTGATTACGGTGATGGTCACACAACCCTGTGAACATACTAAAAACCATTAAATAACACACTTTGAATAGGTGAATTGTATGGTATATGAGTTATCTCAGTAAAGCTGCTAAAAAAAATAAAAGTGAAGGGGTACCTGGATGGCTCAGTCAGTTGAGCATCAGACTCTTAATTTCGGCTCAGGTCATGATCTCAAGGTTGTGGGATTGAGCTCTGTGCTGGGCTCCACGCTCAGCCAGGAGTCTGTTTATCTCTTTCTCCCTCTGCCCACCCCCCACACTCTTTCTCTTGTTCTTTGAAATAAATAAATAAGTGGTGCCTCGGTGTCTCAGTCGATTGGGTATCTGCCTTCGGCTCAGGTCCTGATCCCGGGGTCCTGGGATTGAGGCCCACATCGGGCTCCCTGCTTTCAGTAGGGAGCCTGCTTCTGCTTCTCCCCCTCCCCCTGCTCTCAGTCTCTGTCAAATAAATAAATAAAATCTTAAGAAAATAAACAAATAAATCTTAACAACAAAAAGGAATACAGGAAATAGAATTCCTCTATCTTTTATTAAGTTAGATACACAGAGATTAGCAAAAAATGCAAAACAATGCCACTCTTCACATTAATTTTTTTCGTTTTGGAAAATATTATTTTAATAAAAATAAGTTACTAATATTGAGCCATGATAGGTTTTTACTTTTATTTTTAAATTAATATTTTTTAATTTCTCAGTTTTAATTTCTAATTATAGTAAATATCAATCAGTATAACCCATAAAAGCAAAAGCATTTTTGTGCTTTCATTAGTTTTTAGGAGTATACAAAGGTCCTCAAACCAGAAAGTTGGCAGACGACTCGTTTAGTGCTTTTCAACTGGCTACACATTTGAATCATCTGGATAAATTTTTTTTTTTGGATAAGTTTTTATTAGTAAGAATAAGATTGCCTGGGCCCCACCCTAGATCAGTTAAGTCTGAATTTTTGAGGATCTGAGCCAGACACAAGTAATTTTTTAAAGCTATACATCACGTAAGTCTAGTGTATATCTAGGGTTGAGAACTAATGTGATTAACTTGGTGAAACCAGTTGGTAGAGGAGAAGAAATTACCTTTTTCTTGAAAGATACATTGTTGCCTTTTATCTGAACCAATAGTGGCTTTCTGACAACTAAAGGAAATGTAAAGGAGTATCCATTTGCTCTTAGAAGTCCTTTTGCTTGGGTCTCCTGGGTGGCTCAGTCAGTTAAGTGACCGCCTGCGGCTCAGGTCATGATCACAGGGTCCTGGGATGGAGCCCCACATCCAGCTCCTGGATCCAGCAAGGAGCCTGCTTCTCCCTCTGCCTACAGCTCCCCCTGCTTGTGCTCTTTCTCTCTCTGACAAACAAATAAAACCCTAAAAAAAAAAAAAAAAGTCCTTTTGCTCAAATTACCATTAGAGGAGTGAAGGATAGAACAAGCAAATTTTTAGAAAAATATTATAGGTATATGGCCTACAATGAAGCTAAGAACAAGCCATTTTATTTATTGCTCTTTGAGGTACAATCCTCATCCAAGTTTTCAAAAGTCCTATATGAAAACCATTGTCTGGAGTGATTTTTTTTAAAGAGTTTACTTATTTATTTGAGAAAGCGCGAGTGAAAGTGAACATAGGGCGGGGGGCGGGGACGAGGGAGAGGCAGAGGGAGAAGCAAACTCCCCTCTGAGCAGGGAGCCCGCTTCTGCCTCTACCCCACTCCCATGCTCCTGATCTTTCTCTCTCTCATAAGTAAATGAAATCTTTAATAAATAAAGAAAGAAATAAACAAAATGCTGCTTCTATACTGGATCTCCTGGTTTCTTGTGCTGTCTCCTTAAAGGGTAGGGACTCAGTTTCTTAAGGCCCTTGGGGCCCCTCCCAGAGCTGAGCCCATTGATTTTTAATTCAGGCTTTAAGTCTCCCTGGTTGTAAGAACTCAGGAAATTCGGCCCCTCTCCCTTTCAAAGCCAAATGTCATGGGGATTTGTCTTCCCTGTGCAGGCTTCTGATGTGATGGTCTGTTTCTTGCCCTGTGGCTGTGCCGGTGGCTCCCTCCCTACTGGAGACAGCCGTACAATGAAAGGCATTAAAAAATTAATATGAAGAGTGGCAGTGTTTTGCATTTTTTTGCTGATCTCTCTATATCTAGCTTAATAATATCTAGCTTTCCTGACCATGTCTCTGCCCTTCCTACCCTCTTCAGTGCAACCACTTCTCTGCCTTTAGCTGTGGTGTTTGTTCTGCCAGCCTTTGGGTCTTTTTCTGGATTAGTTATGCTGATGTATTATCCAGTTGTACGTTTCTGTGGGATGAGGTGGGCTTAGGGTCCTCCTACTCTTCCGAGCCTCTCTCCACAAGTTGTTTTTTCAAGTAAAAAATGGTGGCCCATGAAAAATCACAGCTAGTCAACCACACACGTGTTTTTCTTTGAGACAACCGTCATACTTCAGTATGCAGCCGAAGTGCTTTTGTAAGTACTTCCCGCCTCATCTTACAGAATATTAAGAAGATGAATACTCAAGGGTTAAGATTAAATAAAGCTAAATGTTTACTGCTCCAAAAAAGACATCTTGAGGTTAAACTGGAATCCCCCCGCAACAACACAACCGGCAAGTCCATACAGTTTGGTATGGAATCAACTACCTTGATTCATGCTAAAGCACCAGCAATTTTACCAACCCTCAGTACAAATGTCAACAGGGAAAAAAAGCAAATAGCATCTTAGTATTACTAGGAAAATAGTTTCGAACTCAAAGACCCCCTGAAGAGGGGATCCTCAAAGGTTCATGAAAGTATGCTTTGAGAACTGCCTCACTGAGCTGATTCCCATAGAACCAACATGCCAGTTAAACATGAGTTATCTAAGCAAGAGTTAAGTTTCAAAATTATTCCACATATGATCCAAGTAAGACAGAGCAGGGGCAAAGTGACAGGGTGGATCCTACCACATTCAGTTTGATTGCTAATCCCATGTCAGACATTAAAAAATATAAAGTCTGGGAGAATTTTTCCTACAGGTTTTGATTATGAAATATTTGGCAGAGGAAATCTAATTCAAACCAGCTGCTGGACTCTTGCTGAGCAGCAGTTGGTTAGAACACACTGCCAAAAGGACCCCTTTAGTGGGGAGGCCAGATGAGCTTATGCAAAGGCGTTTTAGCTGCTTTTGCCCCCTAAATCCTGTAAGCACACCACCACTAAATTTTCCATATCATAAAGTAGCCACACTTTCTTTGGATCTTTTTCTCTTCCAGTCAAAAAAAGTTTATAGGAAAAGACTACAAAACGTACATCCTGCAAAATCCATAGCACCTTTAAAACCAATGTGTTTTTCTACTTATATCATGTATCTGGCCTTAATCTTAAGAAATATGTAAAATAAAAATTTTTTAAATTAAATAAAAATCTTCTTCGTTTATCACTCTCATATTTTACTCAAATTCCTCACCAGCATGAAAATACCCACTATTAAGTATACACACACACATATCTTGGTTTCTAAGTATCTGTAAATGTGCAAGCCAATAAATGATACTAATTTATATTACCCTAACAACATTCTTTGACTTTCGAACTATAATTAACTCTTATTTTATTAGGGACTACCTACTTTTGTGGGTAATCAAGGTCCTTGATTTCTTTTCCTTCCCTATGTGTTTATACTATCTTCTTTTTTTCTTTGTCTCATCTACTCATAAGAACATGTTCCAAAGTATTAGGAGTAGAATTAATGAAAGTGAATATGCAGCCCTTTTTCATTACTCATAATCTCAAACCCTCTCTCCCCCACCAAAAAGACATAAATATACCACTTGCTGGCCTTGCTGCTCTCTGTGGGATACCTCTTGGTCTGGTTCCATCCTTTGGTTTCTCTCAGTGGCCAAACTCTACTCGATATGGGAGGCAAAGGGTGATTAAGCCCCACTTAGTTCTATCTTGCAGTGACTTCAACCAATTCCACCTCGCTGACACGGCCACATGGAAAAAATAAACCTCTCATCTGACTGACATCTTTGCTTCTAATCTACTGGTACGTCCTAACCAAGGAGTAAAGAATCCTTGCTGCAAAATGAATTAAACTTATTTATCTTTTTAAAGATTTTATTTATTTATGTGAGACAGAGAACAAGCAGAAGAGGCAGAGGGAGAGGGAGAAGCAGGCTTCCCGGAGAGCAGAAAGCCCAATGTGGGGCTCGATCCCAGGACCCCAGGGTCATGGCCTGAGCCAGATGCTTATCTGAATGAGCCACCCAGACATCCCTGAATTAAATTGATGAAGAAACAACATGTTCAGGGGACCTTTGGCTCAGGTCATGATCCCAGGGTCCTGCATTATTGGGCTACCTGCTCAGCAGGGAGCCTGCTTTTCCCTCTCCCTCTGCCGTTCCCCTGCTTATGCACTCTTGCTCTCTCTGTCAAATAAATAAAATCTTTTAAAAAATAAATAAAGGAAACAACATGTTCAGAGAGCTATAGGCTCCACCCATTTAATTTATGGCTAAGTTCAATTTGCATGTCTAGGCTGATCCATATAATACATTTGAATTCCTCACATTTAACATGAAACATTCACTATTTATAAAAACTATTCGGTAGAGCTAAGTTCCTCTTTTAACAATGGCCAAATCAACCCAATTATACTTTTTACATAGAATTCCTCTTTGACAGATTGTCACTTAATAATAAATAATAATAATTATAATTAAAGCAGCTAACACTTACTTATGCACATACAATGTGTCAGGTGCCACTGTAGCATTTTACAAATATTAACTCACCTAATACTCACACCCGCCCTATACCATTAGGATTCACTAAACAAACTGAAATTGTACAGCACAGAAAGGTTAAGAAACATGCTGCTAATTACCGACTATAAGTGGCAAAATAGGAACTCAAATGCAGTTTATTAAGGATTGGTCTTAGTTTCTTCCATTACATCTTTGGGGTTTTTGGGGGGAATGGGTTGTCTAATTATAACAGCTTTATCGAGATATAATTAATGGATTTTAATATACACAGAACTGTGCAACCATCACCACATTCAATTTTAGCACACTTTCATTACTCTAAAAACAAGTCCTATACCCATTAGATATCACTGTCTATTTTTCCCAACCCCCCCATCCTTGTCAATGAATAACCTACTTTCTATTTCTATAGATTTGCCTATTCTGGACATTTTATATAAACTAAATCATACAATATATAGTCTTTTGTGTCTGGCTACTTTCACTTAGTATGTATGTTTCCTTCCTTCCTTCCTTCCTTCCTCCCTCCCTTCCTCCCTCCCTGCCTCCCTCCCTCCCTTCCAACTTTATTTATTTATTTGACAGAGAGAGACACAGAGAGAGAGGGAACACAAGCAGGAGGAGTGGGAAAGGGAGAAGCAGGCTTCCCGTCGAGCAAGGAGCCCAATGTGGAGCTTGATCCCAGGACCCTGGATCATGACCTGAGCCAAAGGCAGATGCTTAACAACTAGGTCACCCAGGCACCCCGCTTAGTATATTTTCAAGGTTTATCGATGTTGTAGAGTGTATAAGAACACATTTTTTGTTGCTGAACAATATTTCATTGTATGGCTATACCACATTTGTTTATCAATTGATGGACAGTTGGGGTTGTTTCCATTGTTTGGGTATTATGAATAATGCTGTTGGGAACATTCACATATAAGTTTTTTCTTTTCTTTCTTTCTTTCTTTTTTTAAAGATTTTATTTATTTATTTGTCAGAGAGAGAGAGAGCACAAGCAGGCAGAGTGGCAGGTAGAGGCAGAGGCAGAAGCAGGCTCCCTGCTGAACAAGGAGCCCGATACGGGACTCGATCCCAGGACCCTGGGACCATGACCTGAGCCGAAGGCAGCTGCTTAACCAACTGGGCCACCCAGGCATCCCTCTTTTTTTTTTTAAAGTAAGCTCTATGCCCAGCGTGGAGCCCAATGTGGGGCTTGAGCTCAGGATACTGAGAACAAGACCTGAGCTGAGATCAAGTCAGATGCTTAACCAATGAGCCACCCCGGCGCCCCTCATGTAAAAGTGGGACATAAGTTTGTGTGGACATAAGTTTTCATTTCTTTTGGGTATACAACCTAGGAGTGGAATTGTTAGGTTGTATGGTGACTTTATGTTTAGCCTTTTGAGGAACTGCCAGACTGTTTTCCACATCAACTGCACCATTTTACATTCCCATCAGCAGCGTAGGAGGGTTCCATTTTCTCCACATCCTAGTCTACACTTGTTATTATCTGTCTTTTTAATTATAGCCATCCTTGTGGGTGGGAAATGGTATCTCATTGTAGTTTCAATTTGCATTTCCTTCATGGCTAATTAGGCGGAGCATCTTTTCATTGTGCTTATTGGCCATTTGTATATCTTCTTGTTTTTTTAGATCCTTTTCTCATTTTTTAATTGGGTAGTTTGTCTTTTTTATTATTGAGCTGTAAGAGTTCTTTATATTTTCTAGATACAAGTCCCAAATTAGATAAATGATTTGCAAATATTTTCTCCCATTCTATGAGTTATCTTTTCACTTTCTTGACAGTGACATCTGAAGCATAAAAGTTTTTAATTTTAATGAAGTTCAATTTATTTATTTTTTCTCTTATTGCTTGTACTTTTGGTGTCCTATCCAAGAAGGTCTGCCTAAGCTAAGGTCACAAAGATATACTCCTGTATTTTCTCCTAAGAGTTTTACAGTTTTAGTCTTATATCTTATTTATATCTTTTCCCTATTTGCAAATTAATGCCACACTGATAGTAGACACAGAACCACCCCATTTCCTTCTTTAGTACCAAAGGGCTTTGGTGGTTTAGGCCCCATCTAGTCAATGGCTAGAAATTATTTGTTTATAGGATTGTATTTTCTAGTATTGAACAAAGGCTCATCTATGGGATGTCACAGATTTCTGCTCCATCTCTCCAGTGACACACAATTAAGGAAATGTCTAAGGATAAAGCTACTCTCTTTGCATTCTATGATCATAACTAGAGTATAGGCTTCTTCCATAAAATCTAAACTTAAGAGATCTCTTTAGTCATACTCATAAACTCCAAATCTTTGGGAAATACAAATTTAATTGTTGTAATTATAACTACTGAGATATGTCCACATGTTTTCACAGGATTCCTGTCATGCTCCCAATGTAACTATGACTGAGAAACTATAATTTAAGTAATAGAATTGAACTCAATTAAGATTTATTGAGGGACCACTATATGCAAAGCATTATGGGAGTGCTGAGATGACTAAGTCATAGTTCTTTACCTCAAAGAGGTTATAATTTAGTGGGAATTAAAAAGAAATCCAGAGGGGAAAAAACCAAACCAAACCAGAGAACTGATGGTTAAATTCAGTCTTTCCGTGGAACGCTTATGTCCTCAAGGAATTAATGAGGGTGCACCTCCCTAGTTCTTAGGCTCAAACAATTCCTTTATCTCTATTCTGTGATCTAGGCACTCCAGCTCTAAATTACAGAGAAATTCTGAAAAGTTATATGAAAATTATATTTCTATAAAAAGAATGACATATGTAAGAGAACTTGGAAAGTTGAAGGAAATCCTATATAAAGTGAAAGCCTTCCTGTAATTTAAATAATACTCCTCCTCAAGTGATTCTTGGTCTACTCAAAGCAGGAACCCCATCACCTCTCCTATCCCCACCACACCATTCCTTGGAGGACATACCAGATGGCCTCATCATGTAGCTTTTTTTTTTTTTTACTACCAAATACTTTTCTGTGGAGCTCCTTTTTAACATATAGTTTTTGAGTTACTTCAAAACCGGATTCTTTTTTAAGCCCAAATAAAGTTAACTGTGAATATGTTTTCTAGTTTCAGATTAGTTTCTAGTTACCTTGTAAGACATCTTGGCCCCCAAATCTACATATCTCTATTTGTTTCCCTTCCAACTTTCCACATCTGGCATGCTAGAAACTTCCTGTTGCTTTAGGTCAAATCGATGTTTATTTGCTGGCATCAAAATTATGTGCTCTTATAGTAGAAAGAGAATTGAAGAATATTTTGGCTGAGTTGTGTGGTTTATCCACAGTACCACATTCTGGTTTAAGTGAATTCATCAATGAGCCAAAAGGCTACCCTAATTTCAGTGGTTTTCTAGTCACAGTCAATAAAGTAAAGGAAAAAAAAAAAACCCTACTATTTATCTTCATGACTAAGCAAGACTTGAAGGGAACAGTTATAGGAAACTGTTTCAACAACTTAAAAAAAGCTAATGACAGAAAACATTACTGAGCTGGGAGCTACAAAATAATCAAGAAGTTTGTGAAAGAAAAGTTTTTGTCTCAACCATCTATATCTGCTACTTAAATGCTATTTTAGGTATAGAATTCACTTTAAAATTTTTTTGGTAGATTTACAGTAAGATAGCTATTTTATTTTATTTTATTTTTTGTCTTTAAACTTACCTTGTGGCAACAAGAGGGTAGCTATGACACGGCGATGCCCAGGCATCCCTTGTCCACGGCATACAGTCATAAAGCAGCAAATCCTTCTCAGTCACAGCCATGAGGACAGGTCTCCATTGTTGTCTTCCACCATCTAGTTTTGCCTGTTACAATGGTAAAATCCAGAAAGCGGAGCTAACTATAATGTTATGTAGCTGTAAAAGTCCCCCATCAGCAACGGTCTAACATAGTGGGTCTCCATTTTGTTCCCTGAACCTAACAGGCTTGAAGAACAGGAAACATCCCATCAGGTTCCTTTCCACTGGCTGGGATTCTCCACTGTGAGGCAGACTGTGTCAGCTGGACAAGCTCTCCCAGAGTGAGTTAGAGACATTATCTAGTGATAGGACTATTTTTACAGAGTTCCCCATTATACTTTAGGAAGTTTGTTTCTGTTTCAAATGTACCATTGCATTTACCCGCATAAAGCTCAGTTACCTCTGTGAGGATTTAAAAACGTAGGGAAACAACCACTATCTGACTTTTTGAAATTAAATTTTCCCTTAAGGGAGCGCCTGGGTGGCTCAGTGGGTTAAGCCTCTGCCTTCGGCTCGGGTCATGATCTCAGGGTCCTGGGATCAAGCTCCGCATTGGGCTCTCTGCTCAGGAGGCAGCCTGCTTCCCTCTCTCTTTCTGCCTGCCTCTGCCTACTTATGATCTCTCTCTCTATCAAATAAATAAACAAAATCTTAAAAAAAAATTTTTTTCCCCTTAAGTTATAAGAAAGATTTTGAAGGCTGCATTTGGAAAACCTAAATTAAATGTATTTCTTCCCAGAGAAGATATTTTAGGCAATAAAGGAAAACTGCTAATACCAATAGAAGTAATATCTAATTTCAAGATAGAGAACTTTTTGTTCAACTAACAATTTTTAAAAAGTGTTTATTCTTTGGCCCTTTTGAGTCTTTAATTTTGAGAGAATTTCTTTTCCCTCTTCTACTTAGCACTGCAGAAAAGTAAAACATCAATTTAAGTCATTCTCTTTGTCTATTTGCCTTTAGTTGTAAGGATACTGTTTGCTTTCAGTAGAGTCAGAATGCTTCCTGCTATATATAGCATGTATTTTTGGTTGTGGTATCAGTACAAGCAGCCTTGGGGCTCCACTATTAAGGTTTTGGCCAGAGAAAAAAGAGATACTAATGTTAGGGTTCTGGTTTGCTTGTGTTTCAACACCCACACATGCATACACCTGGCCAAATGATAGCCTTGGCCAAGTTTTATTTTTTAATAAATAGAGTTGAATAACACTAAAGATGAAAAACTACTAATAGTTACTATTCATTCCCTAAATCCTAATCCGATAAATCAATCTTTTTGACAAGTGATATACTTCTGTTATTCTGTTATTATGATAAAAAAAGAGAGCAAAAACTAAATGAGCCATTCCACTAATGCTCTTTTAGTGTATTTACACATTTTGAGAATTATCAGGAACAAATTAGGAACTGCGGAAACAAAGCTTTCTTTGGCTGTCTTGGCTTTTCTAATCAATACTCAACTGCCTATAAATACTGGTTTTATAGGTAATATATGTCCTCCCTTTTGGTGGACTTAAAGAAAATTCTCTTTTAAGAATATAACCAACCAAAAAGTAAACTATTAGTCACATAAAAATCAGTATCAATGAAGAGACAGAAGTCCCTGTGCAGAGAAGAGATTATCTATTGTTTACCAAATATCTGTAGTATAGGTTTTCCTTGTTTTAAGCAAACTCAGTTTTTAAACAATGTGAAATAGCAAAAAAAGATAAATTAAGGAGAGATCATTTAAATTTAAATAAGCACTCCTTCCTAAATTTATCTCCACAAAATGACTTTTTTTCCTTTTTTTAGAGAAAGAGAAAGTGTGAGGTGAGCATCAGCATGGGGGGAGGGGCAGACAGAGAATCCTAAACAGGTTCCAACGGTGGAGTCTGATGCCCAACACCCAACTCGGGCTAATCCCAGAACTGTGAAATCATGACCTGAGCCATAATCAAGAGCCAGGCACTCAACTGACTGAGCCACCCTGGTGCCCCACAACTATCTTTTCTAAATACAACTGAAACAACTTCATTTATATGCAAGATTTTCAGTAAATACCCTTTATGCCAAAAGAAATGCCAAAAAATTACTTATAGTGAACTGATTATATAATCTAAAATTATTTTAACCACCTTCACACTCAAAGAATTAATCTTATAGTTAGAAAAGGCTTTGGCATTTACTGAATTCAAACTTTATCAGATACATAAGCTCATTATAATACTTATAACACCTCTGAAAAATGTATCCAGTCTTGCTTGAATACCTTATACCGACAGTGATATCTGATTTGGATAACCCAACCAACTACTTCAAAAAAGTAAAAATCAAGAGTATTTTATTTTATTTTTTAATTCTTTTTTTTTTTTTTTAAGATTTTATTTGTTTATTTGACAGAGAGAGAGAGATCACAAGTAGGCAGAGAGGCAGGCAGAGAGAGAGGGGGAAGCAGACTCCCCGCTGAGCAGAGAGCCCGATGCGGGGCTCGATCCCAGGACCCTGAGATCATGACCTGAGCCGAAGGCAGAGGCTTTAACCCACTGAGCCACCCAGGCGCCCCAAAATCAAGAGTATTTTAGAAACAGTATGTTGAATTAGTTCAGTCATACTATTTTTTAAAGAGATTAAACCTTTTTACTTCGTATTATTTCCCAACCCTGAGTTTGTGTTCTTGGACAATATTTTATCATTAGTGATTTGTTTGCTTGCTTTTTGTATGTATATAAATATACACACAAAAAATTACTGAGCATCTACTATATACATAGCATTACGCTAAGTTCTCTGGGGGCAGTAAAGATTTGGGAAAAAATGTGCTCCCGTCTTACAAGAGCTCAAAATTGACTGGAGAAACACCACATAAATATGGTCCATAAAAGACATATTGTGATGAATTGGTGGCTTTTTCTCCTTTCTACTTGTCTTTATGTGTCATAGACCAAACTAATTTCACTTTAAAAGTTTAACAACTCTCATATATTGCTGGTGAGAATCTAAATTAGTTCAACCATGATGGAAGGCAATTTGGCAATTTTTATCAAAATTACAAATGCGGGGCTTAGTCGTTGGGTGTGTGCCTTTGGCCCAGGTCGTGGTCCCAGGGTCCTGGAATAGAGCCCCTTATTGGGCTCTCTGCTCAGCAGGAAGCTTGCTTCGCCCTCTGCCACTCCCCCTGCTTGTGTTCCCTCTCTCGCTGTGTCTCTGTCTGCCAAATAAATAAATCTTTAAAAAACAAAACAAAACAAAAAAACAAAATTACAAATGCATATATCCTTTGTGGTTCTTTACAAATATGTCCACACATTCTTTACACTACTCTTCCTTTTAAGAGGTGGAGCCCTTGGGTGTAGAATGGACTTAGTAACTTGCTAATGAAAAGAATACAGCAGAAGAGTCTAGGTCATAAAAGGCACTGTGGCTTCTAAGCTTGTTCTTTCTCTCAGATCACTCACTCTGGGGAAAGCCAGTAGCCATGTCTTACGGACACTCAGGCAGCCCTGTACCAAGGCCTGCATGGCAAGAAACTGTGGCCTCCTGCTAACAGCCACGTGAATGAATCATGCTGGAAGTGGACCTCCCCACCTCAGTCAAGCCCTCTGACGACTGCCCCTCGAAGACAGCTTGACTGCAACTTCACGAGAGATCCCAAGCCTGAACCACCCAGCTATACCACTGCCATATTTCTGATCTTCAAAAACCATGTGAGGTAAATATTTGTTATTTTAAGGCCACTAAGTTTTGGAGTCATTTGTCATATAGCGATAGATAACTAACACACCCTTGGACCAGGCACTTCTGGGGACTTATCCTCCAGGTACAGAAATATGCCCTACTCTCTAAACTCTCAATATCCAAATATAGTAACTGCTACACCAGTTATATTTTTGGATAAATCTCTTACTAACCAAAGTTTTACTACTCACACCCAGAAACTTAAGAACCAAATACATTCAGATAATATGGGTTCCCTGATCTATCTGAACTTGGAAACCAAAGAGTTTGGATAGCACATGTGTATAAGGACAAGTTATAAGAATATTCACTGTACCATCCTTTATAAGGGCAAAAGATCGTAACAACAAATCTGGGAGGAGTGCTTATTTAATTATGGGCGCACAATGGAAACACATATAGTTGTAAAAAAAAGAATGCTTTCTCTGCATCGATATAGAAAGATCTCCAGAATATATTGTTTAATGAAAAAAAGAGCAAAGAGTAAATTAGTATGCATAATATGCTATCTTCTTTTTTAAGAGAGAAAAAGAATATGGGTTCATATTTGCTTCTATTTGCATACAGAAACTTTCAAAAGATTCACTAGAAAGGAGTGAAAGTGATTACCACTTTTGGGAAAAGGGGTGGGAACTGGGTGGATGGGGGACAGAAAGGAGAGTAAGATTTTCCACCTATTAACTTTTTATTCTGACCTGTGAACCCCGTGAATAAATGTATTACCTTTTAAGATCATGAGGATTTCTAACATTGCTGAAAGCATAGCACAATTACCACTCAGTTGAGTTTTTCAGGCAGCATACAAAAATTTAGAAATAATGAACTTATAGAAATAATGAACTTATACAATATCAACATCAAAAAACAAATAATCCAATTAAAAACTTGAAAGAAGACGTGAACAAACATTTCCGCAAAGACATCCAGATCGCCAATAGGTACAACAAAAAGATGCTCAACATCACTCATTATCAGGAAAATACAAATCAACCTGTCAGAATGGCTACAATAAAAAAATACAAGAAACAACAGGTGCTGGCAAGGGTGTGGAGAGAAAAGAATCCTCTCACACTGTTGGTAGGAATGCAAACTGGTGTAGTCACTGTGGAAAGTAGTATGGAGTTTCCTCAAAAAATTAAAAATAGAACTACCCTAAAATCCAGCAATCAAACTACTGGGTAAGAATACCCCAAGAATACAAAAATACTATTTTGAAAGGATATTACACCCTTCCGCTCATAGCAGCATAATTTACAAAAGCCTAACTGTGAAAGCAGCCCAAATGTCCATCGATACATGATTGAATAAAGAAGATGTGGTATGGGGGCGCCTGAGTGGCTCAATCAGTGGAGCATGTGACTCTTGACCTCCGAGGGTTGTAAGTCTGAGCCCCACGTTGGGTGTAGAGATTACTTAATAATAAAGCCTTTAAAAAAAAAAAAAGAAAAGAAAAAAAGATGTGGATGCACAATGGAGTATTATTCAGCCATAAAAAGAATGAAATCTTGCCATTTGCAGCAACAGGGATGGAACTGGAGTATAATGCTAAGTGAAATATGTCAGAGAAAAACCAATACCATATGATTTCACTCATATGTGGAATTTAAGAAATAAAACAAATGAACAAAGGAAAAAAAGAGAGGCAAAACAAGAAACAAACTTTTTTTAATGAGGATAAAAACGACATTTAATTTTTTTTAATTCTATTTTAATTCCAGTGAGTTAACATACAGTGTTACATTAGTTTCCGGTGCACGATACAACGATTCAACAATTCCATACATCACCTGGTGATCATCACGAGAGGTGTACTCCTTAATTCCCCCCATCCATTCAACTCATCCCTCACTCATCTCCCCTCTGGTAACCATTAGTTTGTTCTCTATAGTTAAGAGTGTGTTTGTTGATTTGTTTCTCTCTTATATTTTCCCTTTGCTTGTTTTTTGTTGTTGTTGTTTCTTAAATTCCACATATGAGTGAAATCATATGGTATTTTTCTCTGAGTGACTTATTTCACTTGGCATTATACTCTCTAGCCCTATCTGTATTGTTGCAAATGTCAAGATTTCATTCTTTTTTACGGCTGAATAATATTCCATTGTGTATATATACACCACATCTTCTTTACCCGTTCATCAGTCATTGAACATTTGGGCTGCTTCCCTACCTTGGCTATTGTGAATAATGCTGCAATAAACATAAGGGTGCATGTAACCTTTCAAATTAGTGTTCTTATATTCCCTGGGTAAATACCCAGTAGTGCGATTGCTGGATCATGAGGTAGTTCTATTTTTAATTTTATGAGGAATCTACATACTATTTTCCACAGTGGTTGCACCAATTTGCATTCCCACCAACAGCACACAAGGGTTCTATTTTCTCCACATCCTCGCCAACACTTTTTTCTTGTGTTTTTTAGGGGAGTTGAGCTGTAGAAGTTCTTTATATATTTTGGCTAAACCTTTATCAAATATGTCTTTGCAAATATCTTCTTCCATTCAGTAGGCTGCCTTTTAGTTTTGTTGATTGTTTCTTTCACTGTGCATAAGTTTTCTATTTTGATGAAGTCCTAGTAGTTTATTTTTGCTTTTATTTCCCTTGCCTCAGGAAAAAGATGTTGTTACAGTCGATGTCACAGAAATTATTGCCTGTGTTCTCTTCTAGAACTTTGATGGTTTTAGGTCTCACATTTAGATCTTTTTTTTTTTTTCCCCCAAGATTTTTATTTATTTATTTGTCAGAGAAAGAGTGCACAAGCAGGGCGAGTGGCAGGCAGAGGAAGAAGCAGGCTCCCTGATGCAGGACTCGATCCCAGGACCCTGGGATCATGACCTGAGGTGAGAGCAGCCACTTAACCAACTAAGGCATCCAGGTGTCCCTCACATTTAGGTCTTCAATCAATTTTGAATTTATTTTTGTGTATGGTGCAAAAAAGTGGTCCAGTTTCATTCTTTTGCATATAGCTGTCCAGTTTCCCTGGCACCATTTGTTATGGAAACATTCTTTTTCCCATTTTATATTCTTTCCTCCTTTGTTGAAGATTAATTGACCCTGTAATCATGGGTTTACACCTGGATTTTCTATTCTGTTCCATTGATCTATGTCTATTTTTGTGTCAGTACCATACTGTTTTGATTACTACAGCTTTGTAACACACCTTGAAGTCGAGAATTATGATGCCTCCAGGTTTGCCTTTCTTTTTCAAGATTGCTTTGGCTCTCTGGGGTCTTCTGCAGTTCCACACAAATTTTAGTATTCTTTGTTCTTCTAGTTCTGTAAAAATGCTGTTGGTATTTTGATAGGGATTGCATTAAATGTGTAGATTGTTTTGAGCAGTATTGACATTTTAACAATATTTGTTTTTCCAATCCACGAGCATGGTATGTCTTTCTATTTCTTTGTCATCTTTGATCTCTTTCATCAGTGTTTTATAGTCTTCGGAGTACAGGTCTTTCACGTCTTTGGTTAGGTTTATTCCTAGATATCTTAGTATTTTGGAGGCAATTGTAAATGGGATTTTTTTCTTAATTTCTCTTTCTGCTGCTTCATTTTTAGTGTATAGAAGTGCAGCAGATTTCTGCACACTAATTTTGTATCCTGCGGATTTTGCTGAATTCATTTATCAGTTCTAGCAGTTTTTTGGTGGAGACTTTTAGGTTTTCTATATAGAGTATCATGTCATCTGCAAATACTAAAAGTTTTACTTCTTCCCTACCAATTCAGATCTCTTTTATTACTTTTAGTTGTCTGATTGTTATGGCTAGGACTTTTAGTACTATGTTAAATATAAGTGATGAGAGTGGACATACTTTGAGTATGATGTTTGCTATGGGTTTTTCATATCCAGCCTTTATTATATTGAAGTATGTTCTCTCTAAACCTACTTTGTCAAGAGATTTTATCATGAATGGATGTTATACATTGTCAAATGCTTTTTCTGCATCTACTGAAATGATCATATGGTTCTTATCCTTTCTCTTATTGATGTAATATATCACACTGATTGATTTGTCAATCAAATCACCCTTGTAACCCAGGATTACATCCCACTTGATTGAGATGAATTATTTTTTTTAATGTATTTTTGAATTTGATTTGGTAGTTTTTTTTTTTGGTTTTTTTTTTTTTGAGAATTTTTCATCTATGCTCATCAGGGATATTCGCCTATAGTTCTCTTTTTTAGGTGTCTTTATCCGGTTTTGGTATCAGGGTAATGCTGGTCTCATAGAGTGAATTTGGAAGTTTTCCTTCCTTTTCCATTTTTTGAAATAGTTTAAGAAGAATAGTTATTAATTTTCCAAGAAACAGATTCTTAATTATAGAGAACAAACTGATAGTTATCAGAGAGGAGGTGGATAGCGGGATGGGTGAAATAGGTGATGGGGTTTAAAGAGTAGACTTACCATGATGAGCAATGAGTAATGTACAGAATTGTTGAAGCACATATCGTACACCTGAAACTAATATAACACTGTATGTTAACTATGCTGGAATTAAAATAAAAAAAAACTTTTAAAAATTAAGGAACAATGGGGCGCCTGGGTGGCTCAGTGGGTTAAAGCCTCTGCCTTCGGCACAGGTCATGATCTCAGGGTCCTGGGATCGAGCCCCACATCGGGCTCTCTGCTCAGCGGGGAGCCTGCTTCCCCCTCTCTCTCTGCCTGCCTCTCTGCCTACTTGAGATCTCTCTCTGTGTCAAATAAATAAATAAAATCTTAAAAAAAAAATTTAGGAACAATGATAAACATAACTAAAATACTAAAGCTTTCAAAGTCATAAGTACTTAAACCATGATTCTCATTAGTTTCTTCTCTGCTTAGTTATCCTTATTATGCTTCCTAGAAATTACCATAGTGTTAATTCTATGTTCTAATTTATTATAATTACTATTTGAAACATTTATAAAATTTCAGAGCTCAAAAGAAAAAAAAGATTAGTGGAGTCCAATGTTGGTCTCCACACAACCTCCTGGTGAGTTACCAAACAAGACTGCTAGACTCCACTACAGATCTGTCAAATCAGAACTTTGTTAAAAAAAAAAAAAAAAAAATCAGAACTCTGTTGAGGTGGGGCATGGTGGGGCCAGACCTCACAAACTGTAGTTAAAACAAAACAAAAACAAAAGAACAAAATATTCCTGGGCTGATACTGACATAATCCCTGCCCCCTTGGACACACATGAGGGAACTAGGATTCAAAGAGATGAAGGAAACTTTATAAAGATCTAAGAGCAGTGGAAGCCAGAACTACCACTTGAATACTCATCTTGGAACCCTTAGTTCAGTCTTCCTTTTTCAACTCCCGACGCCCCAGCTGACAGTGAAAGACCCAAAAGAAACAGGATGTACTATAACATCATGTATACTCAAGGTTTCCCTTTTGTCAAAATGGGATTCAAACTAACTTGGATTAAGTTCTTCCTTTCCTTTTACCCAATGTCTACTTAAGTTTTTTTCTCCTCTTTTCATTTTTCAGTTGTGGAAGATAACTGTACATTTGGCTAACGGCTTGTAAAATATTTTGTATATTTTATACTTTTCCCAGAACAGGAGAGTAAGCTTTCTGTCCCTGAAACTGACAGTAGACTAGAACAGGGGTTGTGAAACTATGACCTATGGGCCAAATGCAGCCCAGTACCTGTTTTTGTAAAACGTTTTATTGAAACACAGCCACACCTCTCCATTTTCATACTGTCTACCACTGTTCTCTTGCTGCAACTGCAGAGTGAAGTAGTTGTGACACTATCCGGCCCTTTGCAGAATATGTTTGCTGATCCTATTATAAAATCATGAAAATTATCCTCTGTCATTAAGGACAGAGATGGTAATAAGAATCTCTTTTTAGTTATGTTGTGATGATGATTATCATGACAGTCAGTTCTTCTGGTGGAGGTGATAATTAGCAACAAATAACTAAATGGTAGGGAGGAGAAACACAAGACCAACAAATAAAAGATCTGCGAGCTAGATATCCAGGATCTGACTGCATGATAAATATTATAGATATATGAAATGGGGGAACCACCTTGGTTCTGAATGGTGACCCAGTGAGACCTTGCCCTGCCTCTCAACCTACCTGTTCTGCCAGCCAGGCAATGTGCTTGACCTCCTTGCTGCCTCCTGCTGTACTGGTTGCACCAAGCATGGCATTGAGTTCAGCCAATACCTGTGGGAGGAGAGCCATTATGTTGGTGTGGATAGCTACGAACCAGGAGTGGGCTGTGGCAGTATCCTTGCAGCGCAGGATCAACGTGTTCCTGCTATCAGGAGAATGTAGCTCTATCAATCTGTGTGGAAAAAGAAAAAAAAAAGTAATCTAGATCAGAAGTCATCAAACCTGCCAGAGTGTAACATACATAACTGGAAATCTATTTTAATTTCACATTCCAGAATAGAGATACTTTCTCTTAATTCCTTAGAGCCCAATTTCAGAGAAAACCACATATGGAAAGATAATCATCAGAAAGACTAACTGCTGGGTCTGCTGTTTCAGTGTGTTAATGTAATGACCTAAAATGAAGGAACCTATTGTATGATCTATAGTAAAATGCCTCACTTTGCTTTAATTTCCACGTCAAAGAAATGGAAAGCATGCTTGTTGAATGTCATAGGCACATTGTAAAGAAGGAACTGATACTTTAAGTACTTAGAAAATTCGGGTATAAGGTATTGCTAGGTAAATAAATGCGACTGCCAAATAGTGAACTGAAATTTCCACCATGTGGAATAAAGAAAAGAGAAAATAACTGAAGAATATGACTCTTTATGAAACTCTGAAACTTGGTTTTGAGGGCCCGGGTAGCATTATGTGATTAAATCACCCACTGAGTCATAGTAGAAAAAGAGTTAAGAGATCTTCAGCCCTATGACTGTTATTTGTTAATGCTCCACTGAGAACGATCCAAATTTCAAAAGTCACCTTTAGGAATTTGCTAAATTTCTTTACAAGTACAGTAAACAAATTTCTTAGAAAGCAATTTCTTGGGTGCTGTTTTCTGTTTCGGTCAAAGTTTTTGCCGAGATGAGTTTAAAAAGTCAAAAATAAGTGAATAATATACATACACTTCTGTGTTCTAACAGTGAACATATGCATCTTTCAAAAAGGAAAAAAGATAAAGCTCTTAGGAGCGTTTTTCATGGTAGGCTAGAAACTGACAAACTGGCACTGACCACGTACAGATCTTTTTATTTTTTCATCTTTCTGAGGAAATATTTTGCTGCCTTGACACACTGTCATGAGATCCTGCAGCACCTGCCAAAGATAAGCAGTTTATATGGATACTAGCATGCCTGCCTTGAAGCTTGCATCCCTCTTTTGCCACTTTTCTAAGCCCTTTAAAATTCCAAGTATTTCAATTTGCCGTATTTAGTATGGCAACTATTCATTGTCATTTCAACTCTGGTCACTCTATCCTTTCTTAAGTAAACATTTATTGAGCACCTACTATATGACAGCTACCTTGAGACACTGACATTGGAGATACAGTGGTGAAAAAGATAGAAAAAAAAATAGTTTCTATCCTCATCGGACCTATTGTCCAATGGGGAAGGCAGAAATTCAACAATTAATATAATTGCAGGTTACAAAAAGTGCTCCTATAAAGGACTGTGATAACTACCATGAAGTTCTTATCTAAAGGAGGCAAGGCGGTAGGAGCAAAGCAGGACTGCAAGGGAGGCCTCTCCACCTCGAGGCACACTTACCCAGCTAGTGTCATGCTTTGAAACGGGTTAGAAACACATCTACCTCATACTTATCAACTCACCTATGTAGTCACCTGCCCTCCCACTGGAGGCTACCTGAGAGGCTAGCCAATAGTCTATCCACGTTTTATATGCCTTCAAAGTTCTAGGGCAATAGCCAAAAGGCCAAGAAATTCTAGAAAGTAGCCACAACATAAAATAAGATCTGGGAATAGTCTGAAGCTCATATTAGTCAGAAAAAAAAAATATTTTATTTTTATTTTATTTATTTTTTTAAAGATTTTATTTATCACTTGTCAGAGAAAGAGAGAGAGAGAGCACAAGCAGGGGGAGCGGCAGGCAGAACAGGCAGAGGAAGAAGCAGGCTCCCCAGTGAGCAAGGAGCCTGACCTCGGACTTGACTCCAGGACCCTGGGGTCATGACCCGAGCAGAAGGCAGCCACCCAACCAACTGAGGCACCCAGCCATCCTTGAAAAAAATCTTTAGATAGCAAGTTGTAAGCAATTTGAGCTATTTGCTTTTGTTTTGTTCTTCTGTGCTGGGTGTGAAACCTGCTTAAGATTCTCTCTCTCCCTCTCCGGTTCCTCTAAAAAAAAGGTAAAAACCACCTAAATGTTCACTGATGGAATGGAGAAACAAACTGTGGTATTATACAAAGAATGGAATATTATGCAGCCTTAAAAAGGAAGGAAATTCTGACACATGCTACAACATGGGTGAACTTTGAAGACATTATGCCAAGTGAAACAAGCCAGTCCCCTAAAGGAGAAATATTGTATAAGTCCACTTATATGAAGTATCTAGAGTTTTCAAACTTATAGATACAAAAACTAGAGTGGCAGTTGCCAGGGGTTGGGAGGACAGGGGAATGGGGAGTTGTTTAATGGGTACGGAGTTTTAGTTTTGCAAGATGAAAAATTTCTCGAGATTATTGTATAAATATACTTAATACTACTTAACTATACACTTAAAAATAGTTAAGATGGTAAATTTTACGTTACATGTATTTTACCACAAATAAAAATTGTAACATAAATTGGAAATAATCTTATGTTGAGATGTAAGATGGATTATAGTAAAAAGAGATATGGCTTGGGGAAATTTAATTGGACCCAAGAAGGATGAAACTACACAGAGTTCACCAGTAGGATAGACTCCTACACAGGAGGAATTTCTCTATCCTAAAAGCCCAGGAAAGTAGAAAGAGAAAGATAAACAAATTGCTTAATTTTCATATTAACCTTTATTGTCCTCTGTTATTTTATCATACTATTCTTTTTGATATTATTTTTCACTATGTCAATTGTTGCTGTCATGATCCTTAAGATATCTATTGGCTAAAAAATTGGTTATATTCTCTAGAAGAAAAATAGCTATTCACTTGTTATGGGAAGATTTAAAATGGCACATTACACTCAGTAACAATAAAATATTGCACTAAAAGGCAGAATCATTTCTGTGCTAATTCTTTTGATGACTTAATTATATTATTCAGAGCAACTGCTAAAATAATCATTAAGTAGCCAAACTGATTTTAAAGTTACTTAATGACAAGTAGTTATCTATAAAATTCGATGATTAGATAATGTGTGGATACAAACCTAAAGCAAGTTGTTGTTTATTTTCTTTATTATTTATAGTAATCTTTTTAAAAATTATTTTTTAATAAGATTTTATTTATTTATTTGACAGAAAGAGAGTACAAGCAGGGGAAATGGCAGGCAGAGAGAGAGGGGGGAGCCCGATGTGGAACTGAATCCCAGGACCCTGGTACTATGACCTGAGCTGAATGAAGGCAGTCGCCCAACCAACTGAGCTACCCAGGCGCCGCTATTATTTATACTAGTCTTAAGAAGAAAAAGTATTTCCACTATTTCTAGAACTTCCAATATAACACAGCAATTGAATACACACATTTCATCTACTCCTTTCTGAAATCCCACTAAAAACACTCAAAGGGGATTTTTGAAAAACCTAATGGACTTGTTCTTTTACCAGTATTAGGTTACATAAAAAAACTGAGTAAGAAGTACAGAGAACTTCCAAACACCCCTCTCTGACCCTCCACAATACACCCTATTATTAACATCTAGCATTAGTGCGGTCCATTTGTTACAACTGATGAGCCAGCCAATACTGATACCATATTATTAACTAAAATCCCAGTTCACTCTTTGTGTTGTATATTCTGAGTTTTGACAAATGTATGCCATATATTTACCATTACTGTATTCTACAGAATCATAATTTCACTGCTCTAAAAATCCCCTGTGCTCCACCTATTGATTCCTCCATCACTCAGGCCCTGGCCCTGACACCTGGCAACCACTAATCATTTCACTGTCTCCATGGAATCATACAATAGGTCACTTTTTCAGACTGGCTTCTTTCACTTAGCAATATGCATTTAAGGTTCCTCCATGTCTTCTGGGGCTTGAGAGCTCTTTTCTTTTAATAAAGAGATCTACCATTTATTATTTTTTAAATTTAAATTCAATTAATTAACCTATAATGTATTATTGGTTTCAGAGGTACAGGTTTGTGATTCTTTGGTCTTATGTAATACCCAGTGCTCATTACAACACATATCCTCCCCAATGTCCATCATCCATTTACCCCATCCCTCCACCCCTCTCCCCTCCAGCAACCCTCAGTTTGTTTCCTATGATTAAAAGTCTCTTATGGGTTGTCTCCCTCTCTGGTTTAGTCTTGTTTCATTTTTTCCCTCTCTTCCCCTATGATCCTCTGCCTTGTTTCTTAAATTCCACATATCAGTGAGATCATATGATAATTGTCTTTCTCATATTGACTTATTTTGCTTAGCATAATACCTTCTAATTCCATCCATATTGTTGCAAATGGCAAGATTTCTTTTTTTGATGGCTGCATAATATTCCATTGTGTGTGTATGTGTGTGCATATACCACATCTTCTTTATACATTCATCTGTTCGATGGACATCTGGGCTCTTTCCATAGTTTGGCTATTGTGGACATTGCTGCTATAAACGTGGGGTGCACGTGCCACTTCGGATCACTGCATTTGTATCTTTGGGGTAAATATCCAGTAGTGCAATTGCTGGATTGTAGGGTAGCTCCATTTTCAACTTTTTGAGGAGCCTCCATACTGTTTTCCAGAGTGGCTGCACCAGCTTGCATTCCCACTGACAGTGGATGAGGGTTCCCCTTTCCCTGCATCCTCACCAACATCTGTTATTTCCTGACTTGATAATTTTAGCCATTCACACTGGTGTGAGGTGGTATCTCATTGTGGTTTTGATTTGTATTTCCTTGATGCCAAGTGATGTTGAGCACTTTTTCATGTGTCTGTTGGGCCTTTGGATATCTTCTTTACAGAAATGTCTGTTCATGTCATCTGCCCATTTCTTGACTAGATTATTTGTTCTTTGGGTGTTAAGTTTGCTAAGTTCTTTATAGATTTTGGATACCAGCCTTTTATCTGATACATCATTTGCAAATATCTTCTCCCATTCTGTTGGGTGTCTTTTGGTTTTGTTGACTGTTTCCTTCGCTGTGCAAAAGCTTTTTTCTTGATGAGGTCCCAATAATTCATTTTTGCCTTTGTTTCCCTTGCCTTTAGAGACGTGTCTAGGAAGGTTGCTGCCTGTGTTCTCCTCTAGGATTTTGATGGATTCCTGTCTCACACTGAGGTCTTCCATCCATTTTAAGTCTATTTTCGTGTGTGGTGTAAGGAAATGGTCCAGTTTCATTCTTCTGCATGTGGCTGTCCAATTTTCCCAACACCATTTGTTGAAGAGACTGTCTTTTTTCCATTGGACATTCTTTCCTGCTTTGTCGAAGATCAGTTGACCATAGAGTTAAGGGTCCATTTCTGGGCTTTCTATTCTGTTCCATTGATCTATGTATCTGTTTTCGTGCCAGTACCATACTGTCTTGATGATTACAGCTTTGTACTAGAGCTTGAAGTCCGTAATTGTGATGTCACCAGTTTTGGTTTTCTTTTTTTTCTTTTTTCTTTTTTTTGGTTTTCTTTTTCAACATTCCTTTGGCTGTCTAGGGTCTTTTCTTGTTCCATATAAATTTTAGGATTATTTGTTCCAGTTCTGTGAAAAAAGTTGCTGGTATTTTGATAGGGATTTCATTGAATATGTAGATTATTCTAGGTAGCATAGACATTTTAACAATATTTGTTCTTCCAATCCATAAGCATGGAACGTTTTTCCATTTCTTTGTGTCTTCCTCAATTTCTTTTGTGAGTACTCTATAGTTTTCTGAGTGAGAGCGCCTTTCTTTTTATTGCTGAATAATATTTCATTGCCTGGATGTACCAGTTTTTCATCCATTCACCTACTGAAAGACTTCTTGGCTGCTTTCAAGTTTTGGCAATTATGAATAAAGCTTCTATAAACATTTGTGTGCAGGTCTTTGTGTGAACATAAATTTTCAACTCCTTATGGGTAAATACCAAGGAGCACAAGTGCTAGGTCATATGGTAAGACTATGTTTAGCTTTGTAAGAAACTGCCAAATTGTCTTCCAAAGTTGCTGTACCATTCTTCATTCCCACCAACAATGAATAGGAGTTCCTGTTGCTCTGCATTTCTCTCCAGCATTTGGTGCTGTCAGTGTTTTGGATTTTGGCCATTCTAATATGCATATAGTGGCATTTCATTGTTTTAATTTGCAATTCCCTAGTGATATGTGATCTTGAGCACTTTTCATATTCTTATTTGCCATCTGTATTTCTTCTTTGCTGAGGTGGCTGTTCAGATCTGTTTCCCATTTTTAATCAGGTTGGTTTGTTATTGTTGAGTTTTAAGAATTCTTTGTATACTTTCGATACCAGTCCTTTATCTGGTAAGTATTTTACAAAGATTTTCTCCCAGCTGTGGCTTGTCTTTTCATTCTCTTAACAGTGTGTGATGGTTAATTTTATGCGTCAACTTAAGTGGGCTAAGGGATGCCTAGATACCTGGCAAAACAGTATTTCTGTGAGGGTTTTTCTGGAAGAAATTAACATTATCAAAAGACTGAATAAAGAAAATGGCCTCTGCCAATTCGAGTGGGCATCATCCAATCTGCTCAGAGCAGGAATATAACAAAAAGGTGGAAGAAGGGTGAATCTGCTCTTTGCTTGAGTTAGAATATCCATCTTCTCTTGCTCTTGCATACTAGCAGTCTTGGTTCTTGGGCCTTGGAACTCAGACTGTGTTATACCACTGGCTTTCCTGGTTCTCCAGCTTACAGAAAGCAGATCATAGGATTGGCTTCATAATGGCCTATGTCCATTCCTATAATCTATCTCTCTATCCATCCATTCATCGAACTATCCATCCATCTATCCTACTGGTTCTGTTTTCCTGGAGACCCTATTATATAGTGTCTTTTACAAAGCAGAAGTTTTTAATTTTCATGAAGTTCAACTTTTTTTTAAATCAATTTTTTCTTTTATGTTTCGTGCTTTTGCTGTCGTATCTAAGAAGTCATCAGCACACTTTAAAGGGGATTGGTTGATTGATTTGATTTTTTTAAAAGATTCTATTTATTTATTTGTCAGAGAGGAAGAGAGCACAAGCAGCGGGGAGGGGCAGCAGGCAGAGGGAGAAGCAGGCTCCCTGCTAAGAGAGGAGCCTGAAGCGGAACTCGATCCCAGGACCCTGGGATCATGACCGGAGCCAAAGGCAGATGATTAACCAAATGAGCCACCCAGGCGTCCCTTGACTGATTTGATTTTAAGTAATTTCTACCCTGAATGTGGGGCTCAAACTTACAACCCCAAGATCAAGATCTACTGACTGAGCCAGCCGCCAGGTGCCCCTAAAGAGGACTTTCAGAAAGCATAATCCTACAAGAGAGAACAGAAGAAAAACAACCACAACAAAATTTTGGAAGGCAGCAAGCAGACAGAGAGTTAAATGACTTAGCAGACCTAAGAAAAGTGGGGAGTAAAATCCCAGTAAATCCATGCTGCAGAATCCTGAAGAGGATGGGGAATTAGAGGCACCAGTTACCTCTGGGAGTGGGAGTAAAGCACATAGCTAAAATAAAGAAGCGGCTGTAAGTCTGTTCCAGCATTCCCCACACCCAGCAGCCAGTGACTGCTCCACCCTCAACCCAGTGAAAGATTCATATCAACTCTCATCCCACTAAACTGGGTAGAAAAGCCAGTGATATCCCTAATTCAGTCCCCATATCAGTCTAGTTGTTTGGGGCTATTTATTTCCACCTGGTTGCTTTGGCACTGTAACCAGCTTAACATCCTTTAAACATATGCTAAAAAGTTCAGTCGCAAAACCATGATGAGAAATTTCTTTCACTCCTCCTACTGACCTACTTAGTACTAAAGATAGGAATCTGTTCATCCTTCCCTAGGCACAAAACGTTCCACCTTCTGAAAACGCCTTTACACTTCATACTGTTCTCAGACTCCGCTGACACAGTCTAAACTCTAAAAATCCTGATGTCAAGGATCCTACTTATCAATAACTAGAAGAATGGAAAATAAATCTGTTACAAAATAAAACTAAACCTGATTAAACAGGATAAGATACTGGGACCACTAGGCTGGAAAAAGATGAAAACCGACAGTAAATTAGTTCACAAGGCAGGAGCACCAATTTTTCATGAAAAGAGAAATTTAAGTATTTCTTAAGAAGGACTGTGAAATAGAAAACTAACCTAAAAGAAACTGAAAAGAAACTCCAAAAAAAAGGACTGATGATTCTAGGCTCCAGAAGACTTTGCCTTTGGAGAAGGAGCCCCAAAACTTTTATAAAGGGGACAAAGCATTTCAGAAAGGCTACTGCTATTCTAAAAGAAAAATTCAAAGGAAAGCTCTGGTAATAAAAATTTGAAGGCAGTCTGCCAGTAATTGTTTAGGCTCACAGGAGAGAGGAGGAGACAGCTACAGTGTGAAGAGTTTTGGCCTCTAATCAAACCACTGAGGATTTCCTGAGAAATGCAAGTACATTTTGATCAGATGAATCAAATCAATGTTTAGGTATACTAGAACATAGGATTCTATAAGTCTAGCCTGTTTATTTCTTCTTTTAGTAGTCTTTGACATGACTTATATATTTTATTTAATAATAATCATACTGTTTTATATGCCATAAAACCAAAATTTACCTTTTACATGGAAAATAGCCAGTGTGGGGGCGCCTGGGTGGCTCAGTGGGTTAAGCCTCTGCTTTTGGCTCTGGTCATGATCTCAGGGTCCTGGGATCGAGCCCCACATCGGGCTCTCTGCTTGGCGGGGAGCCTGCTTCCCCCTCTCTCTCCGCCTGCCTCTCTGCCTACTTGTGATCTCTCTCCTCTCTGTTAAATAAATAAATGAAATCTAAAAAAAAAAAAAGAAAAGAAAAGAAAATAGCCAATGTGAAGATGACTAAGACTTCGTGAACCAGTTCAAGCTAACAGCTAATATTTCTGGAAAGCAGCATTT
The DNA here is from genome assembly GCA_028534135.1 of Potos flavus. Lineage (NCBI taxonomy): Eukaryota > Metazoa > Chordata > Mammalia > Carnivora > Procyonidae > Potos > Potos flavus. The sequence goes on from CM052888.1 coordinate 14,807,009, forward strand.
AAGAACATCTTGTCATTACTAAACTCCACACTGCCCACAGTACTATTTGGGAAGGAATTGTTCATGTTCTCTGGACTTCATCATTATTTACTTAGCTTTCACTTCCCACAGTGAACTGCTTAGAATCAGAAGCACCTAGTGAAGTCTTGAGAACTCAAGCTGGAGGAAGAGAACAAACTTCCTCGTCCTCCTTACTTACTCATACTGATGGTCAGCACTTTTTTTCAACTCCAGACACCGAAACTAAACCAAAGTAGTAAAACAGAAAAAAAGATGTTTCCCTCTCATGTCAAGTAAATTTTTGGTTTAGAAAGTGAAACCTTTATATCGAGATGAAGGATGATTCACAAAGAGATTCTACTACACACCACTGGAATAGTTAGTATTGAAAAGACTGACACCACCAACGTTGGTGAGGATGTAGAACAACGCAATCTCTCATACACCGCTGGTGTATTTAATTTATTAATAACAGTATTCATTTAAATAGCACAATCACTTTGGAAAAAAGACTAACATTTAGAGAACTAAACCTTAAAAAAAGAAAAAAGATTTATTTATTTATTTGAGAGAGAGCCAGTGTCGGGGGAGATGGAAAGAGAGAATCTCCAGCAGACTCCTGCTGAGCACGGAGCCTGACATGGGGCTCAATCCCAAGACCCTGAGATCATGACCTGGGCTGAAATTAAGAGTTGGATGCTTAACCCACTGTGCCACCCAGACGCCCCAGAAAACTAAACTATTTGACCCAGCAATTCCACACCAAAGAATTTATCAAAGAAAAATGAAAATGTAAACCTACGAAGGGTTGTACAAAAATATTCATAGTAACTTTATTAACTCTAAACTGGAAGTAGTTCCCATCAATGGGAAAACAGATAACGGAACTGTGATCTATTCACATAACATGATATCAGTCAGCAATAAATATATGCAACAAGATAAATGAATCTCAAAAACCTTATGCTGAGTAAAAGAATTCTATCACAAAAGAGTACATATGATTTCATTTATATAAAATTTCAGAATAGTTAAAATTAATCTATAGTAGAAAGTCAGAACAGTAGTAGCCTTTGAAGATGGGAGAGGGAACTGAGTGAGAAAGGGCACAAGAAAACTTTCCAGGGTGAAGGTAATATATTACATCTTGATAGGCTGGGGTTACATAACTGTATGCATTTGTCCAACTTTACGATTTGTGCATTTTATTATATGTAAATATTTTCTCAAAAGAAAAAAAAACAAAATGAAACACTGAACTCCACTTATTTATACACATGCTTAAGTATTTAAAGTGAAATATATTAAAGAATGCAATTCACTTTGAAAAGTATCAAGAAAAATTAAAATGGAATGACGGATGGATAGATGGGTCAATCTGTGCTAAAGCAAGTATAGTAAAATATTCATGGTAGAACCTAGGTGGTGGGAAAATGAGTATTGAACATAGAATTCTTTGACCCTGCTTTATGTTGAAAGATTGCGCACAATAAAATATTAGGAAAAAAGTAAAGAGTGTTGGGAAACCACATGCCTACCAATGGCTTAAAGAACAGAGTAAGTATTTTCCACTTTAGGAAACATCTAGGCTTATTTCTTGCTCTGGGTTTTACAAGAGACTATGTTGAAGATTAAAATTTTCAAATAGAAATACGGTCAGTTATATAAAACTGCAACTTGATAAATGTTTTGTTCACAGATGTCTTAACAAAACTTATTTTTACTGTTCCTACGATAGACTGTTTTTTTCCATGGCTTTAAATGTTGCAGCTGTGTTACTTGTCATGACATCTTCCTGAGACAGAGTTGAGATACATTTAAGGATCAAAGGGCTCCAAGTGATTTTATAGATATTATCTTATTTATCCTTGAAGTAGTTCTAAAAGACTCTAGTTGAGCAAGCACTATTATGTCCATTTTAGAGACAGAGAAAACAAGACAGAGAAATTAAGGGATTTATTTAAGGTCATAGGACACAAATGGCACCTGTAATAATAGTATACTGAAAGCTTACTATGCCAATTTTATAATCATCCTCTTATTTAATCTGCACATAAGCTTTCATTTCATACAGCAGGAAACCAAGACTTACAGAAAACAAATAGCTTGGCCAAAGTTATAAAGCCCATCATCCTAACTTCTACCTACTTAGCTAATGGGTTTTGAACATTTTTTCTGTTAGACATATAGGATAGATGTTCACATTCCTGTGGACATAACTGAAGTTATGCATAATTTTGGCAGGTACTGGTAATTCTACTGCTTCTCTTTTTCTCCAGAAAGCACGGGAATGCAAGTAAGAGTGATAGAGAAATAACCTTGAACCTCTTCCAATTTATATTTTACAAAAAGCAAATTATCTACCAGTTTTAGTATTTCAAGTAACATGAGAAACAAATTACTTTGCAGTATTAAGACTGAGAATCCGCGGGGCGCCTGGGGGGCTCAATGGGTTGAAGCCTCTGCCTTCAGCTCAGGTCATGATCTCAGGGTCCTGGGATCGAGCCCCACATCGGGCTCTCTGCTCAGTGGGGAGCCTGCTTCCCTCTCTCTCTCTGCCTGCCTCTCTGCCTACTTGTGATCTGTCTGTCTGTCAAATAAATAAAGAAATCTTTGAAAAAAAAAAAAAGACTGAGAATCCTCAATACTCTGAATCTTCTAAGACTTTTCCTTGTATAGTATACCATGTCCCAGGAGACTGATGGTCTTACTGAAGAGGAAGGTGTGATACGATTCTCATAGCCTAACCTGCCCTCTCCAAATGGTTCTGAAGACCTATTTCAAATGTGATCATGCACCAGGTGTCTCTAGCATTTAGTATGAATGCTACAGAGAATGCAGCCCCAAATTTTAACAAAGGCCAAGGTTACTGAGCTCTAAAAGATGTCTAAGTAGAAGATAAAGTAGCACAATCTTCAATAATACAGTCATATCACCTTCCTCCTTCTTTCCCCTCCATTCCCATACCCCAGAATCCTACAGAAAATTTATAATACTTTGCCTTTTTCTCTAACACCCAGCTATATCAGCAGTACTACAGGTGTTAAAAGCCCAACCCTCACTGAGATATTAGGAGATGGGATATTAGGAGATTGGGAGGTGATAAGATCAGGAGGGCAGAGATCTCATGAATGAGATAAGTACTCTTATAAAAGAGACCCCAGAGAGCTCTCAAGACTCTTCTGCCATGTGAGGACACAGCAAGAAGACAGCCATCTATGAATCAGGAAGCTGACCCTCACCAGACACTGATTCTGCCGGTATCTTATCTTAGACTTCCTATCCTCTACCAGAACTATGAAAAATAACTTTCTGTTTGTTTAGAAGCCACCCAGTCTATGGTATTTTATTATAGCAGCCACAACAGACTAAGACAAGAGATATCTATTCTCATTCTCAGAAACGATTTACAATGAAGAAACGTAGCCTGAAAATATGCCTCAGTCTGACAACCAGTTGACAAATTTAGTTGCTGTTTGTTCTTTACCACATTGTTTCTCTATTCTAGTTCCTTCTTTGTGGTCCCTACTAATTTTAAGTCCATGATTAACCAAAGACTCTACATAAATGCATCTCATTTGAAGAAAAAAAATTAATTTTGATTCAAGAGGCAGAGGTGACTATTTACTTCACAAATTAAATTCTTCCTTTATGAAAAAAATAGAGCAATTCTTTAAAGACCAAGCTGTGTTGTATTTAGATATGATTTAACATGCACACAATCTTTCACGAATAAATCTACATGTAACCTGAAACAATTTCTATAACATCTTGAACTTTTAAAAGAAAGGAAACAAAAACAATACAAATATATCAGAATATAGTTTTCAAAATGTATATATAGTTGGCAATTAAGACTTCTTTAAGCTACTCTTTCTTAAGAACCTACTATATGCCTGGCTCTGTGCAAAGGGCTTCATATGTATTGTCTCATTTAATCTGCACACTGAGTTAAGTATTATTATCCTTCTTTTTTTTTCATTTTTAAAAAAGGTTTTATTTATTTATTTGACAGAGAGAGCACATGAGAGAACACAAGCAGGGGTAATGGTAGAAGGAGTGGGAAAAGCAGGCTCCCTGCCGAGCAAGGAGCCCAACGCAGGCTCAATCCCAGGACCCTGGGATCATGACCTGAGCCAAAGGCAGACACTTAATCAACTGAGCCACCCAGGTGCCCTATCCTTTTTGTTAAAACAGATGAGGATATAGTGGTTTATGGAGGTGAAAGTATTTGCTCAGAGCCTTCTTTTCAGCAGGTCACCCTAATCAGGATTGTCTGATTTCCATGAGAAGGTCTCTGTGATCACAGAGCTCAACTCTTTAGTACCACACAACATATTACAGAGCAGCATCTTTAATGTCTTTATGGCCTAAAATGCCCAATGTCGGAGTGGCTGGATGGCTCAGCTGGTTAAGCGTCTGCCTGTGGCTTTGCCCCTCACCCTGCTCATGCTCTCTCTCTCTCTCTCTCTCTCTCTCTCAAATAAATAAATAAATAATCTTTAAAATGTCCAAGGTCACTCAACTTCTTGCTGTCTTCTTGTGATCCATCCCATCTTGACTGGGCACCTGGCTGTGCATTCAGATCAGAAGAGACCATAAAAGTGAAAGTACGTTATAGAAAGTCTGGTCCTTGCCTAGGTCATTGGATAAGTTCGTCTCTCTCTTTCTTTTTTTCTCCCAATCTCTAACCTAACACTAGGTTTACCAGTACCCATTCATTGAACAGGTTCACTTAACCCATTTACCCGCTCACTGAAGACAAAGTCATAGAACCTGACTGGCTATAGAATGACGAGGGACGTAAGAAATTATTTAATCCAACTCTCTCTTTTTACAAATAAGAAAAGGCAAGTCAAGAGACGCCAACTTGCCAGGGTCACATTGCTAGCTGATGCAGCCATATCTATAATCAGATCTCTGACTCCACGTTACCTACAATATAAGGAGTTTCCATCTTAGGGGACATTTAAGATTTCTTTAATAAGGTTTTTAAACGTATAAAGACATTTCATAGTGAGAAAAGTAGTAACACTTCAGGAAAGTATAAAATGAAGAGTAGAAGCCCCTTCTCTCCTTCTAATCTTATTTCACTCCCTGGAAGTAACCACCATTAAGTTTCTTGTGTGTTTGTACCAAATTTTTTTATATATGTATATGTGCATATATGTGTGAAGTAATTTAAATATGGAACCCCAAAAATTATTTTCTCATCTCAGGCTGCTGTTTTTCTCTGTATAATGTAGTCAACAATCATATTATTAATAATATGCATAAATAATATTACAACATACACCTAAGTTTGTAAAGCCTTAGGTATGATATTCTCCTTAGGTACAGCTCACCTGTTTTCCAGATCCGGCATGCTTAGGTTTCTAGCAGCAAAGCACATTTTGAGAGGGATGACCTTCCTGTCCTTGGTGCTGTTCTGATGTTTTGGAGAACCAGAGTCCTCACTGCCACTAAAGCTTGGTGACTGAGGAGATGCACCTTCCCATGGTAGATCTGATACTAATGATGGCTTCTTGATATATGGTGTTACTTCTCGGATGAATTTGACTACAAACAAAAATCAAAGAAGGTTACTGTTTTTGCTTCCTATGAAAAACGACAACTGAAATACACACATACATGTAATATCTGCCAGGAAGTGAAAAAAGACGCTAAGTTAAAGAGCTAGCACACAGAATCTTCGGATTGGAGGGTATTTTAAGGCTACATAATCCAAATGAAATACCACTACTGTATTCTAAAAGTTTAACTTCTGAACTTTTGCATGTATTTTTCCTTCTGCTTAGGTCTCCTCTCTCTCTATTTGCCTGGTCAGCCCCACTTCAGAGTCACCTCCTCAGCAACCTTTCCTGTCGACTCTCCAGGGTATTACCATTACACCTCTGTAACAAACTCTTAGCACTCTGTGTTGTAATTCTTTGCTACTATTTCCGTTTACCTGCTGGGTCTGAGCTCTTCGAGGGCAGGAATTATGATGTATTCAGTATTAGTATTCAACACCTAGGACAGTGTGTGCTCAATACATGTTTGAAGAAATGAGTAAAGAAACAAATGAGGGCACCCGGGTGGCTCATTTGGTTAAGCATCTGACTTGGGTTCAGGTCATGATGTCAGGGTCCTGGGATGGACCTCTGTATTGGGTTCCGCACTCAGCAGGGAGTCTGCTTCCCCCACTCCTTCTCCCCCTCTCCCCGCTTGTGCTTTCTCTCTCTCAAATAAATAAAAATCTTTAAAAAATAAAAATTAAAAAAAATCCCCAAGTTGCCAAAAACAAACAAACAAAAAACAAATGAACAATTAAATACTTGAATTATTTCCAAAGTTGATCAGCCACAAATGAATCTCCTGGTGACAGAATCAGTACCTCCTGAGACAGGGCCACTTAGCTTTAGACAACTCAACATTCAGAAAATTCTTAAAACTTCCACCCACTGGTTTACAGTCTACTGAAGCCATACAGAAAAAACAACCTCTTTCACGTGAGAACACTTCAATTACCTAAAAACTGAGATTACTTCTCTTTCTCTTCTCCCAACTAAGCTAAATATCTCTAGTTCAATTCAATTCAGCTCAATCAATATTTTTAGCTACCTACCAACTGCCAGAAATTAGGCTACCCACTAAAAATACAATAATAACTGAAGAAGCATGAACCCTGCCCAGTCTAGTAAGGGAGACAGCTACATAAACAGATCATTATAGATTTGAAAACAAATGCAAAAATAAAGTATATTCAAGATAAGGTATATTGATTAATGGTAGCCCCAAATTTAAACATAGCTTTTAGTAGATGGCAAACTTTTTTCTTTTTAAGTTCAATTTTAAGACTCGTAAAACTTGACCTCCGTCATGACTGGCAACTGCTGTCATTTGAGGCAAGGTGTTCTTGTTTCAAAAAATAGATAAACCAAAGATTATTAAAATTTCAAGTGGCATTAAAAATCTAAATAGTTGAATGCAGAGTGTAGTCATCATTATCTCTGCTATCATGATGTATTATAACAGTATTCTACTTCCCTCTCAAATTCTAATGTGGTAGGTCATTAGAGTAGTATCATGGGAATTGAAAAAGTAGAAAGATATGATCATTATCAATGCTTATCAATAGTATAATAGTATTAATATTCTACAGCATTGGAAGCTTTACAAGTTGGGGTACCTGGATGGCTCAGTCGATTAATTGCCTGACTCTTGATTTCAGCTCAGGTCATGATGTTTAACCAACCGGGCCACCCTAGGTGCCCCTAAAAGATTCTATAATAAAATTTATTCTATAATAAATTCTAGAATATTTAGAATAATTAATATAGAATAAATTTATTCTATAATAAAACATCTAGATTCCTAGCAGTCCAATTCCCATCCCTGGAGGCAACCATTATATGGTCTTCCAGACATATGCTAGATATTCTAAGCATATGTAAAAATAAACACACACGTACATATGTATACATACATACACTTCACATAATGGTAATATATAATGCTTACTACACTGAACCTTGCTTTTTTACTTAATAGTATTGATAATAGTTTTTTATAAGCCCAGCATTCTGCAGCTCATTCTCCAGCATGATGAGGTTATAGACAGTCCTTTGGACTCAGATGGACCTGGTTCAAATACCAACTGTGTTTTCTTTCTTTTTTTTTTTAAGATTTTATTTATTTATTTGACAGAGAGAGAGATCACAAGTAGGCAGAGAAGCGGGCAGAGAGAGAGGAGGAAACAGGCTCCCTGCTGAGCAGAGATCCCGATGCGGGGCTCGATCCCAGGACCCTGAGATCATGACCTGAGCCCAAGGCAGAGGCTTTAACCCACTGAGCCACCCAGGCGACCCCCAACTGTGTTTTCTATCTCAGAGTTACTTGACTGTTCTGAGGTCCTCATCTATAAGATGGAAGTAACACTAAACAAGTAGAAGTTTCAGTAAAATAGTACGTGCCTTTCTTTTAAGTTTTTATTTATTTATTTAAGTAATCTCTATACCCAACATGGGCTCGAACTGACAACCCCAAGATCAAGTCTCATGCTCTTCTGACTAAGCCAGCCAGATGTCCAACATGCCTTTCTTTTCCTTCCCTAAGCTAAACAGTTAGAAAAGTTAAAAAATTTTAACAGCAATCAGTAGAAACTAGATGAAATTATTTTCTTGTAAGTTATTAAACAAGATCTGCTGAAATTAAGTTTAATCATAGAAAATATAAGAATGCGAATGCCAGAATTTAGATATAGTTTATGTGTTTGTATGTGTGTGTGTGTGCTTTCGCTGTGGAGAAGGTAATATATTTATTTCTAGGTGGAGAAGGTAAAAACTAGCTGCCTCAGGTCACCAAGGAGATTCTTTCATCCTAGAAAAATAAGCGGGGGTGCAGCCAGTATATCCTTGAGCGGCTGACTCAGGCATTTCAATGCTTTAGTTTTGTGCTTTCAAGAGAGGATTAAATCACAAGAACTTTAGCAGAAATTCCTAAGTTTCCAGTCATGGCCAATGGCAGAGACTTGCTTTTTGAACATTTAAGGCAGTACACTGACTATTAGGCTACCAATCAGAGGAAATTAAAGGCATTCTAAATTACTACTCTTGAATATTATAGTGGTATAAAAGGATCCTTCCTGATCTACTCAGAAGTTCATTCAGTCACACAGTAGCATCACTGAACTGATGACTGCACATATATTTAATTCAGACAGACACACATACATTGCCTATGTTACGGCCTTGTGAAAGAGCAGTGGTTTCACTTGAGTTGATGACAATGACATACCCCACTCTGACTGGCCATCCATAATGGCTGAAGAACTGTGAATAGACACCTGTTTCTGATTTATCTGAGATTTGGGAGAGCTGGAAAGTTAAGAGTGTTCTGTTTTAGTCCAATAAGTAGTCCTCTCCAGTTACCACAGTACTCTCACCTGGATTATCTGGCTGGATAAATAAAGACTCTACACTACCCTGCAAGGCATTCACATCGACTCAGAACACATCATATATTTCAGAATTATTTCATTTTTCCTGACAGCTGAAGATTATCCTCAAAATGCTTAATGAAACACTGATATTTGCAGTATTTTAGGCATTTAGATGAAGTTAATTCCCTTTTTTCTATGTACTGATCACTCTTACTGAAAATGAAAGAGGCTTCCCCTCACCCTAAGAGCATCACTACACTCCCTTTTCATGAGAGTGACAAAAACATATACATGTACTGTTCACACACCTGAAAAGATGTCTGGAAGGATTTTCATCAAAATATCAATAGTGCTTACATGTAGGTGTAGGATTGCCTTCTTTTCTTTATATAGCTCTGTGTATCTGAAATTCTTATGAATCCATATAACTTATACCAAACCAAACCAAACAAAAAACAAAAAACAAACATACTTAAGAAATGAAGAAAACTTATTCTGAAACCTTGCTCAAACTTTAAACATGGAACCACCTTAAACTGAAATCTTGTAGAGCCTTCAAAAACTATAATGCACTGGATGGGATCCAAGATCCAACTGATTCTTACTGAATTCCATGCTATAATGAACAGATTTATAGGAGGTCCATGTATTTTAATAAGGTACCCTGCGATCCTAGTTTGGGGCATTAGGCAGCATCGGATTTTGAGCTGAAGGCCGTTTTATGTGGCTTTTAAAAGATACTTCATAGTGAAAACATAACTTATGGCTGTAGACACAAGTATTCCAGTAAATCAATCCCCTTCCCTTCCAAACATCAACCTTTTATTTAATCATTATTTTCGTCTTTATCTCTAACACTTATCTTTTTCTTACCTAATCTGGTGACCTGTACTATGAGTTTAAGTGAAACCAATGGATCAGACAATGTGGGGAGAATGGTGTCATTATTTTCCCCAGCTTTTACAAACAAATTTGTCTCTGGGTTATCCTGAGTGTGGAAGAGCTGACTTGTCATTTCACTCACAAATGAGTAATGGTGACATCACTGTTAAAGTATTCTCCCAAGAGGTTTCTCCTCAATCTCATCCAAGCTCCTTCTCCAAATCAGGAATCTGCTAGATGGCCACCAGAAACATTAGGGAGGAATTACTCTACTTTTAATAAAAAGCCTTTTACATTGTCAACTTGCAGGTGTCTTTTGGTTCAAATATCCTGTCATTTGGGGTTTGAGTAGACTGCACAGTCTAGGAATTGTCGATGTAAACTCTAAATGTATTCAGAATGATTATGGTTTCACTATACCTTTCCATTTTTTTAAAGATTTATTTATTTATTTGAGAGAAAAAGAGCACACATGTGCTCGGAGGGGAGGAGCAGAAGGAGAGTCTAAGCAGACTGTGTGCCCGCTGCAGAGCCTGAAGTGGGGCTTGATTCCAAGATCACAACCCAAATGGAAACCAAGTAGGGCACCCAACCAACTCTGCCACTCATGCACCCTTATACCTTTCCATTTTACAGTAACATTGCATATTCACTAATTTACTGAGCTCCTGGTACACGCTAGGAACTGTTTTAGGAACTTAGAATAATAAATCCATGAACAAAGCATGCAAAAAAAGATAAATGTAATTAGTAAGTAAATTATATTCTGGAGAAATAAAACTTATGGTCACATAAAAGCCTATATGCAAATGTTTTTAACACCTCTATTTGTAAGTGCCCAAACTGGAAACCCAAATTTCCTTCAATGGGTTACTGAATAAATTGTAGTACAGCCACAGAATAGAATACTACTTGGTGATAAGAAGTAATGAACTATTGACACACTGAGCAACTTAGAGGAATCTCAAGGGCATTGTGTTGAGTAAAAGCCAGTGGTGAAAAGTTACATGCTACATGATCCCATTATTGAAAAGACAAAAATATATGATTAAGAGCAGATCAGTGGTTGCCAAGGTTAGAAATGGGGAAGATGTGATTCATTCTTCGGAGCACGGAACTGTCCTGTATCTGGATTGTGGTGATGGTCACAATAATTTATACATGCGTTAAAACTCACAGAACTAGGGGCGCCTGGGTGGCTCAGTGGGTTAAAGCCTCTGCCTTCGGCTCAGGTCATGATCTCAGGGTCCTGGGATCGAGCCCCGCATCAGCACTCTGCTCAGCAGGGAACCTGCTTCCCCCTCTCTCTCTGCCTGCCTCTCTGCCTACTTGTGATCTCTTTCTCTGTCAAATAAATAAATAAAATCTTAAAAAAAAAATTAAAAAAAAAAACCTCACAGAACTATACAACATCAGAGGGGGGAAAAAGGCAATTTTACTGCATAATTAAAAGATAAGTAAATTATATAATAGGTTATAAGATGTTAAAGAGTTAGGAAAAAAAATAGTAGGGGAAGGTAGATCAGTAGTGCCACAAGGGGGGGTCAATTTACAATTTTTAAATAAGGTGGTGAGGGCAAGCCTCATTAAGAAGACATTAGAACAAAGACTTAAATTAGGAGGTAGGGGAGGAAGTTATGCGGTTATCTGGGAGAAGCATTCCAGACAGGGAGAGGAGTGTTAAAGCAGCAAGGAAAGCCAGTGTGCCTAGCACAGGGTAATCAAGGGAGATAGAGTAGAAAATGGGGTCACAGAGATAATGGGGGTAGGAGGCAGATCATGTTGGGACTCTCAGGTCATCGTAAGGACTTTTAGCTTTTATTCCGAAGTGGTAAGACATACAGAGGTCTTAAGCAGAGAAGTGACATGACCTAACTTGTATTTTAATCATTCTCGCTACTATATGGAATATAGAGTGAAAGAGGGCAAAGGTAAAAAGTAGGAAGACCAATTATTAGAAGTGAAAGATTATGATAGGGAGACTAGGGTGGCAGGAGTTGAGGTGGTGAGAAGTGGTAAGATTCTCTACTAAAGGTAAACCTACTCAGATATTCTGACAAATAGAAATGGGGGGGGGGGTAGTGAGAAAAAGGGAGAAATTGAGGATGATTTTGAGATTTTTGCCCTAAACAACCGGAAGGACAGAGTTGCCATCAACAGGTTTAGGAAGAAAGTTCAGTAATTTGAAACCTATGTTAAACAACCAAATCTGCAGCCAGATACGTGAGTCTGCAGTTTAGGAGACAGGTCTTAGCTGGAGCTCTAAATTTGGGAGCAATTGGTGTGCGGCTGACATTTAAAGCCATGAGACTGGAAAAGATCACTGTATCAGTCAGGGTCCCAGCAGCAAACGAATGGCGCAGGATTAATAAAGAGACAATTTATAAAGGTGTGGGCAAGATGTCACAGAAACTACAAGGGAAAACAGAGTGTGACATCCTGTTGACACACTTAGGCCTAAAGGGACCAGGAGAGGAAGTGGTTGGTTACAGGCCCAGGGGAGTCCTGTAGGGGACCGACTCAAGAGGTGCAGTGACCTTCAGTCAATTCAGCCTGTTTGGAGCCAAGGGGATAAATGCTCCAATTTCACTTTCCTCCTCCTTTCCCTCCAGTGTCCTGTTGGGACTCTCCATTGGCCAAACTCAACAAAGCCAAAGCGCAAAGAAGATTATTGATGTAATTCGTTCAGGTCGGCCTCCTGGGGAAAAAAGCAGGTAGAGAAGAAAGAGTGAACCCAGAGGGGCAAATGGAAGACTTCCAGCACAATCACCAAGGGAGTGAGCATAGGTGAGGAGGAGGACATTCTACTATAAAGGGCTGAGAAGAAGAGAATGAAAAGCAAAAGAGACAGGAGACTTGCAAGACACAAGTACTCCATAGAAATACTGGCCGAAAATGGTACCAAGTTTACCCAAACTGAAAAAGCCATACTTTGATCTTACTAACCCCAACTTGGTTCCTTCCTCTCTTTACCACATTTTGGAAAAAAAAAAGAAAGAAAAAAGTTTATGCTTGCTGTTTTTATTTTATCCTTTTGCTCTTTAACATCTTCTGAATAAAACCACATTCTAGGGGTGCCTGGGTGGCTCAGTCGTTAAGCGTCTGCCTTCGGCTCAGGTCATGATGATTCCAGGGTTCTGGGATCGAGCCCCGCATCGGGACTCCCTGCTCGGCAGGAAGCCTGCTTCTCCTTCTCCCACTCCCCCTGCTTGTGTTCCCTCTCTTGCTGTGTTTCTCTCTGTCAAATAAATAATATCGTTAAAAAAAAACAACAACACATTCTAAAGAGTCACTAATGTTTTTTGTTTGTTTGTTTTTAAAGATTTTATTTATTTATTTGACAGAGAGAGAGAGAGATCACAAGTAGGCAGACAGGCAGGCAGGGAGAGGGGGAAGTAGGCTCCCTGCTGAGCAAAGAGCCTGATGCGGGGCTCGATCCCAGGACCCTGAGATCATGACCTGAGCCAAAGGCAGAGGCTTAACCCACTGAGCCACCCAGGTGCCCCAGTCACTAATGTCTTCTTACTCACCCAATCCAAATTTCCCAGTCCTTATTCTTGCCCATTCCAACATCTGACAGTGCAGTCCATCAACTGTTTTTTATTCTTCCTTTCTGTCCCTTTATTTTCGAATGTCTTGTTTTTCCTCCTGTATCTACACTGTAGCTGCTTCCCAAGGCTCCAATTTTAGCACTTTCTTCTCACTTTATGCTCTAGTCCCTAGCAACCTTCAATGCTAGGTCCCAAAATTTAACATAGATCTCTATAACCAGTGTCTCTTGTCAGTCCCAATTCCTTCCACTTAGGTGCTGTCCTAACCCTTCAAAATCACCATATCCAACTGTGAACTAATCTTCATTATCCTTAATCCTCTCCTGTATGCATTGTTTTCATTTTAGCATTAGCCAATCAGTATCTAAACCAGTAGTATAGAAAGTATAGCGTAAAGCCCAATAATCTGTATTTTATTTTGGATTAAAGACCTAAGAATGAGACTTGAAACTATAAAACTCCTAGAAGAGAACATAAGCAGTAATTTCTTTGACATTAACTGTAGCAACATTTTTCTAGATGTCTCCTAGAGCAAGGGAAACAAAAGCAAAAATAAACTATTGATATTACACTAAAATAAAAAGCTTTTGCACAGTGAAGGAAACAATCAACAAAATGAAAAGGCAACCTACTGAGTGGGAGAAGATATTTTCTTTCTTTTTTTTTTTTTTTTAAAGATTTTATTTGTCAGAAAGAGAGCGAGCGAGCACAGGCAGGCAGAGTGGCATGGCAGGCAGAGGGAAAAGATATTTTCAATTGATACACTTGATAAGGGGTTAATATCTGAAATATATAAAGAACTTACACAATTCAACACCAAAAACCACCGCCTCCAAATAATCCAATTAAAAATAGAGGACCTGAACATTCTTCTAAAGAAGATATAGAGATGGTCAAAAGACACATGAAAAGATGCTCAACATCACTGATAATCAAGAAAATGCAAACCAAAACCCCAGTGACATAACACCTTAACACCCATCAGAATGGCTAGAATCAAAAAGACAAGATAAAACAAGTGTCGGTGAGGATGTGGAGAAAAAGGAACCCCTTATGCCCTACTGATGGTAACACAAATTAGTACAGCTAATCTGGAAAACAGAATGAAGTTTCCTTAAAAAAATTAAAAATAGAACTACCATATGATCCAATAATTCCACTACTGAGTACTTACACAACGAAAACTAAAACAGGAAAAACACTAATTTGAAAAGCTATATGCACCCCCATGTTTAGTGCGGCATTATTTACAATAGAAAATGGAAGTAATCCAAATGTCAATTGATAGATGAATGGATAAAGAAAATGGTGAGAGAGATATATATATCTTATATATATATAATGGAATATTATTCACCCACAGAAAAAAATGGATGAGATCTTGCCATTTGGGATAACATAGATGACCTAGAGGGTATTATGCTAAGTGAAATAAGTCAGACAGAGAAAGACAAATATCATATGATTTCACTTACATGTGGAATCTAAAACAAAACAAATGAATAAATAAACAAAAAGCAGAATCAGACTTATAAATACTGAGAACAAACTGACGGTTGCCAGAGGGGAGTGGGATGGGGCAATGGGCAAAATGGGTGAAGGGGAGTGGGACATACGGGCTTCTAGTTATGGAAGGAATATCGTTTTGTGTGTTTTTTTTAAAAGATTTTATTTATTTATTTATGAGAGAGAGAACAGTAGGGGGAGCGTCAGGCAGAGGGAGAAGTAGGCTCCCTGCTAAGAAAGGAGCCTGATACTGGATTTGATCCCAGGATCCTGGGATCATGACACAAGCGGAAGGCACATGCTCAAATGACTGAGCCACTCAGGTACCCCTATTTTTTTCTCTTTAAAAAGCAGGAAATCCATGTCTCTTTATACTTTGTGTGAAGACATAGGAGGAGTGATTTGTGAGGTTGTATCAGTGAGGAATTACATGATGATCACCTGAACCTCAGATCTAATACAAATTTGAGTTACAATACTTTGGATTTGCTGTACTATCATTCCAAAGTCATACTTATTTTTCCATTATTGCTCTATCACTTAACCCTGTGAAGTTAGCTCATTTGTCCTTGCCAGTCACCAGGAAGAAAAAATTCCCAATAAAGAACCCAAGCATAGGGGCGCCTGAGTGGCTCAGCGGGTTAAAGCCTCTGCCTTCCGCTCAGGTCATGATCTTGGTGTCCTGGGATTGAGCCCCACATAGGGCTCTCTGCTCGGCAGGGAGCCTGCTTCCCCCCCCCCCCCCCCTCTGCCTGCCTCTCTGCCTACTTGTGATCTCTCTCTGTCAAATAAATATATAAATCTCTAAAAAAAAAAAAAAAAAGAACCCAAGCATATCCTCAGAAGCAGTACATGTGCTTATAAGATATGATTTCAGTATTTTCTGGTTAAAAAACAAACAAACACAAAAACCGTAGTTTATATTGGTTCTGTTAATTCATTTCATTACCCATCTTTCCTTCTCCATTTTGACTCAAGGCCTCTCCAAGTCAAAAAAGGTAGTTGATCTATCTTTTTTAAGGATCTCAAGTTACTACTGGAATGACAAGGAGAACTCAAGTTTCTTTTGGAACCTCTGAGATACACTGGAATGAGTCCAAATATGCCAGAAATAAGGTAGCTCTGAAACTATGTCCAGCAGTTAAAATTTCAGGATTTTTAAATTATAGCCTTTTATAATAAATTTATGCAAACTGGCAAGAAAAGATATATTTTTTAGGCTTCAATCAAATTCTAACATGGGTATCTATTACTTTTATACAAAAGTATTAGCTTTCACACTTTTATATATATAAGCATAGAACAAAAGCTAGATTGATAATTTGGGTTTTTGGACTGTTTACTATATAATTTCTCCTTGGTAGTCTTTAACTACTAATCTTACACGGTAAAACTAGTTGTGGGTCATTTATAAAGTAAATATTTTTTAAGTGAATTTAAAAAGTGATTTTCTTTGGAATGATTCCTCAAACTAGAAAAGAACATGCAAGCTTTTCAACTTTTTATAAAAACAAGTTTTAGGGGCGCCTGGGTGGCTCAGTGAGTTAAGCGTCTGCCTTCCGCTCTGGTCATGATCTTAGGGTCCTGGGATTGATCCTGCATCGAGCTCCCTGCTCAGCAGGGAGTCTGCTTCTTCTTCTGCTTCCCTTTCTCCCCACTGCTTGTGCTCTCTCTCTCATGCTCTCTCTCTCAAATAAATAAATATTTTTAAAAAAGAAGTTTTAAACAACTTAGGTTTGCATTTTTAAATGTTTTTGTAAGGAAGATAGCTACCAGCAAACTTTCCTATGGAAAGTGCCCTACATTATGTGTTTTTAAAATCCTTTATATAAGTAATCCAAAACCTGGGAGACACTGTATCTGAAAAATTACATATTTTTCTTTTCCTTTTGGTATTGAGATTTGTTTACTTTCTACATCATATCTCTGTTGTTATAAGTTATTTCCACTTTTAGTACTTCTTCCTCCCCTAATTAAAAAAAAAAAGTATTGCTTTATGTGAAACAAGGTTCCAATCTGTTTCAGACCCTTCTGCTGGCATACAAAGCAGAGAGGACTGCTAACAACAGTAGAAAAGTCTTGATCACCTATAAGATTAGAAAAAATAGAAAGATAGGACTTCATTTAATTTCATTTCCATTGAAACAGAGGCAATGAGAAAGGCAATTTGCATAAGAAGAAACAAGCTGGTTAGGAATAACTTATATTGCTTCTTAGTTTCCTGCTGAAATATTAAAGTAGAGGCTAAATTTTTTTGGGAAAAAAATGAGCCCTACCATATTTTAAAAAATACCATAAAATTACTCATACAGTATAAAACTAAGGGCCAAACTAAGGGTATCAGAGTTGCTAAGTGCCAAAACCAAGTTCTCAGTTTTATATTTTAAAAATTATATATAGATTTAGTATGTCCATAAAGGGAGCAAGAAAATATACCAATTTGCTAATAGCAGTTATATCTGCATTGCAATTATGGGGATTTCTATTTTTGAAGTTAACTGTTCCTATAATGTTTGACCTTCTTATAACAAGCATGTGTTCTATAATAAATACCATTAAAGTTAACTTTTAAACACACGCTGTCAGTTAATAAAAATGGATTAGAAAAGTAATTCCAGAAAGATTCAAGAGCAGAAACAAGATGACAATGGAGGAAAGTCACTATTCAATAAATGCTGAAAAAAAATGGAGTATCAGTACGGAATTGTCTTAGATCCACAGCTCACACCCTATAATGCATTTGCATTAACCTACAATCAATGACCTTTGGATCATTTTTGTAAAATCATTAAAGTATAAAAGCAGAGTGACAAACTTTAAAGTAAAATATTCTCCATTCAAATCTTGATATTACATTTGCCTTCTGGGAAGTTTGAAGCACATAATTAACCTCTGGGCCTCAGTTGCCTCATTTATAAAACTTAAAATACCACCCTCCCCAAGGGCTCTTGTGGGTATTAAATAAGATAATGTATGAAAGGTGCCTAGGCCAGGGCTTGAGCATTGTAGGTACTGAATATTAGTGTGTATATGTGTGTGTACAATCAATACAATATACTTAGGAGGGAGTATAGTTTAGTGGACAGAGTCTAAGATTTGAGTTTAAACTGACCAGATTTGAATTTCAGTTCTGCCAATTATAAACTTTGTGACTTGGACAAATAATTTCACTTCACATAATTTCATTTTAATTCCTAATCCATAAAATTCTAATATTAACTCTAATGTCAATTTTACTGAGTAACTGAGTGGATTAAATAAGATTAACTAATAAAATGAAAGTAAACTATTTGAGAGCCTGGAAGGTAGTAGGCACTGAACAAAAATGATCTAAGAATGGGATTATTATGTAACTTTAATGTTAATTCTTTTTTATTTATATTTTTTAAAGATTTTATTTATTTACCTGACAGAGAGAGGGAGAGAGTGCGCACGCAACAGCACAAGCAGGGGGAGCTGCAGAGGGAGAGGGAGAAGCAGACTCCCCGCTGATCAGGGATGCCAATAATGCAGGATCCTGGGATCATGCCCTGAGCTGAAGGCAGACGCTTAATGACTGAGCCACCCAGGAACCCCCCCGCCCCACAATGCTAATTCTTTAATGACTATCTGGATATGGTAATGAAGATATCTCCAGAAAAACAACAATTGTTCTCTGTCTCCCCTTTCACAAAAAGACCAATTTTGACAGCACACAGTCTTCCTCATTTATATTCCCGTAACACTCCACATATCACTATTATGACATTTGTCATGTGCCAGAGTTTCTGTTTTGCCCATCTTTTCCACTTGACCAAGGTACACTGAAGGGATTAAACTCAAGACACCATAAAAATCAACCATAATTATAACACATCCCTTTACAGTGTTTATCTATCCGTGGTTCTTTTGGTTCTTTCTTCTAGTCACTCTTCAGAACCGTGTTGCATTTTATGCAGGGCTATTTAAGGCCCTGAACACATTCCTTTGCACATTCATGAGGCAAAATTAATGTATTTTTCTTTTTTAAGATTTTATTTATTTGAGAGAGAGAGAGGGCACGAGCAGGGGAGAGGGGCAGAGGGAGAGGGAGAAGCAGTCTCCCAGCAGAGCAACCCACGCGGGGCTCGATCCTGCTACCCTGGGATCATGACCTGAGCCAAAGGCAGCCACTTAACGGCTAAGCCACCCAAGTGCCCCAAAATTCATGTTTTTTTCTAGTACCTACACAATCTTTCTGTGACCCTGGCTTGACATTACATTTCCTTTTAACCTTTTAGAGAAAGCTGTACCCCATTCCACACGGCATCACTGTAAGAGTATGCATGTTTAGTTACTGCACAAATGAATTTTATACATCAGTCAAAATTTGGCAGTACATTGATAGTGTTCATAGCAGCAATCACTAACACACAGAAGATGCACTGTAAATACTGGTTAGATGAAGTATGAAAAATTCTGTCACAAACATATATCTTTGTAGTCCTAATTTCCCTGTCCTGTTGAATCATTTATGGCTTGGATAATAAAATCCCACTAAAAATTGTTGCTAACGGTGGGGAACACCTGGCTGACTCAGTTGGTGAAGCATAAGACTCTTTTTTTTTATTTATTTTATTTTTTTATTTATTTGTCAGAGAGAGAGAGAGCGCGCGAGCGAGCACAAGCAGGGGGAGCGGCAGACAGAGCAGGCAGAGGGAGAAGTAGGCTCCCCGCCCAGCAAAGAGCCCGATGTGGGACTCGATCCCAGGACCCTGGGATCATGACCTGAGCCGAAGGCAGTCGCTTAACCGACTGAGCCACCCAGGCGTCCCGAAGCATAAGACTCTTAATCTTAGAGTTGTGAGTTCAAGACCCATGCTAGGTGTAGAGATTACTTAAAAATAAGATCTTTTAAAAAATTGTTGTTAATAGCTGCAGATTAAGGCTTCTGCAAATATTTGGATAAAGGATCCTTGCTCAACATTGTTATATGCCTTTTGAATATATGGGACATGGTCACTCCCTGCCTATACAGAAAGTTATCACATAAATTCTGTATGTATGATCTTTGTTGAGGTTCTCCTCAGCTAAATTTGCTACTAGAACTAATCTGCCATTAGAACAAAATTCTCCTTAATAAACTATTATCAATTTAAACACATGGCTTATGGGTGCACAACTAGCTCTTGCAGTGTCATAAAAATTTAATCCTATTGTGAGAGGTCAATAATGGATTACAACATTTTCTTTTTTTTTTTTTAAGATTTTATTTATTTATTTGACAGAGAGAGAGAGAGATCACAAGTAGGCAGAGAGGCAGGCAGAGGGAGAGGGGGAAGCAGGCTCCCCGTCGAGCAGAGAGCCTGATGCGGAACTCGATCCCAGGACCCTGAGATCATGACCTGAGCTGAAGGCAGAGGCTTAACCCACTGAGCCACCCAGGTGCCCCAAAACATTTCTTTATAAGTAAAGAAAATCCTTGACTCAATAAACTCAATAAGCTTTTATTTATTCCCAACATTAATGATAGGAAACAATTTTTTTCATCTTAAAAACCATGTTCCCCCCTTTTCATCAACAAAGAACTATCTGTTTTATATATAAAGCATGTAGAATATTTAAAATGTCTGATATACAAATTTTGTCCTCACATTGTTTAGTTGAGAAGGAAAAAAAAAAAGAGCCCCAAAAGAGCAATTAATAAAGTAGAAATTATAAAAAACAAAACGTGATAAATGCTATAGAATATAAAATGTTACATATAATTGGATGTAACAAAAGTAAATAAAATGAAATAAGTGAAAAACACTTAATAAAAATACTAATAAAGTAACATTTTCCTACTAGACACCCCCCCAAAAAATTCTAGCTGTTTAAGCTCAAGGAAATCCTTATCCGTATTTTTGTTGCTAAGTGGATGTGTCCTGGACTAGCTGGACACACCGGATGGTTTGTTTAGATCAGCACCTAAGTGATAACTATAGACGGAAACACAATGTTAACCAAGCACAATAGCTGTGTTGGAGGGGTCAGCAAGCACTCCATCCTGCGCATCCAGTCAGAGATACAACTGGGGAAGGAGAATGCCATCCAAGTTTCCGTATCTTTAAGCACTTTGTAATTTTTTTTATTGTACAAAAGAACTGCTATTCATAACTGCCAAGCTTTTGTTGTCATTAGGGATTTTCTAACCAAATTGGCAGAATTAAGTGAGTTCAGGAAGAGGAGAAAAGACGAAGACGGGTTCATGTTCTTTCTCTCCTCATTCTTATGTAACAAACAGCTAAGGAGTCAGTTGTAGTAGACTGAGAATTGTTAGAGTTAGAAATCAGCTGGTGAATGTTGAGCTATATAGGGCAATACATTGCTCAATCCACATCAAACAACTGTATGCACGGATAATTTTTTTATTGTTTTAATTAAGAGGTAATGAAAACAAAGGCTGGAACATTTGAGCCTCAAAATAAATAACAGTGGCGTGGAATTATAACCTATAAAGTAAATATCCCTGAGTCCATACTGATATAAATAAATAACTGAATAAATAAATTGAATAAATAAATACGAGGAGTGGGGACAGCCCTTACTGAACAATTCCAATTAGTAAGTGTCAAAGGAATGAGAGAAATAAAAAATCAACATTAGACCACTACAGTAATAATTGTTGCAGGCAAGGCTCAGTGATGAATGTTAAAATTAGTAAAAAGTTTAGGGGCACCTGGGTGGCTCAGTGAGTTAAAGCCTCTGCCTTCGGCTCGGGTCATGATCTCAGGGTCCTGGGATGGAGCCCCGCATCTGGCTCTCTGCTCAGCGGGGAGCCTGCTTCCCCCTCTCTCTCTCTGCCTGCCTCTCTGCCTACTTGTGATCTCTCACTGTCAAATAAACAAATAAATAAAAATCTTTAAAAAAAAATTAGTGAAAAGTTTAAAGAGTAACAGGTGAGAGTTTAAAGAGTAACAGGATATTTGCAGTCTCAACGAATTTCCCCAAGATGTTTATTAATTACAAAGGGAAAAACAGTAATGTTATGTGGAGAAATCTGACAGAAGTCCAAATTTATAATACTCATATTGAGACATACTGATGTCATGCACCCTACACTCCCATATACCATGAAAAGGAAGCATCACTTTTCTGGCATTCTTGCTAACAACACATAAGCTCAGTCTATTCATGACAAAGCAAGAGACAAATCCAAAATGACAGACATTCTACAAAATTATTCAAATGATTCGAAACTGAGTACCATATAGGGTTAGTTAACATATCTATCACCTCACATAATTACAATTTCTTTGTGTAGTGAGAAAATCTAAGATCTACTCTCTTAGCAACTTTAAATATGTAATACAGTATTGTTAACTACAGTTACCATGCTGAATAAGAGATCCCCAGAACTTCTTCACCTTATAATTGGAAGTGTGTAGCCTTTGACCAACATCTTCCCATTCCCCCCACTTACTTTTACTTCATTCTTAATGAGCCAGAGTAAATCTGAGGTATAAGAATAATGATGAAACTGAAAAATACCATCATTCTAGAGGTATCTGTATTTAATTCCAAAATTCCATTAAGGTAATATTATAGAGCAGCTTTGGACATGTGAGAGTTTGCCCTTGCAATTGACAACCAATCTGTGTTATTATTAGCTTCCTATAATCAGTAAGAGTGCTTATCTTGAGATTATATTTATCTTTAAGCATGCTAAATCCTTCTTTCTCTCTCTCTCTCTCTCTCTCTCTCTCAATCTCTCTCTCTCTCTCTCGAGATTATTCCAGGAAAGGAGAAAGATTCGCCAGTGTAGTAAGTACACACGAACTACAGAGATATGCTCAATATAGCTGAAATAAATTACCCTACTTAGAGATTAATGAAACAGCTGTTAATTTCAAGTGTGTTATGTCTGTCTTCCTACACCTACACATTCTCTCTCTCTCTCTCTCTCTCTCTCTCACACACACATACACACACACACACACACAAACATTTTCATCCAGAGTGTCTGGGGGCAAATACTAATCTAAATATAGATAAATTACAAAATTTTAGGGCTAGAAGACACCTTAGAGATAATTCAGTCCAACCTCTTAATCTTTAAAGCTACGAAACTGAAACCCTAAGAAAAATGAGGCTCAAAGAAATAAGAAAACTTCTTCCAAGTCACAGTTAGTCTGTGGTGAAGCCAAGGCTAAAAAACCATGTCATCTTTTCCTGAGTACATCCTCAACTTTCAGTTTGGTTTTTTAGATAGTGTAAAATCATAATTGGCTGGCTAACAATCCTGCAGAAAGGTACATTTTATTACTACTACTTTACTGTTAACATGTTTTAAAAACTCAGGCCAGAGCCCTTTCACTTTGTTGTAATTCACCTTTTCTATATCAGACATAAGACTTAAAAAAAAAATAAAATCAGAGATCAATATTTAACTCACTAGTACACCTCTGAAAGCAAATGGTGCTTTTTCAGGCATCAGAAGAACAGAGGGGCTGGAAGAGTCACAGCCACTATCTCCTTCCTTGTCATGGCCAGGGCAGCAATGGCAATGGCATGGGGAGAGGGTGGTTAGAAGAGTGGTGTAGTAGCCCTAGCCAAGCTAAAACTAAATAGAAAGCATGAGATAAGAATATTCTTTTTTTTTTTTTTAAGTAGGCTCCATGTCCAATGTGGGGCTCGAATTCATAACCCTGTGATCAAGAGTCACATGCTCTACCTACAGAGCCAGCTAGGCGCCCAAGAATACAATTTTTCAAAAGAAAGTTATTACTTTTTAGAAAATATCATGCTTCAATGTCTATCCCTTCAGAATTGATGATAATCACACAAGTGTCCTAATTACATTTCTTTAGATTTCAGTTTCTTTATATGTAAACCCTATCCTTAGGGGTTTATTGTGAAGATTAAATGGATTAAAGTATGGAAAAGGATTTTAGAAATTGTAGAAACCATACCAATTTGCGATATTACTGTTACCACCTAATGCAGACCTTGACAATCATTTTCACCAGGTTCAGAAATTAGCATGGTACATGGCAAAAAGCAGATGCTCAGTAAGTGTTTATGAAATGAATTAGAGTACAGACCTGGCTAAGAACTCCTCCCAAGGGCATTATCACATAGCATAATGGATTACATGTGGTGGGAATTCAGAAATAGACCATTGTGCCTTTCTGAGTCTGACCTATACATGCCAGACAACTACTGTGAGGGCTAATGAGATAAAACTCACAAAGGAGACCAGGGCTCTGGGAAAAAAGGGTCCCCTCAGGACCATTGTTCTTGAATGTATAAGGCTATCACACAAAGGACACAGAGCAATATAAAGCTGAAAATTCAAGCGGCAATACTAGCCTCTTAACAGTGGAGAAAATTGTTGGAATTATTCCTAAACTTGGATTATTCTGCTGAAATGTTCGGTGAGTGAATAAAATGTTTGATACTATACATACAACCTTTATAAATGCCTCAGTGCTCTAATTTTACAATTATGTTTTTATTTTCTGTTGGTGGAAATCCCTAAAATATAAAAGTGTGAAATAAATACTATCTCAGCAACAAAGCAAAGAGGATGCCTGGAATAAGTAGGAACTCATACACATGTGAACCATAATGGGTTCTTTAGTAGGAAATGTCTCCCTTTTTTATGTGGGTTAAAAATAAGAACTGGAAGAATACAAAAATACTAATTCAAGGGGATACATGCACCCTGATGTCTATAGCAGTGATGTGGCTACATTATGGAAACAGCCCAAGTGTACATCAATAGATGAATGGATAAAGATAAAGATATATATGTACACACATATAATATACACACAATGGAATATTACTCAGCCATAAAAAAAGAATGAAATCTTGCCCTTTGAAATGACATGGACAGAGCTAGACAGTATTTTGGGGGGGGTTGATTTCTTTTTTTTTTTTTTTTATTAACATATAATGTATTATTTGCCCCAGGGTACATGTCTATGAATCATCAGGCTTACACATTTCACAGCACTCACCATAGCACATACCCTCCCCAATGTCCATAACTCAGCCACCCTATCCCTACCCCCCCTACTCTCCAGCAACCCTCAGTTTGTTTCATGAGTTTAGGAGTCTCTTATGGTTTGTCTCCTTCCTGATCACATTTTGTTTCATTTCCCTCCCCCACCCCCCACGACCCCCCCGCCTCTCAAATTCTTCATATCAGAGAGATCATATGATAATTGTCTTTCTCTGATTGACTTATTTCGCTTAGCATAATACCCTCTAATTCCATCCACGTCGTTGTAAATGGCAAGATTTTGTTTCTCTTGATGGCTGCATAGTATTCCATTGTGTATGTGTGTGTGTGTGTGTGTGTGTATATATGTATATACACACATGCACACACACACACACACACACACACACACATATATATATATACACACACACCATATCTTCTTTATCC